>JAGPOW010003648.1:18945286-19030167 GCA_030014935.1 Caiman crocodilus | reverse complement strand
AAGTTTCAGTGCAAGATCAGAGCCCGCCAAAACCTTGCAGCTGCACCAGCAAGTGCATGCTTGCGATTGGCTCACGTTAAATTATGCATACGTGTTGGTTGGTAATTGGCCGCTGACCGAATAAAAGGCTTGGGCAGTGCCCCCCAAGACAGAGAAGGAGAGCTAGGACATGCATGAGGAAACATCTGTGTGCATTTCCGAGCCACACGCAAGGCCTGATCAGCTGACAACGACTCCCTGCCGGATTCATCCGACACCCCATACCCTGCATGAGTGTGAGCTTCTGTGTGCCTGAGTTTTGTAACTTCAAGGAACATGCCTACAGCCTAAGGACTGTAAGTAAAGTTTTTCTACTTCCAACAACCCGCGTATCTAGCTCTCTAATTCCACTTCATCAGCGGCCCCATTCCGCCAGCGTTTCTCGGCCCCCACAGAAAATAGCAAGAGAAGAATGGCTGACTCAAGAGCGGAAACAGTGATTGACATGAGCTGTACAGATGTTGGCTGTGGACCTATGCAGCCCGCTGTCAAGAGACTAATCAGCTCTTCTTTGTTAAGTTACTGGAGCTAAGAGAAACTGCACCAAAGCCTTGCAGAGGCAACCCAGAGGCAGGGAGGATACCATCCCTAGGAGGCAATAACTGAACATTTCAAACCCACAAACAGATGAATGAGGAAGTGGGAAAGTCAGAAAGCACAAGGATTTCCCCAGATGCCTCCTACAGATAAATTGCCAGTGAGCTGCCACCAGCATTTTTACCCAAGTGATATTTCTGTTACAGACTTAGTCCTGCTTTATGGATATTGGTTAAATCTAACTTTTAAATGCATAGGGAGTATGAACAAAGCACTGGGTATAGTGGGGCCCCTACAGGATATGCTTGGCAATCTGGTATTGCACCA
Source organism: Caiman crocodilus (assembly GCA_030014935.1). Taxonomy (NCBI): domain Eukaryota; kingdom Metazoa; phylum Chordata; order Crocodylia; family Alligatoridae; genus Caiman; species Caiman crocodilus. Next base: position 19,029,264 of record JAGPOW010003648.1, on the reverse strand, counting down.
GAGGAAAAGGCAGATCTTTTTAACAGTCTTGGTCCTTGCACAAAAAAATGGAGGTAAAGAAACATCGCCCCCACCGGGAGTCAGGACGGACTCAGGAGAGACTCCGCCAGGCATAGGGTCAAGGGGGATAGAGTTAGGGAACTTCTGGAGGGGCTGGACATGTTCAAACCAGCAGGTCCAGATGCTCTCCGCCACAGGGTGTTGAGGGAATTGGCAGAGGTTATTGAGGGGCCCCTGGCATGGCTCTACAAGCACTCATGGTGCTCTGGCCAGGTGCCAGATGACTGGAAGAAGGCCAATGTGATCCCCATTTTCAAAAAAGGGAGGAGGGAGGACTTGGGCAACTATAGGCCCATTAGTCTTACTTCAATCCTAGCAAAGCTCTTTGAGAAGATTATTAAGAAGCACATCTGTGAAGGACCAGCAGGGGGAATGATGCTCAGGGGCAACCAGCATGGGGGTCATTAGGGTCAGGTCCTGTCAGACCAACCTGATAGCCTTCTACGACCAGGTAACAAAATCATTGGATGCAGGTGTTGCGCTGGATGTAGTCTTTCTGGACTTCAGGAAGGCCTTTGACACTGTCTCCCACCCTGTTCTCATTAAAAAGCTAGGCAACTGTGGCATTGACACCTACGCAGTCAGATGGGTCACAAATTGGCTGAGGAGCTGCACCCAGAGAGTTGTGGTGGCCAGGTCATATTCAGTCTGGAGGGATGTGGGCAGTGAAATCCCCCAGAGTTTGGTCCTCGAGCCTGCACTGTTCAATTTCTTTATTAGTGACTTGGATGAGGGGGTGAAAAGCACCCTGTCCAAATTTGCTGACAACACCAAGATTTCAGGCAAGGTGGGCATGCTGGAAGGGAGGGACAGGATACATCTGGACCTGGGCAGGTTACAGGGGTAGGTGAATGAGAATAGAATGGGATTCAATACAGATAAGTGCAGGGTACTGCACCTGTGCAATAAGAACCAGGAGCATACATACAGGCTGAGGAACTCCCTTCTCGAAAGCACAGCGGCAGAAAGAGATTTTGGAGTCATTATTGATTCCAAAATGAGCATGGGCCGCCAATGTAAGGATGCTGTCAGTAAGGCCAACTGCATCTTGTCATGCATCCACAGATGCATCACAAGCAGGTCCAAGGAGGTGATTCTCCGCCTCTATGTGACACTGGTCAGGCCACAGTTGGAGTACTGCATTCAGTTCTGGGCGCTGCACTTCAGGAGGGATGTGGACAGCATTGAGAGAGTCCAGGGGAGGGCCACTCACATGATCCGGGGACAGCAGGGCAGACCCTAGGAGGAGAGGCTATGGGACCTGAACATTTTCAGCCTTTACAAGAGAAGGCTGAGAGGGGACCTGATGGCCTTCCCCTCTTACCAGGGTGGGACCAGCGGGAGAGACCTTGTTCCCCCGAGTGCCTCTCAGAGTAACAAGGAATAACAGCCATAAGTTGCTTGAGAGTAGACTGGACTTTAGAAGGCACTACTTCACAGTCAGGATGGCTAGGATCTGGAACCAATTTCCAAGAGAAGTAGTGCTAGCTCTTACCTTGTTGATCTTTTAGAGGAGGCTTGGTAATTACCTAGCTGGGGTCATATGAGCCCAGGATTCATTCCTGCCCAGTGTAGGGGATTGGACTTGAAGATCTACTTAGGTCCCTTCTGACCCTACATCTATGAATCTATAAGACACACGAATACTCCAGGCTTATCTTTAAGGCATGGTCTGAAGGCTTCACTCAAATTCATAGATTCATAGATTGTAAGGCCGAAAGGGACCTTAGAAGATCATTGGGTCCAGCCCCCTGCACCAAGCAGGAAAGAAATTACATTTTTCTGTTGAACTTCATCAGATTTTGATCTGCCCACCTTGCTAGCCTGTCTAGGTCCACCTGTAACTGTAGCCTATCTTCAAGCGTGACCATGATTCCCCATAACTTGGTGTCATCCATGAGCTTGGCCAGTGAGCTCTTCACCCCCACATCCAAATTGTTAATAAAGATGTTGAAAAGCACTGGACTGAGCACCGACCCCTACGGGACACCACTGCCCACTTCTCACTAGGATGACACAGATCTATTTACTATGACTTTCTGGATCCTATCCTGCAGCCAGTTTCTCACCCACCTGACTGTCCAGGAGTTAAGCCCACAATCCTCCAATTTTCTCACAACGACATTGTGGGATACTAGATCAAAGGCCTTTTGGAAGTCAAGGTATACAATGTCAATCTACTCTTTCTTGCCCAGATGGTGAGTTACCTGGTCATAGAAGAAGATAAGGTTGGTAAGGGAAGACCTGCCTGTGATGAAGCTATGCTGGCTGTCATTCAGAATCTTACTTTCTTTAAGCTTATTACAGATAGATGTCTTGATGAACTTTTCTAGGATTTTCCCTAGGATGGAAATTAAGCCTGTCCTCCCTCCTGCCCTTCTTGTGAATGGGCATAACATTGACCCTCTTCCCATCCTCAGGGACTTCTCCAGAGTGCTATGAGTTGTGGAAGTGTTTTGCCAGGGGTTCCACAATGACTGGTCAGCTCCTTCAGCACTCTCAGATGAAGATCATTTGGTCCCACTGACTTGTATATGTCTAATTTTTTAAATTGGTCATACACCAATTCTACAGCAATAGTAGGAAGGCAATTATTCCTACTGTGCTCATCCTCTACTCTACCTGGCATGGTTTACCCCTTGGTCTGGTGAAAGACCGAGGCAAAGTAGTTATTCAGTTCAGCTTTCTCTTGAATACCAGTAACCAGCTCTCCTGGATTGTTAAGCAATGGCCCCATGCTCCAATTTGCTTTCCTCCTGTTCCATATGTACCTAAAGAATGACTTCTTGTTGTCCTTGATTCCCATTGCTAATCTAAGTTTGGTCACTGTTTTAGCGTGTTATCTGTTCCCTGCAAATGGGGCTAGTTCCATAAGAACATAAGGACCGTTAGACTAATGGTCCCTCTAGCCCAGTATCCTGTCTCCAACAGTGGTAGAAGTGGATTCTATACAGTGAGAGCATTAAACTGGGTATCTCTAAGAGTGATTGATTACTTATCCATTACCCTTCCTTGCATCCACCATTTAGTGAGGAAACATCTCCAACTTTTCTGTTCAACAGCCATTAATAGCTCTATCATCCATGAATATATCTAGTTCCCTTTTTGAACCTGGCTATACTATCTGTATCTCCACCGCTTCTTGTGGCAATGAATTTCATGAGTTAGCTATGTGTTGTGTAAAAAAAAAAGGTAGTTTTTCTTGTTACTCCTAAACCTTTTAAACTACCAGTTTTAGTGGGTGCCCCCTAGTTCTAGTTTTCTGTGACTTGGTGAACAGTTCCCTCTTCACTTGGTTCATACCCTCCATGATTTTATAGACCCTTGTCATATTCCCCCCCACAGCCTTCTGCTTGCTAAACTGAAGAGTCCTAGCTTTTCCAGCCTTTCCTAGTAAGGCAGCTGATCAGGTCCCTGATCATTCCACTGAACTTAGCGGGATTATACCAATTTACAGTAACCAAGCAGCTGGCGTAATGACAAATTCGCCCGTCAGGCTCCCCAGTTTAGGCTTCAGCTTACTTAAAATTAGACTTTTGGTGCCAGGAGAGTGAATTATAGAAGAAGAATTAGGTACCTAGAGTCCCTATTAGAGGGAGCTAGATGTTCTTCTACAGCGATTCAGAGAATCCGGGTGCTGAAAAGGGAGTCATTTAGAGGTTGTTAATATGAAAATCTAATCACAGGGGTGTGTTTGTATGCCCATTCCATTCCAGAGCTTAGGCATTTTACTCAAGGCTGCACAGCATACCCTTTACATCCACTCTGGATTCAGAGTCTGGCATGCTCTTGGGCAGGTGGGTGCTAGCATAATCATCTAGTAGGTACAGCTTTTACCTAGGAAGTGAGCCTGAGGAGGAACTGGGCCACTGAGCAGCCAAGAGTCATGAAGTCAGAAAGACAGCAACAGAAAGGAGCCTGATGTTGTAGTTTAAGGAACCAGACATCCAAGGGGAAGGGAGACTCGAGCCCAGCTCCCTGCAATCAGGGCTGCGCCAGTTTTCATCTAGTAGCTGTCTAGGATAAATCATATAAAGAGTTCCCGCAGCAACACTACTCTATTAGATGCTGATTTCTCTTTCACCTGAAAAGGAACAGCACAAATATACTGGCAGAGGGACAGCAGAGATGGTGGGATAGCTCCCTGACTAGGGAACTAGACAAGGACTTGACTTGGGTATGCAGCTGGGTAGGAATCGGTATTCCCATCTCTCATAATTTAGAGATTTCAAAAGTGTTCCCGTTTGTCATCAAGTTGAAACCAAGACCTTTTAGAATCTGGTTTTGGTGTCCATCTCCCCCTACCCTTCCAAAGCCCTTTGAGTCTAGAGTAGCCAATAGCATGGATGTTGAGGCACGTACCTAAACTATGAAACACCCAGGTTCAAGTCTTTGCTCTTTCATAGCCTGGTAAGTGCCCTGTTCATCTAGCTATTTTGTGGTGGGCTCCTCTCCACAGAAATACCACCCTGGACCTTAAGAAAGCTTTCCTGACAAAAGCTTCATTACAACTAGTTAATTCAGGTGAAAAAGTTTGGGTGCCAACAGTTTTCAGCAAGACATTTTATTGAAAAAACTCCAACTTGCCCTGCTTGGGAGACATGGGTTCAATTCTCATTTTTCTTCCACAGAAAATTCAATTTTCTTCCACAGATACTTTTTCTGTGACACTGCTTTTAGTTCAGAAGGCACAGTGGTGCAGACCAATATGATGTCTTTGGAGGCATTGCTGATAGACATGATACATTTAAAAGCTCTGCATGACTGGAATACGAGTCTAGCTAGGAGGAATACACTGAATTTGTACCTCTCGTGAGTCCAGACAGGAGCATGTGCTGATGCAACTGACCTGCTCTTGGTACCCAGACTACCTCAGGTGTCTCACCCTACCCCTTTATATCTAGAGAGTCTTTTCTGTCCATTGAGCATCCAACTAAACCATCCCAGGCCAGTGTCTGACTAAACTGCTCTGGACGGAGATTTCTCTGCCTCTCTAATTAGCATGGCGGTATGAAGCTTCAGTCCCTGATTTGACTCGGCAAAGATTCAGTCTCATTCAGTGGCCAAATCTCCGAATCTGAATGAAATCAGAGGACCCTTTAATCTTTCCAAATCAAATTAAATCAAATCAGAACCCTCCGAATCAATTTGGAGACATTCAATGATTTGGACATAGAGACAGCTTCCAGTACTTCCAGTCTACTTCTGGGTTCACCGCTGAGCACGTAGGGGCCCACCCCTGCACTCCTGTGGGATGCTCCATCCTCCCCAGCATCGTAGTGTTCATAAGCCACCTGGTAGCTTGAGGTACGTAGATAAAACATTAAAGCTACGTCTATGGACAAATCATGATTCTCCAAATCAGCATCTAATCTTCAGATTGGGATTCAGCTGAATCGAATCGGGGACAGTGATCTGAATCAACTAATGGAATCACTGTCCCCGATTCAGGTCGAATCCAAATCCAAATCAAATATGGCCTATTTCACACACCCCTATTAATTAGCCTGCTTCAAAGTTTGGCCACCCTTATAGTCACAAAGTTCTTCTTAATCTCCACCTACATTTCTTCTGCTTTAGTTTCAGGCCCTTGCTTCTAGTCCTATCCCTGACAGCCACAGTGAAAATACTGTCTCCATACTCCCTATAATCACCCTTCAGATATTTTAAGACTTGACAAATCCCCCCTCAATCTTCTCTTTTCCAGACTAAATAATCATAGGTTTTTTCAGCCTGTCCTCATAACTCATGGTTCCCAGACCTTTAATCATTCATTTTTATCACTCTCCACTGGACTCTTTCCAATCTGTCCATATTTTTTCTTGAAGTGTGGGGCCCAAAACTGGACACAGTACTTCAGGTGAGGTCTCACCAGTGCCAAGTAGAATAGGAATCACTTCCCTTGATTTACAAGTGACATTCCTGTTGATACAACCCAGCATGCTGGTGCCTTTTTTCATCATTTCATAGATGTTAGGGCCCTGGAAGGGACCATACAGATCATCATTTGTTTTGCAAAATTAGCTCATATTCATCTTATATAACCTTAGGTCCTTCTCTGAAGTGTGGCAGCCTAGCCAATCATTCTGCAGTATTTGTATCTGCAATTATTATAGCCTAAGTGCAAATTTTTGCACTTATCCTTGATCAATTAAATCTAACTGCAGACCATTTCTCAAGTTTACTCGGGTCATTTTGAATTCTAGCCCTACCCTCCAAAGTGTCTACCCAATGTGTTATCATCTGCAAATTTTCTAAGTGTGCACCCAGTCCCATTGTCCAAATCATTAATGAAGACGGAAAACAATAATGGACCTGGGGAACACCACTTGATACCTCCTCCCAACCAGATATTGAGCTATGCATTGAGCACAGTGATCCAACCAGTTTTGTATCCACCTTACAGTACTTTTGTCTAGTTGGGTGGTGCTCAAACTTAGTCTCTCAGAACCTGTGGAGCTCCCTATGGGTTCAGAAAATTGGGGGTGGGAGCACAGTGGCAGTGTTGATTGCCACAGTTCTTGACATTCATCTCTGACACTGCTCCCTTGCCACTAATTTTGGAGCTCTGGAGAGCTCCTCAAGCTAGGTGATATGGCCCTGTTTATCAAACTGGGATGACCCACAGGGGTGGGCCACAGCCAGACCCAGTCTGGGGTGGATTTCGCGTGCAGTTCGGAGGTTGGGCACCAATGCTCTAATCTGTATACTTCCTTAGCTTGGGGGAGACGGTGTTAAAAACTGCTAAAGTCAAAGTATATCACATCCACTGCTCCCCCCACAACCACAGAGCCCATGCCCTTATCATGGAAAGAAATCAACTTGGTCAGGCATGGCTTGCTCTTGATGAATGCATGCTAACTGTTCCTGCCCACCTTGTTCTCTTTTAGGTGTTTCATAAAAGATTCCTTCAGGACTGCTTTGTGATCTTCCCAGTTACCAAGTTATGCTACCGTTTCTCCTGTTATGTTGTTCAGGAGGGGAAAACATTTTAAAGGAGTAGTTGGGACACTATTCCCTAGTTATTCTGGCTGCAAAGACCTTATGAACCTTGGTCTTACACACACTTCTTCTGTTAATGAAAGGTGGCACCTTTTGTTCTTCCAACTCTGGGTTTCTGACATTTGAGAGACTTGAATCTATGCCAGCTTTTTAGCACAGATAACCAGAAGGGATACAATAAAAATGGAACAATATATCATATGTTTATTAGGGAAAAGTTATATTTAAAGATCATATATTTGGCACTGTATGGAAGGAAAAAGATTAGAAAACAACTGAATGTTCAATCCCAGAATCACTGAAAAATAAAAAGCTCTTTTAATGATCATTTCAGTTACTTTTCTCCCCATACATTTACAATAACTACACAAGCAATTTTAAAGATATTAGTCCTATACTGTGCGTAAACTGAAATAAGAGCAAAAGATGAACCAGAGGTTGGATCTGTCCCCGAGGTACACTGCTATTTTCCCAGGCCGTCAGAGTGCTGGAGTCTTGTTTTGACAATGAGCAAAAGCTGATAGGTTTTTACAGTGAAATGTTTTGGCCACAGAGGCTTCAACCCATTGGTGAAAAGTAAACTGGTAATGTAAGACTGCACAGAAAGAATAACAGGGTAGAAGAAAACTGATGCTGTGATGCACTGAAATGCTACTTCTTTGCCAGCTTTTCAAACAAGGGTTGCAACCCTTGGCAAAAGTCAGGTGTGTGCTTCCTAGACACCCTGTATTGGTCTGCCATTATGAGGTACTTTAGAGAAAGAGCATGAAGACTTTCACACTGCATTCCCATGATGGATCTTAGTTAGAAGAGTTTTGTGTCCCTTGAGCATACCTAAAGGTATCTGCTTTTTCAGAAAATAAGTTAAAACTTGTCTGCAAGTCCTGCACTACACCTCTTCAGTATCTCAGTAAAGAGATACTTAATAAAGTGGCAAGGAATAAATAATACACGAACAAGATGAAAATGGATCAAACAAAAAACTGTGCTAAACCTGTTAAATAGTACTGGACAGAAAGTTAACTAACGCTGACACATGGCTGAATCTAGCACTTATTGTGGCTGACAGTGCAATTTTAATATGGACAAAGGGATTTAACTCCCCTTTAATATCCAGTCCATTGGTTCAAAAAGAAGCCTGACATAGCCCTTTGATCAACAGTAAAAATGTCAGTATTGTAACAGTTCAACGGTACTCACAAGAAGAACACAGTTCTTTCCATGGTTAATATATTGTGCATAAGAAAATGTTTCACGGAACTAACAGCACCTTTTACATATAATCCCAAACATATTTAAGTGAACATGAAGACCTCAGTATCTCTAAGCAGTACTCCTGCAGACATACAGTACTGTATTTTATATATATATATATATATATATATAAGTGAATTTACATTGTGACCTGGTGTTTAGTCCAGCAATGGGAAAACCCCATAGAAAAAGTCTTACGTAGAATATATTGCCTTTGGTGAATGTCTAGTAACTTGGCATGACTGCATAGTAAAATTCTGAAGCATGGAGCTCCACCAGTGGTAGGTGACAGAGCACTCCATTCCTAACAGTGGAAAGTGTTTAGCATTCCACTAAGCAAGCACAGCACGCTTAGGTCATTCCTGCAAGATATAGGCAACTTCCAAGTTTTCATGGCTAGTAAAGTTTTAGGTTTCACAGGTCGCACCAGATGCAACCGTATCTCCATGCCTTTAAAACCCAGAGAAAGAAAGGAGGACACCAAACTCGAACACTGTCCACGTTTCCCAAGCAGAGACATCAAGCAGCACCACAGACTTAGGTTGACAAAATGTGTACAGCATTTGGTTTGGCTGGGGTCTTCTGAGCAGCTTGTCTTAAGTGGTTCCCTTCTTGTTTCTTCTTTTCCTAATCAACTGCTCACAGTCCTTTGGTACAAATCATTCAAAAAGCATGGATGGTGCGTTCTGCGTCAGGTCTGCAGGCAGACTGCTACATGATTACCATTTCCCTGGGATAGGCACGCCACACTCATACCAGCCCACATAGTAATAAGGCGTTGTATAACCAATGCGCCCAAATGATACAGGTTCCTGGCGAAACTGGCGATAATATCCTGTCAGAGAAACAGCAAAGGGTGGTTCAGACCAAAGGGAAAGTAACTTGACCAATGACTTTTGTGCATTACTGAAAGCTAAGGGGGCTCATACACAGCAGTTACCAGAAGAAAAAATAAGACCTAAATGTTATGTTATTCCCAGGCCACTTTGCAAAACGTAAAGTCAAAAGTCCTTTCAACCTTGCCTAATTCTACCATCTCATTCGGTCTATACACATTTCTTTGACAGTTTCAGTTGAATTCACTACTCTAAAGATCTGTCTTGAACTTCTTGTGTAATTTTATGATCTGCCTTTAACCACTTTTTGCACTGTACTCCAATAGAACACTACATGTCAACAGTGGGTGCTCTCCTCTCTATAAAGCTGTCATATCAATTTAAGTTCATGAAGCAGTCTAGGATGAAAGGTGCCTTAAAAATAAATGAACATAGCATCTTAAAGGACTCAAAACAATATTCAATAATCCCCACTTTATAACAAAATAAGGAGGCAAAATGTAACACAGGGAATAGAGAGTTAACCATCACTTAAATAAGTGGTAACTCTTTTCCCCATCTGCAGAAATAATTTGACAGCTTAACACATTAAAAATCCTCAGCATTCTTGTCTACATAGTTTATGCAGTGGAACATCTGAACTGTTGATTACTGTGCCAGACAGAATTTGTGTGCTCCCTATCTGTTTCTGAGAGGTGGTAACGCACAGCTGGATTAGCAATTCTTATAACAAATACAGAAGTGCAATAATATGCTATGATATCTAAATGTAACTGACTTGGAGCTTCACAGTCACCCAAAATCTAATATCAATGTGTCTAAAATAAGAGCAATTAAGGTGGAGTGAACAATTCAGAGCAAAAGCATTTACACAAAAAACAGCCTCTTTTTTTCCTCATGGAATACTTATGCGCATGTATGATTTTGAACTGATCATGTACCGTTTACCAGGATTGCCTGACATTAAAATTCAAGCCATACTTATATAGTTGCAACAATCATACATGGCATGTGATATTGTTTTGGTTTGTGACCGGATGACCCAAATCTTATAATTAGGTGAAAGGGCTTCAAAAGCTAGTCAGGGCTTTTAGTAATTTTCTAGTTTATTCCATTAAGTGATCTGCGGAGGAGTTCTCTCTCAACTTTTACAGGTCATTGTGGTTTCTGGATTATTAACCCATTAGCGTAGGCTTTTCCATATGTTCATTTATGCGATTTTGCTAGTGCACATTAAATTTAGCACCTCCATTGTGAGGTACAAGAAAAATGTGCATTAGTCTATTTTAAGGAGCATTAGCAAAAGTACACGCTTTTTTCTGATGCTTTAATGCACATTAAAATAGGCTAATGCACATTTAAGTGTATACATAGATGCACCCATAGTCTAATTACACATGCATAAATTCTAACAGAGGTTCCTATAACTCTGGACAGAGTGAGAGAAAAATCACAAGCCCATGTTCTATTCAATTTGACCTTAGTTTCACTATTTTACCTCGTATGGTAGGCAGGGCTTCAACGTATGACTGAGGTCCTGTTCTTCCATCCATGTGAGAATCCACAAACTGGCAGTGGTCTTCTCCTCTCCCCCAGCTATCTCCAATACCATAGAATGTATCTGAAAAGAACATCCAAAATCAGAACTATTCCCCTTAGTGCTATTACAAAGAGCTTTATTTTTCCTGGTGGCAATTTACCATTTGCAGGAAAATAAAGACAGCAAAAAGTCAGTAAATACAGGACAAACAGTAACGCACCAATAAATAAAGGTTTTAAAGGTAAATATACCAAGGCACTAATAGATACAGCATTCTTTAACTTTTACAGTATTATGTATTTGCTAATAGAAAAGGGTTGGGGGGGAAGCACTGTAACTTTTCTTAAGCTGGAACTCCACAAAAATAATAATTTATCTATAATGCAACACCAGTTATAGTGCAGGGAATTCCAACTGGACCCACTACTTCAATGTGTGATGGGGAAGCAAAAATACCCCCTAGGCCAGTAGTGCTCATTTGATAGCAGTCTCAGGTTCAAGCTAGGATGTGTGGCTGCAAGTTCTTCATACACAGGATCCTACTGTTCTAACTGTTTGCATGTCATTTGTTCAGGGTCCTGAAACAATGCAAATGTTTTGCCATAAAACTCCAAAGAAGCTTGAAAAACTTAGGGATAATCCTACAACCCTAACTAATATTCCCTCATTCTAAAATAGATTCTTGTGTCTACAGCCTTGTGAAGGTTACCGTTGATTCCCCATCAGTTTCTGGATTTCCACTGAAGGTATATCTAACCCATTAAAGAGAAAAAACTCTATGTGGACCCTTTCCATGGATCCTCCATACATATCTGGCAATTAATACAGGTATGGATTTCCATTTATGCTTTCAGGAGCTCTGCAAGAGGAATGCATGCAGAATATTCCAGAGGTATCTGTAGAGTTCCTTAGTGACAGCTTTTTAAAATTTGGTGCGCTACCTAACTGGTAAAACAGATTCTTTCTGAGCACAAGTGTGCCATTCAATAAATCTAATTATAAGTTCTGCCTTTTATTCATGGGCCTTCTGTAGTGCTATAAGTGAAATATTTTTTCTGCTTTAATTCAGAGTGGAAAGATTAACCATAAGTATAGTGATATATATACTGGTCAACTGCAGGAATCAGACTAAGTTTCAATATTCCTGTTTCTTACTTAGTCCTATATGTATACCTTTATCACTTGGAGCCATTTTTTGATTTCCTTTTAAGAAGTTCTGCAGAGAGATCTGTAAGGTTGCTTAGATGCAGAACGTTTCTTTTACTATGACAGCGTCCTGTTGCAGGGTATCAAAGCCATGTCATCCACTTATTAAGTAGGACACCCCACTGATCTCTGAGGCAAGAACTGTTTAAAAACTAATAGCATGATATGGCTCCATAGCATCTTCAACTGAACCTTATGACTCTCGGAAGTGTCTTCAAGATGGTATCCCATCCTCCTTTGATGAATAAAGCCAGTGAATAAAAACAGCCTCACATATCCAAATCCTGGCATCATGAAAAAACCCCCAAAACCCAAGCCCCATGCATACCTTTCAGGTCATCACTGAGGTAAATCTTATATCTCAAAGAGTTGCAGAGAACCACTCCCACAAATTTTCTATACCAAGTCCGTTTTACATATTGCTTGCCACCACAATCTGAGTAGGTAGGATCATATTTAAATGTAAAAGGGATCCAGATGGGCTCTCCACCTTGAAAAAATAAAATAAAGTAAAATAAAGTAAAATAAAATAAAATATGAAGGACGGCTCTAGAAAAAAAGGAAACATCAACATTTTGCTAAGATTCATGCCCTAGGTCAAGAAGTAACAGGATCAGGATCACAAGTTTCAGGATCAAGATAATAAGCTATCCTTTTACTTCTAGATGCCCAAGGTCAAAAATGAACCAGTTACTCTCTAAGGTGCTACGCTTCCCTGCTTTCTCTATATCACGAATGAATTAAAATCAATAACTGTCAGGCCCTTTCTACACATTCATTAATCATATGCCATTAAAATGGTGTTAAAATATGATTACATGTAGCACTTCTAAAAATCATGTTAGAGATGGGAAAAAAACCCCTACTTAATCATCAGATCCATTCTCTCTTTAAGGACCTTCTGTTATAAGATGCAATACAGAAGAAACAATTAATGAATTATGTCTCCCTTCCTCCCAATTTTAAGCGCATGCGTAGTCTCATTACTTGCAGTGGGGTAGCTCCTGTACTTAAAAATGGACATATGATTTAGAAAGATACTTAACAGATACTCTGAGTAGTTTGGACACTAACGTTATCTGTATATAGTCCCATGTGGTTTAATATTAAACAAGGCAATGGGTCTCTTCATTAAAGAACACATGGTTAAAAAAGAATCAACAATGGATAATACACTTCAATGTGAAATCAATTCTGTTGCTGCTGTTAAGGTAAAAAGATAGGGTTTAAAAACCTCATTAAAGATTTTTGGGTTTTTTTGTTTAGTAACTTTAATTTATATCAGAGACTTAATGAAATAAAAACAGATTTGATACCAGCAAGAAATAAGAGACCTTTCCTAAAGAACTCAAACTAGAACTATTTTAAGTGGTTGAGTGCTATCAATTACATTGCTAAGATTCAATGTTATAAATAACTAGCTTGTTATATACTGCATTTACTTGAATGTAAGACAACCCTGAATATAAGACAAACCCCCAATAATTAGATTCTATATAAGGAAAAATTATAAATTTGTTAAAATTTTCCACGTATAAAATATAATTATTGGAGAGAGAGCTTAAATTTGCCCTCCCTTCCACTGCTACAGGGGAAATGAATCAGGGGAGTCAGGTAGCCTCCCTGCAGTTGCTCCCTACCTAGCCTTGTGGTAAGTTCCTATCAGTATGTTTCCCCATCTGGGCCATGTGTTTTATAATTATGCTCAGTGTTGGCTGCATTTCATCAATGTTATAGGTAGTTTTCATAACTGATCACATGCTGCTTCTGGCAGCAGTTTAATGATAGACATAGACAATTTAATGAAGTGTCCTGGTATGTGACTGCATGATGAGGGGCTTTCCCTCTCTCCCCACCCCAAATCTCTGCTGACTAGGGGAAAAAAAATCTCACCTTGAATTTAATTTGAGTAAATATGGTAATTTCCTTTCCTATAAACAGTAGAATCCACCTTCATTCTATGTGTGTGTATGTATATATATGTATGGCTACAATATCAACTTCCTACAAAGAATTTACAGACAGTTATCAGACATTATCAAAAAAAGACTTACCAGGTGGTCTGACAATAAGCAGAGGATTATCTATAATGAAATAAAAAAGTACAATTCAGTATTTTGCCTTGAAGCTTTAGGTCTCCTAATGTTAAACATATTGGGTGTCAAAGAAAATGGCATTTGCAGAGAACAGTTCTTTCAAGTTGTTCCATGAACACTGTTTTCAAAGCTAACATTATATATGCCATATTAAGAACCTCTTCAACTGAAGGAAACTATGCTTGGATTATGCCATTTATGATTTACCAGTACCCTGAAGTGGATAAACTCCACTGCAAGCAAAGTGGGGGAAAAAAAGATTTCAGTGTTCCCTTCAGTTCAGTGATAGGAAGCTCCTGGTAGCCCCTGAGAGCCCTTCCAAAGCATGAATAGTTTCTGATCATCTGACATTTTGTCTTTTTAAAATGAATATGTGATAAAAGGTTTATCACTTATTAGTTTGATTTATGGCTTAACTTTCAAGACTGAACTGAAAAAGGTGTTTAATGCTAGATTAAAATACAAGCACCTTTTTGCATCTGTCACTGTGATATATATAGGTTCCTGAATTGCCCTTTATTGAGCACAGGATGCCGCGAGCAAAGATATATGTTTATCCATTATTTGGCAAAGTTCCAGGAAGTTTTACTCAAGAAATCAAAGAGAAGGTTGCTGTCTTCTTCAGAGAACGACCTGGGGTAAAATGGTACACCTTTACTATACTGCTTAATCCCATTATGCGTTACTCAACCCACTCTATAGTTGGAGTTATGTTAGACAACCTTTGAGGCACAAAGTGCTCTTCTTCTGGTCTAGATCATGACTACAGCACTCCAGCCCTGTCAATCCCATGATGGAAGTTATTTCTTTGAGACATTCTTTTGCATTTTCATCAGCTAAAAGCTTCAACTTCTTCAGAGAAACATTCTGAATTAGTAGCTTTTCTTTCTGCTGATTTCTCCCACTGGGCATGGGATGCAACAACTTTTTTGGTATTTACCACAGTTTGAAAGCCTTCTTGGCCATATTGCAATTAAAAACTTAAAACATAATGGATTTAACTTGTTCAATAACATGTCTAATTTGACTGATTTTACATGGCAAAACTAAATCCTTTGGCCTTAACTCTGTAAATTGCTGAACACTTTCTGGAAGACAGACTATACTGTATTCTCGAATTGAAGGTGATGATTGGAGTTTTTGTTGGATTACATTTAAACAAAACCTTTTGTTTAAACATTCTGGGTCCATTACACAGAACCTTTTACTTGATTTTGCAGTTGTTCTATTTTGTTTTCTTTCACTGACAGAACTTTCATCATCTTAACAGGAGTTCTTGGTTTCTGTTGGATTAAGCTAAATGGGTACAAACAAGACAGTAAGTACCAAAATTATCACAAGGCTAAAATCTGTAATCCTGGAAGATATTGGACATTTAACTTGAGTGAAGACTGTACAACTTGGCCCTTTCTTATTCAGTGATAACACTGGCTTGGGGCTCACTGAAGAAAAAAAAAAAAAGCTAGTGTATAGGGTACATACTACCCTACAGTATAGCACTATTACCACTATAGCACAGAATTTGATAAAGTAGGCTGTTGCCTACAAAATCTTATGCCTTTCTGAACAAGTTAAGCTTTAACGTACTATCTTGACATGCCTTCTGCTTGACTTCAGGCTAACACAGCTAACTCGTTCTTGTCCCTATGAAAAGGAGTGCACATTGTCAAAAAAAAGGCAACATTCATTTGAAATTTTCCTGTCTGATGGAATAATCGCTTCCTATGTTCTACCCCAAGACCATTACTTTCAACCATTCAGCTGTTCACAATTAGGAAGCTAATTTATTAATCTGTCTGCTCAATCTATTAAAGATACATTAAATATCCTATTGTGCCTATGTTGCTGAATATTAGCAATCTTTTGTACTGAAATTTAAACTTCACAGGTGCATTTCATATAAGTATTAAATTTCACAGATCCATGTTACTACATTTCCCATATTGACCTGAAAGAATAGATACTTTCCCCTTATTTTCTTTAAATTTAACAACCCAATAATATTAACACAGAAAGTATATCATCATGATTATCAATCATCATAGGTGTTACAGCTTGGCCATTGTCCTGGCTTACCTATCACTAGAAGTCCAAGCTTAAAATAAGAACAAATAATAATAACCCGTACCAGATTCTGTGACAAATGAGACTGAAGAACTCACAGGTCCATAACCATAGGGATTCTTTGCTTGGACTTTAAAATAATACCTGAAATAAAAAGTAGCCTGTTAAAAGTAGCATGTTTTCCATGTTAACAAGTCCATTTTAAACAACTGCACAGATGAGGAAAGACTAGGGAGTGCAAACTAGCAGAGTTCTATTGAGTTCAGTGCTCTACTGACTTTAATGGACCTGTGTCAATTTATAACAATTGAAGATCTAGCTGTTATTTGTGTGTTCACTTCTTTTTGAAAGAACTATCATATATTGGACAATACTGTCCTAGCTCTTTGAAAACTGGATATAATTGCAAACTATGTGATTTGAAGAGAATGATTGCCTATACAAATGCAAGAGTTGTGGAGAGAGATATGATGACCTTAGCAAAAGCAAAGTAAATACAGACTCACTCCAATGGAATCATTGGTGTAAACTTAAGTTTTAAACAAGTGCATCTGAGATTAGAATCTAAGCTTTTACATTCATTTATTAACTGGAGTATGT
Source organism: Caiman crocodilus (assembly GCA_030014935.1). Taxonomy (NCBI): domain Eukaryota; kingdom Metazoa; phylum Chordata; order Crocodylia; family Alligatoridae; genus Caiman; species Caiman crocodilus. The sequence continues at coordinate 19,012,606 of JAGPOW010003648.1, read as the reverse complement.
TCTGATAATATGAGAAAAGTCATAAATGTTGGTGTTAGTTATTTAGTTAAGGCCCTGATGCAGGAAAGCATTCAAAGCATATGCTTAACTTTAAGCACGTCTCAGTAAAACTCAAAGATGGAAACCAGATTAGTCGGGTATTTTGTGTTTAAATACATACTTAAAGATAATTTCATTTCCTTCCAAAATTATGTGTTTTGAGGTTAAAAAGATAACATATTTTATTTTCAGTTTTATGGTTCTTGTCATTTCTTTATTTTCTTTTCCTTTTTCCTTTTAACCTTTTCTCTATTGCTAGAAGTAGAAGGAAGGTAGATGGAGAGCAAGTGGTAGAAAATAATACAAGATTGATTTCTTTGGTTTTGTCCATTTGTTCTTATGTTCAAAAATGTCAAATCTGTTCAGAAAAAATGTAAAAACACAAAAAAATGCAAACATTTTCACAAAAGATTATTTTGATCATTTGACCAGTTCTATGCCTGGGTTGCATTATCTTTTTTACAGTATCTATAGTCTTGGCTGCTCTGGGGGCAGTACAGTTCCAATAAAACCAGGGCTTCCACACTGCCAGGAACTGAGAAGCACATTCTTGGTCTGAGTCATTTCTAAGGCCAAAGGTTCTAGGATCCATATAGGCCCATCAGACTTCTGGCTGTATCCCATGGTCTATTTAGTAGAAAGTAATGCCCCACATACCTAGCTCATATGTTGGGGTTTGTTATAGAGCTGCTGGCAGCCACTCATACAGGATATTAGTCTCAGGGGTGCTACTGAAAGAGCTACAAGACCTAAAGTTTCTAAATTTTAGATATTTGCTATTTAAATGAAACTAAATAGCTATTGTTTGGAAACAATACAGCAGGAATAAGGAGACAATGAAAGCCAAGTACTATGGCAAGAATTCTACCTTAATATTTTTGTAAGCACTCATGTTAACCTTTTTCTTTCTTGCTGCTTGCTCATTTCTATGCTTGCAAGAAATTCCAGGCATGTTTAATGACCATAAAACATCTAAACCTTAATTTTGCATCCAATCCAAAATTGAGCATCTGCAAAAGTACAATATACCAAACATGACTCTCATAACTGGATCAGTCATTGCTCAGAGGGAAGAATGCTACCAAATCTCTGGAGTATTTCCTTTAATCATTTACCATCCAAGTAGTAGACCTAATACTCCTGAGCTTGTGAACTCTAACAAGAGCAGAGCATCACATGCTATGACTGTAGGTTACCTCCATCACTGATCAGGAAAAGAGAACTCAGTCACAAGACTCCAAAGGGGTGAAAGTATTTCAAAGGGAAAGCAGCCTAGTGGAAATTCCACAGGGGTCCACAGAAGGGATCAGGTGCCTTCTATGGAAATGGTCAACTTCTGCCCCTGGGTAGTAGGCACCATATGGTGCATCCCTCCATGCCCACCCAGGCAGGGATGCAGGTGGGAAGGAAGGAATGGCCCCCTGGAGGGGCTCGCAGAGCCAGCAGTTAGGGGTGCCCTCCTCCTCCTGGACAAAACACTTCCCTGAATATAGCTGGCAGCTTTGGTAGTCATCACACACAGGGAAACTTATAATGAGAATTGTTGCTGTTTTACATTAGAGCTCTGGAGCTGCATTTGAAAAGAGGAAGAGTTCATGTTCCCACCACGCTCCTGCTGAGGAAATGGATTTCATTTCCATACTTCTTTCAGTCCTACATTGGGTTTAAACAGGTTTACATTGGTTTACATTGCAGGACAAATAACAAGTGGGTTACTTTTTATTAAAAAGATTAAAGAAAGAATCTTGCAAATCCTGGGTGTTAATAGTTTCATAAGTGTTTAACAAATGGTTCTGGTCTGACCAGCTGATGGTCTTCATGGCCATATGGGAGCTTTTGAGGAACAGATGCCTCTTATGGTACCAAAAAGAACAGAAGGTTTAAATTTAGAGACATAACAACAACAAACATCACACAGCTGTATCTTTTGGAATTACTTTGGGGTATGTTATCAGGAAAAGACAAAGTGTAGGTATCTTAGTAAAATTTAACCACATATACCTTAAACTCCCAGAGGTTATTGTCATATTTATGGGCAGAAATGAAATAAGGAAGCAGACTGTCTGCAACATTCAAGATCCACTTGTGGATCATAGCACCACCAACTGGCCAATATCAAGGGTGCACTGCAGGTACACAATCTCTACACTCCCAGCATGGCTATAATGCTGGAGATCATAAGGGGTCATGGCAGCAGAATAACACTGTTTTCTTGTCTTGTCCCACACAACCCTACTTACATGCAGCAATTCTGCCTCCCTAAGCCTTGTCCCTTCTCTCCTTTGAAAAATGTTCCCTGATAAAACCCTGTCAGAACAGAATCCTTCTACTTCCTGTATCGAAAACTGCAAAGAAACAACCAATGCAGTAGAGTGAAGAACACGTGAACCCACAGATGTTTGGGCATACTGCAGATAGATCCAGTGATTGCTCATGTGATCTGTAGTTCCATATTTTAAAACCTTTGAGCTTTCCCAGAAGTACAAGATTTAAAAAAAAAATCAAAAAACCATTTAAAAGTAGGAATTAAGATGAACAGGCATAAGAAGGAAGATTAACTTGATTAAAAAGCCATTCTACAGTGAAATATCTGACTTCCACAACAATTTAGAGTCAGTATTAAATGCCAACTCCCACCCACACTAGTCACTCTTATGGTATGAAACATGTCTCTGTTTTCACAAGCCAGAAGGAAAAGACTAAACTTAAAAACAAAGGCCAACATGGTTTCAATTAACTGCCCAACAACATGGCATATCCAGATTGGAGATATCTGCTAAGGTTTCTCCAGTCTACCAGCAGATCTTCAGTGGATACAGTTCCACAGTGACTTGGACCCATATCTCTGCTGCATCTGATTATCTGACTCTTTTTCCTTAAGTACAAAAACAAACATATTTTTTTTCAGTTTACTGTTACTGTTGCTTTCTGCACAGGGTCCCTGCATGTAATTAATGACTGCATGATATCCACAAAGAATCTGTAATTTCCTTGTACCTGCAGTGAACACTGTGGCAAAGAAAACTGTGAGAGACACTAGAATTTCAGAAGGTTGTGTTTTCTACTAATTCCTAACACCGTACTTTTGGCTATGGAAATATGTGTATGGAAATATCTGCCAATGATCTAAAAATGGGCTTCAATTCATGGTGGAGCCAAGAAGTTTTAGCACAGCTGAAAGAGACTGAGGGCTGGGATATGCAGGCACTCCATGTGTTCCTTTATCCTCGGCCTCCCAGTATGTTCCCAGAGCAAAGAAAATTAAAGTAGCCCTAGCCTGCTCTATCTGGTTTGCTTATGATTCCAAAGAGCCATTATATCAGTACCATAAGACTGACTTAGCTCCACCTCCTTTGCCAAGCTCCACCACCAGCACCTGGTACAGGGAAGGGGTTGGCATAGTGCCTACTAGGGTGGTTGATCATGAACCATTTATCCCTCCCTGTGCTTGCTAAGATGGCTTGGAACAGCTTTGTACTGGAAAACAGCATACAGCTGCACTTACATGGGCAAGATTTGGCTCAAGGTAAGGTGAGAGAGAGAGAGACTAGTTCCAGCCTAGCTATGGCTTACATATGTAAAAAAAGTACATGTAGATTCATCTTTTTACTGCCAAATTGCTCCTTTTAATGACACTGAAATTAAATAGCAACTTCGGTATGAATATGTCAACATACTTTATACATATCAATTAATGTTAGCCTCAGAACTGTTGTGAGATACCTAAATGTTATTATCCATATTTGGAAAATGAAGAGATAGCAAGAGATGGATATAAACCCAGATGTCTTGACTTTCCCATGGCATAACCATAAGGCTGTTCCATTACAGCTGTGTTAATGTACTTCAGTCAGCAAGTTCTAATTACCAAGTCAGCTAATAGACCCATTTCAGAAACTGTAAATAAAAAGTGAACTCCCAAACCCTTAATGATATTGGTCAAGATATTTACTTCTATCATGGTCTTTAATCCTTTGCCTTACTGCTGAGGAATATGCTGGGAAGTCATATCCAATCTAATCTCATTCACTTTCCAGCATCAAAAAAGTAATACATTAAAAAAACAACAACCCTGTAATTAATTATGCTTTGGTTACACTTTGGCTTGTCAGAATTGCAATGAGGTGGCAACTACCCAACTACCACTGTAAAAAACATGAGGATAGCAGCAAATTAGCACCACACACAATCCATTTTTAGTGCTGGCAAGAGAAAAACTAATGTTTCCCCCTAAACAGACTTCCTTCGGGCACTATAGACAACTTGCACTGAAATGTCAACAAATAGTATGATATGATGACATAATCATTAAAATATTCTACAATAATATTTTATAGTTTGAAATCCTCAAGGGTAGTGATCCTTCCTACAGATTGAAAGATCTGATTTTCTAGATTACAGTGCCTTTAATTTCTCTGACAATAAAATTGTTTAACACTTTCTATCAGAAAGGGAGGATAATCACTCAAGGCCAAATTGTAACTGTGCGCTAAGATGCCTTTTCGAGTCTTGCTAAATGTTGCCCTTTGGGCTGCTCAAATTCTGATTGGTGTTAGTGCTAACTTGAGTTCAGAGCAGTCACACATTCAAGCCAGCAGGAGCCTTGAAAACTGAAAGATAAGAATGCAGAAAGTAAGAGGGGGCCCATGAAGCCTTGTCTCTCATTGGTTGTTAGGACAGACCCATGGGATATGTGGGTCTGAGTTCCCTCAGGCTGAGGGCCTAGAACCTCAGCTCTCCCACTTCTGGGCAAATGGCTTAACCACAAGGCTTCTATGCAAAATATGGGCACTTCCTCCCTCTCCTCCCCTAAATAATTGAGAAATATATTTATTTTTAATCAGTATTAAATCGCAGTTACCCTTAACAATGGTCAAATAATAAAATATCTGGATTACAGGCAGTCCTCGACTTACAATGTTTCAAGTTACAACATTTCGCACTTACAACATTTATAAATTGACACCCTGTTTCAACTTTCTGATGTCAGCTTGGACTTTACAACACTTGATCTGACACCATGCCACACCAGCAAACAAGTTCATTGATGGGAACAAGATGCCCATCTCCCAGGAGAACATCTGTCCAAAGTTCCTTGGATGCTTTCTTTAAGAAAGCAGACAAAACTCCAGAGAAACCTGCAGCCAAGACTCGTGAGAAGACTTCAGCCAAGAGCCCTTCAAAAAGTCCAGCAGTCATCTCAAAGAAGTCCTTCCAAATCAATATGATTGCTATTTATAATATAAATACATTAATACAGCTATACTACTCATCTATAACTGATTGAATACAAAATTCTGGGTTATTTTTGGTGAAAATAAGGTATCGGGCCTTGGTTCAGGAACCTATACCCCATTTATAGCATTGTTTTCTATGGGAAAATCGGTTCCGAGTAACGTTTTGACTTAAGATCCGGTTGTCGGGAACCAATTGTGTCATAAGTCCAAAGACTGCCTGTTTTGTGTGTCTTCTTATGGTAGAAGATGACTTGACATGATGCAGTATCATCATGTTACGAATTGTCAGACATGTCCTGAAACAATGTAAAAATAAGGAAAGAATGTAACCATGGAAAACTCAATGCATTTGAAAATGAAAAAACTGTTCTGCATTTACATTTTTGAAACGTAATTTTCTGTAATTTTCATTGTTCAGGAAAATTCCCAAATGCTTGGTTTTGTTCCTAATCAGAATGAACACGAATTTGGAAATGTCAAAAAATTCCCACAAGATGGAAATTCTGAGTTTGCAAACTACAGGGCCAACTCTGACTAGTTACGGTGAGATAAAGAGCTCTATGTCTTGTCTTTCCTACATCTGTACACTGAAACAGCTATTTTGAGTAAGCAATATTTTGCACTGAAGATATAATCACTATCATCCACATGCTCTCCCTCTATTTGATTGCTCTAGAGCAGGGGTGAGCAAAATCCAGCCCTCAGGCCAAATCTGGACCATAGCGGACTTCATTTCTCAGTAGCCCTTGCAGCGGTGGTTCCTTCTGGCTGCTGCTGTCTGACCAAGCCCTGCTTCCCAGGCGTCAAGGCCCATCTGCCCCATACCTACCACTCAGGGAGGGACCCACATGGACGAGGCATGCAGCTGGGAAGCTGGGATGGGGCTGCAACCAGGACCAAGATGGCTGGGCGGGGCCAGGGAGACCCTTGGATCTTGGAGCGGTGACAACAGGAGACCGGGACCAGGGCAGAGTCATGATCTGCTGCCCTCACACCCCTGCAATGAATGCAGGTTCTGCAGGCCCAGGCGTGCAGGGAGTGCATAGTAGCTCAGCCCTGGCCCCAGCGCCAGCCTGGCCCCAGAGCAACTCCCCACCTAGCTGCATACTCTGCCCATGCAGCTCCCGGCTGGTCTCCATGGACACCTGAGATTGTGGGGCCATAACAGCATGGGGCCGGGGTAGAGCCCTGGTTCTGTGGCCCTGTGCTGTCATGCCCCTGTGATCATGGGCTCTCCATGGGGACCAGCTGGGAGCCATGTGGACAGGGGCTGAATCTGCCATTTTGCCCATCCCTGCTCTAAAGTTTGATTTGAAAGGGAGGGATATAAATGAAATAGTGTAACTACTTAAATATTGTTATGGAAATGCATTATAAAAAACTGTTCATTAAGGTGAAAGAAAATGTACACATATGCAGGCAACCATCCAGAGAGTTTTCAGGGAGACTGTGATATTGGTGACTCTGGCTCATCTCTGGAAGCTGTGCGATTGCAAGGGAGCGCACAGCTCAAAGGGTTTTCCAGGCTCTAAGCAAAGCGCTGAGGACTGGAATATCATCATGTGTTAAGTGATTGCAGTCAGGGAGCAGGATTCTCTGGGTCCCTGCCAACAAGCAGAAGTAAAAAGGTCAGTATTCTTGGGACAAGAACTGGAGTGCCTTATCAAGGATTTCAGCAAAAAAGACTGCCTCCATTCAGTTTCCATGCTGTCCAAAGAAACAAAGCTCTCATACATCTTTGTAAATAAAGCATGCTTAGAAAATAGTCTGACCCTGTTATCAGTTTTCATCCAAACAGATACCACCCCAAAAGATTTTCAGCTCTTCATTACCCTTTTCCCAATGGTACAACAACCTGAGGGGAAAGGCAGTGAGGAGAACCTTTCTGGACTTTGCCTCAGCTAGGCAAGATAGAAAGACAATTGCTTAACTATGGGCCTACGAGTGATGGAAAATTAATGTTCTTATGGGAATATGACACAAAATAATGAGTAATGAGATCAACCACTAACATTATTCCCAGTGGAAATATCTTATCAGGATTCTTGCAGGATTCTGAAATCACTATATCACTGTTCTGTTTCTGTTCTGTTTTATATTGCTAGGGCACATGGCATGATTTCATACATTCACTGCATATGAAAAGGAAGGTGGGGGGGAGGGCTTAAGGACTTGGAATTCGATCAAATAGCCATTGAAGCTAATGGATCAAATCCTTAATCAGAACACATTGCATTAGTTAATTGAAACCAAAATTATTCTTTTTAACTTGGGATCCTGAACTGACTTTTATTATATGATGCTCTATAGGTCACAGGGAAGCATCATTACAGACAAAGCTGGCTGAAGTGTTTTGGGGAAATTATGTAACTAAACGTTTCAAATGAACATTTCAATATTTTGAAATGTCAAAAGCAGGAAAATCTTAAGAGCAAAAATTAAAATCTCCAAAACGTTTTAAAGCATTGGCCTTTTTGATACGAGAAGTATTCGTTCTCTTTAAGCAAAAGTGTCCAAATGTTTCATGTTGATATTGCTTTGAGTTTTTCCTATTAATGAAAATATTTGATGTTTCTGATTTTACACCCTGATTTAGGATGAAAACAAAGATCAAAATGTTCAAATTTTAGAAGAGAGAAATTCCATTTTCTAGCCCATTCCAATTGTTAAACTTTCATTTATAATGTTAATATATTTATATTAAAATAGTTGAGAACAGTTTAACTATAATCTAATTTATCTATACAACTTCCCATCACTAAGAGATTGTCTTTATAACACCCCAGCAAATTCAACAAAATTAAACTATGCTGGTTCTGGCAGTATAATACAAATGACAATAAGGAGCCACAATACCATAATATTTCACAAACAACATGTCCCAGAATATAGTAAGCACCTTGTTTTTGAAATGCAGAATGAGAAAGAAAGACCTTTCCTGGTAGTAAGTAACTAAGTAGTGGCAGCTAGGGAGTGAAGCCTGGCCACTGTTCTGCATCTATGCAGGTTTTATTTTTTGTTTTCAGCTCATAAGCTGCAGAAGCTGCTTGTTACATACTTCTTGCTTATAACGCACACCCTGATTTCCAGCAGATGGTCACTGGGATAACAGTGAGTGTTGTATGCAATAAAATATGGCATGTTTTTCTTAGTACTGTATAAACTCCAAGTCAGATAAACACCCACCAGAGTGCAACTGTGTTAACTCAATGATAAAATCTATATGAATATTAGTGGATAAAAAGGTGACTCATTGGTTTACATCTTTTAATTACTGTATATTAATTGCCAAGCATGAAATGTTACAATAACCACTCATTAGCTGCTGATACCAATGCCTGTAAACAACTACTGTGGGCCTATCAACATGTCATTGATACCTAAAATATTACCTACTTCAGATGCATCTTATTTAAACAGTGACATTGATTATGCTGGGCACTCTAGACATGACGCATGCCTCTTAGTCATTTAATATATTGCTATGTCACTAGTCTATGTGGCCCCTGATCCTGCAAGCTGAATTGCTCAGTTAGAACCACATATCTGTACAGACAGACTCCAATCCCCACACAGTGTCTTGATGAAATCTGAGTCCACTAATGAAACCTGTGTCCAAACAGAACAACTTGCAGGGCAGCTTTCTCACCACCTCTAAAACTTCTACCTGGTCTATGTTATTAACACTAATTTACCACTCACTGGCAATGACTATTTCCATTAAAAAGCTGTTTTGGTATGCAAGTTACTTGTAGAATTAATAATAGTCAGGCCCTCTGCTGTTAGCAAAAACAGTTACTGTCATTCTGGTGTAATCAAGACACATCCTAAATGCAATGGAACATTTTCCTACCATCATTTTGTACAGAATGCTTCCACTGAATTCAGTGGGAGCCCTTTAACAAAAACAGGACCTGGTTCAGGTTAGACACTACCTGAACTGTCCCATACCCAGATTTTATACAAGAGTCTAAAAATTGATTAAATAATTTAAGCACTGCTCAGTCAAGTCTATGCAACTGTGTGTGGTAGCCACTGAAATCTTTCCCAGTATAACTATGCTACTGGTTAAGTAGGGAAATACAGTAGAGCATTAATTATCTGGAAGTTGATTCTCCAGAACATCAATTCACCAGAAGGCTTTGAATTATTTTTAAAAAGTGGTTATGTTTGCCAGTGCAATAAAAGTTCTGGGTCCAGTAACGTACATGGAATTTGTCCATCAGAGAAATTGACTGTAATTCATACAGGCTTAGTCAATAATCTTGGTTTTGTGCTTTGTAGCATGCATTTTGATAATCGGTGAGATAACTGTTGTTAATTTACTAGTGCTTTATGTATACAACTATATGGTAATTTTAATGATGTTAGTCAGCATTGTCCCATGGTTGCCTGCAGCCCCTAAGCTGTCACCTGGCCACCACTCACTTAATCAGTATGTCTGCAACAGTAACTGGAGTCTCTTGAGCCTTCCCACTCTTCCTGCCTCTGCTTCTGGCCCAGGGAGCAGGGTAGTATGATGCACAGCCTGATGAGCCACAGGAGTCCAGGGCCATGTAGGCACACAGTACAGCTGTGGGAAGACAGAGGGATGCCCATGGCTCACCCTGGTACAGCCTGTATGGCATGCGACTACCACCTACTACCAGCTACTTAGAAGCTGGACAGCCTTGCTGTAAGCCAAATGCATTAGACAATACCACATTTACTGCTTATTGTATTTTTAACATTTGTTTCACAGTACGGTAATTAAAGTATAGTTTTCAGAACTTCTTACTGTAGGGGTTGATTATCTGGAATGATAGTGACACCAGTGAATCCAGATAATTGATATTCTACTGTAAATAAACACCAGCTGCTTGCAGACCCAGCAGGTCAGTATGAACTGGAACTCACCACTGAAGAAGACCTTGCTGTCAGTACACTGGATCCAGTTTTTGATGCAGTTCTTATACAGGAATATAGAAAGAACTTCCTGTCATACTTGTTGTAAAAAAACAAACACTAGAAATGGTCGAAATGGTTTGAGCTACTGCTTAAGATGTAAAATAAAGAACTTGACTTGCTGATCTTCCCTATCTGCTTTGTGCTGTTGTGGTGATACAAAACAACCCAAATGTGGTAGAACTTTTTCATTAAATGTGTGGTTGCTTTGCTTCACTGGAGCAGCATAAAGCAGCTAGAACATATCAATACCTATGGCCCCCAGAATCAGGAGATACAGCAGCGACCTTGTAGATCTTCAAGTCTGACCCCCTGCCTGGGCAGGAGGAAAACTGGGCTCAATTGACCCCAGTCAGGTAGGCATCAAGCCGCTTCTTAAAGACACCCGGGGTAGAAGCCAGCACCACCTCCCTTGGAAGTTGGTTCCAGATCCTAGCTGCCCTAACTGTGAAGATTTGTAGTCATTCGTAACATTTGTAAAATGCTATGAGATATTTCCTATGAAATACCAAGCATTAATAAAGTTGAGGGTCAGAAAAATAGCCTGTAAGGCAAAAGAAAAACAAATGGAAGAGAAAGAGTCTGAAGAGACAGAGGAAAGTGATTTAGAGAAGAAAGAAAGTGGGCTTGAGAGCACTCTGCTAAAGTCTGCAATGTCTTTTGCAAAAGTCTGAAGTGAAGTGTGAGGGAAGGAGAGTTGTCAAGACAGGCATGCTGTGCCTTTGAGAGATTTTTATTTATTTATGTATTCATGTCACAAGAAGTCTGATCTTGCTCCCACTGTGCTACTGCAGAACCTTTTATTGACTTTAATAGGCCCTTGATTAAAAAGTTATATTTGCCATGTTTGTTTTGTAAAATATTTGAGCATGTCAAAATACCCGAAGCTACTGTAGAATTTCAAGTCGTTTTAGGCTCTGCCAGTCATGTTATTCAAAGTGTGATGACAGCTTTACATTTTGGTTAGAAGCTGATCCCTGATTCATATGCCATGTATGCCACAGTTTGCATAAAAGATGCTTCTCATATCAAATGGTGAGCACTTAATATCATCATTTGTATACAGTAAATTGTACTTAAATCAGAGACTTCTCATAAAATGGGCACACAATTGGGAACACATGGCTTTTTTGTCTAGTTTCATCCTTCAGATCATATTTTATCAATTAGGCGCTTTTTTTTAGTGGTTACATGGTTATTTTTAAGACAAAAAGTATGCAGCCAATTCAGTCTGTGGATTTGAAATATGTAAATGGTATTGGCCAATGCACACAATTCATCTGTCGAAAAGAATCCTCGTACCCCACCCACTGGCTCTCCCCGATTCCTGTGCTAAAAGAAAGTTCCTCTGTAATAATCTAATGGATTATATACAATAAAAATACAGTGAACACTGGGGCTAAAGGTTCATCCCCATTTCCTAGAATGAGGTCAGGAAAATATATATTTTCTCCGTATTATAGAATTCATATGTTCTTTTGGCTGAGACTCTCTAAAACCTCTCTCATCTATCCAAATCTGGCCATATTGGGAACTTCTGAACATCTCATGCTCAGTAGGTGTGTTGGGGTTTGGCAGCTACCTTTTCCAAAGATTCCATTTGTACAGAGCATGCTGTAGCCCAGGGCTGCAAAGGCCAAGCAGGAATTTCCCACCAATCGCTCTTCCTGGGAACCTGGTGATGCTGGGCACAGGGATGGAGAACAAGGATATGGACTCTCTTATGCTTTTATCTACTCCCTCCTGGCTGCCAGGCAGCGAGGAAGAGGAGGCTGCAGGTTGACTGGAATGAAGCACACAGGTTTTTTTAATGGGGCAGGGAAAGGGGAGGTGGTGAGATACTAAATACTGAGATATTGGGAAGAGATGCTGGAAAGTTTGAATGGGGGATGACCAGAGAGCATGGGAAAAAGGAGGACTAGGACTAGGATATTCAGCAAAGTGGGGAACAGGAGAGGGACTGGGACAGAGAACAGAAAGAGGACTGGGATGTGGAGCTGACAGTGGTGGAATTAGGACTGTGAAAACAAGAACTTTGAGGGGACGTTGGCAGAAGAGTTGACACTTGGAAGACCAAGGCAGAGGTGGGACTCTGCTTCCCTTAGAACCTTGAAAGAGAGCCCAGGAGTCCTGAGCCCTCAGTTTAGTAACTAGATGTGAAATGTTTTTACCTTTCTATTAGTTAACCTAAAAGACTCATCCAATGACACATTTCAGTCACTGGGGGAGTCATACTGCCTTTAACCACTGATTGCATCATTGCTAAGACTCAAGATTATGGAGCTGGAGCATGTCTTTGTTCTTAGTACCTGCTGGAGATGCAATTGAAAGCTACATAAGAGTAAAAATGTATGCAATCCTTTTCACTCCTTATTTCTATTCTTTTAACATACTGGGGGCATGATGCATGTGTGCACACCCTTGAAACACCACAAAAAAAATCTATTCTTTTTAATATAAATTTGTTGCACAAAACCCCTGGGGGAATAACACCTGAAGAAGAATCAGAGGGAGAAACGGTGTTGCTGAAACTTCTATGGCCTGTGTTGACTCTCCCAAAGAGCATGAGAGGCCATGATGCACCTTAGTAAATTCTATAGTAATACAGCCTTTTTCTTCTTTTTATAATTTTTGGAAGTAAGAACAGAAAGAGCAATTGTCCATGTTTAGCACTGTTGACATAGTATGTCAGCTGGACAGAACTTCCACAAAGGCAACTGTGGAGGCAAGTCATCACTCCTCAACCCCTCACGCTTCTAGAAGTTGCCTGTAGTCAGGAGCAGCTGCAGTACTTCGGTGGGCGTGCCTGCGTTCCATAAGCAGGTCTCTTTCTTGGGTTCTCCTTTTCCCTAAGCACCCTATTCCTGCCAGGACAAAGGAAATTTCTCAACCTACTAACACGCCAATGTAGGACACCTGCAAGTAAGCCTCCTGCTGTCTTGGCTTACCCTAGGGATCCAGCTAATGACCTCCAGAACTAAAAACAGTACTCCAAAGAGCTTATGCAAAACAGCCAGACTCTCATACTGAGAGAGTTGTTACAGGCTCTCATCCTCTATGGACCAGACACTGAAGAGAGCATACACTATATTAACCAGCATGTTATCCTAGTAAAGTGTACTACAAGCGACTGAAATGTGAAGTTTGGTGATTCAATTCACAGGCAAGCCTACTACAACATCTGTTTTAAAGATGTCTTTTTCCTGTGTGTGTCACATACACCCCTTAAGAGCACCACAAAAGCACTGGAAGGATATAAGTCCTTTGACCTTCAGATCCCCAACTTTGGGTCATGTCAGTGCAGCAAAATGAAGGTGAGATGGTAGCGTATGTTGGCATGGCTACACTGGCTTTAACCAGATAACACAGGTAACAATAACAGCAAAGCAAAGACACAGAAGTGTAGGCCTACCGTACGCTCACAACCAAACAACAAGCTATCCAGGAACCCTGGATACACGCTCTGGGTGCTAGCATGTGCTGAAGCCTGTACTGCTGTACCTTTGGTGCTACTAAGCTAGATTGATGATCTAGACTCCTAGACTCCTGTGCGTGGGAGCAGAGTGGGGTTTGCAGTGATAAGAGATGGGATAAACAGAACTGATGCAGTGATAGCAAGGGCAGATCTGCAACATGACAACAATGTGCAGTTTCACCGATGAGGAAATAAGTCCCACCCACCTGCTCCCACTACATGCACATCAACTCCAGAGCAGAAACCTTAACTGCTCTGCGACTGCAGCCCACAATGCATTAATAAAGTTAACTTACACTGCTGTTCTGCCCAGTGATACTGTGATGTACATGTCATAGACATGTAACCATATGAAGATGATTGGTAAGATGTGAATTTTGTGTTCCAGATGTGCTGTTATATGGATTCTCCCAAGACCACCAAAACTGGTGACATTTGTTTCAAAGTAACAAGAGTACTGAGAAAGAACAGGTCAAGCTGTTACCTTGTATTTGGCTTCAGGTTCTCAATAGGCAAATGAGTGGTCCCCGCAGTCCTGGTTGACCATTTGTTCTTTAAGAAATCATCATAAGATGCACTGTAAACCAAGTAACCTGTCAAAGGAAAAGGTAAGTGTCTGCCAGACGTCTAAATTTCAAACAATGATAACCTCAGGATTAGATGCACTGACATGTTATGGGTCAAAAGAGTCAATATCTATGCTTCTAAGATTTCTTAATATAAAATAAATACAAACCCCACCTTTCCCCCAATCTCTTTTCCCCTTGAAAAAAAATAAATTATATAGTTATTGACCTTTCTAAGCAAATAGGCTATTTCAGGGCCTGAGCCTGAAGGTAGTAAATATGAAAACAAGGGGTCAGTTTAATTTTTGGTTTAAGAATATTGAGCTAAGGGATGAATTGGACAATAAATAATACTTAAGTTGTGATACAAACTGTCAAGTAGGATGTGGGAGGTATTTAGTGAGTTGTTATGCCTCCTTAAGCTTCAATGAGGTTGTGACAATTTACTGTAGTAGAAGATACCCAGCAGTCACACTCATTCACAGTGGTACTTCACTGTCTTGGCAAATACTCCAGTAAAAAAATTATTTGCTGCACACAATATTGTTACCAATTAAGTCAATAATAAAACTCCCTTTAACTTTAATGGGAGCAAAAATGTGCCTGTTATTCATTTTACAAAATAATACCACTATATACTTGATACTACTAGTCAGTAGAAGACTGGCCACATCTACACAAGTCATTCAGTACTTGCATACCCAAGTATTAAATGACTGTGCAGTAGTGTTACTGCATTACAGGCATTACTGCGTGGCAGCATCCCCACATGGCTTCCTGGTGACTCTGACTGCACAGTAGCTCATTGCTATCACGCAGTAGCATCACATCATGGATCATGCCAGGTGACACTACTACACAGTAAGCATCTCATGTAGATGCAATCACTCTGGAGCATATACAAATCTCAGCTCTGTACTAGCCATGTTGAGTATTATATGCATTCAAACCTTGCATGGAAAACCCATTGAGGTCAATGAGTTTTGCATGAGAATTCAGGGTATAGATCATACAGCTAAATATTATCTTCTATATGGTATATATTGCCAATTGATATTTAAGATGCAGTAGACTTTTAAGCAGACAGAACAAAATTCTAGGGCAGCCACTCTCAAAAGGGGTATCACAGCATGCCAGAGTACCATGACATCCTTTTAAGGGTGTTACAGGCTTAGTTGCCTTTATCCCCAGGTACCCATTGGATGGGTGGGCCTCAGTGCTGCCCAGGAAGTAGAAAGGATAAGTGAAATTCCACCAACTTTACCTCAGTTTGAACCCAGGTCCTTCCAGTCTGCATAGCCTGTCACTCTACTGACTAAGCTAGACAGCTCTGACAAAAGCAGGTAGATCAAAATATCATGTTAGGTCTATTCCAAATGAATTCATTTTCTGCTAAAGGAGCAATAAATAGCAAAGTGAGAGGATGTGTAGCTTTGTTAGTTTGGTAAAGAATTAAAAAAATACAAAGAACAACTGTAGGATCATGGAAATAAGATTTTGAATGCGAGATTCTTTTTCTTCTGCACACTGTATAAATTTTGTTAGACACAAAAGGAGAATCCATGTTTTAAGTCTATCCTAAGCTTTAGAAATCAGTTATAATATATGCAACAAAAATTTGCAGTTAAATAAGAGGAAAAAATTGCTTAATTTTGTATTCATTAAAAAGAGAGGGAGAGGGCAAAAGCTTGCTTGTTAATCACCATCTGCAGTTTGCCTTTAACAGTTTTAGACTGCTAGAGCAAGAATTTTGACAAGCAATATTAAAAAAAATGAAATACTGGAAGCATGCCTCTGAGAAGAATATGAAAAGGAATATAGTGACTCATAGCAGGAAAAAGTGCCAAGATGCAAATACAGAATTAAACAGAATAAAGCCATCAACATGCGTTGAACATGATCAAACAACTCATTGCATAGATCATAAACTACATTAAAATTAAACCGTTAGATTTCATGCTATTTTAAATGAACCATATATTCAGTAAGGTGCTAGATTGATAGCCCTGAAATCCTTTAGTTAACTACTGAACATGAGTATACAGTGTAGCAATGTAAGCTTCCCCCATTCTTCCACAACACTGAACCAATTTTAAAAAGCTAGTGTAGTTTGCATACCCACCCACTCCAGTTCTTGGCCCCTCTGGTGAGGTTGTCAAAGAGAGATGGTCAAGATTCAACAAGAAAGAAAAACTAAGAGGATGTCATACTCTGTTTCTCAGTTCCAATAATCTGATACACTGACAAATTTGGTTTTGATTAATCTCCAAACTCTTTTGTGATTTATGTACTTCAACATTTTTAGCAAGACTTGAGATTCACATTCTCTTTGTTATCACATGCTCTAAAGACAAAGATCAATTTTAATGTATTTGCTTAACTATTAACCATAGGTTGTCAGACTTGCATTTGAACAAAATCTAGTTTAAACAAAATCAAGATAGTTTAGGTTACATGGAACATAAGAGCTAATAAGTTCCACTGCATTTTAGCTGTTGATCCTTTTATCAAAAGCTTAATATTTCTTCTTTTTTTGCTCAGCTACTAAGCTTCTCGTTTTTCCTGTGTATACAGCAACATTTTTGGTTTAGCTTGCATCATTAATATTGCTACTGCGGCATGCAATATCTGCAAGAAACAAGAGGGTCTACTGGACATTCCCTACATTTCTATTCTCTGCTCCCTCCCCATTCCCATGGACATTTTTTTAAAGAAGGGAGCATTGGTTTCAGAAAGTGAGAGGGGAACCAACCTAGGAAAAAAAGAGTGATTTTGAAACATGGCTTCCCAATATTATTTGTATATCTCATGAGAAGAAACGTTCTAGTAGTTTAATGATTAAGTTACCATATATATCAACTTCAAAACTATATGCACAAAAACAGATGTGAGGTGAAGTTATTTTAAAGATCTGGACCACCAATCTTATCCATAGGCTAGATGCATAAGTGTTGACAGTGGAGGGGCACTACTTCACACCATCGCTGCCACTGCCCCCACTGCTGCCAGGCACTGGCACAGAAATCTGGAGGGCATATGCCCTCCATCCTATACCCCACCCCATATCGCCTATAATCTTATCACTGGTACACAGTTAACAGATGACATGCAAGTTCTTCCTAAGACCCAAGGAAGTAATCAATACCTCCTTCTGAGGGAATTACAAGAGAGATAATGTTTGCAAAAATGATCCATGTTAAGTTCAGTTTATGATAAAAGTCTTAATTTGGAAAGAACTCTCCATTTGGTATAGATTCCCTGAACTCAAACAGGACAACATCTAAGAAGCCCCAGGTGCGAGAGCCACCACTCAAAGTTTCTCTAATTGTACCTGTTACCATGTCTCCTTGTAGGGGTTTGGCCCAATCCACGATAACAAAGGAGTGACACCCTTCCACTGCTATCACTGTAATGTTGTAGGGGGCTTTCTGGGGAAGCATCTCCCTCTCTTTTAGGTCATTTGGTATGAGTTCGTCCAGGCTTTCCACTTGAAAGTGCTCCAGGGCCTCTGTCAAAGAGCATGGCGCTGCTGGATCTTTATTTAGGTACGTCACATAAGGAGCTGGAAGAGACAGAAGTAAGTGGCATTCACCTAACAGCCTGTACAGATACACAGATTATTGCAACAAAAGACATGGAAGAACATGGAGGGATTTTTCTTGTTTTTTTTTTAAATCTGTCTGCAGCCTGTTCATAATGTCATACTTGTAAAAATGGACTATGTTTTATTTTGTAAAAATAAAATAGATATTTATTTCCTGAACTTCCAACATTTACCTCTTGTATAATTTTCCTACCATTTCACTAAAGCTTCAAATCTGTAAACTGATGGTGTCTGGAAACTTCTTGGAGTACTCTTATAATTCACGTAAATATAGCACCATGGAAACCATAAACATGACAAATATTCAGAGTGACCTACATGGGAGATTTTAATAGCTAGGGCATAACAGCATGTGCTCCATTGCAGTCTGTGTTGTAAAAGCTAGGGACACAGCATTTGATTAACCCAGTGCTCTTGCTCTAAAACTAAGAGTTAAACCTTAGATTTTGGAGCCAAACCTCCGCCACCTGAATGCATGAGGGTATATCAGACTGAAAGTCTGCTGACTGGAGATGTGCCTGTAATGCCATGTGTCCTTCTTAATGTCCTGCATTCTTCATTCTTCATAATGAAGCTGCATTCTTCATTTAAAAGCATCAGTCATGGCACACCACACTGGGCAGCAGGCACTTGCCATAGGTTTCATTTTTGGGGTGCTTTGGGTTTGGAGCTCAACTGACTACCTGTTTCTCTTTGTACTTCCAGATCCACTTCAACTAGTATCAATGAGCAGAACCCATTGACTTCACTGATGAGGCACCAGCTTACACCAGTTGAGGAGCTGCATGTAAAAATAGGTCAATTTTAGCAGATACTTGCCTGGGTGGTCATCTTGTCTTTATGCTCTTCCCTCTCTTGCACACCCTCAACCAGATTCTTGTGCTGAGAACAGTGCTAAAATTTTGCCAAGTGAATGTAGAAATTAAAGATTTTTGTTCTTTGAGTGAATGTGGTTAAAGTATAAAGTAACTAATCTTGGCTCCTTTAGCTCAAGAGAACTAAACTGGAAGTTTTTGGAAACTGGACATCTTTGCTCTCTGTTTAGGTTTTTTCCCTCCATATAATCATGAGCTCCATAAGGGAGATGTGTAAAAGATCACAGAAACAAGTTACTAGCCTTTCATAGTAGTGGGGCATGGTTCACTCCAAGGATGAGCGCTTAATAATGAAAACTAGATGTTAGTATAAAATCAGCTCCAAATTCACAAGTTTTCCTGAGCAGTGGAAGGATACCAATATCACTTGAACAACTAGTAACTTCAACAGCTGTCCTATATGACAAGCACTGCACTTAATTCAGTAGATGAGTAACTAGTCATTTTAGTGCCTTAACAGTCATATTAGTGTTTAAACAGAAACAGTTTAAACATTTTCCTTTGGAAATATTTATTTAGTTATGATAACACAGTTCACTGAGTGCATAATATTTTCATTTTTTCCTTACTGCCTTGAAGTGTTCATAAAACAATGTTTCTAAGTTTATCTTACTTGATTTCCCACCCTAAAGGGAGTTCTTACAGAGCTTGTAAGCTATTTAATTTTAGCCATCGCAGTCTTTTTCAACTTAAACCAACCAAAAGGTATCATCAATGAAAGAACAGTAATGTCATATCAACTTTGACAGAGAAGCTCTGCGTAACCTTGTGAGTGTGATGAGGGGGAGAAATGCCATGAAGTCAGTCTCTCTCTCAGCTGTTTTCTTCCACCCCTAATCCTGGGGGCAGCCAGCAGCTGAGCAGACCCTCAGTGTACCTTCTACCAGTTTTTACTGGTCTCTTAAATGCTATTACTTTAGGGAGGAGTGCTGGAAAGCTGTGTCCTCAGGACCTAGAAATCCTCCCAGTCTTTGTCTGGGCTGGATTTTTAGCTGGGACAAATGGGTATAGTTTCACTACAGTGAATGAAGCCATGCTGATTAATACCAACTGAAGATGTAGCCTTGGTGTGTACATCTTTTGGCTCATTTCAGTAGCTTGCAGTTTCTTTTTACAATTACAAATACAAGCCATAGTTAAAAAAAACAAAAAAACCCAAAAGGACTAAAAAAATTGTAGTAACAAATCACCATTGCTTCATATTTAAAATTTTGTTCATTTATCTACTCTCCTCTTCATTCAGAATTAAATGAATTATGGACTAAATTCTGCTTTGATATACGTAAGTATGCCACTGAAGTCAACAGGTTCCCACTGATGTAACACAAGGAAGCTGTGTCCTAGATTCCCATCAGACAACATATTTATACTGACAGTTCTACTGACTGAATCGAGTTTATACTGTTTTTGTTTTACTGGAACAAATGCCAGAGTTGACACTTTTATTTTTGTTCAGATTAAATAGATTAGGAACAGGTTTAAATGGTGCCGAAACAAGATACTCTTCTACAGAAATAAGAAAGTTGACCAAAGGGTTTGCACTGGTTTAACTAGTTTGGTTTAATTTATGCAAGTTTGTATATAGACAAGGCCTAAAGTCAAAGTTAGAACTCACAGTGCTTCTATTTGTGTTTATCAGGTGATAACCTGTCACAGCACCATAACCTAGTACAGAGGTGGGCAAAGTCTGTCCCATGGGTTGGACTGGGTCCATGGTGGACTCCATTTCCCAGCAGCTCCTGTGGCAGCAGTTTCTTGTGGCTGCAGCTGCTGAACCCACCTCTCCTGCCTGGTCACACCTGCCAGTTTGCCTGACAACTACCACTGGGGATGGGACCCACGTGGGCAAGGCGCGCAGCTGGGATGGGGCTGTGGCCAGGAGTAATATGGGTGGGTCAGACCAGGGACCTCAAGATCTGGTGGGGGGCTGGGGCCAGGGGAGAGCTGTGATCCGCTGCCTGCATGGCCCTGCGATGAGTGCAGGTACCAAGGGCAGGGGAGTCCCGTGCTGTCACCGCCACAAGATTCTGAACTCAGCCCTGACCCTGGCCCCAAAGCAGCTCCCCACCCAGGCATGTCTCTTTGGAGACCCTGGGAGCAGCAGGACTGCAGAACCTGGTCTCATCCTGTCACGGCCCTGCCATTCTCAGGGTCTCTATGAACACCAGGCAGAAGTGGCACGGGTAGTGGGTGCTCGGAAATGGAGTCTGGCTGCCAGTCAGATCTAGCATTTTACCCACCCCTGCCCTAGCCAGAAAAGCTGTGACTTCTTAGCCATATTTGTACATGTTTTTGTCTTTGTGTGGACTGATGCAGTTAGAACTTAAATCAATTGCATTTCACAAAGTGAGATGAACACAAAAAAGGACAGACTTACCAGTAAATCGTTTTTTTCCAGCTAAGTCAAATTCTGAGAGAGGACCAGAACCAACAACACTGGTTTCTGGGTAGACAATTTCAGACACTGCTTCTGTTATAGAAGTGGTGGTAGCAATGGTGGTGGTGGTGGTTGGCAGCAATGTGCTCTCAAAAAATTCATAGTCTTAAGAAAACACAGAGTTGAAAACATTAGCTTACTTCATGTTACTTTGGCTTAAACTGAAACAGGGAACTTTTCCCTGTCCCTCATCATAAACTTTGCTCAGAAAAATGAAAACAATGTTCAATGCTGTCAGAGGACACCATGCTTTGATCTCTTACTGGGCTTTACATCAAACTGATTAAAACCAAGAGTATAATCTTTGAACCAAAAATAATAAAATGCATCTCTTTTTTTTCCCCACTGAATCTGTTAAGTACAAAATAGTAGAAGAGTGGAAGGGATTTTTTGATGAAACAAAGAAGGAAGACTTAAGGCAATTCTCCCAAGCTTTAAAGACCTCTTTTAAAAACTCACAATAATAATTGATATGTTAATATTTAGTTGGTCCCATTACAGTTAATGACAACACTCTCATCAACTTCAGCAGAAACATAATCTAACCTTAAGCAATGCTTCTAAATAAAATAAGATGTATAGCAGAAGATATGTCTACACATCAAATACAATAAATACATGCTTCACAGAGTAAACAGTAGGTTATAAACTTTCCAGGGAGAAGTAGAAGGGGTTTCAAGCAAAAAAACAAAATTAAATGCAAAACCAAACTTTTATTTCATTTGGAATCTAAATTGACTACAATTCAAAGAAAAACCTGATTCGTTGCACTTTTTGGTTAAAGTTCTTATTCCATGGGATTCTAAACTTCCTTTTCAGATGGGTTTTAGCATAAGTAAAACCTAAGTTCCCCCTGCACTGGCAAGAAGCAAGCTCCCATGGCTGGGAGCCCCCTCACCTAAAGGTCTCCCTGCTACAGGGCCACCCAGTGCACACTTAGGACTGGGAGATGCCACTGCTGTGACCTCCCAGCCATGGGGCTGTGTGAAACCCCTAGGGCTAGGAGATGGTAGTTACCACAGTCTTCCAGCCTCAGGGGTATGTGACACCTCTGGGACTTGGAGATCACAGTGGCTGCATCTCCCATCCTGGGGGGCTCCACACACCCCCAGAGCTGGGAGACTGCAGCCATGCCCTGTGGTTGCCAGGATCCTGAGCTGGGTCCTGACACTGGGAGGCATGCTGCAGGGACCCAGTGTCTGCAGCTGCACAACTCTGAGTCCTGGCAGCTGCGGGATGCTACCAGGACCCAGAGTCAGCTACTGGGGCTAAGAGTTCCCCCAGTTGTAAGTCTCCCAACCCTGTGTTGGCACAGTGCACCCCTGGCTGCTGGGAGCCCTGTCAGCTGACAGCAAATTAAAGCTTGATAGCAACTACTTTTAAAGAGGGACCTACTGAATTCACAGCAGAAGCAGGCTGTGCAGTGGCTCCCTTAATCTTGCATGTTCTCCATGCATGCCCCTCTCCCACCACCACCACCACTCACTGAAGGAGGGGCCCCCACCTCTTGCTCCCTGATCAGCAGGGAGGCAAAAACTGGAGTTTTAAATATGGTGTAATTTTTACCTCCTGCCACTGACTGACTGAGGGGCTCTGGTGACCCCACTGTTTGGTGTTGACCAGCTGAGAGGCAAAATCAGTGCCATATTTAAAATCACATTTTTCACCTTTTTGATGATCAGAATCGAATGATGGGGCCCACTGCCAGTGAGTGGGGTTTGAGGGGAAAGAGGGATGCATGGGGTAATCTGGAAGATTAAAGGAGCCACCGTGCAACCCACTTCCACTGCAAATTCAGTAGGTCCCTAGCTATAAAGTTAGCATGCATTTTTGAAGTCTAACTTTGTAGCTGGTTAGACCTTTTTTATGGAGTGGTAAGTACTCAGCACATGTAGCTGGTTTCAAAGTAACTGAGCAATTAACCTGAGCAATACCTGTCGTGTGTAGAGGGGCCTTAGAGCAGGGGTAGACAACCCAAGGCATGGTTCTTGCAGCCAGTCCCACTGTCCCTGGGTGTGCAGTGGGGCTAGGGCAGCACAGCGGCTGGACTCGCTTCCTGACAGTCCCCACAGTGACAGCTCTTTCCAGCTGCCACTAACCAGTCTCTGCCACCAGACTCAGACCCACTGCCTGGGCACACCAGCCCATCTGCCTTGCACCTACCACTGGGAGCAGCTGGGAAGGCAGGCAGGGTCTCTATGGAGACTGGCTTGGGACCCATGCAGGTAGCAGTGCCTGGGAGCAGGATTGATAGGTGGGGCCAGGGCCAGAGCTGACTGGGATCACGGGGCAGTGACAGCATGGTGCCGGGCCCCAGGCAGAGCTGTGAACTGCTGTCTGCATGTCCCTATGATGGGTGCTGGTTCCATGGGCAAGGAAATGCAGGGAGCAGACTGTGGCTCTGCCCTAGACCCGAGTCCATACTGTCACCACCCAGTGATCCCAATCCTGGCCCTGTGCACCCATCCTGCTCCCAGACACCACTCCCCATCCACCTGCGATCCCATCACATCTGTCTAGCTAAGCGTGAGTCAGAGCCACATAGGAAGTTTTGGTGAGCTGCTTCAGGTGACAGAGGAAGAAGGGGGGCAGGTGCTGACATGGGTCATGACAACTCAACAAAACTGCCTTAGTGGCCCTAAGGCCCAAATGGCCCAGAGAGCCATTCAAAGGCTTATATTGGCTGTTAATGGTTCCAATGGGAATACTGAAAGCAAAGGTAAAGTGAGACACAAGGGCAACCTAGTTATGCACCGTTTTCTTCCAGCCGTTTCCTCTAAGAAGAGTGTGGTTTGTCACTCAGGGAACTGACCCAGCTTCTCCCAAGGACCAGAATGAAGCTGCCCAAACAGTGGAAATCATGACTCAGTGAATCTATTTATTTCTTATGATAAATGGCATAGTATGAAAGGGTCATGTATGGAAGCTAGAGTCTAGTCCCTGTAACTCTAATGTTCTTTATAGAAAAGGCACTGTCCTGAGATGCTGACAAAACCAAAATGCATGAAGGCATTTTCTCTCATGATGTCCTGATATGGTCTGTGAGTGGAGGCCTTTGCTCTAAATGACATTTGTTTACTGTACTGAAATCTTGGTACTGTATAGGTGAAAATCACCCCTTTGCACAGAGTGCCAGCCAATTAGCTGTGCTAGTCTAAAGTCAGGCAGAAGGCAGGGTTTATGCATCTCTGAATTAGTCAGTCTATAAGGTGCAACTCTACCCTCCTTCAGCCAATGTACCATGGAAGTCCTACCAAAACTGTAATTTGAAAACTTGCATGGAATTAAATTGTCCCTGGGCCTTATTCTAGCCTGTTACACAGGGTGAATTTTGCCTTATAATATCTTTGTCAACATATTAAAAGACAACCTCAAAAGTTGTTGCTCAGTTACTAGCAAATTTCTCTTAAATGTTTCACTGCCCTTTTCCTAAGACTTAAATCCTCTTCTGGTTTAATTTAAAATCCCCGTGTGGCATTTACAAAGTGAAATGTTATTACCCTTAAACCCAGAAATACTGGAACAGCAGCAGAATGTAACAAAGTTAATACTAAAAAACCTTGGGTTTAACCAAGCTCTGTATTTAGCTAGCTTAATATAGGTGGGGAAGGGAGGGAACAACAAAATGAGAATGATAAGGCACAGAACATCAGAAGCCACTGAGAGCAGAAAGTCTCTGGTGTTTCTAGTAACCTAGAAGTAAGCGTCCCTTAACTCTATACTTAGTAATTAAATAGTGGCAACTGACATTTCCTCTTCAGCTGTTTTTGAGTGCTAGGTTATTGCATCAAATTGCCACAGATGATACATTAAGATAACTCTATAAAAAACTTCCCTCTTCTTCACTATACCTCCTTTGATAATCTTAGTCTACATTCCTGGGTTTTGCAGATCTATCTTTCTACATACACTTGATTTCATTCCCTGTGGGCACATTATATAAATCTAAATAGAGTAGGTATCCAAAAGCAAGAATGCAGAACAGATTTACAGTGCTACGGAAAGCCAGAACACTGTAGCAGAAATGCAAGTGCATAGAGTGAATTATTTTCTATTTTAAATTAATTAAGTAATCATCTTTGTCGGATTGGAGCTAGGGCTGGATTCTGTAACAGGGAGGGGAAGGGCAAAAGTAAGAAAACGTCATGAAATAATGTCACTTAGCTTTAAGTACCTCCATAGTATACAAAATAAGATGCGCTAACACTCCCACCCTGCACAGCAATGTGGGGAGGGGCCTGGGGCAGGAGTGTCAGCACATTTTATCTTGTATACTATGCAGGTATTTAAAGCAGGGCAATGGACTTGAAGGTCTGTAGGATCCCTGAACAAAAGGCTTTCTCCCAGAAGAAATGAGATTTCTGTTTTACATCGTGGCTGTAACTTACTACCACCTCAAAAGCACCTTTTCAGTGCCAGAGTGATATGAAGAAGCCTTCAGAATAGGGAAACAAATAAGTTATATCAAGTTGAAAGGGTCTAAGCACAGTTGATCTGTGTCAACTATTTCAATTATCCCTTTTACTCCGTGGTAAGTGGAAGCTAAACCAGGGCTATTTGTCCTCGAATGAAACTGTTAGCATTACACAGCAGAGAAGCAGTTAACTGTGCTAGTCTGAAGTCAGGCACAAAGCAGGGCTTATGCAACTCTGAATTAGTCCCAAGGTATAACTCTACCCTCCTTCTGCCTAAATTATCACAGCTTACTTTCTACTTCCTGTGAGATAGCAGCAAGCACACACAAACTGGTTACCAGCTGATGTATGAAAATTTCTTTCTGCCCCATCTTTTCACTCTGCATAATTTATATCTTTCTTCAAACCCTTAATTTAAGTGTGAATGCAACTGCCTTGCAAGCTTCTGGTGTTCATTCCTGCCACAGGGCTGCTTTGAAACCCACGTGACTGGCTTCAACTCATGATCATAATGCTTGCCAGCCTAAATTCCCTTCTAACATTCTGAAAATGTATTCTTTGCAAGCAGTTTTGAAGAAAGAAGAGAAAAAAACAAACCAACCCCAAACAGTGCATGTGTTAAGGAGTTTGATAATCAACCAGTACCTTCATCATATATCACATATGCCTCTGGAGTTGCTGTCACATCTGAATCCATCCCTGAGAATGAATCTGTGGAAGGAGGAAAGGTTATTATAATAATTATGATTTCCTGCCCTCCCAAACTTCCCTGAACAAATATAAAAATAAAGGTACAAAGCCGATTATTTGTATAGGACATGAGAAGACAGCAACAGTTATACTATAAATAGCAAGAATAGATGATGAATGGTTGATAACTCAAATGAGCCAAGAAGCATGTGTTTTTTTGTAAATCTGTCATACCTCAAGCCCTAGAGTGCCTAAAAGGATAAGATAAAAATGGGCGACACAGTTCAGATAAAACAGAAAAGCAGGAAGTCTATTACAAAGTTCCAGTCAGAACATTCAGGATGAAAGAAAATTTGCATCTCTCTCGATTCCTGTAATAGACTCCCTACCCTTCTACCCCTCTACACTAATTATTGCAGCAGGGCATGCATCCTCTGACTTTTGAAACAGTGCCACTGCCTCTTGTATGTCACAGGTATTGGATAAAATGAACAGAGAGCAGGGCACAAGTTTCTGCCCCAATGCAAGCAAGGATCAAAGCTAGACACAGGCTCCACTCCCACACCAGACAGCAGCCATCTCAGTGAGGCAGACACCCTTTGGCTTGGTCCTGATGTCCTGGCTGCACATATCTCCCTCTCT
Source organism: Caiman crocodilus (assembly GCA_030014935.1). NCBI lineage: Eukaryota > Metazoa > Chordata > Crocodylia > Alligatoridae > Caiman > Caiman crocodilus. The sequence goes on along the minus strand of JAGPOW010003648.1, from coordinate 18,985,682 downwards.
TGGTAGCCCAGGAGGCAGCTGCATAAGCAGAGGAGAAGAGATTAGGTGATGCCTGACCTATGCCGTGGAAGTCCTATGTGGAAGCCCTATGTTAGGAAGTCAGAGAGATGTGGACTCAAATTCCTTCAGGGGCTTGGGAGTGGCTTAGTACCTAGGTCTCCCACTTCTTAGGCAAGTGCATTAACCACTCAGATTTGGGGACTAAAACATGGTAGCATTTTGGTCTACCTTTGGCACCAACAGCTTAGTCATGGTATCCTGGTTGCCTACGATTTTATGACTTATACACACTTAGGCATCCAGAACAGAGGCACATGTGTAGCCTACTGCATGCGCTCAATCTGCATGTGCACACTTATATGTCCACAGTGCTGAGATAATAGAATTACACTTGTGCATAAGTGCCAAAAAGACACTTAGTTGGCTAGAAGACTGCCATTCACACACATGAAGGGAAACAATTCTGCTCAACATGGATTTCAACAAGATATGTATTTGTGTGCACCTGCTTGTGTGCACATGTACATATAATACACACATATGCACTGCATACATTTTTTATATATATATATATATATATATATATATATAGAGAGAGAGAGAGAGAGAGAGAGAGAGAGAGAGAGAGAGAGAGAGTAAAATATGTGTGTATGCATGTATTATATATTAGAGAATGGAGTTTGTACATATGCACACATGGTGCATGTCTGTAAGTTGATATTAAAGGTATTGCATACAGATATCTAATCTGTGTTACACATACTATTCAAATGGATATGAACACATACCATCTTGCATGTAGTCCAGTTGCACACACCAGTATAAGTTATATTAATTCAGCTATCTGACATATTTCATATTTATCTATGCAGTGAAATTAAATTACTTTATTAAAAAAGTTATAGTTGCCTTGTAGCACTTAATAGGGTAAAAAAATTTAGGCATATTAATGGAGTATAGTGTTGGAAAAATCTCAGTTATCAGTCTCAAAGAATAAAATTAAAAATAAAATCTGAATCATATTATTATATTTTATTTATCTCCTTATTTTAGATCTAAGCAATGAACATACAAACATAAAATGTCTATTTCTTGCTAGCACACTTAGATTAAAACATACAACTTCAATAATATAGCAATGATTTTATTGCCAAAATAAACTTAGAAAATACAGGAAATTAATTCATTCTTGTGAGATTTTAACATAGCAGAAGTCTGAGATTTTCTCATGTTGCACTGCTGCAGCTAGTCATCAAGCATGTGCAGTAATGAATGTCCACTTGTTCTCTACCAGGCTCACCAGCAATAGCTTTTTGCATGAATCCAATGAATCTTTGCAACACAGCCAGCCAGGAAGGCCAATATTTATAATGTACATACGCTCCCTCATTCTTTTTTTAACACAGACTGCCAGGTAAATTTGGAGGCTCAGATACGCAGGAAGCTTGGAAACAGAGTGAGCAGATTTCACTCTTTCCTACTGCTCAGTTAATAAATCTCTCATCACGTTCATAATTCAACAGACGTCATGTTAGCACTTGGTCAGGTTGAGTTCTCCCAGTTCTTGAGGTTGGATTTCTTTAACATCAACTATGGAGTTGAAATAGCAGTAGTTCTTAGTTTTAAAAAAATCTACTTTAAGTTTTTCTCATGTTCATGCTGACTGCTGCTCAGAGATGTAACCAGCAGGTTTTGTGCCCTGGGCCAGTGTTTTCCAAACTTAGTGCTTTTATGCCCCAGCATAGTAAAGCTGGGTACTCCTGCACCCTGTACTGCAGCTGCCACTACTTCTTCCCTTGCTACTGAGTACTCTCACTTATCATCACTGCTGAGTGCCACTAATTCACCTTGCTGGCAAGGATGGGCAGAAGGGAATTCAACAGCAAGAGAAGGGGTGAGACAAGCAGAGGAGTGAGAGAAGGGTCTTCCCATCCCCAGATGTGGCACAGTGCCCTGCTGCTGGCTGTTGCTGCCCCTCAAAATCTCTAGGGAACCTCTGTGGTGCTCCCTCTAAGGCAGCATCCGATGCTGGTGCCCTGCACGCCCACCCCTAGTTATGGCTGCTGTAGCTCCTCTGTCAGCCTCTCCCACACTGATCATGAGGATAGTTAGGCATGGGAACAGGCTACCTAAAGAAGTTCTGGAATCTCCATCCCTGGAAATTTTCAAGAGCAGGTTGGACAGACACTTCGCTGGGATGGTTTAGCCAAGAATGATCCTGTTTTGAGCAAGGCACTGCACAAGATGATCTTGTGAGGTCCCTTCCAGCCCCCCCTTTCCTGTGATTTTTTGAATGCTGCTCCTTAGTCAGCTCTTCACTGGCATTTACCTTAATTTGTCAGCCTGCATGAAATCTACCATCTGCTTTGCCTCCACTTGAATTTTACCATATGCTAGCTAACAAGGGGTTAAAATCGCACCTTTTTGACCAGCAAGGGTAAAGCAAAACAGTTGGGTTGCTTGGACAGTTTTGCTGACAAACTAAGCCTGGACCTTCCAGATTAGTTTCTATGTTAAATGTTGCTAAATCTGCAGGAATAGATAATTGTTAATAATAGGATCTGCTGGGATGAGCAAATATTCTGCCAAATATTTAACCGGCTTTGCCAATAAATTCATAGACTATGCAGTGGCATTTCCAGCATTAACAGCCTGAGACTGTTTAGAAGCCAAGTGCAGATGGTGACAAAATATCAAGTTCTGGCAGACTAGTTGTTCCATTCAAGTGGATGGTGTGTATTTCCAGAACGTGACCGAAGAGATAGACAGTGCAAAAACATCCTTTGGAAACACTCAGGACAGAGCATTATGAAATGTTTGGGACATTTTGGTAGCGCTATAAGCAGCAATTGTTTATCTTTTTCCAAATATAATATAGTAGTTGATAAATAGGCATCATGGTGGACCTGGCTCTTTAAGCATAGTCCTCACATCAGGGAAGACTGTTTTATTGCGTGTCAAATGTTGGCCAAGCTGAGGGCAGAGGAGCTAAATGAAAATGCCAAAGAAATCTTTTAAACTCCGAAGTAAGGATTAATAGCTCCCAAGCTATATAATATATAAGCAATGGGGTTGAGACAACATCCTTTCCTTTCAGACTTTCGGTGGATGCACAAACAGCAAAGTTCTGGCAACACATACAACTATTTTTATGCAACACATAATAAGGTCTTCTATCGATCTGTTTTGATCCATGGCTGATACAGTGCCTCTGGCAAGCAACGGCATTTGGGTAGCCCTCCTAATGAAGTGAATGCTGGAAAGAAAAGAAATACCTATTTTTAATGTTCTTCAAACTTAAGAGAAAATTTAGCCAGTAAAGAAAAGGAAGTACTTTTAGAGCCAGCTTCTGACACCTTTGTGTGCATGCAGCACACTTGTACACCATGACTCCATGAACAGTCTTTGAAGTCAATGGGTATGCTTGTAGGACAGTGTGCTTCCTCATATGAAAGGGAAAAGAATCTGACCTTAGGTCATGTCTGCATGGCACAGTGTGATGCTGTGGAAAGGTAGCTAAACTAGGTCAGAACAAGGCGCTGTACTTGAAGAAGGTCAGGTTGTCTAGGCTAATAACACTCAGCCTCTCAGGCATGGTTAACTAACCTCGGCACAGCACCTCATTAACAAGGCTATACTGTCCCCACCATTTCAAGACTGCTTGGACAATGAGCCAACGGTCAGCTATGGCTACACAAATGTAAGAATTATCTGTAGAACATTTTTATGGCTCATTTCCCATTTTGTGGCACTTTAAATCTGATGCACTGGTGACACCTTATCCATTTATGCTGCTATTAACATGTTAATTGATGAATCAATATGTAGAGGGCATCTAAGAAACATAATTCATCACCAAATTGCCAGAAAAGAGGAAAAGAAAAAGAGAGAGAGAGACAATGTGAGAGGAAGGAAGAAAACAGAACATGCTAGACAACGTGCCAATAGATTTCACTTGAATTTTCTTTTCAAATTGGACTGTACCTGAAATATGTGTTCCTCTAATAAAGAAAGAAAGAGAGAGAGAGTGGGGTGGGGGAGGGAGAGGAGTTCAAGGAAACATTAACAAAAGTATGCTAGACTGCAAAATAAGGGGAAAGAGATAACAAAAGGAGTGCCAAAGAAAGAGTTGGCCTGACTTAGTCAGTAGTAATAACAGTAAAAATAATTTAGATGACATCTGTCCCAATTCCCACCACTTAAAGAACAGCTGTATTAAATAACTACGGTAAAAAAAAAAGTTACTAATACTGTAAAACGCAGCACTTCAATGAAGGCGTGGAAAAAAACCTAGCAACAATATACAAAGAACAAATAAGCACACAAAATTGCTTTTCTAAAAAAAAATAATGACCAGAAAAGATATGAAGGGAATTCTTGATGCAGTCAGCGAGGTGAACAGGTTTTTTAAAGCACACGTTTGGTTCAGCTGTTTTACAACTGGCAATGCCACAAAAAATTAAGCTACTTATCTCAAAGGCATGGTTACAGAGCATGTAACTCATGAAATATGCAGTGAGGTCATATCACACGTTTTAGGCCCTTTTCATAGGATTCTGTATAGGCACATGGGTCTACCCAAATGGATGTGTTTGGCCAGATCAGAGCTTCCAACAATTTTTTAACAAGAGCTATAAACCTTTTATAGGCATAGAGCTATATTAGGAAAAACTTTCATCTGTCAGAAGGGGTGTTTTGATTATCAAGATTCAAATACCACATGCCTCAGGGTTCTTTGTGATATTTTTTCTTGGATCTACTATAAGACATCTCAGAGAAACAAAATATTATAATTACTAGAAACATTTTAAGTTATTGCAGTGATTTTTCCTAATATTATAATACCATGATACCATGCCATGACATAGAGAGGACTTAGCTTTAGGATGCTAAAATGAGACCTGGGAGACTGGTGTTAAATTTCCTGTTCTTCTGAATTTCTTGCATAACCCTTAGGTCCAGACTTCTGAAAGTATTTGAGGAACCTACTTCACTGATTTCAGTGGAAGATAGGTTGCCAAAGTGCCTTGGAGGATCTGAGGCCTAGTCTGTGCCTCAGGTTCCCCTCTATAAAATGGGGATAACTGCACTTCTCTACTGTACCAGGAGGTTATAATCATAAATGCTTTAAAGAGTGGGAGGTGCTCAGAAGCTACAGTGATGAGGACCATGGAAGCTGACTTGCATGGTCCTTATGCAAATACAGCACAGTGATTTGCCAGAACTATAAGCAAAGACTTCTTTGACCTGGGTCAAATATTTACTCCTGGCAGGTTTTCTGATCAACATTTTCTTACTTTATTGACAAAAGATCTCTTTAAAAAAGCAGGGTAGATGGAGGGGGATAGGAAGTGTGTGTGTATATGTGTGTTTTGTTTTGTTTTTTTAACATTAGTAACTGTGCTGTAACCACCACATACACTATTCATACCTTTTGTGCTTATATCAAAGGACATGATGTTACCTTCTACACTGCATTCAGGCAAGCCATCACTGACCAAAAGCTGCAAATTCATATATTTCCACTTTCATCTAGCGCCTATTTCTAGCTTTTGTAGATTGTGGGATAGCATATCTTAAATCTATCACTGGCCCCTGACTACATATTGTTTGTTGCAATTAGGAAAAATAAGAGAAAGCTTTTTTTTGTGGCATCTTGATTTAAAAGTAAGCAGCCAATGGCTTCTAGAAGCTGTTCTACATATTGAAAAATGGGTGCATAGCTCCTTCTCATTCCCATGAGACAATCAAAGGTACAATTTTTCATGTGGATCAACATGCAGGTATTCTGGGAGGAAGTATTCTGGGAATTGCATTTAGAAGACAAGGCTGTTTTTTCCCAAGAAATCTCCGTCTATATATTGACAGCACTCTTATAAGACATACAAATATTAGGCTGATAGCCTAGTTGTTATGAGCTCTCAAAGAAGAAGCAGGGCACTTGTGCCAGTGTGGCATTGCTCTGTGAGGGTTACAGCTTATTAGTATACACATACACACACATGCACAGACACTCTAATGTGCCTGTATGCATGAGCACACGTCTCAGCACAGCACTGCCTCGTGCAAAACTGGAATACTATTACAGAGCTGGGTGCCCAAACTGAACTTAAATTCACATCGCTCACAGGTTCCTTTTAAAATCCTAACCCAAATTAAAACAGAGCAATTTGCTATAATTCTCTCATCTGAAACCAAGAGAATGCTGCAAACTGCATTACTGCTATAAATAAAATCAGCAAATCAAGAAGCATCCACTGTAGCAGAGAGATTATATTTAATATTCCTTTTTCTCTGCATGTTCATGCATGTGCACGTGCATGCATTTACACATGCATATTTACACATGGACATCAATAAAAAACGAATACAAGATTATTATTAATCATCAGCTCACTACAAGGCAATAAAAAAAAAAATCAAATCAACAAAATACTCACCTAATCCAGCTGGGTTGGAGGAAATCCAATCTTCTGCCTTTGGTTTTCTTGTTTCAACCACTGAGTTTGTCAGCTGACCATCTCCTCTTTCCATCTCAACTGTGCTCTTTCTATTGGCAGTCTGGTTCCCCTAGTTACATCTGTATTACCTGTTTCTAAATCCAATTGGAGACTACCTACCTATAGAGTTCAATGGGATGGTTTTGAAAACAGTGTTTAATGAAATTTTTAAATATAAATAGCTGGTTTCTGTTGCAGAATTCACTTAATGAATGGGTAGAAGTTAGACTTGGTGTTAAGACCAAGCTTAACACCATTAATTTTGAGTCAAGCCCAAAACAAGGGATGCAAGTACAAATGTTTTTACCTTGCATTATTATAAAAAAGGTGTAATGACCTGCAATGAGACTATCTTATGTTTAACAAGTGGAAAGGAAGTTCTGTTGATTGCTTTACTTTACAAACACAGAACAAGGGTGGTCTTTCCCCAGCTCTCGGGAGTAACACATTATATCCGCGCTTGATGCTATAACAGTTCAGGCTGGCAAGAAAACAAGAATTTTGTTTCATAGAAAGTTTCAAGGTGTTAATATTTGATTATATTCCACATTGCAACAAAAATGAGACTTTTCAAAAATTTTCAACAAAAAGAAAATCACGTGAGAAATGGAATGTGGGAAGGTGATGTCTGAGGCCACACTCTGCCTGACTCAGAGTCGGGATTTGTCTTTGGCTCTTCTGTATTAAACACAGTTGAAACATGCTGTTCTGGGGTCTCACACACTCTGCTTTGGACCAGAAATTCTATCCTGGATCTGAGAAACCTCCATCATGAAAATGTATTTGAAACGAACACATTTCCTTGAAAAGTTCAGGTTTCAACAAACTGGCCTTTTTTCCAATGGAAAAACATTTCAGCAAAAAAATCTCACCTGGGTCAAAACTCCTGGCAGGTTTTCTGATCAACTTTTTCTTACTTTATTGACAAAAGATCTCTTTAAAAAAGTGGGATAGATGAAGGGGGATAGGAAGTGTGTGTGTACGTGTGTTTTGTTTTGTTTTGTTTTTTAACATCAGTAACTGTGCTGTAACCACCACATACGCTATTCATACCTTTTGTGCTTATATCAAAGGATATGATGTTACCTTCTACACTGCATTCAGGCAAGCCATCAAACCCTAACACCAAACTGCCATCATCATCATACTGGGCATAGGTGCCCGGTGGACAAGTAGGTTGTGGTTTCTCAGTCAGTGGCTCCGTAGTTGTTGGTTCAGGTGTAGTCGTTGTAGTAGTAGTTGTGGTGGTGCTGGCTGTTGTGGTAGTCATGGCAGTGGTTGTTGTAGGATTCGTAGTCGTGGGAGGAGTTGTTTTTTTAACCATTTCAAGGCCAATCAATGGCTTCCCTCCAAGGCTTATAATAGGTTTATCTTGGGCATTTGCTACAGGCTTACTAAATCTCCCATGTCCGAACAAAGGCAATCCATCAGGACTCACGAGCGGAGCACCCTTTTCATCTATGAAAGAAAAGCAACAACAAACATTTTACTACCAGTCTTGAGGGTGCTTAACTCATATTATTTATCATTCACAGATTCCCATAGAAGAACCCCTATGACAGCAGAAACATTAAATAGCCAAGAATCAGGGCAACAGGCCCCCATTACAGTGGCAAACTTTGTGTAATGGAGATGTCACAGAAGTAAGCTTCCCTTAGGAACCTAAAAGTCCCACACCTAGAAGAAAAAGCAATGATTCAGGAGAGCCTCAGACCACAGCACTCTCCATTTTTAGCAGCTGTTCAATTGATAAAGCAGATAGAAATATAATACAGTGGCAGTGTTGCTACATAAAAACACAGGCTTAGGTCCTAGTCCTGTAGGAGACAGATTCAGTGATGTGCTGAATACAAGCTACATGTTGTCAACTCTGATTTCCTTCCATGGTAACTGAACATAGTCAGCATCTGTAGGAGTAATCAGTAGCTCAAAGGGCTGGGCCCTCCCACTTACCCTAAGGAGACTGTGTCTATATGTCCTATCTGCTTGCCTGATTCTGACTCCCATTTCCAAAGCAATACCCCTCCTGCCACGTTATCACAAAAGATATTTCAGCATGAAGGATCTGTGAGTCACAGAAAGAGCATCTGTTTATCTGAATTTTGGGGGAGTTTTTTTAAATGATGAAATTCACCCCTGGACATACCACACCAGTATCTGGCACAAAGCACAGGTACCACCTACTTAATGAGCCTACTTAATGAATGTCATGCCATGCAAACTACAATATTGATATATGCATGAAAATACAGGACTCAGCTTTTTGTAATGGAAGGCTTACCATCTCTGCATAAACTCATTACAGGACATTAGGGGAAGATTAAATTGATTCAAAATGACTGAACAATCCCAGATACAGTGGGATAGGTGGGCTAGCCAAGGGGTTGGGAGTCCAGCAGACTGGAGGGGATCGAGGGTCCGCCAGGGGATGGGAGGAGACGTGACCCATGGGTGAGATAGGTAGAGAGGTGTGATCCACAGGTGAAGTGGGGGGAGCAGGCATGACCCATGAAGGGTAGAGGGACCAAGGTTCAGAAGTTGCCATGCCTTGGCAACCCACAGTGGGGTAGGAGAAGCAAATGCAACATAGGGGTGGGGTGGGGTGGGGTGGCGTGCAGCCCCCCACAGTGAACCTATACCTCCATGCTTCCCAATCCTGCCACCACTGGGACTTACTTGTTCAGCTGCAGTGGTGGCAAATGCTCATAAAAGCAGCTGCAGCTGCACCTGAAGCTGCTTGTGAGATGGAAGTTAAGAGCACTAGCTGGCGGAGGGAACAAGAGGGCGGGGTAAAAAATAGCCCAGTCCAGGGGAAAGAGGGAGTAAAGAGAGCAGCCCCAGGGCTGTGGCCAGTGCCTGGGTTTTCCTAAGCCTGGGCTGCACAAGGGAAGTGGACAGAAGGTCCACGCACCAGTTTGATTTCAATCAAATGAGTCTGATACTACATAGATCCAGGTTTATCTTAAATTGGGTTTTGCAATTTTGACTGGTTTGTGTACGTGGAAATCCTGTTCAGTTGCAGGTTTAGACTGATAGCCGGTCACTGAGACTGGATCTGTAAGTGTAAGGTCAGCACCAGGATGAGCTAATTTTAAATTGGGGGGCGCATCTTGAACCCAATTTAACATCCTGAATATCTGTACTTGGCATATAAATAGCCTATTTACTACAAATAGTTTATCTGACTGCTAAAAAGAGCTATCAACATTTCAGACAAAAATATTTTTTTAGGAGCCTTTTTTTTAGAACCCAGGGGCCCCTCCTTTCTAGGGCAGGCCTCATCTCACTAAGCCATACCCCCTCTGGATTTCTCTCCTCTGGCCCCATCTAACTTTCACTCTTGGCTGTCTACTAGGTCAGCTTCAGCATTAAGATGGAGGATATTCTTGACTGATTTGCACACTTGGCTGGGAAGTAGGAGATGTAGGTTCAATCCCTTTCTAGCTAAGGAAACCAAACACCAGGAGAGAGGAGGATCTCACTTCCTGGCCATGTGCCCTAACCATTTAGCTATTGAACTAAAGGCGGGAGAGTCAAACAGGCAGTCTACCTAGCTTTTCTCCAATTCCTTTGGAGCTTGCATGTCTGCTCAGAAGGAACAGAATTACTATAGCGTACATGGACTACAAGTGTAGTACTGCACATAGTTATATCTAGACACAGGTAACACTTAGATGCCTTCAGGTGAAGTGGGCTTTGGGCTCCTATGTCCGTTTAACAAACTGCCTAAAATACGGCAGGTATCACATTTAAACACATATGGTAATCAATGACTTAAAAGTTCACTTCAGGAAAAAAGTCATTCCAGATACACATCTCTGACTTAGTCTGGTGGCCAGATCACAAACAGATGCATATCTGGGACAAAGTTTGGTTGGCAAATGTGAAGGCAGATATTCAGATTCTTTCTGTGTTTGGCAACCAATCATGGTAGCAACTAGGATGGATTGAAAGGAGCCAACTATAACTCTTTGGGCCAGCTAGGGAGAGGAACACATCTTATGCTCATTTTGCATCTAACTCTGCCAGCTCCAGGAAATCCAAGAACATCATGCTGATGACTCTTTACATGATATTAAAGGGTTTCTGTCCAGAGAAGATGGGGGTCTTGCTCACAAGTGGCAAGCTGCAACAAATAATTGTATCCATGTAAAACCACCTATGTGAAATCATTCCAACTACTAGCATGGACAGCTGGGTATAGGGGTGATTTCAAGCTGAATGCAAGAGCATGCTAATACTTTCATTACAGTACATTTTATAGCCATATCCATTTGTAGGTTGAAGAGAATAAAACTGCAAGCTCTACAGGACAGGGGCTGTGCTTCCTTTCCTGTTTGCACAGTATCTAGTCCTACAGGGCTCCAGTATCCTAATCAGAGTCTCAGAGCACTCTACTTCAATACAAATAGTGAGGTCTCAGCTGGGGTGCGATGGCAGAGAGTGATATGATGTCTTGCTGCATAACTGAATGTACATATTTGAATCTTGCTCTATATTTGTCCTGAATCCTGTCCCCAGTCCACCCAGCTGTAAACTGGTACCTGGTCATTCCAGTTGGATAGTCAAAGGTGTCTGGATATGATGCTCTCTTGTGCATTGTTGGCATAAGAAGTTGGTGTGCCTTAACTAAGCTAGCCTACTAGGCTCAAATGGACTTTGGAGCTGACCAAGGACTCATTTGGACTCTTGCCTATACCCCACCTGAGTAAAGGGTGCTTTACAGTTAAGTCATCCCAGAAACAGCTGTGATTAGGAATTATTACCCTTTTTGCTCCTCCGAGGAAGTAATTTAGTACAATTCAATTTAAGGTTCAGTTTATTTCTCCTCATTTTGGCTCAGCAATGTTGACTGGACGGGGTTAGACTAGATGGGGTTAGACTAGTCAAGGCTTTAACCTCCCCTGCCCAGTGGTAAGGAGGCAGACACTACATGGCAAATGACCCTTCTTCACTCTAGCTGCCATATAGGGCACAACAACGTAGTCACACTAGGTGTCAATGGCTTTTATTTCCCATTATTCCCTTCAGTAGCCACAGTAGATGGGGCTACAGCCTCACCCTTAATAAACCACTATGCCAGTTTTGTCAAGTTTATGAAAGTTTTTGCACCATCTGTATGGACACACTTTTTTTTTCCCCTTACTTACCCACAATAGTGCGTCCATCTCCTCCTAGCTTCACTCGGAGAGGGTTTCCTTGGGAATCTTGGAGGAACCTTCCCTCAGTATTTAATACCAGCCCTCGGTCAAGATCTACAATCTAAAAACAACATACACTGAAACTCCTATAACATGAAAGAATGTGATAATAAAGATACTGTATTCTTAAAATCTGGGAAAACATAGATTTGAAACATGTATTTTACAAGTAACAGAATCACTTATAAAGAGATTTTCATGGGCATAATTAGCAATTAGGTCCCTTATTACTATTTGAGAACCATTCCCTTAGAAGCCTAAGATTACTGGAAGACTTAAATGCTTTTGAAAATGGCTCTTAGAGGTTGGACACAACCTACTGACTAGGGTAATTTAGTCTGTTGAAAAAAAAGACTAAGAGAGGGATTTGATAACAACTTTCAAATATCTGAAGGGTGATTATAAAAGAGGATGGAAATAACCTTTTTTCTGCAGCTGTAGGGGACAGGACTAGGAGCAGTAGCCTTAAATTGCAGCAGAGGAAACTGAGGTGGAGATTAGGAAGAACTTTCTGGTCAAACATTGGTATGGGCTATCCAGAGAAGTTGTGGAATCTTGTCCTTGGAAATTTTCAAGGGCAGGTTAAATAGATACTGCCTGGACAATTTAGTTATGTCCCTTCCAGCCCTATTTCTTATGATCTTATACCTGTGTAAGCAGCCTTCACACTGGTGTTAAGAATTGAGAACGAGAATATAGCCTTACTTGAATCTGGTATAGAATCATCCAAAGAAAAATCGGGTAAAACGACACTGTTGAAAATGGCATCAATTTAGATGTTGTATGACCACAGCTTATGCATTTCCTAAATGTAAACAGGCTACTACTTGGTTCGCTGCCACCTAGTGGTGAAGTGCTGAAATAGTGCCTAAGACAAGCCCCGGAATAGTTGCTTGTTTGTCCATCCAGGCCCTTTCCTAAATTACATTGGTGTACAGAGTTAATGTAAATTACACTGGTGTAAATGGTTTGTGTGCCCAGGCTCTTACACTTGTAATATAGGTCTGAAATGCAAAAAAAGATGGATTTTTAACCCAGGTTAGTCAATTCAGATTAGAAAAGCACTTAAGGGAACTTGGGTTTTAAAACTTGAGGTAGCAGTTAAAACTCAGGTTGCTATCTTCACTAATATTTTAACCTGAGTTACCTAATTCAGGTTATGGTAGTATTAGAATGATCTTGTAGTTTTGATGATCTGCAAATTATGCAAGATACAAGGATTTTTGTTGGTGATCTCTTTTACTGAACCAACTGCATGGCTGGAATAAAGTTAGACAAGCTTTCAATGCAAGACATCCTTCATCAAGTTAGCTAGTTATGAGCATACTTTTTTATTTGTGTTGCAAATATACTATACGCTTTGGTTAATTATATGTTTTTTAATTTTAAGTATTTTCAAAGGTGGCCCCATATGGTTAGAAAAAAACCAAAATGTTCACATGTGAAAAGCCAGGCATTATTAACATGTAGTCTAATAAAAAAGATACACTCCATTAACTGCCAACTCAAAATATTTTGGATTCCTTTAAATGCTCATGTGAATGTTTTTTTTTATACTGACTGACTATTTTGAAAACATCCTCTATCCAGCGCACTTTAATGTTGAACTAAGTAATGAGATTAAGGTGACACAAAATTTATTTATTCTCCTCCCTTTATCCATGCTCTTCACTATTTGTGAAGCTACATATTACTCAATGTCAGTGAGAGCTTATATTAAAAAAATTACCACATGTAGGCTGGTTATAAATATGTTGGGTGAAATTTTAAAAGAATTCAGGAGCTAATCTTAGATGATATTTTGCTGCCTAAAGATGCAGAGAGGAAGTTTCTGGGATTTTCCTATTGAAATGAATGGGAGTTAAGCATCTAGCCATTTTTTAAAACTGTATTTAGAAATGTATCTGCCTGTTAGGCATCAAAATATATTTAAGAAATTGGCCCAAGAGATTATCAAAATGGAGACGTTATCCTGAAATAAGATAGGACATACATTTACACTTTATATGCATTCTAGAATTCCTTGTTTAGATATATTTATTCTGGTGCTATTCTGGAATTAGCAATAGCAGAGTTATTCCACAGTACCCATGACAGTCACTTTCCTTCTTTAGGCAAGCCTTAAGGCTAGGGATGGATATTACGAAAACTGGAAACCAGTTCAAAATCGGTAACACAACAGAAGTTCAGTGCACATAAACCACTTTTAAAATGGCTGAAACTGGTTTGTGATAAATCTCAATGGATGTAGTATCAGACTTAACTGATTTAGATTAAATCAGTGTATAAAACTTCTGTCCCAGATCCCCTCCAGATTCAAGTTACTCACAGTCCCCCAGCATCCCAGATTACTTTGCACCTCTCCTGCAAACCCAACCTCACAAGGTGGGCAGGCGACAAGCAGCCACAAGCTTAGCCTAAGCTGTCTGCTCCAGTCCAGGTGTGTTCTTGCACCCCCTGGCTTCTGGCCTAGGCCACTGCAAGCATGTGGCTGCACTTCCAGAATCAAAAGGGAATGTCTGTTTAATCTACACAGCTTCAACTAACCTGCAAAGAATGAATCAATTAAACTTCTGGCTTTTGGACCGTCTGTACTTAGTCTAAGTGACTTTGGAACACAAATCACATTACTAATTTGAAAAAAAACACATAACTGAACTTAAGGATGTTAATGCTGCTGAGTAATTTAGGTACCTTTGAAAATCCAATTTATTAAGCTTTAATTAAGCCTTCTAAAACATACAACAGATAAAAACAGTATTTGTTTCATCTATTTTCGAAGGACAGAATGGACTATTAGGAAATCTAATAATAAAAAAGTACAATTTTTTTTAAAGTCAAAACATCTTGAATTTGCAATGAAGGTTACCCTACCCACTTTGTTCCTTGAGGACCATTAATTATTTTCTGTCCAGTTGGTTTCCCATTATTACCAGATAGTGGTTTTCCATTTCCATTTGTTTTTGTGGTAAGATTGGGCCTACCATTATAACCTAAAATGGGAAACACAGTATCTTCAGTATTGTTAAACCTGTGCATAGAATCAAACCACATTTTACAGCAAAGGTTATTTAAGCAAGTTTTACTGTTACAACTGTATCTCCCACAATTACTTGACAGAGAGGATTAGAGTGACTCATAAAAACAAATACCATTTTAAGTCACTGAGGGCTTTCTAACCACTTTTGTCTTCAGAATCCTTACTTAATTATTCACACACAAAGCTATCTGTCCAATGCATAAATTCTGTGTTAAAACAGATTAAATACAGAGGCTAAGATTTAGCAGAACACCCTTTGGCTACTGTGCACTGCAAATGTGGTATAACTGGCTACTGGAACAAGATATGCAGCTGCTTTGTGTCCTAAAGCAGTCATGGCATACCACAAGACCTGGCCCAGAAACTATTACAAATAATCACAAAATTCAGAATTAAATATAAATCCCAAAACACTTATCACTATTGCAAATACTGAAAAAGCACTCCTCAACATAGTATCCAGGTCCTTTAAAAAAATGTACTACAGATCCTTAAATTAATTCCCAAACTATACAGCCAATATTCTAAGTGAACCCATGACACTCAAATCAACTTTCCTGAAAAGGCCACAATTAATGGACCACTAGCCATGAAACTAGTTGCTAATGAATTCCAGTGATCTTATCTTACATCATGCTATGTAAGAAATCCATCTTGGCCTTTGATGAATTTTCGCAGCAAGAAACTGTAGAACTGATGACCTGCTATTGAGAAAGCCCTGTCACCAGCACTTGCAAGTTCTAACTTGTGGACCCACACCTGAAGGATTACTGTCAAAAGCAGGTACTATAAGGAGGGAACGTCCTTGAAATGAATGGCAACCCACTGTGTGCATTCAAGAGCAGAACTGGACCTGGTGTGAGTAACGTCTTGTAGCTTCTGAGAGAAAATGGACCACGTTAGATGCAATACCTCAGCTCTGTGGATTTTAAATTTCTATAAAATAAATACATTTATATTTATTCAAATATTTTTTCAGTCTGAATTCTAGAGTTGTTTGTCTTCAGTTTGTTCAAATGAGACAATTATGGGTCTGTTTAAAGTATACATAGCAGATTTGATCTTGCTCCCACTGAAGTTAATAGGAAGTGTGCTATTGGCACATGGAACACAGATCAAGACCTTAGCTTCTATGCAATTTTAAGAGGCAGAGAATGAAAACATCAAAAGCATCAGATAATGTGCCCTAGACCCAATTCTCCTCTCAGCTACACTACAGTAATTCAGGAAAATACAGCTAAGGATGATGTCTAATTTATCCCAACATTAGTGCAAGCAGGAAATGCTCCCCCTCTCAGTTCTTAATCAAACAGAAATACTACTAAGGTATCAGTAGTATTTCTGAGGCTCAATGCTAATTCTGAGTGACTGCATACTGGGGAGTGTGCAGGCATTCCTAACTAAGGAATAGCCACAGAGACTGTTCAGGAATATCAAATGTGATATATCTGCTTACAAATCAGTATTCTAATGAATCCTGAGTCACTATTAGCAGGTGCTTGTGAGTAGACACTCTGCTAGAAAGCCCATGGCAAGCACCAGTACTCTGAATCACTAAAATATCAGAACCCAAAATTTAGTTGCCCACAAGGCAAATAATCATAGCCAGTGGTACAGTCCCAAGTAGCCTAGGAGCTGCATTTCCTCCAGAGAAAATAGCTCTTAAGAACTAGCAAAAGCAAGGCACACCAGATCAAAATAAACCATTTTGCATAGCAGAGTAAAGAGTAGAACAGTGGGTTTCATTCAGAGCTTAGAAAAGTCTCTTGTAACTTATAAAAAGCACAGAAGCCCTGTTCTTTGCCCAAAAAGTCCAATCTTCCCAAGAGCTGTATTTAGCATACACATGTTCTTTCAGGACATACCTACTTAAGTCCTTAGTCTAAAATTAGTATGGTTTGATTTCCAAACATAGTTCCTGACTCTACAATCAGAATCACTTAGGCAGACCCCCCCAAGCCCTCTTGGCTTCATTAGAATCCACGTAAACATTAAAGTCTGTGTGTCCAGGTCAGATTGCAAGTCTGTGATTGACAAGTGCTTCAAGCTGAGCACCCCGTGTTTTCAAGTGATAGGTAAACAGTTCTAGCTATGATCTCTGGATACTACCAAAAGATACCTAGGCCATTAGAATAAATAATTAAATCTGTGTCCTGATGAGATGCTTTTTCTTTTATCCAACTGTGGTTGGGAAAACAACATTTAAGACAGCCGGATTAAAAAACAAGCAGAGGAGGCATCATTTTACCTTGTCTGTAAGGAGGTCTAATGAACTGTCGTTGAGAAGGGCTTCGTAGCCTTGAGTTTAGTAGTCGCTGACGGGGCGAAAGAGAGGGAGAAGAAGATGAAGAAATGGCTGGCGAAGCAGCATGCGTAGGATGTGGCTGAGAAGGCCCAGACATAGATGGAGAGAGGTGTGGCCAGACCAGGCTTGGTTTAGAAGGTGTATGCTGTCTGCTAGAAGACTGAGAAACTCTTGAGGTCACAGAAGCAGAACTGGCTGACGATGCAGGAAGAGAATGCTTTAAATGGCGAGGCTCCACACCCTCCCCTTCCTCACGCTCTTCTTCTACAGAACTTACTTTGCGAGGTAGAACAGATTCCATCATTTTTCTTTTATCACTAGCAACTTTGCCTCTAGAAATGGAAGATGACCACCTTGCTGCTGAAGATGTGGGTTTCTCCTCCACTTCTCTTTGATCATGCTCACTATAATCATAATCATCATCCTCATTTGAAACGGTCTGGTGAGATTTAGGTAAAGAGAGGGAATGATCTTTAGGAGAAGATTCGACTTTTGATGGTTTTGGCAGAAATGGACTGTATTTTTTCTCAGTTTGGGATGCTGTTCTAGTAGGGACCCTGGAATATGAATGGTGTGTAGGATGAGTTTGTCTCACAGAAGTGGAGGATGACTTTGAAGATAAAGAAGTGTCCCTACTATGCTGACTGGCTCTTGATGTATCACTGAGAGAGTCAGTATCAGGCCATGTATGTTTGTAGGAAGAAGATGGTTTATGTGAATCTGGCATTTGCTCGCTTGAAGTGGTTACCCCGGATCCAGTATGTCTGCTTACTGGCAGAGAGGAACTTGATCCTCTGAAAGAGGTTATGGAGTCCTGTCTACTTTTGTGTTTTCCTTCAGCATTACTAGTTTGAGAACCTGATGGTTGCCATTTTGAAAGAGATGAAGTAGAACTTCCCTGAGACGAAGAGGTAGGTATCCTCTTAGAAGAAATATCTTCAGGAAATACAGAACGGCTATATACTCTGTAGCCCGCCTCCTCCTCTACTACATCCTCATCCTCCTGTAGTTTTTCATTACTTTGGTCTCTAGAATTTAATGAGGATGACTGAAGATGAGACTGACTAGGTCTTGCCCTTTGGGAAGAGCTGGGTTCTGAATGGAGAGTTTTTTGGGATGAGAAATGGGAGCCTTCAGTTGAAGGCTTTTTAGGCAAAGGCATAGTTTGTTTTGATTTAGCCAGGGTTTCCTTTACCTTTTTATTGTCCTTCTCTTCATACTGATGCTTGGAAGTGGCAGACCCTGATGAAGATCCAGTAGAAGATGATGAAGATGATGATGAAGTTCTTGACCTTGGATCCTGAACACTTTTTACTTGATGGTTAGTTCTAGCAGATGAGGAAGACTGTTCAGGCAATGAAGACTGACGGGCTGTAGACAAAGAGTGTGATGTGAGAGTTTCCTCTGTTTCTCTTCTACGATGTTCATCCTCTGAACTGGACTGGTATGGCTCTCTGTGGTGAGTACTAATATCTACTTGAGAACTTCTTCTTTTAGAATAAACAGCTGAAGACTCTCTAGAAGAGGAAGGTGAGGGGTCATGTGTTATAGTAGAAGGTAATGGTTTTTCCTCTTCCAATTCTTTGTCAGTACTGGAACTAGACCTACTGCTTGAAGTTAGGTGTCCACTACTCTGAGGATGAACCTTGGACGAAATGGTAGAATAAGGTGATTTAGAGGGTTGCTGTTTAGATTCTGGGCTAATACCAACCCTGTTTAGAAATCTATTAGGTGTCTGAGATGACTTGTGCCTGGGCAGATTAAAACGCTCTGATGTGGATTGTCCTAAAGATGACCTAGACCTAAATATAGAAGAGTCTGGTCTTTTCTTTTCATGTTCTGTTTCTGAGTCCTCACTATAATGATCACCATCATTGGAAACATCCTTTCCTACAGACTTACGGTTAGCAGATAATGGGAAGCGTGACTGAGTTGAAGAATGACTAGCAGAAACAGAAACAGCAGTCCTTGCTGACACAGCTGCAGTGGCAAAGTTTGGATCCCTTGACACGTGAGGCTTAGAACCTGTGGGAAGCCTTTTCTGCAATGATGGAGACAACCCTCCATCATGAGAAGAAAGTCTAGAATTTGAATTTTCATCTCTATCTCTGGTTTCTTTGCTATCATAATCATTGTGACTATAAACTAATTTAGAAGAGGGATGGTGTGAATGACTTTGAGAATTTGGACTTGATGAGGTAGGTAATTCAACTGGCCCAGAAGCAGGGTCTGGTTTAGTTTGATGGCTCTGGACTACCTTGCGAGAGACAGCCGACTGCCGACTCGATGGTAAAGCCAAATGAGTATTCTCCAAATTACTTGACCCCGTGTCTTTAAAAGGCACAGAATCTAGCTTTGCTCGTTTTTCCTTCACACTGTCTAGGAGTTTATTATGCACATTTTCACCAGGCAGGCTATCGGAAGGGTTTTTAGGAGAAGGAGTACTGGGGTAGTCTTGTCTTAGACGCTTTGTTTCATTGTCTGCGTACTTAGGAATGGAAGAAGATGCCGAGGAAGAGGAGGACGAGCGTTGTGATAAGGAGGAGGACGCTGATAATGAGCCATGCTTGTCTGTGTTTGTCTGCCTTGTCAGGGAGGGAGTGCGTGATCTAGCTGGCATTCTACCTGAAGAATGGACAGAGTGGAATGGCCTACTTGGGGACAGGAGCCTAACATGTCTCCTCTGATCCTCGATTTTAGGTAGTGTTGTTGGAGTTTCGTTAGAGGAATCATGCTCATCTGTGACTTCAGTGGCTTGGGGATCAGGTTCCAACTCTGCTGTCTTTTTAGAGGATAGCTGTGACTTATTTAGGACCCCACTGCCAGCCGAGAGTTTATTCTTAAACTCAGAAAGATGACTATTTTTATCTGTACCAGTGACAGAACTAGAAGAATGAATAGCAGTATGCTTAGAGGAAGTGGATAATTTCTGAGAAGAAACAGAAGAAGTTTGAGAAGGGGATGAAGGGGCAGCATTCCCAGATTTCTTAGACTCCAAATTATCTTGAATGTTTGTTTTTTGATGAACATCCAAATCACCTCTAATTGCTGTAAAAAGAAAGGGAAAAAAACCCTTCTGCTTTAGTCACAACATTACATATAAACATAGCAACAACAAAAAAAGAAAATCCCAAGGTAAAAACTATCACTCAGCCAGCAAAAGCCAGATCATATTTCAGAACACCAGATAATAATACTTTCTCTATCAATAAATCTATTTGGAAACAGAAATATCCTTCTTTTATCATCATACAATCCAACAAGCAATATATTATCTAAGAATGGAGTACCAAAGAAAATGACTGGGGCCACATACTCAGCATAGCTTTTTTAACCTTAATGGCATTATGCTGGTTTACCCCAGCCAAGGATCTGCTCCCTAACTCTTAATCTGCACATTAACTCTTTTCAACATTTCAAGTTTTCTACCAATGTAATGACATACATTTAGTAGTAAGTAGAGAGTTGACAGTTTTGCCTAAGTAAAGATTGTAGGATTTAGCCAATTAACTTTATAAATTGAAATTTATTTATGTTGCAAATACAGTCAGGAATAATTCATGTAATAAAGTAGAGTTAGAACTTTGTAAAGGAAAGAGAATATATATTTTCATGTAGTGGATACCAATACAGACAGATACATGTTTATTTTAAAAATGTTCTGTTTCAATTTGTATGCATTACCAAGATGCTTAATGATAAGCAGCTATAAAGTATATTGTTACTTTTTCTTGAAATGAAACAAGCAGTGCTAATGAACTAAAATTCTACAGCTTTGGTGGAATGCTAAAAAATGTCAAATAATGCAATAAAAATGAACACAGACAAGATAATGATTCAAGTAGGTAAACTAAGCCATAAACACAGAATGCTTACTTGCTGGAATAGCGACACTGAAGGCTTTAGACTGAGGACCTTGTCCCCTCCTGTTTGCTGCACGGATTTTGAAAATATAACGTTCCCCAGGCTGTAGACCATCTATTATGGCAGAGGTTGTACTTCCAGGATAGGTGATGGACTTTGCTCCGAATGGTTTGAGAGCCGGGGCGTATGAAAGAATGTATTCTGAAATGATTTGGCAGACGGTTGGAAGGAGGAAACTGAAAACAGTCCTGTTTCCAGTGGACAGACTGTATGGGTAGGATGAATTAGAACGTGCATTACTAAAATTAATACATTAGCAATGCACGTCGAGTCAACAGCTGGAGCATAAAGACATGATATATAGTGAGTTGAATAAACATTCAATCAGCCTATTAAACAAAAATGCATAATGTAAATTAGCTTAAGTACACAGGATACAGAAGTTAAATCTTTCTAAAGAATATTTAGACAACAATCCCCACTGCTGATATTTATACCAAACAATAATTTTGATGGGAACTGAGTATTCTAAATAAAGCTTAACAGAAAAAAAATAATTAGAGTCAATTATTGGTACGTAGTCAGTTATTGCTCTAGTAATGTATTATTTGATTCAACCAACCCCAGTTTTGTTTTTAAACACTAAAGACCTGGAGGTTTAAAAATGCTAAGCTATTCTTTTGCAAAGACATTTTTTCTAATACAAATTTAACTAAATTAATCTAACAGCAGAAAATGTGGCTTATATAATGAAATGCTAGCATTTCAAGTGGCTACTTGATGAAATTCTATTACCTTTTGTGTGCTCAAATGGCAGCTGTCCAGCCACATAAGTGCCTTTTTTGTCATTTATATATAGTTTAAGACTGTATTACTGGAACAGCACAGATGTATTATACATGTGTAAAGTGAGCACACTCAGAAGAATACACACTTTCTGGGGGCGGGGTATGTGGCTACATGCACACACACAGGATATGCACATAAGGCACAAAATTGTTGCTAGACAAAAATCTAGCAGGGGAGAATTTTAGCTGCAAGAGCTAAGTGATTGCCCATGAGAGGTTTAAATTTGCCAAGCATAATGCTCTATCTACCACACCACAGGTTACATATTATTCAGGCCCTTCTCTATTACTACTTTTGAAGCTGCCCATAAGCAGCCAACAAAGGGAGATATGTGGGCCCTGGAAAACAACACATTAATGTGTGCCTTAATGAGCTCTGTTCAACCTGCAGTACGGTGCATGAAGCACTATTCTAGGAAGCCAGAGATATAGGTTCAGACCCTACCCTCTGGGTGAGTGGGACCTAGAATCTGGGTCTCCTACTTCATGGGAAAGCACCTTAATATTTTGGCTATTGGGGCTAAAACATGGGAGAGACGTTGTTGTCTTCTTCATTCCTTCTGGGACCTATACCAGTATATGCGTGTGCACAGCTGCCTGGCCCTCGCATGCCCACTGAGCATACACACCGTATGCACATGAACTTGCACATCCACAGAGCAGGGGCAACAGAATTGCAAATTACTTATAAGATCCTGGGGCAGTGCACCTTTGGTGCCTGCCACTTGAAGTCAGCTGCCTGCTCCAGCCCAGGTGTCTGATTAAGGCAGTCGTTTTCAAACAAAGGTCAGCCAAGCAGAGACAGCAGTTAGCTGCTTGCAGCCAAGGGAGGAGCACCATCCAGATCTCTTATGGCGTGAAACATCCTGGAGGTAAGGGCAAGAGCCAGGGGGATGGCTTGGAGGCTCCTGGTCCTGGGCATAACCTAAAACTGCACTCTGCCAAGGAAGGAAGGCCTGGTGGAACTGCTGGTGGTGCAATAGCCCCACTCAAATACCAGGACTACTTGCCTCCCTGATGAAAAGTGGGTCGCCACAATAACCCCAGCCCCTACAATACTGTGGGTAAGAGGGCCAGGCACAGATACAGCTACAGCCACCTAAGTCCAGGGGGTGTAAGACCACAGGAAAAGAAGAAGGCCAGGCACAGCTGTGGCCACCTGAACCCACAAGGGTGAAAGACCTCGGAGGCCCAAGGGAGGGGATAGCTGTGTAGCCCCAAAGAAATGGGGTGGTAGAGAAGGCCCTGACAAGGGTTGAGTAGGACTGAGGGTCAGTCTGAAGGGTAGCCCAAGGGGATGTGCTGAGTAGAGTTGTGGGATGGCCAGAAGGTCAGCACATAGGCCAATCCCCAGGAGATCAAGTTGTGGGGTGCACAGAGCCCAGTGAGGGGTTAGGGCAGAGTTAGCCCTTCCTTCGGTGAATCAATTGGCCACTACCCAGGTGAGGGTTGCGGGAGAGGCCCAAAAGATTGTGTGTCGCCACCCGAGGCAAGACTCGGATAAGCCTGATGGTTTATGGGGCTACTCAAGGGAGTAGGACAAGGGGGCACAGTATCATGCAGTGGGCAAGAGATCCTGTGAGAGAGGGTGGAGTTCAAGAGGCCCCAGTGAGAGGAGGGCAGTATGAGTGTGTGAGGGAATGAGACCAGGATTAAGGATTAAGTTGGCCTGGATTTAGGCCTCGCGGGATGCCATCTGCAAGGCATGAACCATAGTGTAGGGATGGTGCAGAGCCATGGATAGTACTCCCTGGTATCGGGGCATGTAATGAGTAGTCTCCCGCATTTACCACCAGTTCACTGATACAGCCAAGTCATGGCAGATAAGACTGGGTGCACTGTCGCATAGACAGGAGGGCAGGCCGACTTAAGACTCTGCCCCAAACTTGCCCCCCCGTCATAGAGCCAAACAATCCAGCTGCAGTGTCCAAGTGCAATTTAGGCATGCAAAGAGTAATTGCTATTTTATTTTAATGAGATTTATATAGGAATGGACAGAATTAATAAACTAGGGCACCTATACATGTGCCAAATGCCTGCTCCAACGTGATGTAATTAGAATGTGTCGGAGCAGACTCAAGTAATTGAGCCTGTTTGATCAAACAGACTAGATTAACCTAGTCTGCTGCTGCATTCTAATTAGAACACTCCAGCAGCCTCGGTGTCATATGTATTCAGTGTCCCTGCATTTCAAAGTGTCAGCAGGAGCTCTTTAACTAAAACCTTTCGAATAACCTTTAGTTAAAGCTTCCCCGTTGCCATTTTGAAGTGCAGGACACTGAATACACAAGATGCTGGAGGCATTTTTATTAGAGAAGCTCCCAGGAGCCGCTGTAATTAAAACACTCTTCTCCCCCAGCCAGAGCACATGTAAAGATGCCCCTAATTTTGCATCTTGGGAAGAAATATTTGGCCTTAAGGTTCCTAAGTGATTTGTCATTTTGCAGTTTGTGGATCCCCAAAGTGTAGGGTCTTAGAGGAGTCTTTGTAGTGCGCACTTAATCTCTGAAAACACAACTTCGTTAAAAGGCCACTCATACAGAGTCATCCCAAATCACTATTCACTTCTGAAAATTTAGGGCAAAGCATGTAGAGTGCTCAGAAGTCAGTGCACGTCATGAAATTTCATATCACATCCATGAAGTGTTGCATACCTTTTAAAAAAAAAGAACTGAGGTAATTTTTTTATGCCTGTTCGTTAATGAATAGGCATAATCCAATTTATGCCTGTTCATTAAAAAGAAACTTTTAAATAATAAATTTAAGGTTGTCAGGAAACAAATCTTTTCAGTACTTTGTTGCTTATCCTATTTTTCATGCCTAACCATCCAAAGACCTTTGGATCCAAAGGTCACTCCAATAGCAAAAACTTTGTATCATCCCAGGAAAAGGTTAGGGACTTCACTTGGCTAAAGCTAATGCTGAATTAGAAAGGAGAAAAGTTTCATTTCATTCAGCTGTAAGGGCTGCCAGTAACAAGAAACTGTTGATATGGTCCACTGTTTGCACAAAAGTTCCCTTTATCAAAGTCTGCCTCAGGCTAGAAGTCTTTCTGAGAGAAGCACAGCTTCTTACGTTATACAACAGCAGAGCCTGGCTTCACTAATGATAGCACAAATTCAAGAGTTCAGTATTTTTAGTTCTCTTTCAGTACACTTATTGGTAGTAATAACCTACCTTTGACTTTTCCTTCACTTTCTGAAAGAGGTTCCCAAGATGCAGTGATAGATGTTGGTTTGCCTGATACTGGCCAGACATCTAAATTTTCAGGAGCACTAGCAGGAGCTGTGAAACATTTGATAATATTCAGAAAAACATCAGTTAAGGTGGGAAGTAATGGTTACATCATTTGCCATGTCCCTCCTGTATCCTTCCCTCTGGCCCCTCCCACCCCAAACCAATATTCCAAAAACTTGAATGTGACCATTTTAAAAAGATAAAAATTAAAATACATCAATCAATCAGAGCCAGGTGTGGCTGAACTAGATCTAAAGTCTCAAAATGTGTATCACATTGAAGGACACTTTAATACACACCGGCTTCTGGGGTTCGTTGGTAAACAGAAACACTCCATGTGCCTTCCTTTCCTCCCTCTGAGATGCGAACCGCAAATTCATACATGGTGTCTGGCATCAGATTATCCACTAATGCCCGTCGGTTAGGCACCTGTTTATAATCCCACCTTGCCGATTCCCCTTTCTCACGATAACGAACAGTATATTGCCTGGGAATGGAAATGAGAGGGGCAAAAATTCATAACCCATCCAGTAATGCCACCGGATCAAGCATAGTCTATATCTTTTTTCTATAAACATGCATGGCTAATAAAATAATCCAAAAAATTTAGTAGTCCATGTCAGAGCATAGGGATGTTCCAGTCAAGAACAAGTTACCTCAAGATATACAAAGGTGGGGACCTACAAGGCATCCGTTGCTCTTCAGTAACTGCCCATGTGCCTACTCTTATTTTGCACTAAATGAAAACTTAGTATAACAACACAGTACGTTAGACCTATTTCACTAAGGGCTACATTATTTCAATTTAGTTTTCATGTCTTGTGGGGTACAAGCATGCTGTTACTGCAGAGCTGCTGATATGCTTTAAATCCCCAACACTGCTTACTGCATGATAACTTGTTCATAAGTACACACCCTAAGGGTATCTGTACACATGCTCTAGGGTTTGGGGGCAGGGGGATGTTAATTAGAGCAGCTCCTGCACATCTACACTAATTAAAATGCCACAGTGTCACATGTATTCAGCATCCCATGTTTAACTAAAGCTCATTCAACAAGTTTTAGTCAAAGCTCTCCCGCCACCATTTTGAAATGCAGGATGTTGAATACATGCGACACTGCAGCACATTCTAATTAGAACATGTCAAACAACATATACAGGCACCCCAATGTCCTTACAGAGCATAAATCACTGCAACACCCAGTCACTGATCTTCTGAGCTTCCCAAAATCAAAGTAAATGATTTATGAGCTGGTTGCACCCTGGGAGGAATCTGCTGTAGAAGAAGGATGTAGTGTTATCCCTATTGCCCTTCCAGGGGTTGTCTCAGGGGAAGGACAACATTGCTATGGATGGGATTACCAGGAGTCTTGCCAATGGAGGTTGCCTGTGGGACAGCTAAATTAGTACATCTCCTGGTTGCATCTTCTCCCTGGCCAGGATCATGCAGTGGCAGGCTCCTCTAGTGGAAGAGAGATTGTGGCATACTTTGTTCCAAAACCCACACAAGTGGTCCTTTACACTGTCAAGGGTCACCCCCTCTGAAGGTAACATATTCCACTGTCTAGTCTCTTTATGTATTTAAATTCTATAAAATGTGATTACTATATAAAGAGCTTCCAGTGGTGCCTGATCCTGATTGGAGTCTGAAGAAGTTATTGAACTATATATAAAGAAATCTAAATAAAAACAATCCCAAGAATCTTTCAAGGAAACGTGTATGTTTCTTTAGTTGAGTCCAATTGCAGTAATTTCAGGTGATGTTTTAGTTTTTCTAGATCCCTATCCCCCCCCTCAAAACATCTCTGCATTTTGATTTTGGCAAGACTTTTTTTTTTTGCCCTGACAAATCCTGGGGATCCATGAGGCTCTGAGTGATACCACTGTATATTTGCCATTGGGGCCCATCCTGGGGTTTTTTTTCCCCCTTTTCAGTCAGACCATTTCTTCTTGTTCTGGAAGTATACATTACAGCCTTCATCGCTATTACTCCTTCTGTGTCCTCTGGTATACTTCAGCCTAGTGCTAGATAGCCCCTAACTACTCCCATACTGAGAAACACATTCCAATGAATACAAACAACTGGCAACTTCCTAGTTTCTTGGTTCACATTTGCCTTTGACCATTGTGGCATGCTGCTACATGCCAAGTTTCTCCATTCATAAGACCTACTCAACCCCAACTCCACTGGGTTTCTGGAAGGTTAGTATTTGAAAAGGGAAAACCTGAAAATCTATAATAGCTTACAGCAGCACTATCCCTTGAGCCCAAGTTTCACTCTCAGTCCCAGATTTGTCTGTAAAGTTGGCCAAGTGATTACCATAGTCTTGCTCAGCAGCTTGCTTCCCTTTCTAAACTCTGAAATGGACATAACCCTAAATTTAGATCACAACTATCCTAAAATTTAGTTGTTTCCAAACATGGGATTTTGTGTTTCTATCAATTACTTTGGTTAATGGAAGAAAAAAATATCTTGTAACTCTCAGTCTGAAAAGTGGCCAGCAGTATTATACAACCTCTCTAGTTTGAGATATAATAGTTTCCTGTCATTCTTTAATCAGTCCTAGGGGGAAATATGTTTCCCTATAAATATCAACTAAAAAAACAGTGTTTACAGCAGAGCAATTGAGGCGCCTCGCTACTGCTCCAGAGGCATAAGTCAGAGTCTTGTGCCAGACATACTGAAAAGCTGCCGCCAGTCAACCCAGCGGTACATGGGCTCTTTGTCAATCAGGCTAAGGAATCGCAGGAGATCAGGCATGATGCCAGTCACATCATTCCCTTGTAGGCCACAAGAAACTGGCTGGCTTGATCTATGCTAGCATGGTGGGACATGCTAGACAGAGCCTTGACTTTTTGACCTCACACATATTTTGGCCCAATAAAGCTAAGATAGAGAGGAAACAGTGCACCCCACCCCTTCATTGAACATACTCCTCACAGCCAAAGAGGGGTCACTGCTTATGTGTCACACCATCCTCACCACAACCTTGGATGCCAGGGAGAACAGCTCTTGCCAAAACTGATCAATATAGAGCCCCTGCTTTCAAGCAGCTCAGGAATCCAGTGACTGAATGCTACCACTACTCATCCCCTCTTTTCTCTTGTCACTAAATTATGAAAGGTGAACAGCAACAGTGCTCAGGAGCTCTGGCAGGAGCTGGACTGACATGCTAGTAAAATCAGAGCTCACACCAAAGGGGTATGTGGCCACACCACTGCACCCCCTGGATCCATCCCTGTATAACAGCAATACCAAACAATTGAGGAAGCAACTTGCAACCTTATGCTCTGGAGTTTAAGTTAGTCTCTAACTACCAGAGATCTGAATGAGATTTAACATGAGGCAGATTGTCCCTCCTTACACCGTCCTCTGAAGCACCTGAGCCTGTCTACTGTCAAGGACAGGAAATTGGTTTGGACGGATGCTTGATCCAGCATGACCACTCCTATGTTCCTGTCTTGCCTTCAATTAAGCTATGCTCACAACCACATATTATTAGCTAAACATGAAACCAAGCCATAGTCAACAGGAATCAGTACATCTTTAGTACAGAAGTGAAAAAGCAAACATAAAGCTAAGTACCTGGTTGCAACAACTTTCTTCTGCTTTTCATACACAGGATCTGTCCAAGCAACGAGTACTGATTGAGAGGACATAACTCGAACACTTATGTCTTTTGCCACTTCCAACTCCTCCTCCTCTGAAATGATGTGGTAAAGAAAGAGTCAGAAATGAGAATTTCATTTTTTTCATCACTCAGCCAACATATCTAAAATGTTTGATAAGCCTTAGTGTGTTCTCATTGCAATATGGAGTGGTAAGAAAAATGCTGAGCTGTAACCAGAACTCAAGACCATGCTCACTGCTTTCTAAGCTCAGCTACAAGCTCTCATTTCATAAATAAGGAGCAAAAAATGGTTTTGGTGCCCAGCCTTTCTGAAGAGCAAGCATCTGAGACAGATGCTCACTTAGCTAACATTTAAGAAACCCCACCTGAAAATGCAGGCCTTGATTCCCATTAAGTGTTCTCCTGTTGCTAGTATAGCTAGAAGAAGCATTGTCACTTTGTGACTTGCAGGGAGAGCAGGACCCATCACTTTAAGCAGAATTTAATTGTAATATTTACTGTTTGAATGACAATAGTGATCAGAGACATTGTCAGAACCAGGGTCCTGCCGGTGTTTTCTAAACCAGCTGTCTAGAAAAAACTTGAGATAAGCCTATAAGCTTTGAAAGGACAGGAGCTAAGTCACAAAGCAAGAACTTCTCATACAAATTGCTGTAAAACTTGAAAGAAACATACCTGTGACTTTTCTTTTGGTTAAAGCTGACCTATAAAGAGGTTGATTTCGTCCCTGGGAATTCCTTGACGACAGAGAAACCACATAAACTGATTCAGATGCTATATGCAAGAAGAAAAAAAGAGAATGACTTTTCTGTAACCTTTTTTCCCCACAGTATTTGTAAGAAATGTTTCAAAATTATGAAGCAAAAACCTTGTTTCTTTTTCTTATGAGATACATGGAAACAAATCTCCTTGAAGGGTAACTCAGAATTTGTTGGCATTGATATCTAAAGGTTTAAACACGCCTATAAGACTAGAGGTATGCATGGCATTTCAGAAACAGGTACAGTAGCTATAACATGAGTAAATGTTACAGAAATATTGTCATTTGAAGTTTTAGTATTTTTCCTCTAGATATTTTGTTTAAATCCGTTAAAAATAACATTTACTCTGTCTCTTGAAGGCAGCTGAAATATAGAATAAAGGCAATGAAAACAAGGTATTGAAGTTTAAAACAATATTATATCATATTTTTCACCATTAAAGGGCAAGGCCCAATGCTTACCAAGTCACAAGACCCCATTGATTTTAATAGGTATTGGATCAGGACCGTCAATATTGCAAACCATTTATCCCAAGTCATTCTGGTAGATGCTGGGGGGTAGAACACACAAAAAGTCCCTCCTAGAGTTCCTTGTCTCATTCAAAAAGCATCTCTGCTGGGCTCCAAATTACACATCTTTTCCACATTGCGCTGCATGACTAGCTAGCACCTGACCTGGTACTGTCCCTATACTAGCATGAAATTTGGACAGAAGAGCACAAGCTGCTGGAGGAAAGACTTGGCAGAAGTGAGAAATCATTATGCTTGCACAGGTATAGACAGTTTAGGTCTGGTTGCAGCATCTCTAAATAATTTTAAGGAAGTCTAGTCAAAACTCGCCAGCCCAGAAGGCCAGATGACTGGCATGAGGCCAGTTTGCAAGCTGAATCAGGTCTACAGACTGGATCCAGCATTCAGGGCTGGGCTGGTGAGGGCACCACAGGCACTCTGGACCACCCTGTGAGCTGCCTGTGCCAAAACTGGATATCTGCGCGATACAGCATATGTACTGGATCCAGCACTGAACGCTGTATGTAGTGCACAGCAGATCCAGCCCTGTGCACTGTGTGCAAAGGACACTGGGTCTGTTCTTCTGTGCTGCACATGCACTGAAATGCCTACAAGAGAATGCAACTAAAAAGAAAATAAAAGGGCACCTTGAAACAGACAGCAGGGAAACATTCAGTTCATCAGGAATTCTGGATTTCCAGGCAAAAACAAACATTTCACAAGCATAGAAACAAAGTTCAATCTACTGACAGAGCCAACTATGGAGGACAGATCTGAAGAATGAACATAAAGCTTTCTTACTATCTTGTTGGGAAAACAGACAAGAGTGAAAGAGATACTGTTTCAAGAAATAATACTGGAAAGCACTGGAACAAGGAAATAAATGCATCTGATGTGGAGTTCTGTGATCTCAAAGAGACTGAGGTAATTAAAGGATCTGTTTTTCTTGGATGGGGGAAAAAACAAGCAGAAGAAGAGGGAATAGACAGACATATTAGAGTGGAAAACTGGAATATTAAGTTGAATCTATATTCAACAAGCCAAATTTGACAAAAATTGAGGTCCTTTACTGCAGGCTGTATCCACAGACTTCCAAGGGATCTAACTGAACCCTGAGAAACTAAGGGCTTTCATAGAAATGTCCACACCAAAGGAAGCGAAGTCCAGAAACTGACAGAGATGGACACAGCTATCAGGAGGTAAACCCTTCAGAAAATTAAGGCATGGAGTGAATACTTTCAGGGTCTCCAGAACAGTCATGTGAAAGAGTAAAGAAAAGGAAAGGAAAAGTAGTACCATGCTGTGGAGGCCTCAGAAGGCATATGAGCAACTGCGATGCCAATTCAGCAGCCCGTAACCACAACAACCCCAGAAAAGAGATGTGCTCAGATAAAAAAGGAGCTACGAACCACGATCTTTGAAATGGAGTGATTCCATCAGCTTGCTTTTGATTATCAGGGAGGCATGCAGCAAAATCACAAGCTGCTGGAGAAAATCATGACACAGCAACTGCCAAGTGCACTCATATGTCTATAATGAAGGGTGGTAAGAGGCCAGCACAGGATGCAAAGATAAGGTACCACCCAGAAAAGACCTTACTGGTGACAGATACAAGGAACTGGGCATACCTTCCAGAGTCCAGAGCAGCTGGATGGGTGGAACAAGAGATAGACCCTATAGCATGCTATAACTTTGTGTCTCTGTTAGGAAGATTCAGGCAAACCAAACAAGTGCTAAACCAGATAGGGCTCAACAGGCAATAAATCAGTTCATATGCCTGGATTAGTCAAGTCACAAGGAACAAGTATCACAGGAGATTTCCCCCTAATACCAGGTGAGGGATAAGCTATGGGCCAGAAAGGATATTGCTTAAAGGAAAATGAGTAGTAATCCCAGAAGATTTAAGAGCTGATAGTATAATATCTACCTTGCTGTTAAAAGATAAAGGAATATCTGGATGAACTAGTAAGTGTAGGCATTGCCTGCGCATGAATGCTAAACCAAAAAGAACAGATCTCAGTGAAATTGTTAGGATTGATAATTTATTTACCAAAAACATGAAGGTTCAGTTATAGTTCTGTGACCAAAAAGGGGGGCATGGAGTCAAAGCATTTTGTTTTAATGTTTTCCAAATTAAATGTTTCGAGGACTTTTCTGGTTTCAAAATGATGTTTTATGACCAAGTTTATCTAAATAGGGAGGGGTAATGTAATATCATAAACATGAATATAAAACCTGAACACATTATGTTTGGGGGAAAGAAAGGAAATTCATTTGGGGGGAAAAAAACACCCCAATTTTTTGGTTTTCATTAAAGGAAATATTTTTTCTTTTCAGCCACCATACACTCATCACACAGCTCTGATTGAGACTACACATGGGACAGTTCAGGTATAAAAATAAATTCAATTCACAAACAGAAATGGACTCTGTGGTGAGTGCATGGGAAGGCGGGAACAGATCTGTTTTACTTCTAGTGACAGAAACTGCATGGTCACAGTAGATGATTTCTGTCATTTCTGGGTGGTGGACTTTCTGGAAGACACTTAAGCAAGGACTGGTGCCAGGAAACTGAAGGCAAGGTACAGCTTATCCGACACGTTTTGTTCAGTGAGTGGACTACAGAACACCACAACAGAATTCAAACTCGGTTTTGGGGAATTTCAGCATGACATCTATTGGGTAGCCACATAGAAACAGGACAACAGAAGAATTGTCAGTAAAAGACAGCCAAGAGATTTACTGATGGATAAAGCAAAAT
This sequence comes from Caiman crocodilus, assembly GCA_030014935.1. Classification (NCBI taxonomy): domain Eukaryota; kingdom Metazoa; phylum Chordata; order Crocodylia; family Alligatoridae; genus Caiman; species Caiman crocodilus. Next base: position 18,953,023 of record JAGPOW010003648.1, on the reverse strand, counting down.
AGGAAGGGATCTCTGACTGGCAACATTGGACGATCACAGTACACCATCTGAGGGACCAGATCAGGGATGGGTAACTGACAGTCTGCAGACTCAATCCGGCTTATGGGCCTTCAGCAGCATTCAATGGTGGAGGGATGCCTTCTATATCCTGCCAGGGATACAAGGAACAGTGGAGGCAGAGTCCTAGCACCCACCTGCCTCTGACCCGTGATGGGTATATCTGACCAGCAGCCAGAAAAGGTTCCCTTCCCCTCGACTAGACAGTGATGGATCAGTGAATGAAACTCTGCTGTCCCATCCTGCTTCATTGGCTCAAATGAACTTAAACCTTCAAATCCTCATTCAAAACAAAACAGGGATCATCAGACTGTGCTCCAGCAATGGCACAAGCAGTAGCACTTACTTTACTACATTAAAGTATTTTCCATGGCCACCTGCCTTGAGTAGAAATACATTCTGTCCCTCACAAGAGCACAGGAGTCTGAGCACAGAATGAGGTGGCCTGTGCTTATATGCAACTCTCAGGAATGCAAAGGAGAAGTTTGGCTGACTCCTCTTCCTCAGCATGACTCCTGCTATTAGGCAGAAATAACTTCTCTGGCCTTTAAATACAGTATCAGGTTCTGTGGCATCTTCTATCCTGTTGTCATATTTTACCATGCCCTTATATGCTCCACGTTCCCACAGGATCGTGCCCTAACGGAGTACACAATCTTATTAGGCATCTGCAAATAGACTAGTAACATCTTTTGATGGATAAAACCAAATATGGCCTCTAATTACTAATCAACAGCAGAAGAGGGGAAAAAATGATTAAGACAGGTTGCTGCTCTTCTCCCCAGAAGACCATCTCAGTGCAGTATATGAAACCAAAGGAACAGAAAACATATGATAATGAACTGATGGCCAAGGCTAGCCTTGCTAGGCCCACCCCGTGCCATGGAAATTTGCCTCACCTAGTTTTTTAGCCTCCTGGTTTCGCTGATCTTTTGACGGAGAAGAATAGCTCATCTTTTGTCTGCCTTCTGCATACCCAAAGGGATAACCTTGCAATCTTGGACGCCTGAGGCCTGATGAATGGTGTGACCTCCACCGGACAGGGAACTTGTAATCTGAAGATCTCATGCGCATTCTCAAAGGTCTGCTTGGCACATCCTTCGCTTAAAAACACAAGCAAGCAAACACCATAGCAGTTATTATGAAGAGCTTCTCAGACAGGCAAGAGTTGTTATCTGGCTGCAAGCTCATCCGTAAATTAAGCCCAAAATAAAGATCAACAATCATTATTTTATAGCTCCTTTTCATGTTGCTCTAAAACCACTTCCAATAAAAACATGTTTTCCAAAATGGGTATACAACAGTCAATACATTTGTTTCCCAGGCACTTCAGAAAGAATGGTGTAAGATACCCAAAGTGAAAACATACCATACTGAGAGGCTTCTTGCCAGACATCTTGGCTGTCTGACAACTTTCTTGTTTCATCTTTTTCTTTTTTTATCCCCTCCCCAGTTTTAGGCATACTAGTACATTGTTTTCTGGCAAGCGTTAAAGGTCAGTGCAAAATGCAGGGCTGAAATATTGTCTTATTTATAACTTTCCTTTAGAAATATATGTACATTGAAAGCCATGTCTGTTCTCCAGTACGCATCACTAACTGGTCATTGACATGCTCTTATTTAACTGTGCTTTCTCCATATGACAATTACAAATTTACATTTTACACTTCCATAACCATTCATCACAGTAATTAATACTTTATAAAAAGTCACTGTATTTTTTATTGACTGATAAGGTAGTAACGTCCTGGTTCAGAGTGTGTATTACTCCAGTGACAGACTCACTCATTCTGAATGACACTGCCAATTTTTCAGCTTTCCCTTTAAACAGATTGCATCACTCTAACAAGTGATCAGCAGGTAGGAATATTAGGGGAATCTCACTGTACCGGCCAGAAAAGAGTGCGAACTATGAGGGATGCTATATGAGCATTTGTGGATCCATATGCTCTCTCTCCAACTCCTCTGTACCTTAAACAGGTCAGGAACCTTTCAGAGACTAGCACATTCTTTAGATGTAGGCATATCTCCTACTCATGATCAAACTGCTTTAAAAGATGTTCCATTGTCCCAACAATGTTCTAAAATAGGGATGGATTTAGTGCTGGGTAGGGCTGTTAAATGATTAAAAAAAATTAATCATGATTAGTTATGTGATCAAAAATATTAGTTGCAATTAATCGCGATTTTAATTGCACAGATAAAAAGTCAAAATTGTGCACAGAAAAACTCAAAAGTATGCTAAATTATGCAGGTACTTTGTATGATTGGGGTGAGTATGGGGTGTAGGGGGGAATTTGTGAAGGTGAGGGGGGCTGTGGGTTTGGAGTTTGGAGCCCAGAGAGGAGAGCATTCTCACAGGGGACTTTGGAGCCTGAGAAAGAGGGATCCCCACATGTCCAGGCAGGATGCTAGGTACTATGGGTCAGGAGTGAGGGGCAGCAGCAGGACTGGGGGGGGCTGTAGCTTGGAAGTAAGGGGCAGGAACAGTGCATGGGCATATCACTACTCCCCACACAATCACATTACACCCCTCCACTCCCACACACACAGGTGTCCTCTTTTTTGAAACTGGAAATATGGTAACCTGGCAGGAACATAGCCTGGCAGCATGTAGAACAGCACCCAGCAGGTAGTTCTGTGGAGAAGAAGGGGAAGGGGTAGGAATGAGGGGGAGAGCAAAGGGGTGGCAGGGCAGATCGAGGTCCCCACAGTGAGGGGGGTAATAGAGCAGATGCAGGGGCTGGGGTGAATGGGACTTTGGGGCCAGAATGTGTCATGGGACAGAGCCATGGGAAGCTTCGCCAGGGACATGGGGAGGCCAACTTCCTGTTGCTGCACACACCTCAGAGGGAGACAGGGGTACATGCTCCCAGATCTGTGCATGGGGCAGAGGTGGCCTGGGGCTCTGTACCCTGCTGCCTTTGCCTTAGGAGCTGGACATTGGCTGCACCGCAGCCACTGCCCATCCTGTGGCAGAAGGCACAACATAGCATCATGTGACTCCCGGGGCAAAGCAGCAGGGCATAGGGCCCTAGTACAGAGCAGGCAGGCCGCCTGTGCCCCGCACACAAATCCAGGGGGCACACACTCCCCATGCCTCCCCCAGGGATGCATGCAGCAGCAGGGAACAGCCCTGCCTCACAGCCTTGGACAAGCCTCCTGTGGCTCCATCACACGACCTGCCCCCACCCCAGGCCCTGCTCCACTGCCTCCTTCACTGTGGGGGTCTTGATCTGTTCCCACCCCACCCTTTCCTCTCCCCCTGCCCCTACCCTTCCCCTTCCACATACTAACCTGATGGACACTGCTCCACATGCCACCGGGCTGCATGCATATATCAGTGCACCTCTCAAGTGTGAGTGTGTCTGTGTGGCTCCCCCTCTTCCTGCTGCAGCAGTTTGGAGCTTGTGCTCAGGCTGCCCTGCACCGCCACCACTGTTCCGGTGGGCAGCCCAGAGGCTGTGGTGACAGTGGCAGAGAGGAGTCCAGGAGCAGGCTCCAAAACCACGTGCATGATTAATGCATTAAAAAAATTAACACGTTAATTGGTTCTTGCATTAATAGTGCATGTTAACAGCGATTAATTGACAACCCTAATGCTGGGCAATTTTTTTCAAATATTTAACCCCTTAAGAATTTATACGGGACTGATCTCAGCATTCTGGCTGCTTTCCACTATTCTGGCAAGCCAAAGGAGCTATAAACCGTATTAACCAGCCAATTAAGCCAGGTTTATTATAGCTCTGAGTCAGTGGAATTGTGCAAATCAGCCAAAGGGTAGCAGGAGAGTGATTTGAAGCATTTTATGAACAATAAAATATTTTTATATGAAAATAAGTGCAATGTGGTTTATGGGATTCCCCTCCACCATTTTCAGTCACCTTGTAACCTTTACTAAAAAGCCACCTGCTTTTTCTTGGTCCCTTAAGTAGCTGTTTCCTACAGGTGTCACTGCACAATTCACTTTCAAAGGTCAGTTACTTAAAGATAATATACATTACTCAGGGCTAATTTATGGTCCTGTCATGCAGAACTATAAACTTTCAAGTCCTGAATTCCCGCTGAGCTCTTACATTGTCATTAATATGTATGATGGCTGAGGTTTCCCATTACCCAGGAGGGTCCATAAGATCCCATTTGTTACAAGAGGTAAAAAAGAGAAGGGGTTGCAGCGGGCAAGGTGGAAGTCAGATGATTATTACTGATAACCTTAGGTGAGATGAAAATAGGGATGTCTGGAGGAGAATTTGGCTCAGAAGGGAGTGAGAAGATGGTAAAGCTGGAAAAAAAAGAAAAGGGGAAAAGGGAATAGAGCAGAAAGTAGAGACAAAGACAAGGCAATGGTGCAATAATTCAAAAGTCCACTTTGAGTGGTGGTCTACAACCTTCTCTGACTAATGGGCAACAATACTGAGCAAGTCACACAGTGCAAGTAGTATCCTAAATTGTTCACCCTGTTAACGCAAAGTAACATATATCTGTGGGAAGCAAAATTTCCTGTAGCTGCTAGCAACACTAGACAATTTTGTAGGCAATATATTACCTGTGAGAGAGAGATTGAGTATCAGTATTCTGAGGATCATCCATCATTACGTGGGGTCTAGTGAAAGTCTTTTCTTCTCCTCAGAGCAGATTAGAAATAAGAGAATATAACAAAAGGCTGGCCCCAGATACAACCTAGGAGTCGTTGTCAGAAAAGCTTATGCAATAAATAGCTTTTAAATTAAATCTCCCTTCTTGCAGAAGGAGGCAGAAACTCTTAATTTACAGACAGGGCTCCCAACGGGAACTGATGGCATATGCTGAACCCATGCAGCTGCCCAAACTGGCTCACCAGACACAAACTTGGACTCTGCCCACTTTTGGAGCCTCTCATGGGAAGAGAGACGGCCACTGTTACCCAATGTTCAAAGTCCAATGAAGTCAATGGAAAGACACAAATTGATTTCAGTGGGCCCTGGGTCAGGTCCCAAGTCAGTAATTTTTATATATGGCTGAACTCTCCAACTCCTCACACCCAGTCATTTTTCTCATCAAGAAAAATGTTGGAATTAGTAGCCAAGTTAAATGAAATGCTCAGACCTGGAATTGAGTCTTCCCCTTGTCTTTTCCCCCCTTTATGCTTTTTAAATGCTACCAAACGTTTTGCCCTTGGTTCAAAATTTCTCTAGGCCTCTATTTGGGAGAAAGGAATTAGCTACAGATATCCAGATGTCTCATAAGCTGCCTATGACTTTAATAAATACTTACTTTGCATTTTTAAGTTAGGTGTGGTCCTATTAGCTATTTCTCTCACGCTGTCTCTCAGCAAGAAAACCCGTGTTATCTGCTTATAGCTGTCTACCAATTTATACAGTATGGAAGCTGCAAGAATGCAGAGTCGGCTTACACTTTACTATCATCTTATCACAGTCAAAATGTCTGTTGTATTAGCCAGAGATTGTCTTCATTATTATTATGGCATAAAGCTTTATTTAATGAAATTCTTCAAAAGAGCTCAGTGATTTCCTGATAAATAAGCACCTGCAGAGCAAAAGGACTGAATCTTTATAACTCATCTGTACCTGTAGGGAAAACACCTACAAGTTAAAATGTATTAATATGGTATAAAAGATATCTGAAGCTAGATACCACTAAAATATCAGTTGTCAGTGTAGCATAATGGGAGGCAATTACTTTTAAATGTTTGCTTTCTTCTTCCTTTCACCAGCTGGAAGGTCTGTGTTTTTCCCACCTGCGGTATCAGTTTGGGACTGGAGAGTTGGAACTACATATCTATATTGTTGAAATATTTCATTTAAGTAGCAAAAGGCTGGTAGAAAATATTCAAATTATTCAATGTAATCCACATAAAAGTCCATTTATAAAGAGAAGTATTCTGAGAGGTTGTTATATACTTTAATAAATGGAGCTAAATACCATACCATATGCATATGCATCTCCAAGTTATCAAATTCAAAGTTTTGGCAGACTACAAAAGGGAACCTATTCCAGGGTGAAGCCAACTAAGAATGCTCCACAACCTGCCTAGTGAAGCTACTTGGGAGAGGAAACAGGGGTGCCCGAGCCAACTGCAAGTACCACAACAGGACACGGAGTATGATACAATCCTGAGATAACTTTGCTATCTTGACTACCCCTGTAGGAGTGAAATCAGGGGGTACATGTTCAGGCGTTAGTTAGATCAACCTAACCAGAGTTAGGTTGAATGCCCAGTCATGCAGGCATTCAGAGGGCTGAAATCACCCAAAAATGGCATGCCTAATCAAAGTTAGTTCACCTCAGGAAGTGCATTAACATAGACTGAGAATGGTTTAGCCCTCTCCTAGATCAGGTTAACCCTATCTTGTGAACACTTGCACCATTCGCAGCAAAGCCTAGCTGCTTGCCCCAGCCCTGGGGTTGTGCTGTTCTCACCCCCTGACCCTGACTGGGCCATTTTTAGCCCCCTGGCCTGCCCCTTGACTGGCCAATTCCCACCACCACAGATCTGCCAGCCTAAATCCCATCAACCCTTTCCAGACCTTCCAAGTCCTCCTGCTTTGCAGACTCTAAGCCCCGACTTACTCACAGGTTCCCCACATGGTTCCTAGCAGCAGTGAACAGCTGTACACACTGCTCCTGGTCTACATTTAGGCAGCTTAAATTAAGCAGCATGAACATAGATCAGGTGAAGCAAACAGCTGTACATACCCAGAGACATACTCAGCTGTACTTGTATAAACACTAAGAGAGAAAAGGACTTTATGAGTATTTCTGTCTCTCATGTTTCCAACACCACACTAGCTGCTAAGTGGCAGTGCTCAGTGCTACATTGCAGGAGACCCTGGTCCCAATTTTGCATTATTTATGCTTTAAAGGCTATGAATGCTAAATGCCAGGGTAAGGAATACAGCTGCACTTTGTAAAAAATGTCCAAAGCCCTGGCCTATTATAGAGTGGCATGAAAGGCTTGCTTCAGCTGAAAAGTAGAGGGATATAAGATGGACCTTCAACAATAAGGATGAAAGCATGTAGAGGGAGACAGCTGAAAGCAATCATCCTGAACACATCAAAATGAATCAAGAAATGAGAGAGAAATCCCACAAAATTTCATGCCTCATTCTTCAAGATATAATTTTAAAATTAATTCCAGTTTTGAACTAAATTCCTTCTTTAAGTATACACAGTTTTCATGCTTTCTGGATCTTCGTAAACCACTGAAAATGTTTACTCATACTTAACACATCAGGAATATCAACAAGCATTAAGTCATCAGTACTTAAACTCATCTTGTTGATTATTCCTCTGCCTCTGTTTCCTAGCCTGTGAAATGGGGTTACATGACTTGTCCAAGGTCAGAGAAAAAGTCAGGGTGAAATCATGGCCTTGCAGACGTTAGTGGCAAAAATTTCACTGATTTCAACAAAGTCAGGTTTTCAGCGTCTGCATCATGTCAGGCACCCTCTCCTGTGTGGCTGTCAATCACTACAAGCAGCATCTTCTAGTAAGCAAGTACATGATGCCATTTGTGCCGGCGTTCGCGCAGGCGGAGAGCAGGAGGAAGGGAAGAGCAAGACAGAGGGAAGACCACTTTTCCTGGGAACATGGTGAGTACACGCAGTGCTACTGCCAGGGGCCTGGCCCCTCCCCCTCCCTCTTCCCTGGTGCTGCCCCCCCGGCACACCTCTGAGGCTG
>JAGPOW010003648.1:18928273-18945186 GCA_030014935.1 Caiman crocodilus | reverse complement strand
TCCTGTGACCCCAGCACTCGTTCCTGCCACTGGCAGGGGGTCAGACTAGATGGCCTGCTCTAGGCCCCTTCTGACCCTAGTTACTATGAAACTATGAAATGATCATTGTCAATAAATTACTTTACAATATGGTAATCCCTCATGAATTTGTGCCTTGGGATAGTTATTATTTTCCACTTGGTTCTCTTCAGTCTTCACATGGCAAATAATTTCATACATCTGTTTTAAGTACGGGTATAATTCTGATGTGCTAGTTTAAATTTTCATTCCAATTGAAAATATATGGATTATGAAAAAGCATGGATCTGAAAGAGAATAAAATAGATCTCCACTAGCAAGGTCAAGTACATAAAATTTTATGTTCATTTGTATAGCAAATTAATCTTGCCTGAGGTTTTATATCAATCTATTAGTCATCGAGACAAACAAGTGAATGTTACGAATATTTTGAGAAAAGGGAAAGAAAGCAGCACCTCAACTACCCACCAAGGCACAAGTATTGCTACTGTTACACCATTATAGTACTCTGCTCACACTGGCAACTTTTAAAGATATCCTTGTGTTACCTTAACAGGGAGAAAAAAACCATAAGGAAAATATAATGCCAAGGGAAGCTTTTTGCTTTCAACCTGAAGTTTAATGTGCCACGTCACCATGATTAAATATTATGGAATGGGGAGGAGTGCAAAGGGTGGAGATGTTAGACCTCATCCAAGCCCCACTGAGTTAATTAATAGGAGCATTTCCATTGACTTCAGTTAGAGCTGGATCAGGGCCATAGTTAAGGGAGTTCAGTTTGCATAGGTATTTCCTGTAATAAAAGATGTGCCAGCTTCAACAATGAAGATGTGGTACTCTCATTTTTCTCCTGCTTATTTTTATGACCATTATTTGGCTACAGTAGTTGCAGCACAGAGATAAATCAACTTTGGTAGTTTATTTCTCTGGCTGTCCCTACTTACCATACTATATTATTATACAATAATATTAATTTGCTCTTATACACGTGCGCACACACATGCCTCAGAACTCAACTAGATGTGATTCTTTTCTCTCTCACTCCAATTCTGCATCACTAACTGATCTAAAGGAGATGAAAATCAGGCCCAAGATCATCTATTTCACCCATCAATGAAGTCTGAGACTCTACTTAGGTTGTGCAATAGTTTACTCCTCAAGCAGTCTCATGCCTTTCGGTGGGACCAAGCATGGTGTACAGTACTGAACACATGTAAAGGCTTCAACATCTGGACATAAGAAAGGCAGAATTTAATCCATTTCCCACTGAAATCAATGGTAAATTCCATTTTGATTTCAGTGGGAGCAAGATCTGTCTGTAAGGCCTAGGAGGTAAGCTCTCCTTCCTTTTCAAAATACAATGTTCTGATATAAGGAATCAACACCTGTGGAAGATACTGTGTTTATACGGGCTATCGGCCAGATTCTGCACCCTCAGTTCAGTCAATGGAAGTTTTATGATGGATTTGTAACCACTCAGTATCAGATCCTTGCTTTGTGCTTGGCAAAGCAGTTAAGAGTTGAAAGAAGTACACTTTGTTTCTTTTGTCGAAGTGTGTGGGAAGAAATGATTTTTCAGCATTTCTCCTCAGCTATAGACAATACGACTGGAATACTTTAGTTGCCTTAATAACACAATGGAAAATGTGCCATAATTCCCCGAGCCAGGGCCAAGAATTTCAGGCAGTGTACCAGTAGCCGGTGGTAGCAACTGAGTTATATGAAGCTATTCATCATAAATCTTCAGGAAGTTACCTGGCATTCAGAATACATTTTTTTTTAAATTGACAGGATTAACAGACATTTCCAAAAACTCCCTTTGACGAACCCTCTGAGTTTGAATACAGTAGTAAAATTCAAGGGAGAAATATGTTCAGTGCATTCTTTATTACTTAGAAATAACTGACAGTAAATTACTGATAGGTTAATGTTCCACACTACCCCTCCATGACTGGTCCAAAACCCACTGAAGTGCCTGGAAAGCCTCCCATTGCCTTCAGAAGAAAATTCCTGCTACAGACTTGTAAGGCTCAGGAAAGGTGGGAGCCTTCTACAGCTCTTACCAAGAGTCTACAAGCCCTCGTAGACTTAGGAGAGAGGAGCTAGAAAACCTGACAGGACTCCAAAAGCCAACGGGGAAGCATATTAACTTCTACCCTGGTAAGTGTCCCATAGACACTGGAGCTACCAGGAGACTGAAGGCCTCTAACAGGATTGTGGCAGGACCAGGGTGAACAACACTTTGGTCTTCAGTGGCTTCACATGTTAGTAAGTTCAAGTAAAGTGGTTGCAGTGCTATGATAGAAAGTGCCTTTCCTCAATAACAACAAAATTTAACTTCAAAGAGCGCTTCATCTAAAGTATCCTATCCACCCACAAACCAAAAGTATAAGCCTCATTAATTCGCTTGCTGGGCACATAGGGAAAGACTCAAAACTGGGAAATAAAAAGTAAATACCACCTATTCAGACACAACCAATAAACTAAAATTACATATTTCTCTAAAAGTGGATTGGATTATGGAATCCAATTTAAAAGGATTATATTTACATAAGAAATACAAGTCATGTACCAAGACACTAGTAGAAATACATGACAGTAGCATTCTTCCTTTTTCTATGTATTCAGAACTGCATATGTATATTTTTAACATTTTACTACTTACTTAAAAAATAATTTCCAGTAGCTTTCCAGACCATGAAAAGGTGTGCAACTGGTTCATAAATCAAATTAATTTCAGCATCACTCTTTAAACCAGTGGCTCCCAACCTCTTTTTGCTGCAACCCTAAATCCAGGTTGCAACCCTTACCCCTGCTACCGACTCACTTATGCCTCGAGGCACCAGCAGAGGGCCACACCTGTGGAGGTGGCAGTGGCGAGCACTGAACAGACTGTGCACCAGGAGAGCCCCACAGCCAGAGCAAGGGGCAGACTCCCATGACCCTGATTTGGGTCAAGCCCTGAGGTTGAGAGCCACTGCTTTAAGTCCCAGCCCCATGCCTCAATTGCGTGGTCAAGGCATAGGGCTTGGAAAGAGCTGCAGGGGTGGGGGAGGTCCCAGCCTCCTGCCCCAATCTGCCGATAGGGCATCTAGCAGGCATAAGCTAGCAGGGAGCAGGCAAGAGAGCTATAGGAGGAGATGGCAAGGCTCCAAAGCATCCTCTGCCATAGGGATTTCATTGATTCAATGCTGAAGAAGATCTCTAGGACTATGGAATAAGCACTACCAAAGGCAGAGCTAAAGAAGAAAGAGGACATGGACTCCCAGGAAGGTGAAAGCTGGAAGCATGTGACCTTTGGCAGCAAGCAGAAGTCTTCATCTCCAGCTGGAGCAGTTTACCTGGAAAACAGACACGGCTTCTTCAACTCTAGCAACAGTGAAGCAAGCACATTACATTGGTGGAAGAAGCCAGGCCAGGCATCCTCAAAGTTGGAAGCATTGAGATCACTGCTACCAAAAGGAAGTGATGAGTGGTGATGGTTGGCCTGTCATCTGCAGACTTCTTTCTGTGGAGGACAGAGGCATCCATCTGCTGGCCTAACCTGTCGTCTCAGGAAGTCTATTGCTTGCCTAGAGCCTGGATTCAAGATGCTATGAAGTTATTACTGAGATGCATCGGGCCTTCTGACTACCACCCCATGCTGCTCTTCCAGTGATGCTGCCAGGGTGACTCTGAGCAAATCAGAAGTGACTATGGGGCTCTGGGTTCAAGGGTGAAAGGGACAGTGGCTCAAATAGCGTTCTCCTCAATCCTTCCAGTCATGGGGAAGGGTCCTGGCAGGAGGGGACGCATCCTGCAGATTAATGCATGGTTGCACGGACGGTGTTACCAGCAGAGCTTTGGCTTCTTCAACTATGGAATGTTGCTCCAAAAAGGATTGCTAGAAAGAGACAGGATCCATCTGATGAAGAGAGGGAAGAGCATCTTTGCAGACAGACTCACTAACATGGTAAAAAGGGCTTTAAACTAGGTTTGCTGAAGGGTGGAGTCCAAATCCCTGAGGAAAGTGGGGAAGTGGGTGACCTGGAGGAAGCATAAACAAGAAGGTGCTACAGGGGAAGCCTTCTCATTCTTCCTGAGAAAGTAGGACAATTGGCTAGTCATCTCAGGTGCCTGTCTGTACGTGAATGCACAGGGCTTAGGATACAAGCAAGAAGAATTGGAAGTCCTTCCACAATTATGGAGCTATGACATGATTGGAATAACAAAGACTTGGTGGAAGCTCACATGACTGGAGCACTATCATAGATGGATATAAACTGTTCAGGAAAGACAGGCAGGGAAGAAGAGAAAAAGGAGTTGTGCTTTATCTAAAAGAACTGTAAGGTTGCTCAAAGCTCCGATATGAAGCTGGAGACAGACCTGTTGAAAGTCTCTGGTTTAGGATCAGAGGGAAGAGCAACAAGAATGATGTGGTGGGGGTCTGCTATAGACCACCAGACCAGGAGGATGAAGCTTTTTTCAGAAAATTAGCAGAAGTGTCCAGATCACAGGCCCTGGTTCTCATGGGGAACTTCAATCACCCAGACACCTGTTGCAAGGGCAATACAGTAGTGCGCAGGCAATCCAGGAAGTTTCTAGAAAGTGTAAGAGACAACTTCCTGGTGCAAGTGCTAGAGCTGCCAAATAGGGGCCATGCTCTTCTTGCCCTGCTGCTCACAAACACAGATGAACTGGTGGGGAATGTAGTAGCAGATAGCAACTTGGGCAGCAGTGACCACAAGATGACTGAGTTCAGGATCCTGAGGAAAGGAAGGAAGGAGAGGAGCAGAGTAAGGACCCTGGGCTTCAGAAAAGCAGACTTTGACTCTGGAAACTGATGGGCAGGATTCCCTAGGAGGACAGTTTGAGGGAGAAGGGAATCCAGGAGAGCTGGTTGTATTTTAAAGAAACTTTACTGAGGACTCAGGAGCAAGCCATCCCAATGCACAGGAAAACTAGCAAATATGGCAGAAAACCAGCTTGGCTTAGCGGAGAACTCTTCAATGAGCCAAATCAAAAAAAAGGAAGCTTATTAGAAGTAGACACTTGGACAAACAACTAGGGAGGAGTATAAGAGTACTGCTTGGGCATACAGGGATGAAGTCAGGAAGGCCAAAGTGCAACTGGAGTTGCAGCTAGCAAGGGACTTGAAGGGCCCAGGACCTACCATGCAGTGTCACTGCCTGCCTCCGGCCCACAAGCAGGCAGCAAGATTGCATGGCAGGCCCTGGCTGAGCTACACTTGGACTCCTGCTTCTGCTGGAGGGCAGTGCGGGTAACTGCACCAGCTCCCACCTCTGCTGGAGCTGTGGGAGATGCTGGGCAGAAGTGGCACCACATGGTAGCCTTGGAGGAGTTGTCCAGCCTGCTCAGGACCTGCAGGGCTGTAGTCCACCTCCCAAGCTCCGCAGGGAATGCTGGGTAGAAGGAGCCTCATGTGCCCACCCAGCATGGCACAGCACCAGCAGAGGCCAGTCAGAGCTGCCACCTGTGCAGTCCACAAGCAGAGGCAGGGGCTACTGAGCAGAAACAGCCCTGCCCATCCAGCACTGTGCAGCAGTCCCCACGAAAGCGCACTCAAGCCCTGACAGCTCTGGCTCTTGCAGTCACACAGTGCCAAGCAGGCAGGTGAGCAGGGCTGCTTCTGTTCATTAGCCACTGGGACCCAAGCGTGGCTAGCCCAGCCCCTGCTCATGGGGGATGTAGTCTGGCCACAGGTTTCTGCACTATCTAGTCCCACCTGACCCGCTTTCAGGGCTCTTGGGAGCTGCACTGTGGGGTGGAAGGCTGTGGGGATGCATGAGCCAGAAGCCTTGTTGATGGGGCAGGACAGCATGGAGTCCTGCAGCCAGGCTCCATCCCCCAAGTTGCAGATCCAGCTGCCATCTCTAGGTGGGGAGGAGGGAGTAGGTGGGCCAGGGCTGGGGAGTGCACACATGCATATGTGGGCATATACGTGTATGTGTGCACACATGCGGCCCAAACAGCTTACCAAAACTTGTTAAGTTGCCCTCCAGCCCAAATAAGACCTAGCTAGATTAAGCCTTGGCTGGGATGATCTAGTTGAAGATGGTCCTGCTTTGAGCAAGGAGTTTGACTAGATGACTTCCTGAGATCCCTTCCAACAACTCATTTTCTATGATTCTGTGAAATAAAAATACCTGTAGTAATTTGCATATAAAGCACAGACCTAGTTCATCCAGAATTGATGCATTTTACCTTTTTGCAAACTACTGCAAGTTTTAGCAAAGTTATATGTCCTTTTAAACAGCAGTTTTGTACTAGGGATGTGAAAGGTTAAACGATTAATTATTTAACTGATAAATGTAGTGATAATAGGTTAGCTTATCCTTTAGCTTGTCCAGCAGGGAAGGGAAGCCCTGTGGTGCTCCAGCAGGAAACAGAAGGCAGATGGCAGACAGGAAGGAGGGAAGAAGGAAGTGGGGGAGGAGAGGAGGACTAATACCCATTGCAGAAAAGGAAAACAGGGAACAGCTAATTAAGCAATTAGCTGTTCATAGGTGCTCCTTCCCTCCCGCAGGGCTTCACCTGGGCTGTGCTGTCTGTCTGAGCTTGCCTCCTCCCCTCCCACCCTGGTTCTAGAAGCCAGAGCGTTTTGGTTGGTTTAAAGAAGTGAAATGTTTGGCACAGATCATGTGTAAGGGAAGCAAAAAGCCCTTGAAAACTTATACATCATTGAATATTGGTTCAAGGATGGATCCAAAGCCCAACAGAAGTCCTTCAGTATTTTATGCATTTGGTCCGTAGTGTGTAACTGCTGTATACAATTATCTGTATGATATATATGGTTTACTTTGAAACCTATGTACACTCTGGTGTGACAGGAGGCCAAATTTACTCTTTTAGAATTTGTCCTTCAAGTCTAATTAGAATGATAAAGAAACCTCACCTCCCTATTCCAGTTAAAATTTCCCAGGTAGGCTCTCAATTCTGCACCCAAGATGGCTCGCTCCATTTGGGTTCTCTGCTTCAACCCACAAAAATACACCACCCTGAGCTCTGAAACATGGTTTTCATTGAGCCACTGTTTCAGTTCTCCAAGAACTGCAGTACACAGCTTGATTTAGCAATGATTTAACTTAGAATAAAATATGAAATCAGATATTATCCACAGCCTATCAACTATTTTCCAAGAGAGAACAAGGAATGGATATGCAGGGAATAGACCATTTCAAAAGTAAGTCTTTTGAAACTGTGTGTCTTCTAAAATAGAAGTATGCATTAGTTAGAGAAAGTGGTATCAAATGTATTGAAGTCTGTACTGCATGGGTCATAAAAACTTCAAATATTCTCCATTCCCCAATAACCAAAATATGAACATCTGGCAGGGCCCATTTCAAAATAGCTAGGGAAAAAACAACGGCCTAAACAAAAAGCACTGTAAACTTGCTTTAAAATCTGCATTCAATCCACTATGCAAACCATCCCTTGGCTAGATGCACCCCTGCCAGCTGGCTGTCTAATTAGTCCCTCTTGCTTCTGGTTGTTTTGATTAAAGGCTGTTCTCTCTTATTTACTGCTGTCATGGCCTGCTCTTCAAGCAACTTTTCAAGGTCTTGACACTTCTGTCTGAGAGAAATCTACCATTTGTTCTCAGCTCCATGTCCCAAAGCCCTTCTTGATCCAGGCTCTTTTCCTTTTTGCCAGACCCCAGTTGCAGCTACTTAAAGAACCCTCGCTCACTTTTTCTGAGGATCCTCTCTCAGCCCCCTCCTTCATCTGTTCCCCCCCCAAAAAAAAGAAATAAAAGAAAAGAACATTTTGAAAAAAATATCTCTAGTGTTCTTCATCCTAAGGGTCTTTTCTAATTTTCAAATTACTTTTCAAAAGAGTCTCCAAGTTAAGCATCCAGCTTCCATTCAGGAGCTGAATTTAACAAGTCTTGCAATATCCACACAAGGAAAGGAGGTACATATTTTATCTGCAAATAAATTAAGGCATAGAAAGATTAATAGCAACTTGCCCATATCAATTAATAAATTGGCAGCAAAGCCAAAAAGAGAACTTTGGAGTCTACTCTCAGTTTTCTCATGTAATTGATAGAGAACACTTCTCCCTTCCAGCCTCCTTTCTTCACTCAGGCTCTCCTTCCTGCAACTACCGTCAGTTAGCATTTGCTCAGGTTTTCAACTACAGTTTCTTGCCAGTGCCAGTCCTGTTCTGTAATACCAATCTAAATGACATAGCTAAGAAGAGGAGGTGGATTTTCTCTGACATGGCTCAACCAGCTCAACTGTAAATACAACTGGCACCACTAAATATTTATAGAATCCTCTTCCTTGTTAGAAAAGAGAAAAACAAATTCTAACTTTGGCTGCCCCTCAGAAACCATCTCAAGAATTCAGCGCTAACAGTACAGACATACAAGTGCCACCAAAAGCAGAATTAGGCTGATGGCCGTTAAACTTTGGTCGAGGAGCAAAAAAAAGTCCAATCTACACTACATGAGCAAGCTTAACCTAGGTTTCAAGATGCAATTGTAAGGGCTCTTATGAATAACTCAGTTTTAATATTTCCAAAAACACCTCGCTCTGTATTCTTCCATCAGTTCAATCTTGCTGGTTAGTTAACAACCAAGCAATCTGAATCAGGCCTTTATTAAGTTAATCTCAAGAGAAGCGACTACTGGAATAGCTCCCCAAATCATTCATTGTCAAAAACCAATTTCATCTACTAGCATCAGCCAGGGTGAAGTTCTAGATTTCAACATCAACATATCAGTAATATCAACCAAACCAGCCTGGAATCTGAGCAACCACAGATCAGATGTGTGCTCCAATGCTGTCGCCATTAAATTTTAAAGAAAATTACTCTTTAAGCTGCACGTATATATTTTTCTCATTTATTCCTCCCAATTACACCTACTGTAGAAACAGAACAGTTTTGTTTTTTGGGGGTTTTTTTTGATGCAGACCACTTAAGAGTTCGACTCAAAGTTCACTGTCAGCAATGGGAATCCTTCTCATTGGATAAAGACTCTAAGGGTGGGCTAGGTGAACCAACTGGTAAATTAACTAACTATCAGATGGGCCATTTAACAACAAGAAACATTTTTTTCTAAATGTAAATAGCGCCATGATCCTGCTGAGGTTAGTGTTTCTGATTAGCAAATGGCCATTGTTACACTTATATGCATCCTCAGAAATGAGGAAATATTTGTCCCCCATTCATGGTGACGTACCTCAGATTTTTCAGATCCCCACCAGCAGCCATGCTGAACCATTCTACAGGCCTCCTGACTGTTTCATGTGACTGGCTCCCTTTCAGACCCTTCTTATGGGTAGCCCTTTCACATGGTACAAACATCACTTTATGACAATTTATGACTTTATGACAAAGTCTATGGCTACACTGAAGCCACAGTACTGCACAGCATTGTAGAGAAATTGGCTTTCAAGTTGCTAGATCAGGTGCTGGTGACACTGCAGGCCCAAGAGCACTGAGCTCAATGCAGATTGCAGAACCTGCCCAAGAAATAGGGTAAATAAGCCCACTGTGAGCTTTATGCTGCCATGGCTAGACTATGGGACAGTTGTTGAGTATGCTCATCTGAAGCTAGCTTGGGTATCTCTCTTCTGCAGGCATGCCTATATTGCAGCAGTGTAGAGAAACCTCTAGCATGTCAACATTGTTCTTGCTCTCATATTTAGTCTCAGTTATCCTTTGAAAAAGGGGCAAACTGCAATGCTTCCAACAACTTAAAGTGAAGTAAATAATATCTGAAAACATTGATAATGAATCCCCTACCCCCCAGACACACCCACAATCTAAAGTCAACAAGCTACAAAACTGCAACTGAATTGATTAGGCCTACCATTTTCTGCTACCTCATATAATATTCATTATGACCTGTTGCTATTATATACTAATATGACAATATTATGTGCTCCTCTATAGACTTTATCTACAATGAACTACATAAAGAAAAGAAAGAGAATTTGTTTGAAAAATATTATTATTCAGATCAGAGTGAAGTGTGACACTTACTGAGATCAGCTGGATAAGTAATAGGTTCCCTGTTTTACAGGCTTCACACCCAAGCAAAACATTACAGGACAAACAGGGAGTTAATAGACTGAAGTTTCAGGGACTGGTTGTGGTTGGAATGTGTTGCAGAACAGATAGCTTCCAAGAGGCTTGACAAAGAATAAAAATGAGAGAGGTTAGTCTGGGCCTACCAGACAGTTTTTGTGTTCCAGTAATGACATGTAACCCTGTGTAATGAGGGGGAAATGTACTTAGGAAAAACACTGGAAGGGTGGCTAGATCTGGTGGAGGGATTAAGAAGTAGCGTAATTAATGATGGGTAAGGAGGGCATCCAAGGAGAAGAGGGACCAGAATGGCAGCCCCTGAGAAGCCCATGCTGTAGGAGTTTGGCAACAGCAACAGCAGCCCAAGTGTGAAAACGTGAGACTTGCTTCCCAGGTCTCAGCACCTCTTGTGCCCAGGGCACTAAAATTCCCAGTTACACCTATGGAGCTGTGAAGAAAATGTGAGTCATGATGAATGTTGAAGGCAAAGACTGGGAGATTATATTCATCGTGTAAGTGAACAGTAAACCAACAGAGATTCTTGTAAAGTAGGAAAGATGTAGTTGCAAAAGTGGAAGAGAAAGATGATATCCTAAGGTTTCTCAGATTTGAAGGAGAAAGAAGCTTAATCAATTCCTACCAAAAATGAAATGGTATTCTGGCCTTTGGTTAGGACTAAAAGAATGAATTATGTAAATGAATAAAGTCAAGCCCATACCCTCAGTATTTCAAAATCAGCACTCTTACTTCTCATTTTTCATTTATTGTCCTTGTTTATACCCTGGGGCTTTGAAGACTATAAACAAGAAAGCAAACTTAACACAATTATAGTTGCAGGGCCATTCAACAAAAAACAAAACATTAAAAGAAAAAATATATGAAGAAAACTGCTGACTCAAACAAATTAAATAGGCATACTGATTTAATTAGTTTCTTCTCATAAACAGGTATACACAGGGTGATAGTGAACATCATGGTCTATTGCAGAGGCTCCTTTTTTTTTTTTTTTTTTAGATAAAGGGACAACTCTCCCTTTTTTTTTGCACAACTGAACTCTTATCACCACATTTGAACTGAAAATACTATAGAGGTGTGCAGGGTCCGGCATTACTGCAGGCCACTTAACTGTGGCCTCAAAGACCACTAGTAGCCCATGGATTGCTGGGGAACCACAGGTCTACTCTCAACTATCTAGAAATGTGGTTGCACAGCAGTTAAAGAATCTTGCTACAGCTCCAGATGTGAAAGTGAGGTGCCTGATGACTGGAAAAAGGGCCAATGTGGTTCCCATTTTCAAAAAAAGGAGGAAAGAGGACCCAGGAAACTATAGGCCTGTTAGTCTTACCTCGGTCCTGGGAAAGCTCTTTGAGAAAATTATCCAGGAGCACATCTGCAACAGGCCAGCAGGGGAGTGCATGCTTAGGGGCAATCAACACAGGTTCATTAGAGGCAGGTTCTGTCAGGCCAACCTGGTGGCCTTCTATGACCAAGTCACAAAATCCTTGGATGCAGGTGTCACAGAGGACATAGTCTTCCTGGACTTTAGGAAGGCCTTTGACACTGTCTCTCACTCCATCCTCATTAAAAAAATTAGGCGACTGTAGTGCCAATGCCTACACAGTCAGATGGGTCACAAATTGGCTGGAGGGCTGCACCCAGAGTGGTGGTGGACGGGTCATTTTCAACCTGGAGGGATGTGGGCAGTGGGGTTCCCCAGGGCTCAGTCCTCAGGCCTGCACTGTTCAATATCTTCATCGGCGATTTGGATGGGGGCGTGAAAAGCACCTTATTCAAGTTCGCAGATGACACTAAGATGCGGAGAGAAGTGAGCATGCTAAAAGAGAGGAATAGGCTACAACTAGATCTCAACAGGTTACAGAGGTGGGTGGATGAGAACAGGATGGGTTTCAATATGGACAAGTGCAAGATGTTGCACTTGGGGAAGAAAAACCAGCAGCATACCTACAGGCTGGGGAACTCCCTTCTCATCAGCACAGAGGCGGAGAAGGATCTTGGAGTCCCTATTGATTCCAAAATGAACATGGGCCGCCAGTGTGGGAACGTGGTCAGGAAGGCTAACCACACTTTGTCATGCATCCAGAGATGCATCACGAGCAGGTCCACAGAGGTGATCCTCCCCCTCTATGTGACATTGGTCAGGCTGCAGTTGGAGTATTGCATCCAGTTCTGGGTGCCGCACTTCAGGACGGATGTGGGCAGCATTGAGAGCGTCCAGAGGAAGGCCACTGGCATGATTAGGAGGCAGCAGGGCTGGCCCTTCGAGGAGAGGCTATGGGACCTGAACTTGTTCAGCCTCCACAAAAGAAGGCTGAGAGGCAATCTGGTGGCCGCCTATAAACTTGCCAAGGGAGACCAACAGGCAATGGGAAGAGTCCCTGTTCCCCTGCGCACTACCGGGGGTAACAAGGAACAATGGTCATAAGCTGACCAAGAGTAGATTCAGGCTAGATATCAGGAGGCACTACTTCACTGTCAGGGCAGCTAGGATCTGGAACCAACTTCCAAGGAAACTGGTGCTTGCCCCTACCCTGCGGGTCTTCAAAAAGAGGCTAGACAGCCACCTAGCTGGGGTCATTTGACCCCAGCATCCTTTCCTGCCCATGGCAGGGAGTTGGACTACATGATCTGCTCAGGTCCCTTCCGACCCTACCAACTATAAAACTATAAATTTAATTCATGCCAGAGGCCATCTCCAGCTGACCCAACTGTATACAAGTACGTTGGTGTACATGGTCATTCTGGCTGAGAAAGTCAAAGGCAGCTTGGTCATTGTGTTGGCCATATCACTCTCTTGTGTGCTGTACATTTACAGACACTGGTGTGCCTTAACCATGCTAGCCTACTAGTAGGCCAGGGCAGAATTTGACTTTTTGAATATTAACTATTTACATGCAGACCAAACATTTTTTTTTTAGAATTGGCTGCATCTCAAAGCAGATTGGAACTGTAGATATACTAGTTCAGCCATCAGGACATATGGTATCAGCAAAGGAAATGCCAGAAATATATTGTGCATTATTTTCATGCTGGGATGAGCCTTGCTTAGTGAAAGACTCCTGAGTGTGCAGATAATGACAGAGATAGCTTAAAGCCATCTTTCCAATTCCTTTTTCCTGATATTGATCGGAGCCAATTTAACTGGGGAGTGAGGGTAACTTAGAGCAGTATCTACCAAAATATCATGGTATTGCTAGAGTGAGAGAAAGGATTTATCTTGTACAGAAAGACTGCTAAGATCAACTGAGTTTCTCTAGCCTCCCATGAAGACCAAAGAACTAGAGTCCAGGTGTATACTCCAATACTCGTCTATTTAAAGCTGGATCCAGCTCCCACCGAAGTCAATGGGCAAGTTCCCATTGATTTCAAAGCATAAGAATTGTGTGATTATACTGTTAAGTCTTAGAGAACAGGGCCCTCCTTTTTATTCTCTACAGCTACAACCACACTACCACTTCTTTATACATTCAACTAACTGTTAGGGTTTTAGGGCTACTGAAAGCTCTCCTTGTCTCCTCCAATTTTTGTGGTGTAGAAGAAATGATGATGACAGTATAATATACCATTGTGACAAACAGCAGTTTTGTCCAACATAATGGGAAAAGAAAGAATGAAAACATAAAGACCTTGCAATAGAAAACATATCATATGAACCTTTTCATCTCTCTGGTAAAAAAAAGAAATCTATCAAATCTCATGCCGACAACTGGTATATTTGTACTAAAATATATTAACGCAATTCTATGGGAAAGATCGTTAGATAGTGTAGGTATCCACATGATAAGATCCACCATGACAGAAAATGCGCTTTCAGTGCCAGGAACATGATATCTTCTAGTATTACTGTTCCTTTCTGTTGAATGTATTTCATATTTTAAGAGTGAGGTCATGATAAGAAAGAATCTGGAATCTAATCTCATTTTAATGACTGCTGTCTTTTGTGATCCTGTCACCAAGAGGAGGTTTATTCTCTGCCTTACACACACATGCACACACTTTTTTTTTTTTCAAAAACCTGGTGCAGTTTTAAACTAACAATGGCATTTCCCTTCCTTTCCCCACAGAGTATCACATACAGGTGAGTTTAGACTTTGTGACTTTCAATTCTGAGCTACCTTTAAAGTCTTCAATCTTTAGTGGTGTTTCTCTAACTTTAATCCCTCTCCACCATATGGAATGCATGGATCCCTCTTCCTCTGCACAGACCTTGAAAGCTACTGTGGACAAGGTAAGACTTCATTTCCAGATAGTCATTTGTCCAGTCTACCACCACACGCTCCTTTCCCGGATAGACAGAGCTCCTCTGCCAGAGAAACTTCTTCTTCAGTGAGGTTCCATGGGACACAAGTCAAGGCATATATTAGCCCATACTCCCTTAGCACTGCCATTCATGTCTTCCTCTTTGTAGCCTTTCTCATAGGGTGGTGGGGTGGGGGGAAGCAGGACACAACAACTATTGAGCATGTAGTATTTAATAGGCTGCATAAACAACAGAAGCACCTTTATGCTAAGCACCTGCATTTTACTTTACAGTCATAACTTTCTGCTCCATTACAATATTTTTACATTGGTATAACTGCATTTTAATAGGTGTATTATAAGAGAAAAACTGGTACAACTGAGTTGAGAATTAGGGATTTTATATTTGAAGTAATAAAAAAATATTATACATACTAATTTGACAGACAGGACATGCTGATTGGGTTTCTGGAACTTTGAGGTACTCAGCACAGGTCTTACCTATATCAAGTTTCTTTCCAAACCTCATCAATTACTTGTTATGCCCTGAAGCCTGAAGGTTTATACAGCTCAGTTTATTTAGGAATGCTCTTAATAGCCATAAATATAGTTGAACCTTTTTTTTTAAATTCCTGGACTCTATGGGTGCATCCAGACAAGCCCACACATGCCTCTTGAAGCATCTCAAACTGATGCTGCAAGAGGCATGTGTGGGAACAAAAAATGCTCCCCCCGCTGCAGATTTGCAGCAGGGGAGCAACATTAGACCCCTGGATATCCAGGGGTCAAACAAAACCCTGGGGGGAAAAAAACAGGTCAGGGCATGGTCTGGGACTGTGCCCTGAGGCAACTGGAGACTCAGTTCTCCACAGAGATGCTCTGGCAAGGTACCAGAGCATCTCTCTGGTTGACCCTTTCCCCAGTCCTGAAGCACGCTGCCTGCTTGTGCTGGGCAGGCAGCGGTGCAAGTTGCAAGGACCTGGACCCAACTTCTGCCAGGTAAGTAGGGGGTTGGAGAGCTGGAGGAGGGGACCTTACCAAACTCCCTGCTCATTGCCCCAACCTCCCATTAGTTCCCCCTGCCCCCTGTTTGTTCTCCTTCCTCCCCACTGGCTCTCCCAGCCCCCACATGCTCACTGGCAGCAGCAGAGAATGAGCAGGAGGTTGGAGAGAGCAGAGGAATGCCTCCAGCTTATTTCCAAGGGCTTATCTCCAGCTGCTTGCTGGTTCCTCTGCATGTCTCCAGCCTCAGGAGGATACAGACAGCAGGGGAATAAGCAGGAGGCTAGAGACATCCCCTGGAGACATTCCCCTGCTCTCTCCAGCCTCCTGCTCATTCTTCGCTACTGCCAGTGAGTGGGGGGGGCTGGGAGAGCAAGCGGGGAGCTGGGTGAATGAACAGAGGGCAGAGGGAATGAACGCGAGATGGGGGGAATGAACAGGGAGCAGGAGGAATGAGCCTCCTGCTCATTTTTCTATTCTCTTGAGCCTCTGGAGGCTGGAACAGAGCAGAGAAATAACCAGGGGGCTGGAGACCAGTGGGGAGGCTGGGGGGAGCAAGCAGGGTAGTCCATATGCTGGGAGGGGGGCTCTGCCCTGTGGGGGGCAGGAGACCATTGGCAATGTATAGGGGGTGCATGTGCACACCCTGAGCATGGCGGTGCACCCCCTCAGAAAAGGCACCACCAATACTATCAGTAGTGGTTGTGGATGGTCACCACTTGCCACTTCCCCCCCGGCCGCCAGCAGCGTCTGTAGGCAGTGAGCAATTGCTGCTAGCCACCACTATTGCTGCCAGCAGTGTCTGCAGGTGGTCGCCACATGCCACCTCTCCCCCTGCTGCCAACAGCACTGACGGCATTTGCGGGAGCTCCCCAGTTATCCTCCAACTGGCTCAGGTGGTGGAGTTGGGAATGCCATGAAGCCAGGTGAGGCATCAGCCCCATGGGGGGGGGGGGGGGAGGAGACTGCCACCTCATAGAACCTGGTCAACAACAAAGGCAAGGGTGTTGAGAGGTAGGGCAGATTTCACCTCCTGGACCAGACGGCAGGTGGCACATGTCATGGGTAGACCCATGAGCTAGCCCAGAGCAGAGGGGTTCCACCCACACCTGCCTATCGTAGTCCAGGAAGTCTCCAATACATGTGACACCAGCCAAGATCGACCTCTGTTGCAACCAGGGTGCCTCTGCCATTGGCACCTTGAACTGGGGGTTCCAGAGGAGGGGCTTGATAAGCAGGTTGGCACCCTGTGCGACTGTTGCCGGCGACCTGAAAGCAGAGACCAGCCTCCAGACCCGGAGGAGGTCCTGGTAGAAATCTGAAAGCCCTTGCAGGTCCTGCAGGGAGAAGCCCTGCAGGCTGAGAGCTGCCAGTCATATCACAGATTCATAAATGCTAGGGTCAGAAGGGACCTCAATAGATCATCGAGTCCAACTCCTTGCATAGGCGGGAAAGAGCACTTGGTTCAGATCACCCCAGCTAGATGCTTATCTAACCTTCTCTTGAAGACCCCCAGGGTAGGGGAGAGCACCACCTCCCTTGGGAGCCCATTCCAGACCTTGGCTACTCTAACTGTGAAGAAGTTCTTCCTAATGTCT
>JAGPOW010003648.1:18871835-18928173 GCA_030014935.1 Caiman crocodilus | reverse complement strand
AGCACCCCGCCAGCCAGTTCCTGACCCACTCAACCGTGTAGGGGTCAATGCCACAGCTCCCCATCCTTTTGACAAGGAGGGGGTGAGAGACCATGTCAAGTTATAGTCGTATAAAGGTTGCAAAACAATTTCTGTTACATTCTCTTTTCTTTCTATCATGAAGATACACACACATAAACACAGACACACACAGAAACACACAGAGTTGTCACATTCTTATCACTTCTGTAAACATTCCCTACCTTGAATAAAGTTTAATTTTATTTGTTGGAAGTTTGAGAAAAATCTCTTTGACATAATTTTGGGTAATATCCTCACAGAAACGTGCCTTGGAGGCTGCACCAGAATTATATGGACACCAATTGCCAACCCCAGCCCAGGGACCACACCTGTCAGGGTCTCTTTTCAAACACCTGCCCTTGATTCTTTTCTAATACAACTGGCCCAGTTTTCAGCAGCCAAATTGGCTGCTGGAAGTATCACTCACCCCTTTACAAGCGCACCTGCAGCCTCAAGCTGGGGGTACACT
Source organism: Caiman crocodilus (assembly GCA_030014935.1). Taxonomy (NCBI): domain Eukaryota; kingdom Metazoa; phylum Chordata; order Crocodylia; family Alligatoridae; genus Caiman; species Caiman crocodilus. Next base: position 18,927,644 of record JAGPOW010003648.1, on the reverse strand, counting down.
ATCACATACCCTCATTATGTTCTGGCAAGCCTCACATTTACTGCTCTCTGGTTCTCCTTGATCCTCACTTGGCTTTGGCTTTCTCTGACCCTGATCTTGGATCTCTCCTGAACATCAGCACTGGTCCTGCTCTCTCTAGTTTCCTCACCATCATGACTCTACTTGGCTTTGTTGACTCTGACCTGAGATCTGTCTTGGAATTCAGTATTGGTTCTCTGACTCCTGACCTCAGCTTACATCTCAGACTACATCTCTTGGATTTTCTCTCTTGGCTCCAGCAACCCGTGCCTCAGTCCCACTGATCCCCAGGTCACCCCTAGTGGCCTATTGCAGGCCTAGCTGCTTATGTCCTGACTAAGCTCTCATAGAAAGCTGGGGATCACCCACAGTGCTACAAGGGGATGAATTTACCATCGAGGCAGATTTCTGGGTGGTAAATCCATCCCCTTGTAGTACTGTACCTTCTGCTGGCTGCTTTATAGCCCAAACTATAGCAAGCCTGGTGCACTCTGCTTCCAATCCACCAGAACAGCCAGCCCACTCATTCCATATTCCTCTACCCAACAAATTTGATGAAGAACCCCCACTGTTTTGAGGGTTCATTAGTCAGTGTAACCTCACTTTTTGTCTCTGCCCCGAAACCTACCCTTTCTGATATGGCCAAGGTGCTATTTGAGTAGCAATGTCTTGGCCTGAGCATTCCTACTTCTGGAATAAGATTAAATACCTTATCTAGGCCATGGCAAAGATCTTTGGAACCGCACCTTGGATCTGTACTGAAGAATGAGTCCTGCAGAACCTCAGCAGGGAAGTCATTCAGTATTGAGCTATGCAGCCAAATTTAGATAGTTGGTTGCTGAGACACACAGAGTAGAATGAGGCATTCCAACATCACTACTTCTTCCATGGACTACATAGTCTTATTAAAGACAAATTGGCCCAGGTGGAAATCTCTGCTACCTTGGACAGACTTATTGAACATAGTATTTATATTGATGCTGAGGTGCCTGAGCAGCAACACGAGGGTGAGGCTATATCTCTGACTCTGAGGCCAGCTAGTGCCCCAGAAAAGCCAACATGACCTCCAGTGGAGGCCATGCACTGTAGATTGATGCAATGAGGAAAATAATTCCCTCAGAAAAGAATGCTCACCATCACTCCCAGGGCCCTGGCTTGTACTGAGGGGATCCAGGTCATTTTGCCCATATCTTCCTGAGGAAGGGGATACCCATTATCTTTGAGCGGGTACCCGTTATCTTTGAGGAAACTCCCCAACCTGAGCCACCTACTAAGAGTTCGTCCAGCCCCTCTGACCCACATTAGGCTCTCAGGCACCACCAAGCCCCAAAATTCACCTTTGCTTGACTCACCATGATTATCCTCTGCATGCAGTGCTCTGTTGTCTGTTCTGGCCCTCTTTGATAACAGAGCTTTTGGTAATTTCATGGACTTGACCTTTGCAGAACAGCATCAGATACTAGCCAAGCCAAAACAGAACCTTTTCTCTTCTTGGGCCCCATCACCAGTAAGACCATTCCACATTGCTTGATGGTCATTGTGAGTCCATTCCCCTTACTCTTCAGCTATCCTGGGAACTCTTTGGCTATCCTGCCACAATCTGGACATCTTGTGAGGATAGAAAGAGTTCCATTTTGTCTCACCATATTACCTGAACTGTTGTTTGGAGCAGATTCCTTAGACTGGTACCCAGAACAGAGGTTTCTTGGTCTGACCATAGATGCATGGCATGCCTTAGTAGGAAATACCCATCTAACAGAACCTGACTCATTCCTCTCTGCCAAATACTGAGACTTGGCAGATGCATTTGACAAGAAAGGAGCAGACTGACTTCTTCCATATCCTGACTCAGATTGTCTTCCTTATGGTGGCCCAAAAGCAACATCTGTTTCTAGGCAGGGTGTCCTCACTATTCACTTTTCAATATCTTGGGGTGTATCCCATGGTTATATATTGAGAACCTCTAGGATATTTTCCCAGTCAGAAGCTTTTGTCTTCCCTGAAAGGAAACTGTGGAAAGGTATTGGCATTCAATTGATTTCTGCTTTTGTCTTTCCTGCAAAGTGAGTGAATTCCAAGACAGACCTAAATCAAAGCTAGGCTTTCATCCACACTGTCAGTCAGGTAAGCCAACCCAGGCTTGTTGAAGAATTTATGAGAATGGATTTGATAATTTTCTTTGTGGCTGGTAGTATGGTTTGGACTAAATTTTGGCTAAGAGCCCAAGTAAACTGCAATGCAGAAGTACCCAAACTCAGACCTGGCAGGACCTATGCAGAGTTGTATCTAACAAATACATTCTAGGTCATCATGCATAAACATATCAGAGCTGGGCTTTGTGACTAAGTCATCTTTGCCATAGGAATATAAAGTCTTGTACTTAGAAAGCAAATAAACTATGAAAACTTAATATCATATTGACCTAAGGGTTGCATTTAATAACAATAGTAATTTTAATTTATGTCAGTAATAGGCAGCTACTTATCATCTATTAAATTAAACAATTTCCCCTTGCATTTATGTCTAATTAAACTGTTTACTCTCTCTGAGAGCAGGTAAATGCTGTTGTTCAAAACTTCAAGAGACCAGCCTACAGTATTATCTGTCTTCAGTGAGGGAAAATCCTTTAATAGATTCATAGATTCATAGTTGGTAGGGTTGGAAGAGATCTCAACAGATCACCGAGTCTGACCTCTTGCCCTAGGCAGAAAAGAGTGCTGAAGTCAGATGACTGCATCCAGATGCCTATCCAGCCTTCTCTTAAAGACCCCCAAGGTAGGGAAAAGAATCACCTCCCTTTGAAGTCCATTTTAAATTCTGGCCACCCTTACCATGAAGAAGTTCATACAATCATCATAGAATCATAGAAGTAGGGTCAGGCCTTGTAGATCTTCAAGTCTGACCCCCTGCCTGGGCAGGAGAGAAACTGGGCTCAAGGGACCCCAGCCATATAGGCATTGAACTGCTTCTTGAAGACGCCCAGAGTAGAAGCCTAGATGCCCTAACTGTGAAGTAGTTCCTACGGATGTCCAATCTGAACCTACTCTCCAGCAACTTGTGGCTGTTATTTCTTGTTATCCCAGGGGGTACTGGGGGAAACAAGGTCTCCCCCAAACCCTTCTGGTCCCCCTAGTGAGTTTATAGACGGTCACAAGGTTCCCCCTCAGCCTTCTCTTGTGAAGTTCTTCCTGATGTCCAGCCTAAATCTGTTCTCTGTTCGTTTGTGACTATTGTTCCTTGTAACCCCAAGAGGTGTCTTGCGAACAAAGCATCTCTGATTCCCTGCTGTCCCCCACCCCCTCTACCAATGAATTTGTAGGCGGCCACAAAAGGCCTCCTTGTGAGGCAATAAATGCTTATCAGAAGAGAATCTATTGACTGCCACTTTTATACAAGTACCTATCGAGTCTGTTTTGTAAACTATAATTCATCCTCTTTCAGGGTTCAGTCCAGAGTGAAAGAGATGATCATAGTTGAGAGAGATGTAAAGACAGCACATAAAATAAAAGAAAATATTTTGGTAGATAGTTTCTGCTATAGCTAGCTTGTTTCTTCTATTGTGAATGTAGCAGATGGGTGCATACTTAAAATACTTTTTAATGAGACAAATACTAAAAGTTTTAAATTCTTGCAACTATCAGTTTTAAAACATTACATATGGTGGGAGAGCAATGCAGCAGTGCACAGACAATCTAGGATGTTTTTGGAGAGTGAAAGATTGTTGGGGACACCTTCTGGATGCAAGTGTTGGAGACATCAACTAGGGGCCATACTCTTATAGTTTCATAGTGGCTAGGGTCAGGAGGGACCTGAACAAATCATCTAGCCTGACCCCCTGCCACAGACAGAAATGAATGCTGGGTTCACAAGACCCCAGAAAGGTGATCATCCAACCTCCTCTTGAATTTGCCCAAGGTAGGGGCGAGGACCACCTCCCTGGGAAGTTGGTTCCATATTTTGGCTACCCTAACTGTAAAATATTGCTTTCTGATCTCTAACCTAAACCTATTCTCTATCATTTTATTACCATTGTTCCTCATCACCCCAGGTGGTGCTGGGGAGAAAAGGGCTCTGCCTATTTGCTGTTGATCTTCCCTGCTTGTAGGCAGCTACCAGGTCCTCCCTTGCTGAGGGATTTAGCCTCCTCTTGCTGAGGCTGAACAGGTTCAGGTCCTTCAGTCTCTCCTTGTAGGGCCTGTCCTGCTGCCCTCTCATCAAGTGGGTGCCTCTCTTCTGAACCCTCTCCAGGCTGGCCACATCCCTTTTAAAGTGCGGTGCCCAGTACTGGACACAGTATTCCAACTGTGGCCTGACCAAAGTCGCATAGAGGGGGAGTGTCACTTCTCTGGACTGGCTTGAGTTGGACCTTTGGATGCATGACAAGGTATGGCTGGCCTTGCTGTCTGTGGTCTGGCATTGGCAGCTTATGTTCATCTTGGAGTCAATAATGTCTCCAAGTTCCCTTTCCTCCTCTGTGCTTTCAAGAAGGGAACTCCCCAGCCTGTAGGTATGCTGTGGATTCCTTCTCCTACGGTGCAGCACCCTGCATTTGTCTATGTTGAACCCCATCCTATTCTCATTTGCCCACTTTTTCAGCCTCTCTCCCTTCAAGTGTGTCTACCTCACCCCACATCGTAGTGTCATCAGCAAATTTGGACAGTGTGCTTTCCATCCTCTCGTCCAAGTCACTGATAAAGATGTTAAACAGTGTGGGTCCAAGGACTGAGCCCTGGGGTACCCCACTGCTCACAATTGGCCAGCTCAAGTATAACCCATCCACCACTACTCTCTGGTTGCACCCCATCAGCCAATTTTTTACCCATCCAACTGTGCAGGCATCAATGCCACAGTCACTTAATTTATTGATGAGGATGGGGTGAAAGACAGTGTCAAAGGCCTTAAAGTCTAGAAAGACTATGTCCACAGTGACACCATCATCCAAGGATTTAGCTACTTGGTCATAAAAGGCAATCAGGTTGGTCTGGCAGGACCTGCCTTTGATGAACCCATGCTGATTGCCCCGAGCATGATCTTCCTTGCAGGCCCCCTCACAGATGTGCTTCTGATGATTTTCTCCAAGATCTTCCTAAGCACCGAGGTGAGGCTTACAGGCCTATAGTTACTTGTGTCTTCCTTCCACCCCTTCTTGAAATTTGGGACCACATTAGCCAGTTTCCAATCCACCGGCACCTGGCCAGATGACCACAAATGCTCCTACAGCTGGGCCAAGGGCTCTGTGATGACCCCTGCCAGCTCCCTCAACATGCTTGGGTGCAGGGCAGCTGGACCTGAAGATTTAAAAATGTTCAGCCCCTCCAAAAGATCCTTAACTACACCTGCGCTGACTGAAGGCTTGATAGAGCTATCCCTAAGATTGTCCCTACCTCTGGTAGGTGGGATATCCCAGTCCCTGTTCAGGAAAACAGAGGCAAAGAAACTGTTAAAAATGTCAGCTTTCTTGTCTGGCGTGGCTACAAGATTACCATTTGTGTCTTTCAGAGGCCCTACATTGCCTAGTGCCATCTTCTTGCACCCAATGTACTCGAAAAAGGACTTTTTATTGTCCTTAATCCTGGATGCTAGCCTGAGTTCCATCTCTGCCTTGGCCTTCCTAATAGCCCTCCTACACTCCCAGGCCGAGGAGTACTCCTCCTTGGTGATAGCTCATCCCTTCCACTAGTTGTACACCCTCAGGCATTCTTGTATGCCCTTGCTGAGCCAAGGGGGTTTTCTGAGCACTCTTACCCCCCTTGCTTCTTTCTTCTTCACCTGCTGCTCACAAACCAGGAAAAATTGGTGGGAGATGTAGAAGTGGATGGCTGTTTGGGCAGCAGCAACCACAAGATGATCAAATTCATGATCCTGAGAAATGGAAAAAATGAAAGTAGCTGAGTATGGATCCTGGACTTTAGAAAAGAAGACTTTGACTCCCTCAGTGAACTCAAGGGCAGGATCCACTGGGGGCCCTGTTTGAGGGGGAAAGTCATCCAGGAGAGGTTACAGGAACAAATGATCCTGATGTGCTGGAAGAATAGCAAATATGGCAGGTGACCAGCTTGGCTTAGCAGAGAAGTCTTCAGTGAGTTTAAACACAAAAAGGAAGCTTCTAAGAAGTAGAAGCTTGGACAGATGACTAGGGAGGTGTATAAGAATGTTGCTCAGGCATGCAAGGATGAAATATGAAAGTTCAATTGGAGTTGAAGCTAGCAAGAGATATGAAGGGTAACCAGAAGGGTTTCTACAGGTATGAATTCTACACCATGAATTGGGGAGGCAATGTAGTGACAGATGATCTGGAAAAGGCTGAAGCACTCGATGCCTTTTTTTTACCTCAGTCTTCATAGGCAAGGTCAGCTTCCAAAATATTGTATCAGGCAGCACAGTTTGAGGAGAAGGTAAGTGGCGAACAACAGTGAAATAACAGGGTAGGGATTATTTAGAAAAGCTAGATGTTTACAAGTCCATGGAGCCAGATACAATGCTTCCAAGTGTGCTGAAGAAGTTGTCTGATGTGACTGCAGAGCCACTGGCCATTGTCGTTGAAAATTTATGGTGATTGTGGTAGGTCCTGGATGATTGGAGAAGGGCAAATATAGTGCCCATCTTTAGGAAAGAGAAGAAAGAGGATCTGGGGCATTACAGATCAGTTAGCCTCACCTCAGTCCCTGAAAAAATCATGGAACTGTCCTCAAGAAATCCATTTCTAAGCACTTAGAGGAGAAAAAAATGATCAGGAACAGTCCACATGGATTCACCAAGGGCAAGTCATGCCTAATCAACCTGATTGTCTTCTATGATGAAATGATTGGCTTTGTGGCTACAGAGAGAGCAGTAGATGTGATATACCTTGACTTTAGCAAGGCTTTTGATACAGTCTCTCATAACATTCTCTCAAGCAAGCTAAGGGAGTATGGGCTGAATGAATGAACTGCAAGGTGGACAGAAAACTGGATTGATCTTTGGGCTCAAAGGATGGTAATCCATGGCTTGATGTCTAGCTGGCAGCCGGTATCAAGTAGAGTGTCCCAGGATTCAGTCATGGGACCAGTTTTGTTCAATATCTTTATGAATGATCTGGAAGATGAAATAGAGTGCACTCTCAACAAGTTTTTAGATGATATCAAGATGGAGGGAGCAGTAGATACACTGAAGGGTGGAGCTAAGATTCAGAGAGACCTCAACAAACTGGAGATTGGACCAAAAGAACTCTCATGATGTTCAGCAAGGACAAGTGCAAAGTTCCACACGTAGAACGGAACAATCCCATGTACAGGTACAGGCTGAGGACCAACTGACTAAGCAGCAGCTCTGCAGAAAAGAACCTGTGGGTTGTAGTGTACAATAAGCTGAATATGAGCCAACAGTGTGCCCTTGTTATAAAGAAGACTAATGGCATACCAGGCTGTATTAATAGGAGCACTTGCAGCAGATCCAGAGCAATGTTTATTCCCTTCTACTCAGCACTGGTGAGGCGACATCTGAAGTACTGTGTCCAGTTTTGGGGCCCCCACTAGAGGAACAATGTGAATAAATTGGAAAGAATACAGTGGAGGGCAGTGAAAATGGTGAGCAGGATGAGGCACATGACTTCTGAGGAGAGGCTGAGAGAATTTAGCTAATTTAGTCTGGAGAGGAGAAGACTGAGAGAGAATTTAATACCAACCTTCAATTATCTGAAGGGTGGTTACAAACAGGAGGAAGTTTGCTAGCGTGTTCTCAGTGGTGACAGATGACAAAACAAGGAGCAATGATTTCAAGTTGCAGCAAAGGAAATTAAGGTTGGATATTAGAAAAAAATCTTTCACACTAGAAGGGTGGTGAAACACTGGAATGAGTTACACAAAGAGGTGGCAGAATTTCCATCCTTGGAGATTTTTAAGGCTTGGCTTGACAAAGCCCTGGAATGATCTAGTTGAGGATGGTTCTGCTTTGAGCAGGGGTTTGGATGGATGACCTCCTGAAGTCCCTTCTAACCCTAATTTTCTATGATTTTATGATATTATATATGTACTCTACATTGATAGCACTAACAAAACCTAAAGAACATCAGACATTACCAAATGGCCTTTTCTGTGGATCACTGGATATAGAACCATAGGCAAAGATTAAAATAGGAGATCATATATGTCTATTCCACAATTCATAAAAAGGAAGCTGTAGCTAGCACAGTTAAAGTACCGTTTGCTCATCATGCTTTCTCAAGAGAAACCAAAGGTCATCTCTGTCAGCGCAGGAACACATTGAATGGCAGGTGTGGAAAAGCCTGTACAACCATTCCCTATGTTTTATCTCCTTTACAGACAGATAGAAGACATCAGTGTCAAGTGTGTTAATATAGCCTTTCAAAAGCACTAAATTCACAAGAAGAAAACAGAAAAGAATGACTATATCTTAAACCTGTAACCTGTGATATGCAAAACTGTGTCACTCCAAACAGCAGAAATGAATTAAGCATGCATTTTGTGCATATGCTAGTTACAATGTGCATGTGCATATACAATGAAATTTTGACTTCTGCAACTTACAATGCAATTTTAATTTTGCAGTGTTGAGTTGTACATTAGCATACTCTGATTTATTCATATGAGAAGATCCATGGAAATCAATGCTTATGTATGAAAGGACTACAGGATCTGACCCAATATTTATGAATTTCCCCATTCCTGAGATCAGTCTTTGCTTGATATACAATTTAACATGCCTCAATTTGTTATGATCATTAAAAAAAAAGGGGGGGAAAAATTGCTCTTAAATGAAAGGCTGCAGTATGAGAGGGTGAGCGGGATACATTGCAATCATGTCCTTCATCTCTCTAAATTCATTATGGCATGCTGATTTATTAAGCTATACATATATACACATAAATATACCAAAAAAATGTATGCAGAATGGCTGTGAAGCTCACGTATTCTATGTTAAAAATGCAGCAATTAATAATTGCTTATGAAAATGTGCGTAGGGGAGAAGAATAATGCTATAACATTTTTTTCAAGGAAAAGGCACAGATAACAAATACTGTCAACGTTGGCAGATGGAACATTATTATTGTATGCAGCAATAGGTTTATCTTAGCTGCCTGCTTCATCATGTGGCATTTCAATAACTTGCTACCAGGAGAAAGCTTTACTATGCATCTCTTTATCCAGACATGTTCATAATACCCAGAGCAGTAAATATTCAGCCTGTTGACTCTTTCTTGTTTCAATTGATATTTTGAAAATGGGTTATTCGACAAATGGGGACAAACAACAAAAGACTATATTTCCATACCCATCTTTTCTGCTTGCCTGATCCTGGCACATTACTGAGCCATTAGGTATGAAAGCAAAGGGTACTTTCAACCTGAAAGCTTTGCCATTGATATAACTCTGCTAACAGTTTAGAGTTGCAAAGCCAAGAAGATCAGAAGCAATTGTAATGCAAATGTTCCAGATAGAAAGCAAGGAAGAGGAAATAATAATGGAGAATAATGAAGCACTGATACCTAAGAGAAGATAATTGTATTAATTTAGTCATCACTCCTCCCAATGCTGTTAGAATTTCTATTAAATATAGTTTGCATGTTTGAAATGTACTTTATAAACAAATCTCTTAATTTTTTCAGAATTCAACTGGTTTTAGACTAAATGTATAACATATGCCTTTATATATATATATGACAAAACCTAAAATGAAGAGCAAACTACAAAGTGAAAAGAGAAAGTTTACAACTATATGAAATTATACTTTTTCCTACTAGACACATAAACATGTGCGTGTGCGTGTGTGTGTGTGTGTGCGCGCGCGCGCGTGTGCGCGCACTCAAATGCTGGTACAAAATGTATTATTTTAATAGCTACCTTTAAAATGGAGACTTATATAACCCCCTGAAATTGAAACCCGTATTTAGTTTTTTTCATGCCATAAGTTGCATTTACATATAGTAATTCAATTTTTTGTGTTTACTTGATTTTTGTGTAGAAAGCCAATTTACTTTATGAAGCAACATTTTGCATAGGCAGATAATTGTGGGGACAGCCTGAAAGGCCTCTTTTAACATTTAGCTCCTCCAATCAATATTTATGGTAAAAAACAGAGGGATAAAATACCTGGATATAAAATGGCTCTGAATAGGGACATGCTTCTTAATGAGAGGTCAATTAGTATGTGATGGATACAAAGAAATAGGAATCAATAGAAAACCCATAAAAAGTTAGACTGAGATACAGTATATTGTATTTGATCAATGAAAGGGTGAAGAATAGCATAATGGCAAACATGAGTGCATGGAAAGTTAATTTAGAACTGAGAAATCCATGCGTTGTACTTGTGTCCGTGTAACATGGAGTCTTGGTGGGAGGAATGGAAACTGAAAAAAACAATCAAAGACTGAGGAAAATGTTGAGATCGGAATCTGATTCAGTTGTAAGTATGGCCTTTCAGTATTAGTGTATATGGGAGCCTGCTTTGCATCAGTACAGGAGTGCCAACTGAGCTCAAAGCAGGCGAAGATTGGAATCCATATTCCTGTGGCCAGAACACCACAGGAGGATTTTTTGATCCTTGTGTGATCCTTTCTATGAAAAGCCAGCATAATGCTTTCTATGCACTATGATAGCATAGGGAAAAGTGTTTATGGTTGGGACTTACTGGTAAGTGTCTTCTGCTTTTCTAGACCCCTACCAGACAGTACCCCATGATTTATTTTTATTATTATTTCTCCTCTTTCATGTACACTTAACTTATTCTTTTGGTTATCATCGCTAAATAGTTATAACATTAATATCAATTTTCTGTGAGATGCCATGTGTATAGGTACATGAGTCCATTTGGACTTGCTGTCAAACTCCAATTTGTTTTAATGTAACCATGATATGCATGTTTTTTGTTTCATGGGATTTTGCTGCTACTTTTCTTCAGCAAAGATGTACTTAGCTATCTTCCATGTAGTCTATGAGTGAATTGTGGACTCTAGTGCTAGCTCAGAAAAACTCGACTTTCTGTGTGTGCATCTACACAGCCTGTTAAGGTGACAAAATAAACTCCAGCGCAATTTGTGCCAGAGTCAGTGGTTCTGAGGTGCAGCACCAGGACCACAGCATTTTGAGCTGAGGCAGAGCAGCTCTGAGCAAACATGAAGTCCGGGGGGTCAGCCCCAGGATCCAGGTGGCAGTGTTGTGCAGTGGAGGGTCTGGCCGGGGCGCAAAGGTGCTATAGTCCAAAGCAAGGCAGCAGACAGACCCTGTGCTTTAGCACCCTTATACCTCAGCCCCTGTCACAGTCTAAACATGCATTTCACTGCACTTAATTACTCTGCAAAAAGATTATAGTACCATCCATAACAATACTATTCTATGGCAGAATTAATTAATTTACTGTGCCCTGATACTGGTGCACATGTAGACTGTGATGGTTTAAAGCAGTACTAATTAGTCAACTCTGCAGTAAAGCACATGTGTAGATGCATCCTGTTAACTTTTTTTAGGTTAGTTCTTAGCATTCTTCATATACCTTTGATTTATTCAATTAAAATTGTTTGGAGGATATCCAACAAAAAAGGGTTTTTTTGTTATAATTTGTTAATAATGGGACATTTCAATGTCTCAATACTTGTCATTTTCAGCAACGTCATGGTAGAACCTAATTCTATTTCATTGCTTTTCAGCACACCCACATAGGCTCCCAGGATTGTGGCTTCTGAGAGCTTGAGTTGCTAGCCTTCCAGAGCCTGTAGTCTGGGAAAGCTTGACTTGCAGTCAGGGATTTCAAAGCCTCTCTCCCAGATTGGCCTCCAATACCTTTTGCAGAGAATTTTGAATGTTTTATTCTCGGCTCCAAATTTCAAAATACAGAAATCCTCTACAAAGGCATAACAAATCATTTGGGTACCTGGGACAGATACAATGCATAGAGGCAGTGGTGACTTCTAGCTATTGTAGTGCTTCTGGCATGATTTTCCATCCCACAACCAGGCTGGCAACCCACACCCAGGTTGGCACCCAGAGCATCCTGCCTTAGTTACATTACTAATCAGGTGTGAAATGGAATAGGATCTTCTTCCTTAGCTTCCCTTTTAATTGTATTTTCTTTCCAGGCCTTTTAAACTAATCCTCTATTTTTATTTTTATTTTAATCAGATAATTTTTATTTGAAGTATGTTGAAACATACATACATAATTTTGTTTCTATTATTATTTATAATAGTTATGTGATCTGTTTTAACAAATATAGAGGCCAGACCCTTAACTAGTATAAATTGCTGAAGCTAATGAAGATCTATGAATTTATATGAGATAAAGATCAGGCTTTAAGGATATGCAGAGGAGCAGGATATATTTCTCAGCATGTGCTTAAGTGTTTTGCTGATAAACTTACGCATATGCTTGAGTGTTTTGATGAATCAGTCCTTTATGAATCACTGCTGCATGACTTTGCCCATATTTTAGTTTTAGTTCAGCAGTCTCCATCTTTGCATTCCATGTCAGTAGTCACGTTTATTCGTTTATGCATTTTCAAACATTAAATTTCCACTCTACTTCAATCTGCTTCAGCATCCTCCTTCAAGCTAAACAGAAGCTTTTAGTCTACAGTGCTGACTATTAGGGCTGGAATTTTAAAATATTGCATATCAAGAGTGCATACCAGTACAACATAGAATTGTCTCAGCTTTCTGTATTGCTGAACTTGTTTTTTTTATCAACTTTAAATATTCAAAAACCCTTCTTGCATATCAGTTAGTAGACAATTTGGGTAAGGATGAATAATGTGATAATACATGCACATGAAGTGAAATCCTAGAACTGCTAGAGATATAGCAAATATACTTGAATACATTTCACTGGGGTAGTATTTCCATGAGAGATTTTACTTCACATACAAATTATACTTTAGTATGTCAAAAATAAACCTAGTTAACTCCAGATATACACTCAAAATAACAGAGGAGAGAGTCTAAGCGAGAGAGATTATTTCTTATGCTTTTGACCCTTTGTAAAATGTAGTGTGTTTCACTAGTGAATTTTTCTGGATGTATATATGGACAATTGAGATCAGAATGTGACCTTTTATCTATGATATTAATGCTGGCTCATAACATTTTAAAAACTAAGTTTTATTTTGCAGTTTTCTTTATTTAGCAACTTTCTATAAGAACTCTTCTGCCTATTGAAGCAAGGAAGAGTCTTGTTGTTTTCTTCAAGTGTCACCCATTTAAAAAGTGAACTAGGTCCCTGAAAATATTGGATATCCCAGCTAACATCTATTCTATAAGCACAAGTCATAACAACATACATTTTATACTACTGACATTAAGAACCCTTACTGTTATGCTAAGGAATTGTTCTTTCAGTAGCCAGATTTACTTATGCTTCTGCATATCAAAAATAAATACGTTGATAAATCAGTTCTGCAGGCTCCTGTATTGTTTATAGATTTTTTTGCATATCTTTCTGTTTTGCCGTTTTGTTATCATTCCATAAGGAACAATCTGATCTTCAGTTCATTCTCTCTCATCCACACACAGATAACTTAAGGCTAGGATTTATTTTAAAAAACCCAGGAGCTTCTTTCTGTCGATGAGGAAAACAGTTGTTTAGGGCTGCCTGGGGCTCTTTGCTTTGGCTCATGGGGCTGCAGTCTCTAGTATGCTAGCACTGGTCATGAATTCAGCACCACAGAATCAGACTCTAGTAAGCTACCTATTATACTTCCCACACAACTCAAGTAAGATAGAAAAATAGAGTGATGAAAATACGTTGGAATGATCAGCATACCACTCTGTTTTTCTTGTGCTAAACCTGGTATAATACTACTTTACTCTCTCATTAAATTAAGGAATGACTGACCTAGTGTATGTGTTTGTGGGTAATTAACCAGGAATCTATCAGAAAATAAGGACTTGTTTAGTGTTCCTTGGTAAAAATGGCTGTAGTTCTCTGAGTGTCTGCATCTCTTTACCTATTACAGGCTTTTCTCTGTTTTTACAATTAATATCCATATTCATTTGCTGATGTGATCACATCTGTTTAGCTCCAGTATCTAATTTTACATGTAATTTTTCTGACTATAAATGTTAATTTTAAGATTATCCTTGTCTTCATTTGCATAACATAGCTAATGTACAGTCATGAAGAAAAAAGGCCTGTAACAGTGAGAAGTTGAGATCCAGAAAGCCCTTTAGCATGTAAACTAAACAGTCCTTTCCATTTCCAGAGTGTCCAATTAAAGCTGATGGCTCACGATGCCTAAAGGGATGATCTCTTTTGCCTTCCTATTATTCAAGTTTTTAAGATCACAAAGCAAAGGCTGCCTGGCACAATTCCAGCCAACTGGGATTTCATTTGCTATAGTCCATAAGAACACAGGTATCAGCCTCAAGTAAAACAGGGGAAAGAGAAGTATGCTGACTGTCCCTTCTAATCTTAGACTTCAGTTACAGTGAGGATATACAACACAGTAATGGATTTCAGTTACACCAAGTCATTCCTTTCTCAGTAAGTGCCTTGTTACATGTTGATTTTGGGCTGCTTCTGAAGCTCTTAACCCCTGGATTGTCTGCAAATTAACACATTTAAGTGGTTGAAAGCTCTTGTTATGCACCTCAAAGTTATGCCACTCCAAGGCAGGATTACCTCTTGATCTGTATAACCCAGTTTCTGTTCCATTAAGGCATGGCCATTCTCCACAGATGTGCTTGCTCAAGTTGAAGTTGTGACTGCAAGCTAGCACTAAGCTGATCAACATTTGTGAGACTCACACTGTTAGAAGGCTTTAAGATCTGAGGTCTAACCTGGGCCCATCTGGCCCATCAGACAGGCATGTTTTAAGGCAATCAGGACTTGTGGTAGAGATGATATCTTTTATTAGACCAACAGGATTTTTGCAAAAAAAAATCTTTCATTGCAAGCTTTCAGGCACAAACTCCCTTCATCAGACACTGGAGAAAAATTGTTAAAGTTTTTCTGGGTAGAAATTAAAGTTCATATTTCACAGGATTTCACAGAGGAGTCAATAGAATTTTTTTTAATCTATTTTTTCATAAAGGAGTCAGTAGAGTCAAATTTTTTAACAAAAATTGAAAAGTTTTGATTTTTTTTCACAGAGGAGTCAATACAGTTATTTTTTTTAAAAGAAATTTCATATTTTTCTCAAGCAGGAAGCAACTGTGACCACCTAAAACCAGAGGTCCTGCTCTTGCCTTTGTTTCAAGGTAATTTGCATCATCACAGATCCTCACAGGAGGTGAGAGGCTCCCTATGAACTGACTGCCCAGAGGAGTTTCCCATCTATTGACTCCTCTGTGAAATCCTATGAAATATGAACTTCCATTTCTACCCACGAGAACTTTTGCAATCTTTCCTTCAGTGCCTGATGAAGGGTGTTTGTGCCCAAAAGCTTGCAATTAAAGAACTTTTTTTTTTGTAAAAATCTTGTGGGTCTAATAAAAGATATCCTCTCTACTACGAGTCCTGATTACTTTTTCCTGCAGACCAATATGGCTACAACATAGATACCTGGCATATTTTAGGTATTCTAGTTTCTGCAGCCCATAGCACACACGCTAGCCTTACATCTGGCCTCTTTACCACCCCACCTTGGATGTTCCCTTTTACAACTGGAGGTGACCTTCAGGATGAGTCTGGAGGAAGGATCACTCCTGCACTTCCAGATCCATAGTTTAAATAATTTCCTACTTCTCCCTGGTTTCAGTAGGGTAACACAGGTGTAAATATTGGCCTCTGTGGTCGCATCCACACAAGTGCACACGTGCCTGTTGCCCCACCTCAAACCCCTTTGAAGCCAGGCAGCAGGCACGTGTGGGAATAGAAGAATGTTCCCTCCACTGCAAACTTGCAGTGTGGGGGTGAACATTAGACCCCTGGATATCCAGGGGTCTAAAAAAATCAAAGCTGAACAAAGCGGCGCAGCACGGGCCATGCCCTGAGACAACCAGAGGCTGAGTCCTCCATGGAGATGCTCTGGCTGCCAGAACATCTCTATGGTTGGCCCCTTGTGCTGGTGCTGAAACATGCAGCTGGCCAGGCCACATGTTTCAGCACTAGGGCTCTGGTGCCAATGAGTAAGGGATCGGGGGGCTGGAGGAGGGGGGAGGGGGCCATGGGAGGGACCCCCAACAGCTCTGCCCACTCCCCCAGCTCCCCCTCCCCTGCCAGGGATGGCCCCTCCCCTCGCAAGGCCCCCTGAAGTCCCCTACCTCTGCCGCAGCCAGCCCCTTCCCCCACCAGTCCATCCAAGACCCCCAAACCCTGCCGGTTCCAGTCCCTCCCTCATCAGCTCCCCGACCCCTGCTGAGGCTGGCCTCTCCTGCAGCCAGCCCCCCTCCCCTGCTGGGGTGGGACCCTTCCCTCGCCAGTCCCCCCGAGGCGCTTGACCCCTGCCGGAGCCAGCGCCTCTCCCCACCAGCCCCTTCAAGGCCCCTGACCCCTGACCTGGCTGGCCCCATCCTCCGAAGCCCCACCATCTCTGCTTCACCACCCCATGCTTTCCCTGTCCCACCACCCCATACTTAAAAAAAAACAAATGAAAACCCAACACTTACCAGCAGTTCAGCTGCTGTCTGGCTGACTGGGGCCCCATACACACAGTGCAGGGCAGGTTCACAGCACCAGTGGCCCCAGCCTGGGCTCTGCTAACCTCCCACTGTCCTGTACTACCCTGAGGCACTCTTTCAGAAGGCTCTGGAGCCCTTCCCCCCCACCCCTGCTTCTAAGGTAAGCAGAGGCTTTTATTTTCTCATTTTTTCTGTTCTTTTTCTGTGTTTTTTTTTTTTTAAAGTGATGGTGCCTGGGTCTGGGGTGGCAGCCATGGGGGCCTGGTGGTGCAAGTTGTGGGGATGAGGATGGGTGGGCACCAATCAGAGGGTCTGGGGAAGCAAGGGGTGGGGCTGGGTAGGGCAGCCATTGCAGGGGAGCAGCTGAAGGGGGGATGAGACCAGGTGAGGCAGCAATCGGGGGGGATGGGGTGGGGCATATGGGCCTTGAAGGGGGGGTGGTAGCCCCTCTCGGGGCCATTTGGCCCCCGTTGGGGGGGCTGTACTCCTTGTGTGGGGGCAAAACACCCTACTGGGGGAAGAACCCCTTGTGTGCAGGATGAACCCCCTTTTGGGGGGGGTGCACCCTTTGTGTGGGGATGAACCCCCTGTTGGGGTGCTGAATCCCCTGGAGGGGCATAGCCCTTGTATGGAGGCTGAATCCTCTGTTGGGGGGCTGAATTTCTTGTGTGGGGACTAAACCCCTTGTCTAGGGGCTGAATCCCCTGTTGGGGGGCCATAGCCTTTGTGTGGAGGACCAACCCCTTGTGTGGGGGGCCATTGTCCTGTGGGAGGGCAGAAAAATATGTATTCATGAATTCATGAAACCTGTATTTATCATTCACTTTATTATTATGATAAAAGACTTGCTTTAACACTGTGAGATATATTAATAAAACATTGTCCAACTAATCTCTGTCTCACTCTCTCTGTCTCTTTATAGTGGTCTTTTATTTTACTTGTGGAGGAACATGGATTTGGGGGTATTTTACAGAGTGATTTGGGGATTTTTTTATCAGGGATTTTTCAGTTTTCCAATAGGGAACACCAGAATTCCTGCTAGGGCGGCCAGTGGCAGGATCCTGCCTGCTCAAAGATGGCACTTTCGACCCATCAGGCTGTGCCTGACCTCCTGGACAAATCGGGCCAGGAGGATATGCTTTGACAGTTCAAAGCAGGCCACCACACCTGGAACATCTTCTGGGAGATAGCTGCCCAGATGGCCAGGCAGGGGGCACAAATGGCAGCAGTACTACACAAAGGCCAACCCTGCAACCACAGTCCACTGGCAGCTGGCCATGAGGGGCAGATGTATCTACTAGCTGTGCAGTCCCCATCTGAGTCTGACAGGTACAAAGCAGGCTACAGCCAGGCAGCAGCCTCAGTGCCAGACTGGTACAGTGGGTAAAGGGTGCAGGGAACTCTCAGGGTTGCTTCAGCAGTCCAGCTGGCACAAGGGGTAGTGTCCCCAGGTACCAATTGGCTGGGCCCCAGAAGCTCCTGAGAGCTAGTAGCCCTTGGCTACTTGCCAGGGCAGTTTTTTATACTGCTAGGGACAGCATAGGTGCTGACCCTGCGGGCTCTAGCTCCCCCTGGCTGCAGATCCAGGAGGAGCCAGGCAGGGTTATTTTGCCCCAAGTGCCACAATTTGCTCCACAACAAAGTGCACGTCTGAGTATGTGCTCTGAAGTGAAAAGATCTGGCTCAAATTTGCACTGGTTCTATTTGAGCTGCTGCAAGCACACATGCTTGCATGTGTGGACGCACCCCATGGTGCTGCATAAATGTAATTGAGGGCATAGTATGGCCAAGAACTTGGAAATTAGTGGGCAATCCTGTTGACAATGATATAACATGAGACTCCAACTTATTCCTTCATAACTTAAGTGCCAACAGAGGTGAACAATAATTAACCTACCCTCCTTCTCTTAATTAATCTGATATGATTCTGAAAGTGCGGCATCTGATCAGTTGCAGAAAGCAGCATTCAGAGAAATGCCCTGTGAAAACAATATTCTTTACTTTAACTCCAGTAGAATTCTTGCATTGCCTACATATTGTATGATATTATTTCATATTCATACTTTGACTCAAAGCTGTCATTAGAAATTATAAATGTAAATGCTATTTTGGATAGATTTGTTCTAGGTTTATTTTTGAAAAATATCCCAAAGCTATTTTGATTAATTTGTGGGATTGGAACTGGATTTATTGTCTTTCATTTTCTAATCATTCTCAGTGTATGATCACTGTTTTCTAGGGGAAGAAACTTTGTCCCATTGAACCCAATTGCAAAATTTATACTGAATTCAGTAGGGCCAGGATTTCATCCGGTACCACAATGGCAGATTTGTAGAACATGTTTTAAGTCACATTTTCCCCTGTGTAAAGCCCATGTAATTAATTTACAGAAACTTAGCATGGGAATTAAAGTTAATTTATTTTTCTCTTCTTGTAAGCATATGCAGTAAACCATCCAAACAGCAGTATTGCAAGCTGTTTCAAAGTAGTGATGTTTATGTAATGACTGTATTATGGTGTGGTAAATATGATTAAATAATGGTTAGTTAGGGAAATAATACTAGTGCCTTTTATCCTGAAGTTTTCTTGAAGCAGTTTTATATTTGACTTTAACTGCTGTATATTTTATAACCCCTGATCCTTACATTTATGCAGCACTAAACTGAAAAAACTTTACTGATGAAATAGTAAAAATCTTTTGTCTGTTTATAATCTCCCTACTTTGTATTCTGGATTTCTTGTTCTTCAACATGCATTAGTGTTCAGAACATAGGAACTGCACAACTATATGAGATCCATGGCACAGCAGTTGCAAACTATTGTTTTCAACAGCTTCTAGCCCTGAATACTTCAAAGGAACAAATGTTACTTGTTTGGCAATGCTAGTAAACATGAAGAATTTATCCTAACCCCTAAAGCCAGGCATGTGAGATTTTGTATCCCTTCCAAAGCTTTTTTTTTTTTTTTTTTAGCAGTAACTCATATCCACAGACTTATTTCGCTCAATGTACTTTAAATATTATGACGTTCTTGGCCTCTACAATGTCATGTTACAATAAATTCTATTATGAGTTTAATTACACAATGCATAAAAAATCCTTCTTTTAGGTACAAATTCACCTTTCAGTTCTGAAAATGCACTGGTTTTAAGGAACCTATTTGATAGTTTACAGACTTGGAAGGAGTTGCTGTTTTACCAGATGGAGTTTGTCTTAGGCCATTTCTGTAGCTAACCAGCCTTTCTGTTGATGCTGTGAAACTATAGATTGAAACTATGAACAAGCATTCATGGGACCTGGATCAGGTTTAGTCAGCTTGGTTTATGTTGCCTAATCTTGAGTTAGAATCTGTGTGTAGAGGCATTTTCTGCTTTCCAGGGGAAGCATGGGCAGTTGGAGGCAAACAAATCAGGGGGTGAGGAGTTGACAGGATTGTGGGGGCTGGCAGATCTGCAGGAGGGTCTGGTGGGTCTGGTGAGGATGGGGGGGAAGGGGGAGCTGCTCAATCTGGGGAAGGAGTCATTGGGGGAGTAAAAATAGCACAGTCAGGGTCAGGGAGTAAAAACAGCACAGCCTCTGTGCTGCAACATGTGACTGGGCTTTCACAACTCTGGGGCTAAGCTATGAACACTAGGCCAAGGGAACTCTTGTTAGGTGGGCTTAACCTTCTGCTGATCTAATGTTAGATTATGTCAGAGGTGATCTACATTTAGATTGGGTGCTTCATTTTGAAAGTGACCTATGGCCTATGAATGTTTGCACACTGAGACATTTAGATCACCCTCCTAACTTTGGTTAGAGTTATCTAAACGTAGCTCTTACACCTCATGTGGTTCAATTTGAGTTAGTAAACAGTGGAGTTGATAGAAGAATAGGGAGTATAAAGGCTCATGCAAACCTCCTGGGAAGAACCCTGTTCATATGAAATTCTCAAATAGCTGACCTGTGGAGTGTAATCATGCAAGTCACAGTAAAATGAAGCTTGCTGTAGCTTCCTGGAAAATCAACTGCTCTTGCTTCTTTCTAAAAGTGGGTTGTTACCAGTCTCAAGTAGGCTGGAAAGGAGTTCAAGAGCTGCAGGGTATTAGATATATCTAGGATGATACATTCATGATTGTTATATCAGGAGGTCTGCTGCTTGCCTGGAGCCTGGATCCAAGATGTCAGAAAAGGAGTACTGAAAAGGATTACCGAGAAAGATTACTGAGAGTTATCTAGCCCTCTGACTACTACCCCATGCTGCTCACCCCTGTAGGCACCAATGATACTGCCAGGTGCTGCCCTGAGAAGAACAAAAGTGACTACAGGGCTCTGGGTGCAAGGGTGAAGATGACAGGGCTCAGGCTGTGTTCTTTTGAATCTTTCCAGTCAAGGAGAACAACCTGGGCAGGAGTAGACATATCCTGTAGATCAATACATGGCTGTGCAGATGGTGTTGCTAGTGGGGCTTTGGCTTCTTTTACCATGCGATGTTGTTGCAAGAAGAAGGATTGCTAGGAAGAGATGGGATCCACTGATGAAGAGTGGGAAAAGCACCTTTGCAGACAGGGCCACTAACCTAGCACTTTAAATTGGGTTGCCCAGGGGATGAAGAAAAGCCCTGAGGAAAGTGAGGAAGTGGGTGACCTGGAGGAAGAACCAAGAGGAAGAGGCAGCAAGGGAGGTCTTGTCATTCTGTCTTAGAAAGTAGGGCAATCAGCTAATTACCTCAGGTGCCTGTACATAAATGCACAGAGCCTGGAAAACAAGCAGGAACAATTGGAAGTCTTGCATAATCATGGATTTCTGATGTGATTGGAATAACAGAGACTTGGTACAATTGTTTGCAT
Source organism: Caiman crocodilus (assembly GCA_030014935.1). NCBI lineage: Eukaryota > Metazoa > Chordata > Crocodylia > Alligatoridae > Caiman > Caiman crocodilus. Next base: position 18,906,249 of record JAGPOW010003648.1, on the reverse strand, counting down.
GACTGGAGCACTGTCATGGATCGGTACAAACTTTTCATGAAGGGCAGGCAGTGGAGAAAAGGAGGAGTTGCTATTTATGTAAAAGGGCTGTATGATTGCTCAGAGTTCCAGTATGAAACTGGAGATAGGCCTGTTGAAAGTCTCTGGGCTAATACCATAGGGGAGAACAGCAAGGTGATGCCATGGCTATGGACCTCTAGAAATTGAACCAGAAGTTCACTGAGCGGTGGCTTTTTTAATTTTGCAGTTTCCCCTGCATGCTTCCCTGCTGCTGATTGATGGAGGGGCCCTTCCATTCACTGCTCATCCCTGATAAGGGGGGAGGCAAAAACTGTACTTTCAAATATGCTGTGGTTTTTGCCTCCTTCTGCTGATTGGCAGCAGAGCCATGGCAGCTCCATCACTTTTTGCTAACCAGATGGGAGGCAAAAACCAGGGCATATTTAAAAATGCAGCTTTTGCCTCCCAGCCATCAGGAGCAAGTGGCAAGTAGCAGGGCTGATGGGGTCTCTCCACCAATCAGTGGTGGGAGAGAGACGCGAGGGCTAGGGCAGAAACTGTAAGATTAAAGGAGCTGCTGCACAGTACACTTCCAGTGCGAATTCCAGTAATCCCTAGTCATGATGGGAGCCTGCTATAGACTACCAAACTAGGAGGATGAGGTAGAAGAGACTTTCTTCTGACAGCTTTATTACTTACATTTATTTAAACTCAAAATGAGAAGCCATTACCAACTGGAATTTTCTAAATCTCAAAATTTTTATTTTTTTAAAATTATTTTGAGATATAAAGTTCTTTAAAATTGTCACTTTTCCAGGAAATGGTTGCTTTGTTTTATTTTGTTTTGTTTTCATGACAATTTAGGTAGATATCTAAGCCATTGTTTTCCAATAATGAAGATATTCAGAAAAATTTCCCAACCAATTCAAGATAAAAAAAATGCCTGTGAAGGGAAAAATCAGGAGCCGATATAAGAAGCTGCATTATGAGATGCAAGTCCTGGAGAATGTGCACTTGTGTGGGACTGCCTAATATTAGAAATGTAACCTGGGGGAGAATATGACCTAAGAGAGCAGGAGTTACATCAGCCATATGGAAGGTTGCCTAGAAGTTGTTCCTTAAAGCAGTAGGGAAGATGTTCTGAATCAGTAAGAGGACTTGAGAACAATCCAAAGCAGTCAGCCCCATTCAGGATAGACTGGTCTCCAAGACTCCACTGTACTATGAGGACTACATACCAGATGATCCCATTAGGCTTCCCTTGAACTGAGATCAACATAGTTTGAGCCCTGGAACCACTCCAGTTGAAAAAGAGCAAGAGCTATTGGCTTTCTTGGTTTGGCTGAGAATAGGTTAAACTCATTTAGGTTAAACTCCTGAATGAACTTTATCCTTAAAGAAATGATCATGACATCTGATAAAAAACATGTTACTGACATCCTGGTGACAACTAATTTCTCTGAAGTCAGTCAGAGGAAGAATTTGCAGCTCTCTTCTGTGGAAGCTCAGTGCTTCATTCAAACCACACGTCATCCCATGGTGAAGTCTGAGGAGAGACTCCACAGGTGATTCCAAGAAGCAAGCTCTTCCTAATTCTCAGACTTCCTAAAAAATCTGGGAAATAAAACATATTTGGTTTCCTAGAAGATTCTGCAGCTGTAACCATTTCAACTCTATATTTTCCTTGTCTAACTCTCTTACTCCACCCTCCAGGTGGATTTCTACAAAAATCGAGAGAAGCGAGATGGTATCATTTAACATTAGTCTCTTTCACTCTGGATGTATTTTGTGAGTTTTCCACTCTTTAATCTTTCCAAAGGATAAATCTGGAGACGATAATCTAGAGAGGATAATCTCATGCTCTCAAGAAGTAAATACAAGACTGGCTTCACTATCTCAAAACATAGGACGGGAAAAGAACAGCTTTTACAAACACTGCTAGCTAGTGGGTATTCAGCTCTATCCTTGTCTATACTTACAAAAATGAAACACTGGAAATACCTTCAAAATGGCAAAGATTGCCTATGCTCGCTGTTGTCACTCTGTTAAATCTCAAACTATATTTTCAACTGCAACAAGAAAGCAACCCGTCAAAACAGCACCTGAGGCAGTGAAGGCCAACATAGTTGATATCTACTTATTATGTACTCCAATGACTCCTGGAATAACAGTCAGTGGATACAGCAGGTAAAAAACCCAGGAAGAATAGATTTGTCCTGAACTGTTTTCATTAGTAATCGATGGCCAGTTCAGTTGCCTTGTCTGTCCACTTGTGATGTTCTTCAGAGTGATGACTTTTAACTAGCTCTTGTGCTTTGGTAGATGTAAAAAAAGTATCTCTGCAGCAATACTTAAAGAGGATAAAGTTTCGCAAGCTGGTGTAGGTATGATACAATACAATACAATACAATACAATAGGAAAACTGTTGACGGGGAAAGTAAAACAAGTACATATTAGTACATATTAGCAACCGACATATTGGTTTTCTCATGGCAATCACATGCAATTTTGGAATATTTGCAACACCCCTGTCATGTATTTTATCCCAAATTACTTATATGTACTCTACAAACAGGGCTTAATTTGATTTTAAGAAGATTTAGAAAGGCATAGTTCCCAAGACTTGAAATATTCACAATATTTACAACTCAAAAAGCTGTCACCTAAGGCAAAACTAAAAAAGACTTTATATGAAAACACAAGGAGCTGCTTTATTTACTTGATAGAGAGATTTAAATGATTTTGATAAAGAATGAGAAGCATGAGAACTTTAGATGAAAGATGAGAGAGAGAAAATTATGTGAGAAAAATTGTTGCTGAGTAATGGAACCATATGTGGAAAATAGATGTCCTATTTTTGTTCAATAGTTAGGAGAAAAAAAACTATTGCAGAATGCTGCATAAATGGTACCTAAACTAGACCGGTTAAATAAGTTGTTGGGAAGGGTGGGGTCTATAATGGAAAGAACTTTGGGTTTAATGCATAAATTTGATGTGCTTTATTGTAGAAAAAAGAAGATTTTAAAAACCAATGTTATCAATTTAGAGAAGATTGCTAAATGCAACTTCTTTTGGAACATTTATTGAAACATGAATAATAAATCCATGAATAAATGCCTTATGTTTCATTTGCAGCTAAACTTCTAGCCGGAAAGTTTCAATAATAACTGTATGGCTTCAAAAATGGTATTGGTTTCTTTCACTATTTCACGTAGTTAAAAAAAGACAGTTTCAGAAGGCTGGTCTGAAATGTGATTCCATTTTATAAAATTAATGCAAAATAACCCTGCATAATTAAATCCATATGCTTAATACTTATTTTGTATACAAAATTATACCTAATAACAGTGTCTTAGTTAAACTCTCTCTTTTGGATTACTATTTCTGTTGGTATGAGAAAAAAACATTAGCAAAGAAAAAAGAAAAAAAGAAATTGCATTAGACCAGGTTGTTAGCTTTACCCCCCTGCGTGTGGTTTGATAAATTCACTGCTCATGCAGATCATCTATGCCCTTACTGCCTAAGGAAACAATATTGCCAATGTCCAGTTAAGAGCTATGTTTAAACATGATTTGTAAAATATAGTATAGACTTCAGAGTAGAAAGGATGCCCCACTGCATGAATATTCAAAATGTTCCTGAAATTAAAACTGGAATTAGCATATTTTTCATGTTTTCTGTATGTGAAAACAGAGCTATCCAGTTAGGCTAGCATCTAGCCTTCAGGATCCCTCCTCTAACTTCTACTTCTTGCCCTTACTCCTGAGAGTGGGGTGTCACAGCGAGAGGAGGCTAGGTTGTCTATGCTGTATGGGTGACAGAGGAGGAGACCAGGCTGGTCACACTGGGCGCATCTACGTGTTCATGAATGAGCCTTAGGTACAGTGCGTTTAGTTTAGTACTTGCTTAATAAAGTACTAACTAGACATGCAGTACCTAGAGTTACCACACAGTAGTGCCAGTGCATGGTTATTTAGTGACCCTTACTGTGTATTAGCCTAATAACACTATGCAGTAGGCTAGTAGCATGTTTTTTTTCTGTGACACTACTGCACAATGTAACTAGGCTAATGTGCAGTAAGTATGTCATGTAGACGTGCCACTGTGTGCAACAAAGGCAGGACATGGACTGCCCACACTACAGGTGGGTGTGTCTGACAGGGAGGACATTACTGTAAATGTGGTTGGGAGGAGCCTGGCTGTTTGTTCTGCAGGAGGTGAAAGAGGGGGCTGCCCATGTGGCTGGGGGAGAAGAGAGACCTCTGCTATGGTACCTCATGCACTACGCATATGGCTAGGAAGAGGGTGAGGCAGGCTACCCATGTGGCAAAGGAGATCCTAGGCTTAGGGCCATGTGCACTGCAGGTGGCTTTTGTTTTGTAACCCATGCATCATGCAACCCATGGTCCACAGTTCGTCTATGCAGCATGTGGCCCCCGGCTGCTTGGAATTTGAACAGCCCTGTACTAAAGTACAAGCTGCTATCAAAGACATTTTACACAACAGAGGGTGCGGCTACATAAGAAGCTTTATTATGGAGTTGAATAATTAGCTTCTCCATAAAGCATCACCATCTGCACGTGCACCTGGAGTAAACTAATTAACTTTGCCAAAGGATAGTACTGCCCAACAAATACTATCCTATGATGGAGTTATTTATTCTGTTGCAGTGGGCATGTAGATGGTGATGAGGGCCTGCTGGCTAGCCCTGCACTTAAGTATTTTTGTGACCCATCCAGCCCCTTTGCAGCACACTGAGCCAGGGTAAAGCAACTCTAGTATGGCAGACTGACCTCCAGAGTCCCTTGCCACCTAGAGTTGCACCACCCCAAGTCAATGTGCTGCAGGCCTGTGCACATGTATAAACATTGCACCTGGGAACAATGGATTCTGGCATGAATTGCCTCAGTATTTATTGCATCACCTTAATAGCATATGTAGATGCTTCTAGAATGAACAAACTTTGGATAAATGTATGTACTGAAACATCAGAGTGAGATAGAATTTGGGAAAGCAGCATTAAGGCAACAAAAGTTTAAAAAATAGAACTTGAGTATTTCAGCATTGATTATATCAGGATTCTGTCTCTGTCAAAATATAACAAGTTATATAACATACTTTATATTTGTAACCCACATAAAAATCTATGCAAATCATGATCAGTTTTTGGGAAACTACAATATCCATCTGTTTTTTCTTATGAACCTACATGCAAATGAGATCATTTGGCTTTTCCTCTGATTTAGTTTTTTTTATACACCAGAATAGTGCCTGAAGCCCAGATCCTAAAAGGTATAGAGATACCTAACTTCCATTGACTTCAAAGGTCTTTTTTTAACAAGTGGGCTTAACTAAATGCTTTCTAGGGCACATCTACATGTGTTGATTTAAGGTGCTTTAGCCATTTTCAAGGCGTATTAAGGGCATTGGTCTACATGTGCGCACCCTTAATGCACCTTAAAAATGGTAATTTTAGGCTAATCACACTTACATTTGATACCTGCATAAAGAAGGTATCAAATGTAGGCATGAATATTTAAGGCATCTTAAGGGATGTGTAGCTATCTTAAAACACTTTAACACTGTGTTGGCAACTGAACAGGTCAGAGCTGAGCCCGTGGGGCCCCGTGCTGTCTCCAAGCACTGCCAGGAAGAAGTGGCAGGTACTGTTCTTCAAGGCACAGATGCTGGAGCTGGAGCAGCAGTTCTGGTAACAAGGATACCTGTCAGTGTGCTGACTGATGACTGCATGTGAGGGCATAAAAAACTAAACAAAACAAGCCACAGCATGCATGTGGGCAGCGTGGGGAGGAACAGTGGCTTTACTCCCTGCATTGTGCAGTGAGAAGAGGAACTACACCTCACCATGCCAGAAGAGGCAGAGGCAGAGGTAGAGGCAGAGGTAGAGATAGGCATTGTACCCCCGCACATCTGTTAGTTGGCACACCACTGGGTACCACTGCTGCCGGAACCGTCACTCCAGTTCCAGCATCTGGACCTTGGAGAACAGCACCTGCTGCTTCTTCTCCTTGGTAGTGTCTGGCATCAGCATGGGGACCTGTGGGCTCAACTCTCACTCAGTCTCAACCAATGTTGGGAAGGCAGGAATACAGGGAGGAAGATAAGGTTGAGGCCAGGGTCAGGGCCAGGGCCAGGACCAATCATATCCAGAGGGGCTGCAAGCTCCCACTCCCTCAGCCGGCACTGTTTTGCACCACCCAACTACACTGTCATAGGCTTTGGGGGACTGTCCAGGGCAAACTGCAAATGTGTTCACCCAGCATGCCACATTAAGGTGCCTTAAGGTATGCAGATCTAGAAATGCACCTAAATTGCCTTAATGTACCTTAGGCACATTAGGTTTAGGTGAATGTAAATTCATATGTAGACACACCCGTAAAATTCCTAGTATGTCTTAGTAGCCTTTCTTTCTGTATATTTAATTATTTTGGGTGCATCCACACGAGCACGCACATGCATTTTGCAACATCACAAAGCCCTTTGAGACACTGCAATAGGCATGTGCAAAAATGAGAAAATGTTCCCCACACTACAAATTTACAGCATGGGGGCAAAAATAGACTCCTGGATTTCCAGGGGGCAAAAAACACTGTGGCAGAAAAAAGTGGGCCAAGGTATTGTCCCAGACTATGCCCTGAGACAACCGGAGGGTTAATCCTCCACAGAGATGCTCTGGTAGCCTGCCAGAACCTCTCTGTGTTTGGTCCTTTCCCCAGTGCTGAAGCATGCTGCCAGAAATGATGGGGACCTGGGTGAGTGAGGTGGACTACTGAGGGTGCAGAGGACCATGCAGGGGCACCTTGGAAGGGGTAGGTTTGCCGACACTTGCAAGAATTGAGGGTGCTGATATATGTGGTCATCTGGAAGAAGAAATCCACCAGCTCCAGGTTGTTCACAGGGGTGTAGATGTTCAAAAGGTTCAGGACCAGCCCCTGCATCTGGACCCAGAGGTGCAGCAAGGAGCCCAGCATCACTTCAACATCCTGGAGAATCTCCAGCTGCAGGCCTGGGGAGAACAGGGTGACCACTCCAGATGAGGTGGCTGAGAGGTGACTAAAAAAGACCCTACCTCCCCACTCCAGCTGACAATTCGGTTTGTCAGCTGAAGTCATCAGGGTCTCCTATAAGAATAGCATGGGGTAACCCCTCCTGAAGGAAGGAGAGCACATGGTACCTCTGGAGACCCTTCCTGCAGCCATTGACATTGAGGGCGGTGATCTTAAATGACCTCATGGCTGGATGGGTGGAGTAGATGGTTCAGCAGGGGCCTTGCATATCTCAGTGCCCCGTGTGGGGTCCACCAGTTCACATAACACCCTCCCATATACATAGAGAACATTTATGAAACTGCAGGTCCACCTATAGATTCAGGTGCTGCAGCTTTTGGGCCCCTTTCCTTTCCCCACCAGCACCCTTGCAGTGGCAAGGATGTTATCAAAATCTCCTCCATTGTCCAAGGCTAGTTATACCTTGCTGGTGGACCTGCGGGTGTAGTCACAGTCAAGAAATGCAAGTAGCTCATCTCTGGGGATTGCTGGGACCAAGAGCTCATCAGGCTCCATGGAGCCTGCTGGTTCTTGGGCATCCTCCTCCTGGTCCTGGAGCTCAGAGGGCTCTTCTGGCACTATCTGAACACCCCAGTCCACTAAGACCCCAGACTCCAGTTGGGATTGGGAGAGCTCTGCAGTCCTGTGGGACAGGGGTGGGGGTAAGGGTGTGGGTGGGGCTTCTTCACAAAATGTTGGAGTAGAATTGGAGCTCTGGGGGGGTCTATGTAGGGTCCCTGATAAGATCAGCCCTTTGATTAGGGGACCCCACTGCAACTAACAGTGGGGTCCCCTAATCAAAGGGCTGATCTTATCAGGGACCCTACATAGACCCCCCCCAGAGCTCCAATTCTACTCCAACTATCAGGCTGCAGGTGAGGTTTTCCTGGGAGGGGGAGGGTGGCCCTGGCATCTCCTTCAGGGTGCTGGAAAAGGGGGCCTCCTCCCTCAGAACACACCAGGATGAGCCCCAATGCTTCTGTATCCATTAGATCAGAGGGAGGAGGCTCTGCCACCAGGCCTTCCTTTGGGCAGTCCTTAGCCATTGCACCCATGGTTTTAGGGGGTAGGCCTTGGTCAGCAGAATGAAGGTCTTCCCCCCTGGGCTCCTGTTTGGGACTATCCAGCAGCCCCAAAACCTCCTCCATGAGGATCACCCATTTGATCTTTCCTAGGGGTGGGGTGTCAGACGCAGCTGGGGAGACCCCTGGAGTTTGGGCCACTCCTCCCCCCCCACCATGTGGTGGTCTTGGGATCGGAAGAAGAGTCCTCTACATCAGAGAGCTACAGCAGTGCCTGGGTCTTCTTCTTGCCTTTATACCCAGAGGGGACCTGCACTCATTCAGCCATAGGTTGGTCCTCAAGTGGATAGGCTCTAGCAAGAGAAGGTGAGGGTTGGGGGTCAGCCACAACTGGGATATGACTAGGGGCAGGAGGGCCTTGATCCCTCTCTTCCTCACCAGTTGCTGGTTCCCTCTCTGGGACTCCACTAGACTTAGTTAAGGGGCAGGGTAACTTGAGCTCATGGGTGGACTCATAATTGTTGTGGTATCAGGGGGGCCTAAGGAGGGTGGGGTACCAGTGGTAGGGACACCCCTTTTCTAGTGAAACCTACAGATGCCCTTCCCACCTGACCATGGGACAGTCATGATACAAGTACCCTGGGGCATGACACTGAAAGCACCCCACGTCCCTCAGTGTATAGAAAATCATCATCAGGATCCACCAATAAGGAATTACCAGGCACCCCTCAGTTTCCAGCCATGCTTCCACCACCAGCTGGATCATGACTTGGCAATGGAAAGGGCACACGTGGTGGAGGATAGGGTCTCGGCACCGCAAGGAGAGGGCTATCACTGGGGAGATAACTCTCCATAGGGTTTGGCGCTGGGGGAGCAGGGTGCAGTTGGTGATATAGGGAGGGATGGAGCTGGGGACCACCCTGGTCCCCAGTTCTAGAGGCTCAAGGAGGATGTACTTGCTCTCCACCACAAGCCCCCTCTCCACTGCCTTTTGTGCAGTGGACTCTGAGGCAAGGAAAAAGACCCCCTTGCCATGAAAGTGGGAGGCCACCACGATTTTGGGGGCCTCCACTACCCGAGCCAGGGACTGCACCCAGGTCTTAAAGTGCAGGTTCTCCCACTTGGACAGTTGGCACTTCACCCCATGCCTGTGGGTGAGTACCAAAAAGGGGGCCTGCTACCTGACCTGGAAGCGTTGGTGGTGGAGGCTCCAGGCCCCCTGCCTTCAGGTATCCCCACAGCTGCCTGTGCATAGCTGTAGTTCTCCCCACTCCCCCCCTGCAGGTGGCCATGTTGGTGGGACTTGAGCTAGGGCCAGGGACAGGCTGAGGGGGTGTGATAGCTGATGTAGTGCACCTGCTTCCCTCAGGCGCTGGTGATCTAGGCTTTGGGGAAGGGCACTTGCCCTTCCCACCTTGAGCTGTAGAGGAGATTGAAGATAAGCCCTTCCCACTGCTCTTGCCCTTGATCCCCAATGATGGGAGAGGGGGTTTATGAACCCCTCTGGGGGAGGGTGCTGGCCAGGGGTAACCCTGTTAGCTCCCTACTGGGGTCCCACCTGCCCCTCCAGTGGAGGTTGCAAGCTTCTCCACAACTGGAGAAGGTTTGTTGGACTCTGCCTGCAGGGTGGAGGCTGCAGGGGCATGCATCCCCTTGGGGGCTTGGCTGGGATCCACTCCCATAGCGGAGGCAGTGGGAATTTCTATGAGGGCATCTGCCCTGAAAGAAGGTTCTTGCCTTGTCTTCCTTGCCCTCATGTGAAATGATGGCAGGGAAGACAATAAAGAAAAACAAAATATCCGGAGGAGCTAGTGAATCTAGTAGGGGCAAGCTGAGTTATGGGGCAGAAGGGGGATGAAGCTCATTGAGCCACAGCCCAACAGAATAAACAAACAAACTCAACCCCAGAGGCCTATGCTTTGAGAATGTGGAGGGGAGGGAGAACACACACAAAAGGGCTGGGGAAACTTGAGCTGGCTTATTCTGGCACACAACAAACACCAGGTCAGGGGAAGTGGACCACAGGACTTACCACACAAGGGCAAAAAAACCACAGAGAAGACTGCTGAGGCAGGTGTAAAGGGATGCTGGAGCAGTGGAAGGGATTTGTTTGTGGCAGTTCTGTCCAGAAGCCCCTCAGGCCTCCAGCCAGTCACCTAGCAGCAGAGCAGTTGTCAGGAAAACAAATCAGGATTGGATGCAGTGAGGTAGCTGTGGGGAGGGTAGGAGCAGTTAGTCCATTAGAAAGTGATTCAGTGCAGGTGTGGTGCAAGGTGGTGCATCAGGGAATCTCCCTCTTTCCTGAGGGGACAGCAGCAGTGATGGTAGGAGTCATCCAGTTCAGCCACTCAAGGTTTGCTTCTGGTGAAAGTGGAGGTGAAGGTGGGCGTGGCCTGCCAAGGCAGCTGGGGCAGGAAAGTTTCCTTTAGGCTCTGGCAGTGATGGTGGGAGAGGGGCCCACAGGCAGTGCAGTTTCCCTCCCCAGTCTGTCCCCTGATTGCAGCTTGGCAGTGGGCTAGGTAGCAGACTGAAACAGAAGTGCAGAAGCTGGGGTGTGGTGCAGTGCAGTGGGCCCTTCCCTGAGGGTGGCAGCATGCAGCAGAAGACCTCCCGGGGGGGGGGCAGCAACAGCAGCAGCAGCCACCCAAGGCAGGAAGGGGTGCAGCCAACTTCTCCCCAGAAGCTCCTGAGACCAACTTTGCGGCAATCAGACACAGCAGCCTAAGACAGAAAGGGGCGTGGCTAACTTCCTCCCTCATAAGGTCTTGAGAGCAAGTGTCCCTTAGCTACTTGCCAGAGCAGCTTTTTATACTGCTGGGGCCAGCATAGGTGCTAGTCCTGGGCTCTAGCTCCCCCTGGCTGCAGATCTGAGAGGAGGCAGGTAGGGTTATTTTGCCCCAAGTGACATAATTTGCCCCACACCAAAGTTTATGTCCAGACACCAGTGCTGAGGCAAAAAGCCTCAGCTCAAATTTGCATCACTTCTATTTGAGCTGCTGCAAGTGCACATACTTATATGTGTGGACATGTCCTTTGTCATGATGTCAGACTAAAGCTATTTCTTCTTTGTAATGATTTCTGGAACTACAAATTGTATAGATGTACAAGAATTTCCTTGAGAACTGTGCAAGGGATATAGCCACAACATTATGGACCATGTGGGATCTGCAGAACTCACATGAGAATTTAAGGAAATACTTGGGTAATTATCCTGGGCAGAACACTGGGCTATGTCAGCTACGCAGTCAATGCTCATGATAGCTAGTTTAAAACAAAAATTTGTGTATAGAAATAACCCTTTGAATTCAGTTAGAAAAATTTCAGATTGTTCTTGCAAACCAGAAGATGATGTAGAAGAAACAAGCAGTGCTAATTAAACTTTATATGAAGAAGGAGCAACTTTGAAGGAACTCAACTACCTCCTGGTACATAACATAAAGCAATAAAAATACTAATACTAGGTGACTGGTGACACATCTTCCACCCCTTCCATTTACATTAGTATGTTTAAAAATAAAAAAGGAAGACTAAAGCACCATAAAGGTTTTCCAATGCAACACAGGCAGCTACAAATTAGCTGTTAGCATGCCACACACAAGAAGAGTTATGAACTCCTCTTCTTAATTAAAACTAAATGATAACACCAAGATATTAAGCTGTATCTTTTTATACTTTTACTATTTTTATTAGACTCTTGAGCCAAATATGCTACTGGCATAAGCAGGCTCAGCTCCATTAAAATCAATGGAGTTAAACTTGATAACATTTGCAGTGAATGTGTCCCTTGATCTTCTAAATTGGCCATTCAGTGTAATGAGCATCTTTGAACTAAAAATAGAACCTCATATCACATCCAGGCCTCTTGCCCTGAACTTTGCAGAAGTTCCAAACCCAAACCCAAATCCAGGTTCAAATGTAAGTATTAGGTTTTCCCTATCAAAACAGAATGCTGAAAGCTTGAATGCTCCTAAACACCTTGGATTTGATGGGGAAGAGATGGATCAAAGTCATGTTTTCTAGCTTGGAACAATGTTTCATTTAAACCCAGTCTGAATCTTGGCCAGTGAGAACATCTACAGTATTGTAGCATTATCTAATTTGACTAGTCTGAACTCATTTTTAATAATACTGCCATATCAGTGATCACAGATGAAACTGTTATTAAAATTCTGTTTTTTTTCATATCATGGGTATGCAAAGTACAAAAGTATATGTTTAACTTTATTCCCATCGCTCTTTAGCATTTAAGACTTAAATCTCACTGAAGTTGAGCACATTTTTATGAATGCCACCCAAACACGCTCATATTCATATGCAAAGAATAGGATGTGTTATTTGCTTTTTAATGTAAAGTCATGCAGGAGACTGGCTTAATTTTCAGTAATATGAATTGTATGTGTGTGATTCAGTGACAGGGTGGGCAAACAATGATGTCAAGTAGGTGCCTACCCTTAAAAGAGGACTTGGCATTTTAGATCCTGAGGTTTTTCAGCTGATAAAGGAGAAGCAGTTCAGACATGCTTATGTATGCAGCATTTCTTATTGGCTTCTCACTCATGATCCAGGTTCTCTGAATTGCTCTTTAGAAACATCTAATTCTGTTCATTGATGATATAGGGAGCCTTACCTATCCATATTTTTTAATCAGGTTTCTGTGGCCAAAACTCTAAGTTGCCTATGTTTTAGGCACCTAAGGAGCTAATTAGTACATGAAGACACCGAACACCTTTCAAGATTGGCCTTTATAAAATGAAATATACAGACATCACTTAAGGTTATTAAGTGACAAAAGTTTCACAAAGCTTTATGGATTAATTGAATTCTGGGGATTAAACTCCACAGGGGTCCTGTAATAAGTTGAATCTTGTGGGGAAAAAAAGGACAAAAATACATGAGACAAGTCCCTTCTCAGTCTGGAGAGTTTCAGAGGGATGCCTTTGGTGAGGAAGAGGTAAAAGCATGAATAGAGTGGCTTTTCTAGTCCTCAAAACTTGTGCGGGTGGAGAGTGGAGGCAACATTGAAAGACTAAAGCAATCAGGGAATGGATGGAGAAAGGAACCTTAGGAGGAGTAACATAAAAGAGTGTTTGCAAGCTCTGAAATGGTGAATGGTGATTAGGTGTGTAGTGTGGGTATGGTCTGAGATAAGAAAACCAGTGCGGGCATAAATAAAACACAGTCTTTTAGCACCAGACAAAGAAACCAAGAAACAAACAAAACCAAATCCTTCTGTCCTTTGCCGAGCACTAGGAGGGGAGCCCATTGACTCTTGCCATAGCACAGCAGCCTAATTCCTCCTTGTAGCAAATGGCTCTGCTTAGTTTGCTTTCTTCTCCTCTGCTTATGCTTCTTGAAGCTTTTTAAAGCTCCTAGCTAGACACCCCCTGCCAATCTAAATATGGTGAAGCTGGCTTTCTCAATAGAGCTGACTGTTCCCTCTTAAAGGGACACACTGCCTTGTTACATGCACCTAATAGGTGAAGCAGAAATTGGCTCCAAGCAATTACAGTGGTAGTTGGGGAGGGAAGAATAAAGGAGTGTCTTGTTTGTTTGAGCTCTTTTATTAATCTACAAGAGAAGGATTTTAACTACAGTAAAAGCTTTGTTATCCAGCATCCATAGGGACTGGGGGGTGCCAGTTAATCAAGTATGCCAGTTATCTAAGAGTATTCTTATGGTTTCAAGAAAGAAACTAAGCCTACATTTTAACTATGATATAATAACTTTGAATATAACATTTAAACATAACATTATTATAACTTTTAACATAACATTTCAACTATGAGATAAAAACTTTTAATATTTTAACTATGATATAAGAAATAACATAGTAAATAGTATACTGTGCAATTACTGACCCTCAGCTGCTTCTGAAGGTGCCTTGGAATCAGAGGTTGCCTCAGAACATGGCTCTGCATTGGAGTGTGGCTCTTCTTGAGGATCATCAACATCAATACTAATATCTGATTCTTGACATAAGCTGCCTGAATCCTTGACACAAACTGCAGAAGCTGTCTGAAGCAACCTGCAGATATCTGTCTGCCTGCAAATCAGTTGCCTTTTTTTTCAGGAAATTGTTATGAACAACATGAAATTGCATCACTCCCTAAGCAGAATAATGAGACTGCTGCTCAGCAAACTTCAAGAATTTTTCCAGACATTGTGCAGCAGTAGCCCTAGCCACTTCAGTTCCTTCACTGTGGTCTTCTTCTGAGTCTTGTCCAGGTGCAGTAGATCTCTCAGGATGCACAACCTTTTCTATAATTTCAGCATCAATAAGGGTTTGTGCAACATTGAGGTCTTGATCAATGTTTACCCACTCTTCAAACTCAGTATCTTTAAGTTTAGTGAGTTTGTGGGGTCAGCATTTGAAGGACATCAATAATCTCTTTTAATGAATTATTTTTCTGTCTCACATCGAAACCTGCAAATTCTTCTTCAGAAGATTCCTCTGCAAACATCATTGCTGCCCACAATTTTCTTCAAGACTCCTTAAAGTTGTACACTTCACAGCAGACCAAGCACATGTCACATTGACAATAGCATCCTTAATGATGTACTGCAACTGAAATTCTTGAAGAGTGTCTTCATAGTGGAATAACTTCCTCATCTCATCTGTAGATGGATTTCAGGCTTTTGATAATTCCCTGATTGATAGGCTGTATGAGTGAGGTGACATTTGCAGACAAGAAGATGGTTAGAAAATACTTCCAGACACTAACTCTGCTTCAGGAGGGAAAGCACAGTCAGGCGGTCCTTGATCTGCTTAAAATCAGCTGCACCAACCTCAGCTGTACCAGCCAGGGTAGAAGTTAGCAAACAACAAAAAAGGCCAGTTTCATCAATGTTGTAGATCTGCTCTGGAGTTATGCCATACTCCACAACCAATTTTTTGAAAAATGCACAATATTTTTCTGCAGCCTCATGATCATCAGATTTTTTTTCTCCAGACACATCAAGCCTTCTGATACTATTGCAAAATTAGAAGCAAGACAAGCATCCATCTGAAAAAAACGCAGGCGTTGGTTATTTCTATTTGTTGATAGAAGTCTTTTGCTTTTTAGATCAGCATTGGGCCAAAAATTAGAGCTCCCTCCGAATGTTTTAAGGCAAACCATTCATACAATACCTTGCCTAATTGTTCTAATATTGGTTTGTGCAGTGTACAGCATTGCTCAATTGCTTTACTTGTCTCAGAATTCATCATGAACTGGGTAACTCAGCCTTCTGCGCCTTGATGTCCTAGATCATAGATGAGCTGACAGTGAATTCCTGCATCAACCTGTTCCTGTTTTCTCCTTTCTCCAGGCACTTAATTATGTCCAATTTCTTCATAATCATCAAAACAATATACTTTCATTTCTGTCATCCGCTTGTTGATTGAATATTGGTAGCCTTAGTTGCAGGATGGGCAAGATATTCGGCAATATTCAACAATAAAGTCACAGCATAAGCACAAGCTCAATGCAATCACAACATGATCACAATGACAGATGTCAGATGAGACTGCTGCTAGTGACACTGCTCGGCAGTGTCCTGAACAGCAAGATGCTGTATATGACAGATACCAGTTAATAGAGAATTCCAGATGGTAAAGTGCCAGATAACGCAACTTTTACTGCGTATAAACAGCTCAATGACTAAAACAATGAGCAATGCCTGTTGCAAGACCAGGTAAATAATTCTATAACACCTTTGCATAAAAAAGTGCATGTCTTATTCAAGGTGAGCAGCAAAACTTGTGGTGGGGAGGTCTACTAACAATGTAATATTAAAGCTATGTGGTTATATTCTTCATTGTCCCACAGCTTGTGTAAAAGCCTGCCATTCTCATTACATAGCAATTTGCAACCATTTTCATTTGTGTAAAAGAAATCACACAGTCTGCATGGCAATGTAAAATTGGCTGTATATGTGTGTTTTTCTTTTCTTTTGTTTTCTTTTCTTTTTAGATTCACAATCACCACACTCTTTATTTCTAACATTGCTTTCATGGTCATATGATGCTTTGATATGACTTGATTTTTGCAAAAAGTGTGTTCATGTATATGTATTAGGGTTTCAGGCTCTTTTTGTTGCAAAAAATAAATGCATCATGCACTTTGCAGTTATTTACTTTGTTTTTGGTTGGTTTCCAAAAACTATATCTCATGCTAACATTTGGAAGGTAATCACCCTGAGAGCATTAGTGATGAAACAATGTAGCAAAATATCTCACTAAACACACAGTCACCCCCTTGATGGATATGGATAATAGCTACTGCACTGCTAGTTTTTAAGATAGCAGAGTCCTCAAGAGAAGATACTAAATTTGATGCTATTAAATGTTACTGGTGTGCTTACTGCTTAACTGTGAATTTTGTAAATTTGAAATTATCTTGTTGTATAGGGCACATTTTGGTGAAATTGTTTTCTATGACCTTTATATAATGGTGTACGGTACTGGTACTTCAAATGTCTTTTTTTTTCCTCCTGCATTTTTATTTTTGGAAATCAAATAACAAGATTTCCTCCATTCTGACAGGGCATCTTAAAATACAACATGGTTTGCATAATGAGCAGCTGTAATTGATTTCTCAGCTGAATGTGAGAGACAGGTTCACGCTCATCTTCTATTAAGCTACTTCCCAGCAATTCTTGGCTGGTGAGGGAAAAGAATAGATTTTATTAGATTATTTGATAGCATACCTATCACTCTTTCTGACCCAAAGTCATTTCCATTTGCAATGAGCAATTTCAGTTACATGGTACAGTTACAGTTGAGTTCTTTTGCTAGACCAGTGTGCAGAAGCAGTCAATGTTCTTGAGAGATATGTGCTGTAGTGAAATGGCAGATTTAGTAAGACAAGACATTTTTTTTCTCTATAGGCTATGTGATACATAAAAGTCCTGTCATTTTGACATTTGCTACCTTTGCTTTATGATTTTGCCCTATTTTTCTCTTCTCCTGTTCATTATCATCCTACTTGATTTTTTTTTTTTTTTTTTGCTGCAAAGTAAGGTCAGAAAGGATAGGTAGCTACCTGTTGTCACATTACTCTGAATTTTTCCAGATAGAAGGAGGAAAAGTATAAGGACAGGAGGGTTTTTTTTCATCTGTTTGTTTGTTTAATTGTACTTTGTTTATTAAAGCACGCTTAGTATATATTAATTAACTTATGACTACATATTATATAATTTCCAGTCACACATGGCTGAATGTTCATTTCTGATCAGTCAACAGTCACTCAATATTTTATTAGCTTGTCTAGAATCAAGTTACAAATGAAGAAAAGCATATTCTTGACACACAGTGCTCACTTATCAGAATCCGGTAGTCAGTTGTTATGGAGGTCCCAGATGCTGTTCTTGTACCTCAAGGAACCTTTTCCTTGTCAGTGAGATCAAGCAAACAAACCAACCCCTACCACAAAAGCATCTGTGATTAGCTCACAAAATCTGGGCTGTTGTCTAGGTAGTCTTGTTTTATCACAAGACGTGAATACGTCCTTGAAATTAATTTTCCTGAGAAAATTTAATGTAATTAAAAATTGTGCTTTCAAATGGGTAAGGAACAAGGGAAAGTTTTTCAACAGGGACTGCATTCAGAGTCTTAGCATAAATGATTATTCATCCAAACATCTATAAAAGGGAAACACATTACTATTGTTTCCTCATTAGATTTATTCTTTCACCCAGGCACAAAACAGCTCAAATCCCTTCTGACTGAAATGACCAATCACACCACTTGAATAACAAATACTCAAAGTGAACAGTTTGAAAACAACCCATGTTCTGAAAGAGTGAACTAGAGATGAGCTGCAGCACACTGTTAAAGCTATGCTGGATGATTGTCTTGGCACTGATTCAACTAATTCATTTTTACAGTTTGACTCATCCTTAGAATAACAGAAGGTGTGTGGTAAATACACTTGCTCCACCTTTGGATTGTTTAGGACAATTCAGTTAGTTAAAATAAATTGTTAAAATGTTTTCAGGTCAAGCAAAACTTACTATTTTAGAATGTTCTATAATAGAGGAGCATCAACAAATGGTAAAGTGATGCTGTAGATTGTAGCACTGCAGAAACATAATGAGGAGAAAGACTTTAACATTAAAATATTTTAAATAGAGTCCATATTTAGCCTTTAGGACATACTGTGTGTGTCTATATGTTCATTAATGCATCCTAATTACTGCAAATTTAGTTTAGTACTTGTTTAATGAAGTACTAACTAAATGCGCAGTAACTAGAGTTAGTGTGCAGCAGCAGTGTCACACTTTTTTTTGTGACGCTTTCTGTGCATTAACCTAATAACAGTGCACAGTAGGCTATTAAAATGTTTTTTAACCTCCATGGTACTTCACAGTGTTGTTAGTTTAATGTGCAATAGGCATTTCATGTAGATGGACCCCTTGCTTCTCAGGTTCACAGCACAGAAAGTAAATACTGTGGAAAATGTAATGAGAGAAGTGCAAAATTAAGTCTAAATATAAGCATTCTTAAAATCACTCAAAATCATCAGAAAATGTAAATCCATTAATAAACCATTTGAATCATATGTTAAATTTAAGGACTGGAACAGAACATGTAAGTCAACACATTTTTCACCTCCATTTAGATACAATTTTTTCACTATGTTTATGAGGCAGCTTTGCTTATAGCTGACAAGGTTACATGACCTTGTGCTGTAATACAGCAGTACCTTAGCAGACTATAATGCATTATTCTGCCTATTTTGAAAAAAAAGATATATTTTAAAGATTATAACACATAACGACTAAAGATTTAACTTAAAATTGTCCCCCTTGAGTTGAAAAGTAATGCTTTAGAGCACTATAAAAATAAAAAAAAACTGTTCTTCATCCCCTTTTCAATAGATTTCTATTACATATTTCAACTTTCTTCAAATAAATACTGAACACTGGGTCACTCCTAAGGCCAGGTACACACATTATATATAAACCAGCACAAGTGATCAGAAATCAATCTAAACCTATAACCATACAGAACTTTGGTGCACATAGACTGATCTGAGAATAGCAGAATCCAGTCTAAAAGAGACCTGGTTTGATGTGCACTCAAATCTAGTCAGTTTCGATTAGACCACTGAATACTACTTCTGCACCAGATCCCCCATTTATTTAAGTTAGATCACTCCTTCAGCATCCCAGCCTTCTTTGCAGCCCTTTACAGGGAGGTGCATGTGCACTTGGCCCACATTTGGGCTGCCGGCCAAATGGCCATTGAACCCCACCCTTGTGCTCTCCCAAAGCCAATTAAGCACAGACTCTCTCACCAGCTCCGCCATCTGCCAGTCACAGGCAGACAGCAAGATGGGAGGGGGAAAGGAGGCATCTGTGTCCGCTGTGACCTTAGCACCCATGGTCCTAGACCATGCACCTGCACCTCATCATGAAGCATCCCAAGATGTATACACACACCTGACACTGAGCCCTATGGAGCCCGACCCTGGCTCCTACACACCCAGCTGGGGAACCCCATACCCCCATGCTTACAGAGCCCCACGAAACCTGAACTTGGCTTCCGCGCACCCAGATAAGGACCCCTATGCCCTCATGTTTTAGCACATCACACAGAGCCCAACTGATTTTGGCTCCCACACCCCATATCTTAGAGGCCAGAGACAAGTGCCCTGTCACCCAGACCCCAGCATGAAGCTGGTGCAGAAGGCTCATTTCTAATGGGTTGGGGAACATTGGGACTGGGCTTGCACAGAAGTAAGCCTGTGACCTCTATGGATCAGCCACTGCCATTAGGTACCCAGGTCATGGTCATCTGGAGTGCTGCAAGGCTTTTTTGGCCCACAACTACACGGCTCAAGAGTACTAGGGTGAAGAGGATGGGGGAGTATGCTTTCCGGTGCCCAGAAGCCAATCAGGAGTGGCCTGGGGTACTCAGAATTCTCCAGCATCCCTGGGAGTCCATGTGGCACACTGCAGGCATGCAGGAGTGCCGCCAACGTGCAGGCTTTGGCCAGCACAGGCATCCTACACGCTGCCTCCCATCTCCAGCCCTCACCCCACCACCACCACCACCACCAAAAGATAAATGTGCATACTGTTTGCTACCAGTCTAACCTAGGCCGCTTACAGAAAGCTGTATAACTTAGATTAATTATGCCTCAGGCTTTTATGAATTTCTGTACTTAGCCTAAGAGTTTTTTATTTAGTCACACTGTTAAAGCCAATGGGAGTTTTCTTGGACTAAGGATTTTGGAATACAGTCCTTTGTTTAGGGATGAAAATAATTAAATTATATTCTATTATTGTGATAAATAAGTGGTGATAAAAATTGACCAAATGCCAGCAAACCGTGCTCGCTGCAAGGAGAAACAGCGGGTGCAGCCCAATTAGCCATGCGAAACATGCATACAGTAAAATCCCCAGCTCATGCAGCTCAGAAAGCGTGCAAATGAAAGACCTGATCTGATTGGCTGTCGGGGCAGTATAAAAGGCAAAGCCCGGGAAAGGAAAAGCTGGACCACGCATAGCATCGGGAGGACTGATCACCCTCACTGAGGTCCTGCACCCACAGTTTCCCTCGTCCCCCCGGGCGCTCCCATCAGATAGTCTGCAAGCAGATAGGTGTAAAGAGCTCTCGAGTTCCTGTGGTTGAAGTTTTCGGTTGTGGCGTTTGCTATGAAGTTTAAGGGAACTGCCAGCACGGAGTGAGGTACAAAGTACTGAAGTACCTCATGGCGGAGCGGGACATTTAGGTGTCTCATGGTGTGACTCACAAAGTCTGTCTGCAGTGTTTAAGTTGTGAGTAAAATATTTATTTCTTATATTGACTCGGAGTCTCTCGTGTCAGATGGGAAAAGTGAAAACAGGGCGAAACGTTCCTGAACCCTTTCGACCCTGGCCTGTTCAACTCAGGGGTTAATTCCTCCCCCCAATTTCTCCTCACAATTATGTTTATATTATGCCTTTTCATTGAGTGATAACAAATCTGGTGATAACATAAAATGGTAAGGAAAGATCACCAGGAAAAGACCACAATAACCAGAAGAAAATAAACATGAATACAAAAGAAAATTTTATAAACATCATAATCTGATTATACTGTTTCCCACATGAAATGGGTATAATACCCAAACATGCTACTTTTAGCTCATATTGCAAATCTGTCATTATGGCCATGCCCCACAAGAGAACATGAGAACAATTCAGCAGAAAATATCTTTGTGAACCTGTTCAAAACTGACTAATCACAAAGAGATCCAAGAGTGTATTTCATACTGCACATAATATAGCTAACTGTGTCACTATATTTAGGATTGTAGACCTGACAATGATACAAGTATTACAGTTGGATATACACTTTAAAATAATAAGTACATCAACATTGTATATTGCACTTTAGCAATATGCAGTCTAACTAACTCATTTACTAACTTCAACCAGAAGCAGTATGCAAACAGGGTAGCACAAAACTACACAGAAATTAATTGACTTGTGGCAGGTACCAAAGGTGCCTAGAAGGGCTAGAACAGGCAGCAGAGTGGCCAGCAGGTGGGGGCCAGCCCTGATGAGAAAGTTACATGACTGTGGGAGGGTCCCTGGGACTGGAGAAGAGGACTGAGCAGCTTCCATATTAGCCCAGTCCCTCAGGGCTGCACCAGCAGTGTACCTGCAAACAGCTGGAAGAACCACCTGGCTGGAACTGCTGCTTGTGACATCTTGGAGGTAAAGGATGGAAACTATAGGGGATGGCAAAAGGTTCCTGGTTTTGGGGTATGACATAAAATTATACCTTGTTGGGGTAGGATGATATGGTGGGTCTGCCTGTGGCAGGGTGGTTCCCAGGAAATGCCATTCCAGTTGCCTCCCCAGTAAAAAGTGAGGATGCAGTGCCTTATAGCCCCAGCTCCCACACCTGGGGGGTAACCAAAAATTGGGACAGGAAGAAGGCCAAGCACTCCTAGAGAGAGGCACCTGAGCCCAGGAGGTTTAAGACCCTGAGACCCCAGTATAGGGGGGAGAAGCCACAGAAAGATGGTGAAGTCCTGCTGTGAGGGGGCAGTAGAGTAGCTCCAGAGAGGGTGTATAAGAAGCTGGACCATGTTGGGTAGGATCAGAGTAGGCAGGCCCAAAGGACAGCACTGATGAGGAGTTATAAGCCCCATTAAGAGGGCATAAGACCCTAGTGGAAGGATATAAGATGGAAGCTCCAGAGGGAGGGCATGAGATCAAGGCAAGCACCAGCATGCCTATGGCAGAGTGCTTATCTTGGATGCCATCTGCGAAATATGGGACATGGTATAGGGTAGACCAGAGCTGTGCGTGACATCCTAGGCATTAAATGGGAAGTTTCCCATTTTTTTATAACAGCTTTCATTCACCAAGTCATGGCAGGTGAGACAGGACAGACTTGGGCAGGCCAACACTGGGGCCGGCTCCATGAAGCCCCTGTCACATTACTGTAAAGAGAAACATGAAGAAACCAGATATTGTGCTACCATGCCAAGGCAGGTTAGAGGTAACTCAGCTATACTACACTGGACAGTGTGATTGCTGTTAAATTTGAAAACACTTAGAAATTTGGTTTCTAATGGTGTTGTGATATAAGAGAAAGGAGTGCCTGACAAATTACTTGCTCTGGAGGCCTCTTCAGCTTTGGAATTTGTTTCCATTGTCCCACAGTTTCTCATTTCAATCAAGTTTTATTAACACAGTCAAGCTGGAATGTTTTTTTTCCTCAGGCATTTAGAATCATCGAGTCCTAGAATCAGAACAAATTGGGATTGGAAGGGACCTCAGGATGTCATATAGTCCAAGCATCTACAAAAAGCAGGACCATCTCCAAATATCTCACCTCAGCCAAGATTTTTTCTAGCTGGATCTTGAAAACCTCCAAGGTTGCAGATACCGTAACCTCCTTGGGTAACCTATTCTACTGTTTTACCACCCTCCTTATAAGAAAGTATTTGCTAATATCTAACCTAAACTTCTCATGCTGAATCTTAAGACAGTTGTTCCCCGTTCTGTCATCTTCTACCACTGAGAACAGTTTTACTCCATCCTCTTTGGAGCCTCCCTTCAGGTTGTTGAAGGCTGCTATTAAATCCCCCCTCAATTTTCTCTTATCCATACTAAATAAGCCCAGTTCACTCAGCCCCTCCTCAGAAGTCAGTTGTCCTAGTCCTCTACCCATTTTCATTGTCTGCTGCTGGACTCTTTCAATTTGTTCACATCTTTTCTATATTGGCAACCCAAATCTGGACAGTACTGCAGATGTGGCCTCACAGTGCCAAAGAGGGGAATAATAACTTCCCTCTTCAGCTCTTTGGAAAATAACAAACACTTTTATTGGAAATTTGTGAGGTTTCAAAGTATTTCTTCATTCTACATTGGAACTAAACCCCTCTCACTCTAAAAAACACTTTTTTAACAATGGAATTATAACATTTTCAAGTGAAAAGCCCCAGCTTTTGATTCAGGTCCTATTTCTGCTTAGAAATGAAAAAGAAAAAGAGATCTTGGCCAAAAATACCTCTGATATCAACTTATTTGAAATATGTCTGAGGAAATAGTTTTTGGCTTTAGTGAGATAGCATATTTTGACACACTATAATTTTGTCAAAAATATTCTGAGTAGCTGTATTCAAAGTAAATAAGTAAACACGGAAACACACTTTTCCTGTCTCATTGAATTCCTCAGTTATCATATTTGTTCCCATTTGGTGATCTTTATCCTTGACAGCACCCGTTACTATACTGGTTATTACTTTAGTCAACAGGTATTTCTGAATCTCTTGAGAGCATCTTGTGGTTTTTTATCTCAATGTATATAAAAATTCTTCCTGGCATTTACCTAGCTTGATAAGCCTAGAACTATCAATGAAATTTTAGCAGGAAAAGGTGAGCTTTCATGCCAGTATATTTTTCTGAAACCCTTTGAACTTTAATTGTTTTCAAACTTATATTTGTTTCTTTGAATTGTTTTTCTATATTCATACAATTTTTTTATTGATTATGCTATTGACATTAACAAACACATCTGAATATACATTCATGGCTTTAAAACCAGAGTAAAAATAACTTCTATAATCAAAATGTATATCAAATAGATATATGAGCCACTGTACTAAAGTTCATATGAAACTGGTAGATACTGCCAATATATCTCTAAGATGACTAATAATTCTCTAGTATTAAATTAATTAAACATTTATACATTCTTCATATTTATTGTGCCAAAAAATTACACCTTATGTATAGTGATTTGATATAATTTATTCTATGACAAGTTGAAAGCACAGGTCTTAGATAAGGAAATGAATCTCATCAATGCTCTATAATTGAAAGCAAAGCTGTAATGTGTTCTGGAGTAGGACGAAGTCAGGTGCCACATCTACTTCCTATATTCACTTCATTCCCCTAATTTCTTGGTTTTGCTTATTATAAATACGTCACATTTTTAATTGTATTGTACACAATGTATTTTCTTTTGTCTCGCCCTTACCAAATTCATTCAGCATTGACCAGTCTAATATCACAGTAAATAATATGAACTAAAAATATTGCATTTTATTCACACTTGCACTTCCCCAGAAATTTCTATAATAGTACATTTAAATCTCTCTCTCTCTCAACAGTTTGGACTTTCTGTTCCAATATTATAAATTATTAGCATGAGGTATGGTGTACCTACTTAGCACAGTCATGAGGATGACAATTTCTACAATTATGCATTCCTAACTTCCTTCATGGAATAATGTGCTTGGAGAGATAAATGCTCTTTTCCTTGTTTTAGAAGGTCTAATAAATGTTATTTATAGCATATTAGCTTGACATAAGCAGGTAAAATGAACAAGTCATAGAGAATATATGAGGGTGCAAACAGAGGTTGAATTACAAAAACTCTTGATATTTCTTACTTGCATGCAAGCATTTTTCTTTCCCCAATGGATATTCTACATGGTTCAGTAAGCAATAAAGGAACTTGAACATCAATAATATGTGTGCAATCATGACATGAGGAAGCTTGTATTGTAGACAGATTTGTCCAGCAGCAAACACTTCAGTTCTAGTCATGGAGAATACTGTAAGAATAAATCAATCAGACAAACAAAACATCTTATTCTGTATAAAAGAACTGCACAACAAATAATTCACATTTGATTATTACACTGAAGGGGGCCAAAAACCTCTTGAGTAAATTCAACATGATGATTGGCCTTGGGACCAAAATCACATGGAACCTTGCTAATTGATGAGAGACAAAATTACAGGTTTATTAGTTAAGTGATTCCAGTTAAAGAAAAATATCTGTTTTCCAAAATTGGTTTTCATTCCAACTAAGAGTAAACCCACAAAATTTCAAAATCCCTTTTAAAAAGAACAGTCGTAGGATCCTAGCTTCAAAACAATCAGGCTGATTGCATGCCTTAGAGCCATAGTAGCAACTGTATAGGCAGGTTGGCCAGAAAACAAGAAGCGTTCTGTCAAACCTTCCTAACAGGCAGCTGTGGCTGAGTAGAAGGTTTCAGTTTTCCTAAATTTGAATGGAAAAACAGTTCTGCTGAAATTGTTTTGACAAGTATCAGTTTAAATATCTATAATTTAATTTGAATTTCTTAGCGTTATAAATAAAAAGTCCACTGGCTGTGTTTTTAGTGGAATCTGTTTCTAGAGACTTCATGAAGAAATTACTTATTGTCCCACACTATTCAACATTTTGAATGTAGTGATAGGGGACATAAAAAGATTACTGATGAAGTTTCCAGGTGTCACAAAAACTGGGAGGAGCTAAATAATGATGATGGGAGGGCCATGATTCAGGTTGCTCTGGCTCACTTCATAAACAAGATTCAGGTAAGCAATGTGCTTTTTAATCTGGCCATATGCACAGTCATATATATAGGAGCAAAGAAAACAAGACATCTAGGACTCTATCTGTGGAAGTACTGACACTGAAAAAGATGTCAGACATTGAGCTGGGCAATGATCTCTTAGCAAATAGAATATTGTGTCTAGTTCTTGTGATCATAATTCAAATAAGATGTTCCATGACAAGTGCCACAAAGGATCAGACCAATGGTTCACCTACTCTAGTATCCTGTCTCCTGTAGGATACTACTCTCTGTTTACCATTAAGGCATATACTAAATAATCTTGTATTTAATAAGAACATTATATACAAAACATTTCCGTATCCCATTAATTACTGTGATTGTTACTATTATTATTGTTGTTATTATTATAATCTAATCCATTGACAGTGATAATGCAAATGCCCTCTCACCCTATGTTGCTGAAGTTTCTGAGGGCATTTTGCATAATGGTTGCATCTACACGACTACTGTGCAGTAGTATTGCATGGCAAAAAACACAACACATTGCTACTGCGCAGTCAGCATCACAAAAAAGCCATTTCTTGGTGCTATGGCTCTGGTTACTGTGCGGTCACTTTGTATTTGTATAAACAAGTGACACCGACTGCTCATAAGCTCATATAAATAAGTACTAAATGACAGCTCAGTAACAACGGTGCAGTCAGGGTCTCATGCAGATGTGGCCACAGACTTGCTGGTACAGAATGCTGATGCTTTTTGATGCTAAGAACATAAATGAATAAACACAAGTAAGAATGAAAAATGAAAGGACTATAGAAATAAGAATATAAGAAGAGTAAGTGTGAGTATAATTGCAAGTGCCTGTTCAAATGCATTTATGATCATATATGCTTTCCATGCCACTTTTTATTCTTTCCAGGAGTGCATGAAGATATAATTAGGTAATGCATATGTAATTGTAGTAATTGATTTTATTTTCTTGAACAAAGATTTTTTTTTTTTACTTTTTAGACAGTTCTAATTCAGTTAATTAAAAAAATCCCTTTAGTTCCATCAACATTTAATAGTAGTTAACATTCCATTTCAATTAAAATTAAATACTCCTATTTTCTCATTTTTTCAGTTCTTAAAATATTCCTTTAAAATGTAACTAATTTAAAAAAAGAGTTAGTAATTTAAGTGGTCCTGGGGTCTTGTAGCTCTTATCTTTCCAACTTGGGTAGGGAAGTAGCATTAGCATTGCCAGATAATTAAGTAATTCCCAGTTAATAAAATATGTCTAGATTTAGATAGTTTCTTTCATTATGTAGATATATCAGCAAATTACCTTGCTCTTTTTGTACCTAAAATATTTTAAGAACAACGGTATCAGGCAGTTATTGTATGAAGGTTTAAATGTATATACATAACATTTGCAAACATTTTTCAGAAGAAACCTATTCAATTTTAACAATTGAAGGGTTAACATATGTTTTCACCTTTAGGGGTGTTGGTTATAACTGTGTTAGTCTAAGGACATAGGCAAACAAGGTAAATCTGATATCTTTTATTAGACCAGCTAAAACAGTTGGAAAAATTCTTCGTTGCGAGCTTTGGATACAAACACCCTTCTATTTAAGTATTAATATAATTTTTGAGTTATCTACAAATTATTTCAATATCATAATTTTCAGAGGTGTAACAAGTCAGGTGGGCACCCAGGCCATTTGTTAGGAAACAGAGGCAGCACCAACTTCCGGCTGCCACTGTGCCACTAGTGCAATTGCACAGCTTCAGCAGCAGCTGGTATTTTTCTGTAACACTTTCCTTTCCTAAGTTGGTTTCCAGAGCCACAGCCTGGGTTGCCTTATTTTCATTAAGGATGTTTCTCTGTTTCTGCGAGTTTAAACCTGAGGTTTTTCTCTTTGCAAACATGTGGGGTAACAGAAGCCCACCTCTATTACTGTTGATAGCTCCAAAGCGTATCCTATATATCATTTCTCTTTGGCATACACTAAATAAAGAATATATTTATATTCTTTCACACAAATATAAATAAAAAATTAAAAATATAATATAAAAAATA
Source organism: Caiman crocodilus (assembly GCA_030014935.1). NCBI lineage: Eukaryota > Metazoa > Chordata > Crocodylia > Alligatoridae > Caiman > Caiman crocodilus. The sequence goes on along the minus strand of JAGPOW010003648.1, from coordinate 18,878,293 downwards.
GGGCTCATTCAAAAGCATAAATATCTTACAAGGTATGTTTTCTTGAGCTAAACACCATATCTATATTAGATTGGTATCTTATATGAGAGGGATATGTCTTTGTTTTTAATAAGATACTACTTGGTTCTTGCTCTCCTTTTGACCAAATGGTTTCTGGATTTGCAAGCTACCATTTGCAGTACATTTACAATTTGCAATTTAAGAATCATAACAGCTATTCTATGCAAAGCATAAATCAGAATAAATAATAGTTAAATACACTATCTGAAAATCATATAAAATAGAACAGGATATTAAATCAGAAGAGTTGTTACATGCCAAAATCTATAGAAGTGCACCAAGAACTTCTTATAGCCAAAGAGGATTTATCCTATTTAATTTTTTTTTTATTTTTATCACTTCTTTACAGAAAATGGAGATTTCCTAAGGATGACTATGATTAGCTCTGACATTTCTTACCCATGCCATGACATCTCATATCATATTTTTCATGTACCAAGTAGATGGAAACAAAAATAGAACTAAAATCCAGCAGAAGTCAAGACAAATATTAAATAACATAAGAACAAATTGTAAAATATTATTAAAAAACTTTTGCATCAATATGAGATTTGGATTGAACTGAGAAATCTGAGGGAGGCTGGACTGGGATTGGCTGTGTAAGGAAAATAAAACTGGGACAAAGAGCCCTGGGTGAAGCAGTATTGGGTTAGGCCACATAGGAGAGGACAAAGGCAAATGTGTTGTAACAGAGGAGACAAGAAATGGATAGAAGAGTCTGTGCATATTAGAGCTCACATCCTTGATGGACCAGGAATGAAGCCCATCTTTTTCTGCTTTTCTTTCTTTCTTGAGTCTCACCTTTCTTTTACTATGTGCAAATATCTGTTAAATTCACTGGCAAAATAACCCATTCTCTCCAGTGCTCATCCCCTTTATCTGCAAACTCTTCCTCCCTATAAAATCCAGTATTCCATCAAGTCATGGCAGGAAAGGGAGCGAGATTATAGTTTAACTGGAACTGCGGATAGAGAAGTCCCAAGACCTCTCCACTGGTAGCAGAGCCCAGGAAAACATGTAGGAGGCACGGTGATAGCCATATCAGGTGATCCCCCAATACATAAAAATTCAAATGTATGAAGATTTGTAGAGATTGGACCTTGTAAAGGTCTCCTCCTCACCTTTTTTTATTTTAAAGTAACTATTTAGGTGCTACAAAATGGGGTCATTACAATTACCATACCTTCCATATTTTAAAAGGAGCTTTAATCAGGTATTTGAAAGAAAAGGTGAATAAATGTATCTTGCAAAAAGTTTAGGGGTATGGACCTCCTATGCAGATTGAGGTGCTTCTCTGGAACCCTAAACGAGATGTCCAAGCCCTAGGAAGAGCCACAATTTTAGAAAAAAAATTATATTTCAGCATTTCCCTATTGCCTAGTTCTATGCAAAAATATTCTGAGCATGGTGATGCTAGGCAGGCTAGACAGATCTGGTTCCCATCCAGAGATGTTAACTATTCATACACTATATAGGGAAACTTCTCACTTAACATACAGTTCCCCATTATATTCCAGGGGTTAAGGACTTAAAAGTTAAGCAATGCAGAACCTAATTTTCAGAATCTTAATCCATCAGTTAGATCCACAGTTTCCCTGCTGAACTGCTTTCTAATTCTGTAGATTTCTCCAAGTGTCTACAGTTTTTTTTTGTGATCATTTTCAGAAATAGCTTAGCCTTGACAGGAATGAAGAGGCTTGAGATAACATGCCTAGTAATAAGGCAATTTCACCAGCTGTTTCATTTCAATACCGTTTCGACTAGTTTCAAGCTTGAAACAGTGAAATTGAAATGAAATGAAGGGCTTCAAAACAGCCTCAAAATGAAATGAGGGAAGTCAAAACATTTTGAAAGATTTGAAATGTTTCGAGTTTTGAAGCTCAATCTGAGCTTGCCTGCAGGGATACAGAAAGTAAGAAGAGGGAGGGGGAAGAGGGGAAAAAGGTGCTGGGGGAGGGGCGGGGAGGAAGGTCTGCTCTCATATTGACTATGTAGCTGGCCAGTGACTGTCATCGTTCCCTGAGGTCCCTTCCAATCCTAGTGCTCTGGGGGAGGGATGGAAAAACATAAAAAGCATAAAAGGGACCATTGTTTGAACTGGCCTGCTTTCTTCCTTGGGGTCTGACAGTTACTGAGCTATCTTCCAGCAACACAGGAGCATTAGACAACAAAGGCTACTATTACCATTGATATGAATGATTTCCTACTTGCTAGCCTAGCGAGTGCGATTCCACAATAGCTTTACTTTCTTCTAGACCCTTTTTATTTTATATTAATTGATTTATTCTTTTCAATTTTATAATTATATTGGAGATTACACTATAGAACTTGTGTAAGGAGATACACCTATATTTTATTTCTATACATTTATACCTTACTACACATAATACACCCATACCTTATGGAATTTATATAGGAAGAGAGATACATGTATACCTTGCAGAATATACTGTATACCTTATGGAATTTATATAGGAACACAGATACATTCATACCTTGTGACATATACTATACACCTTACAGAATTTATAGAAGAAACCAGATACAATTATATATTTGTATAAAAAACCAAAACACTATGAAACACACCATGAAGTGAGGTGGAAAGGCAGCTGGAAGCCTTCAGTGAGGGGTGGAAGTGGGGGTAGACGGACAGCTGTAAGTCCTGTCCCCCCCAAAAAATACTGAGATGCAGTTTCTTTCCTACAACTAGCAGGGATGAGGCTTCCACAAGCAGCAAGGAAAGGGAAGCAGTGCCAGTGCCACTGCCTGTGCCTGAGTTTACGTTCCTTCCAACAGCAACAGCCATAACCACCCCCTCCCCCCATCATGACAACAAGCAGTAGCACCAGCACCAGAATGACAGTGTCCTCCACCCTCATTTTACATCCCATACTGAGCCTTTCACCACCAGAGGAAGAGCTGAAGCTGGAGCTAGAGCTGGATCTGAGTGCCCTAGAAAGGGAAATTATGGGTTAGGAGGGTGAGTCAGCTGAGTTTGTACTCCACACCCCTCACATTTCCCCTAGAGTGAGGTCTCCTTCCCCAAAAGGCATTTCAGAGGAGACTCAGGTAGAAGTTGCGGAGGCAAGCAGCTGAGCTGACTCCGCCCCTCCTGTTGCTGTGCCTCTGCTGCTGAGGAGGAGGAAATTACAGCATCCATCCATACATCCACATCCCAGAAGTGAGTGGGTAGTGTGGTCTGGGATAGGCAGTGAGTTGCTGGGAAGGGATGGCCTCCACCACTCTCTGCTGGGGAGGAAGCTCTTCTCATCCAGACTGGCTGACCTGCTCTACCAGGCTTTAAACTAACCCCACCAGGGGATGGGGGGACTACTGCTACTGCTAACCTGATGAGCAACCCTTGCAAAGCCAGCAGACCAAAGCACTTAAGCACTTAAGCACTTAACCCCTGCCCCAGTCCTGGAATGAAGTGTAGGCAAGGCAAGGGCCCCCAGGTGACACTTGCATGCCTATACACAAATGCCAGGAGCTTGAGGAACAAACAGGAGGAACTTGTGCTCCTGCTAAACACAAATAACTATGATGTCATAGGGATAATGGAGACCTGGTGGGACTCCACCCATGAATGGACCACAGGTATAGATGGCTATACCCTGTACAGGAGGGATCGAGTGGACAAAAGGAGTGGGGGTGTAGCTCTCTATGTCAAGGAAAGCTACATATTCCTGCAAGCCAACATTGGCACCCACTGTGGACCTGAGACTCTCTGGGTTAAAATCCATGGGGAACACAGCACAGGCGATATGATGATGGGAATGTACTACAGACCCCCTACCCAGGATCAAGACCTTGACCAGGAGTTTGCCAGGGAATTGGCTGTGGTTGCGCACTCCCAGTGTATGGTTGTCATGGGAGACTTTAACTACCCAGACATCTCATGGGAGGATCTCTCAACCAAATCCGAGTGGTCACAAAGCTTTATCTCGTGCATGAATGACTTTTATCTGATGTAGGAAGTCCACGGACTGATGTGAGGTAAAGTGCTGCTCAACCTGGTCCTAGCAACCAGGGATGACCACAGAAGGCTATCTATGAAATGGCCTTGCTCAGGGAGATTGAAATTAGCAGCCCCCTTAACAGAACTGAATGGGATACCATCTCCCAGATCTTGGTGGTCCTCAAGCCCTTCCTCGAGGCCACTGAGACCCTCAGTGCTGGCAATGTGATCCTTAGCCAGATGATCCTTGTTGTGAGGGAACTTCAGAGCTAAATGGAGAACTTCTAGGGGATTGATACTCCTGCCTGGGGCAAGCCACTGTCACCAGATGTGCAGGCACTAGTGAGGTGACTGAAGGAAAGCACCAGGAAATGGCTTAATCTCTTGCGGTCTAGTTCAGTCCACGTGCTGGCCGCTACGCATGACCCGAGGGTGAAGGCAGTGTATGCAGCAGCCAAAGCGTGAATCAGTGGATGGAGATGCTGGTGAAGAGATGAAGGCAGAACAGCATAGGCGGGGGGACATGGAAGTGAGGAATCCACAGTCCCATGTTAGCACACCATCCAACAGCCAGTCTCCTCCTCCACCGCAGGCACTGACAATGTGGACCAAATGCACCAGACCCTATCATCAGGGAGGCAGCACTCAGGTCTTGATAGCTGCTTAGCTTGCTAAGGACATGTAGTTGCTGCTGCATTATCCCTTTGCTTACTGGGCAAACTGCAGCCAAATGTGGCTGGATCTGGTCACAGTTGCCCAGGAGCACCTGTCCTGTCCACTGACCAGTGTTCCAAGCAAGAGGGTGTTCAGCATTGTTGAGAATGTAGTGACACCCCACTGCATCTGCTTGGATCCTAGTTTGGTGGAGCAGCTGGTGCTCCTGAAGGTGAACCTCCCACTGCTGGGGATCCCCAAGCTCTAGATGCAGATGGAGTGAATGTCACCCCACTTGCTCCATTCACACCTATTTCCTTTTTTAAAAGTTATTTAATGCCCCACTCTCAGAGTTGGAGGGGGCATTCAGTGCATCACCAGCCAGTAGGAGATCATGTCCCTGCTGAGCCAAGATGAACTTGGTGGTATGAGCTGGGGCTATGGGGAAGGAGGAGACCCCAGGTCCTAGACATGACCACTAAACCTGCACTCTGCCAGGTTTGGGGAGGTATGGTGGGACTGCTTGCAGCCTCAGGAAATGCCAGGAATGAGGATCCCCCTGATGAAAGGTGGGTAGGAGGTGCCATAACCTCCAGCCACCACAAGTGCATCCAGAGTCCTGACTGGGGAAAGCCTGGCCCCGTCATGTCTTTGACAGGCCTGAGGCTTGCTGGTTGCTGTGAAGTTGTGAGGCTCCAGCTGAGCCCATCTTAGCTGCCTGGGGTGCAAGCTATTGTGTTGAAAAACCCTTTGAAAGGCTGAGGAAGCACCTGCAGTTGGTGTGTGTGTGTGTGCTATTCCTGGATGGAAGGAATAGTAAAGAGGCCAGAGGCTGGCATGCAATTCAGGCAAGAAAGTCAGTCAGTGAAAATGGAAATGAAGGGGTAAGGGGGTGAGGGACAGGCTGCGCTTGTGGTGGGGGGGGAATGTAGCAGCACAGGTAAATGTGGAAAGGTATCTGGGGAGTCAGATGTCAGGCAGGTTGTAGTGTGTTAGAATTCCAATGTCTATACTGAGTCCATGTGTTTCTGTACCTACTATCTAAGAGGTTTATGAAGTGCAGTTCATAGGCTCATCTGTGAAAAGTGGTTTGTAAATTCCCTTTGAGGATCAGGCCTGAGAGATCGGAGACAGGTGGTGTTCTGTTGTTGTCTTTGACAGATTTTTGGTATGCACTCATTCTGGTGTGCGGTTGTTGCTTGGTGTCTCCACTTATTGTCCATCACTAAGTGCCCTGATGGAGATATATATTGTATTATGAAGATATATCCATACTGGAGATATTGTTGACTGGTTTTTGCATGGCTTATCATGGCATGGCCTGGTTCCAGTGTGTTTTGGGCTTTAGGAAGTTGGCTTCTGGTGATGAGGTTATGGAGGTTCAGTGCTTGTTTGAATTTACAGAGCATTTTTCACAGACAAGCCTATGAACTGCGCTTCATCAAACTCCTAGGTACAGAATATAGTATCATAGTATCTAGGGTCAGAAGGGGCCTAAAGCAGGCCATCTAGTCTAACCCCCCCTGCCAGTGGCAGGAACGAGTGCCAGGGTCACAGGACCCCAGCCAAGTACCTATCTAATCTACTTTTAAAGATGCCTAAGGAAGCAGCAAGAACAACTTCCCTAGGAAACTGGTTCCATATCCTAGCCACCCTAACAGTGAAGTAGTGCCTCCTAATGTCTAACCTAAACCTGCTCTCCAGTAACTTGTGACCATTGTTCCTAGTTACCCCTGGTGGTGCCCGGGAAAAAAGAGCCTGCCCTATTTCCTGCTGATCACCC
>JAGPOW010003648.1:18852437-18862861 GCA_030014935.1 Caiman crocodilus | reverse complement strand
ATGTGTGTAAGCTATAGTAAATTTACCTTTATTCCACTCCCTACTTGCCTCCTTGATCCAAATGAACAGACTCACAGTGCCCAGCTGGCCTGTGACACTGCCACCACTCTGCATTCAGCCACATTCCCCCTGCCCATGCTCCACATCTAGCTGCTGGGGGTACACTGTTCCAAAAAGGTTGAAAACCCCTGCACTAGGGACTCAAACATGGTAGCACAAAGGGAGCCACACAGCAGGTCATAGAAGGAAGGAGAGTTTTTTCAAAAGAAATCTTCGTGGAAAACAGGCCCCGACACCGATACATCAAACCCCATGTCGCATCGGCACCAATATAAGGAAAATTTACTGTATCAGCTTTTCAATCTCCATCTCCCTGCTTCTTCAGACTGTCTGCAAACCAGGTTATTTCTAATACCTTTCTCTGTCCCCTCTTGTAGACTGACAGATTGCACCCAGCAGGTTGTTTGTCAGAACAAAGTTTCAGCCCCTCAAGCCCTACAAAGAAAACATTTCTCTCATTAGTTTCAAGCTTTTCTCATCTGTGGAGTGCATTTGCAAGCCACTAGCTCTCTGCCCTTTGTTCAAATGAAATTGGAGACCCACACGGCCACCTCTTAGCACTAGCTAGCATGAAGGTGACGGGTGGGGCATGGCCAGATGCCCAGGTCCCTGCACTGGGGTCCCTGCTGTGGAAGAGGGAAAGGGGATTCCCTGCTTGAGCAGCCAGGGTGAGGTGGCAGGGAGGGGGAAGCCTGGCAGCCACTGCAGTCCCTCAGCCAGCCAGAGCTGTGGTGGTGCTCTGGCTAGGAAGGGGAGGAGCAAGGCCAACCCTGCTCTGCTCCAGCAGACAGCCCTGCTAAGCCCAGAGAGCATGCCAGGACTCTGGTTTAACTTAAACCAGGAAGAGATCTGGGACAGACACTGCATAAACCAGTTTGACCCAAATCAGTTAAGGCTGATACTACATTCAACCAGGTTTATCTCAAACTGGTTTCAACCATTTTCAAACTGGTTTATGTGCACTGAATGTCTGTTCTGTTACAGGTTTAAACTAGCTTATCATTTAAATTGGTTTATGTGTAATGTCCCTAACCCAAAAGACCATTTTAGATCATCCTGCCAATATAAAGAGGCCTTCAAGTGAAAATAACTATACTTACACCTACGTTAAGGTTCCTATACTTTGACAGAGTAGGGGAAAGAGGTCTCCTCCTGATAAATAAAAGTGTGGCACAATTCTTTTAGAATTCAGACTATAGCTCACCTATGTGATCTGATGTTGATAGAGTTAGGTACTACTCTCACAACAAATTTTAAGTTATTCCAGCTACCAAAATATCACCTGTTCAGAGAACATCAGCTTTGTAAAAGCTACAGTGGTCATCATTAGTTGGTCTAATAAAAAATTTTACATCTACCAAAAGAACCTTGCCTGCCTATGTCCTTAGACCAACACAGCTACAACCAACAATCCTGCGGCCATCATTAGAAAGTCAATATTTGCTAACAGGAATAATGTTTCTATGTAATGATCAAAAAACTACTACAGCATTCTTAAGAGCAAACTGTAGACAAACAACTTATAACAATCAACAACCCTGATAGTGACCAATGCATACAGTACGGTACTCTGCAATACCTATCACCAGCCTATGTCAATAGTCTCTGTCCATATTCATTAGGGAAGGGGATAAGAAGCAGGATAGAGATTGCATTATCATTTTCTGTTATCACTTAAAATGTTCTCTTTCTTCAGAAGTGCTAAGGACTTTCCAAACATGCAAAGCAATGCAGGCACTGCTCTGAATAGAGCCCAACCTCAAGTCAGAAGCACTATTATTTCTACCAGCTGCTCTAGGTGTGTTTTATACATGCCTTTACATGTCTGTTTTATCTATCAATTTCCAGATGCAATCAACTTCCACACAGGGTAAGAGGGAGGGGAAAAGGGAGAAAAAAACCCACAACCTGTAGTATTCACAGTACTCATATTAATTCATGTCTATTGTGCAGCTAAGACGCATAGCATTCAGGCTGCATTTTTTTAGCTTACTGAAATTACTGTTCACTGAGGCCGACTTGGCCTTGTGTTTGTTGTTCTGAATTAACTGATCTCATGCCCAGGCATTTATGCAAGTGCAGAATGCATGTCAAAGTGCAACCTGGGTATACCAGATCAATATGGTAGGGTTTGCACTTTGTGGATCAGTAGCATCACTGAAGGGAGAGGAGGCAACTGGGCAGAAGCCCCAGATGCCCCCTTGAAGGAGAAGTGGAGGAGGCACAAAAAATGCCACTGCAGCCAACAGTGCTCAGTGAACAGCTGCTGGCCAGGGCACAGGGCTGCTCTGTTATGCCTCTAGTTAGGTCAATTATTATGTCCGGTGCAGGCTCTCTTTGAACAGTAAAGTGTTTCACTTAGTAAGCAACATCAGCAACCACCATAATGGGAAGGGAAAATCCCTAAATTCTCCAGCCCAGGTCAATAATTATTAACCAAGTAGGATTGTTTAACTGAAGACTGAGGTATGCAATTAACATTCTTATTTACAGCTAGATTCTCCTACCCCTATTCCTTCCCACTGAGCCCTTAGACCATAGCCATACTAATTGCAATGGATCTGCTCATGGAGGATGGTTCTTTGCATAGACATGAGTAACAGAAACTGCCTCTGATATTGGCTGCTGGAGAGAGCGGACAGAAATTATTTTTTTTCTTTACAGATTGTGGAGCCTGCGCCCCGCTCCACCTAGTCTATTGGGGTGTTACCCCTCCCCTGAACTCACCTGCCATGACTTGGATGTAAATATATACCTTAAGAAGGGTCTACAGTGGAGATCATTATCCTGGGTGGGGCCTCCCAATAGACGGTGTTACTCACGGTCGTCTGACACGGTGGTCTTCCCTACACCCAGCCAACCACTGGGTGATGCACTCAAGATGTTTCCAGGCCTCGTATGACAGCCTCAGACCGGTTCTCCGGTTCCCGGTCGTTCTCCCCCCTTCTGGGAGAGATTTTTCCTTTCTCCTCTTTTACAGGAAATACTCCTGAGTTAGGAGGAGCTGCAGGATGATTCCCCTGATTCCAGCTCCCTCTTGGAGCCTCCACAGTCTCCCCTCTCCTACCAACAGCAGAGTGTGCCCTTGCCTCCTGAGCGTCAGCCGCTTCAGGAGACTGAGAGAGTGCCTCGGCTTGCACTCTCTGTCTGCCTTCTGCTCTGCCTCCCATAGGAGGCTTACAGCTCTCTGCTAAGCTGCCTGCTTGAGACCCGCAGGCTGGGTCCTCTCCTCTCTGTGCCCGAGCTCGCAGCACGAGCAGCCTGCCCATGCTCTCTCTCTTCGGCTCCCCCTCTCTCCCTGTTTGCCGGCGTTTTTAAACTTGCCCGCAGCTGCCGCTGTGGCCGCTGGGATTGGCTCAGCTTTTCCCCGTGCCGGGAACAGCTGTTGCCACAGCCGGGGTAATGGCAGTTCACGTGGCTCCTGCTCCCACTGCTCTTCAGCAGGTACATACGCCCCTCTGGGGGCTTGCTCTCGGGGTCTGGGTTCTGTGGGTCTTCCTTTCTCTCCCTCCAGAGCCTATGGGGGCCCTTCGCCGCCACAGACCTCCCCCCTTAGGTTGCCTCATGGTGGCTGGTTTTCTCTCATGACGGCATGTGCCACCTGCTGCTCCTCCCCATGGATGCGACCTGAACCTTCCTCTGGGTTGTCTGCGCCTCCCCATCTGGACAAAAAGTCAGCCACAAAGTTATCTTTGCCCAGATGATGTATCACCGTGACCTTGAATGGCTATAAAGCCAAAGCCCAGTGGGTGATCCTGGTGTTCACGCTCTGTTTCTGTGTCAATGACTGTAGTGGTGCGTGGTCTGTTACTACTATGAATTCCCTCCCCATCAGGTAGTATTTAAAGTATTCTATTGCCCAGCGTATTGCCAGGCACTCCCTCTCGAAGGTGGCATACCTGGTTTCTGCATGGCTGAGTTTCCTGCTGGCAAAAGCAATTGGACGCTCTTCCTGCCCGTATTTTTGGAATAACACTGCTCCCAGAGCGCATCCTGATGCATCCGTTTGTAAAATGAAAGGGGCATTAAAGTTAGGCATGTGCACGATAACATCATGGTGCATTGCTTCTTTCGAGTTTTGGAAGCTCTTTCGCATCTCTGGTGTCCATTTCAGTGGCGTTACCAATCTCCCAGCTAATGCGTCTGTAAGTGGTGTGGAGAGTGTTGCGAAGCAGGATATAAATCGCCGATAATAGTTAACGAGTCCCAAGAAGGAATGCAGTTGTTTTTGGGTTTGTGGCTCCTGGAACTGCCTTATAGCCTCAATCTTATCTGTGAGGGGCCGAATAGTCCTTCGGCCCACCCTAAATCCCAGGTATGCTGTGTCTTTCCCTGCTAGTCTACATTTCTTCAGGTTGGCAGTCAGCCCCCCTGCTTGGAGTTCTCCCAGGACAGCTCTGAGGTCGTGAAAGTGCTGTTGCCAGCTGGCGGAAAATATAATGATGTCATCAATGTATGCTGCCACGTATGCTGCATGTGGTGCCAATAGGTTGTCCATCGACCTTTGGAATGTTGCAGCCATGCTGTTGAGGCCAAAGGGCATCCGCGTGAACTCAAATAGCCCCCACAGGGTCCCAAAGGCTGCTTTGGCACAATCCATGGAGCGCATCAGGATCTGCCAATACCCACCTTTGTCAAATCAAGTGTAGTTATATACTGTGCTTTGCCGATTTTCTCAATGAGGTGAGTGACATGGGGCATCAGAAAGGCATCAAACGTAGTCAGGGCATTAAGCTTCCTGTAGTCTATACATATGCACAATGACCCACCTGGCTTGACGACGGGAACTATGGAACTCCTCCATAGACTGTGGGACGGTCGTATAATCCCTTGTTCTTGCATCTTCATGATCTCCTGATGTATTTCCTGTTGCCACCATTGAGGTATTGGCCTCAATCTCTACCTAACCAGTGCCCCCTGAGGTATCCTGATCTCATGTTCTACTTCTGTTACCTGTCCCAGGACCTCTTGGAAACCTCCCTAAATTCTTCTGTCAAAGCTAATAATTATTGCTGTTGATGGTTGCCCAACTCCTTGCCCATTTGTACTGACCCCTCCTCCCAGGATCTCCCTAACCCAGGACACGGTGGTCCCAGGTCTTCCTTTGTATACTCGTCTAGAGCCATCCAGCCCTGAGGAGTCTTCCTCTCCTTGAGCAGATTCACATGATAAATCTGTCATTTCCGGCAGTGACCCAGTTTAAGTAATTCGTAATCCACCGGCCCCACTTGTCTCACCACAGTAAATGGCCCGTGCCACATTGCCAGCTGTTTGCTGTAGGAGGTTGGCAGCGATACGAGAACTTTGTACCCTGACTGGAACATCCGTGTTCTTGTCTTCTCATTGTAGCGCCTTTTCTGTATCCCTCGGGCGTCCTTCAGTTTTCGCGTGGCGATCCGTTAGGCCCTCGAGATTCGGTTTTGCAACTCTTCTTAGTACCTTTCCACCAATACTCCCAAGCCCATCGGCCTCTCCCATTCTTCCCTTATGATTTGTAGCAGTCCCCGAGGACTATGGCCATACACCAATTAAAACGGAAAGTACTGGGTTGACTCTTGCAGTGCGTCCCTCAGGGCGAACAACCAGGGTGTATAGATAGTATCCCACCTCCGAGGGTCTTCCTGGGTGCACCACCTGAGCATCCGCTTGATGGTCCCATTTAACCTCTCTACCAGACCATTAGTTTGGGGATGACAGACCAAGGTCTTTAGCTGAATGATGCCAAGGGTTTTACACAAAGCTTTCATTACCCCAGACATAAAGTTTGTCCCCTGATCTGTGAGTATCGCGTGGTATGCCCACCCGTGCTATCCACTTGAGTAACTCTTCCGCCACTCAAGTGGCTGTTATGGACCTCAGGGGCACAGCGTCTGGGAACCGGGTGGCATAATCTACAATCACCAGGATATACTGGTATCCATTATGGGACCTGGGGAGGGGTCCTACTATATCCAGGGCAACCCGCAAGAACGGTGTCTCTATTATTGGCATGGGATTCAGGGATGCCCTTGGGGGGTTTCCATTCCTGTGCCCTCTGACACTCCAGGCATGCAGCCCCCTACCTTTCCACGTCCTCTTGGAGACGAGGCCAAAAGAAATCTTGAGCCAGACTCACCCTGGTCTTGTTACGTCCCAGATGGCCACTCATGGGTGAGTCACGGGCCAATCTCCACACCACTTGGCGAAATGAGGACGGGACCACTAACTGCCTCCCCTTGTATGGTACCCTCCTCGCCTTGTTGGACCCAATATAATAGCCCCCCTGTTACCTCAAAGCCGGGATGACTCTGTGAGGATCCTTCCCCAGGGTTGATGTCCCACATCCATTGCAGTTCCGGGTCCTCATGTTGTGCCCTACAGAAATGGGCCACGCTCACTAACCGTTCTAGGTCAATGCCGTCCGATGTTATTTCATTCCAACAGGCCAGGCCCTTGCCGGCCCATCCCTATCCCCTCTTGATCTGGTTCCTCTCCTCTTCCGCAGCCCTCATTCGCTCAAGGACTGTATAGAATGGACCCCATTCTCAGCCTAGGATCATCTCACATGCCAGGGTCGGGGCAATTCCAACTTGTAGCTTTCCGCTAAACTCCATCACCCTGAATGGAACATAGCAAGTCTGGAACCGCATCTCCCCCCGTAGTATGCAGGTCATCATCAGGAATCCCACACTCTTCCGTCCCATCTGCAGAGCTAGGTCTGCCCGAAGTAGGAACTGTGAACACCTCGTGTCCAATGTGTCCTTAACCGCCCTGTCTCCAATCCATGTGGTTACCACGGGTCGGTTCCATCCTTCATCTTGGGTTGCCAACCCAAAACTACAATCCATAGGCTCCCCTCTCTCTGCCTCTTTGCCTCTATCCCAGGAGGGTGAATATCCTGTTGGCATGCAACTCAGCTCGCTCAGGCCCACCCCACATTCGCGGGAGATGTGTATTACCCTGTTTGCCCACAGCGGTAACACACCACCCCTTTTGGTGGTCCTCGTCTCGGGGCTGTTCACCTTTCCCCTTCACTTGGCTGTCCCTCTTTCGGGCCTCGGAAGCCTCGCCCGTATCCCCGCTCCCTTTCCAAATTTGCAAAGGCCTCAGCCAAGCAAAGTGTCTCTTCACTAGTTTGTGGCTGATGTCTCCATACCCATCTCTGGGCATCCTCCTCCAAATCCCATATGAATTGTTCTAACAGGATCTGGTCCAACATACCCGCCCAGTCGAACTTGCCAGCTGGCAACCATTTGTTAAGTGAGTCCCTTAAAGCTTGCAACAATTCCCAGGGTTGCCTAGCCTCCTTGGTCTTTTGGGTTGTAAAGGCCTGCTGGTAACTTTCCGGTGAAATCTCAAGCCTGTAGAGGATTGCTGCCTTAACTGTCTCGTAGTCACAGGCTCCCTCCCTTGATAGCGCTCGGTAGGCGGCTTGGGCTTGATCTATCACTAGCACCCCCAGGTGGTGGCCCCACTGACCACAGTCCAAACCCATCTGGATGGCTGTCCTCTCAAATGCTTCAATATAAGTTTCTGGGTCATCCTCCCTAGTCATCTGGGGCATTTTAAATAAAGCAGCATTTTGCTGTATACACTCCTGCTGGTGTGCACCCTGTAGTTGCTGCACTTCCACCACCTGCCCTATGGCCTGGATTGCCTGCGTAAGCAGCTATGTATGCGCTAGTGCTGGCTTTTGCATCACTATTTAGTCCCGGGTCCCGAACACAGTCCCGTTAACGCCGTACAAGGAAGACGCGCTTCCTGGCCAATGCACCACTGTGGAGCCTGTGCCCCGCTTCGCCTGGTCTATCGGGGTGTTGCCCCTCCCTCACCTGCCACGACTTGGATGTAAATATATACCTTAAGAGGGTTCTACAGTGGAGATCTTTATCCTGGGTGGGACCTCCCAATAGACGGTGTTATGGTTGTCTGACGTAGTGGTCCACGGGGCTCTGCCTCCCCTACACCCTGCCCACGTGCCAACCGCTGGGTGATGCGCTCAAGATGTTTCCAAGCCTCGTATGATGGCCTCAGACCGGTTCTCTGGTTCCCGGTCGTTCTCCCCCCTTCTGGGAGAGATTTTTCCTTTCTCCTCTTTTTACAGGAAATACTCCTCTGAATTAGGAGGAGCTGCAGGATGATTCCCCTGATTCCAGCTCCCTCTTGGAGCCTCCGCTGTCTCCCCTCTCCTACCAACAGCAGAACGTCCCCCTGCCTCCTGAGCATCAACCGCTTCAGGAGACTGAGAGGGTGTCTCGGCTTGCACTCTCTGTCTGCCTTCTGCTCTGCCTCCCATAGGAGGCTTACAGTTCTCTGCTAAGCTGCCTGCTTGAGACCTGCAGGCTGGGTCCTTTCCTCTCCGTGCCTGAACTCACAGCACAAGCAGCCTGCCCGTACTCTCTCCAGCTCCCCCTCTCTTCCTGTTCTGCCGGCGTTTTTAAACTTTCTCGCAGTTGCCGCTACAGCTGCTGGGATTGGCTCAACTGTTCCCCGTGCCAGGAACAGCTGTTGCCACAGCCAGCGTAATGGCAGTTTGCGTGGCTGCAGCCGCGAACATGGCTCCTGTTCCTGCTGCTCTTCAGCGGGTACGTACGCCCCTCTGGGGGCTTGCTCTCAAGGTCTGGGGTCTGCGGGTCCTCCTTTTTCTCCCTCGAGAGCCTGTGGGGGCACTTCACCGCCACACAGACACACAGAAATGTATGGGTCTTTCTAAATAAATACCTATCTCTGTTCTAAGGATTCTACAACCTAAGACAGGAAAACTTTAATGTGAAAAATAAGGTCAGATGAAAAGGAGTGGGGAAGGAAAAAAAACTGGGAAGAGAGACAAATCCCAGTAAATATTACAACTAATAGCTGTTCTTGTTTTGCCACCAACTAGAAAGAAAATCTCAACCAATTAGAGGAGGATTCACAACTGTTTTGGTGCACCAAAAGGAAAATACATTTCATTTTCAGTTACCATGTAAAGGAGTAGAACTGCTGACCAAGCACCCTGACAAGGGCTGGACAGACATAGACACCAAGAGAACTCAGCGAGAATTTGCTTGGAATGGGAAAGAGAAAAACCCAACTGCACACACAGAAACACTTACCAAAAAACCCGAGTTTTTCTTTCTGTGGCACTAATGGATAAAGGGATTCACATAAAGGGAGAAATGACTACTTGTTTTATATTATTTCTATTATGACAGCTCCTAAAGAATCCCAGTGATACCGAGTTAGGTCCTGCATAAACACAGCACAGGACTGGCTACGATAGTTCCATTCCACACTCAGAAGCATGATTACAAAGCGCTCCTTACCAAATTGCCCCTCCTCTGGACATGCCAACTACTGAATATGAGGTCCTTATCTCAAGGCCCTTATCAGCATAAGCTTAGGCTTACTTCATGTCTAGAACTTGGTGCACATGGAGTGGGAGGGAATATGCAAGACATGCAATATCCTGAACATGGCTACAATTCATAAGCATTAATGATTTTTTTTCTGTGAAGCAGAATTTCCTGAAGTACAGTGACTTCTGCAAGTATGAGGGGAACCCAAACCACCCAGAAAATCTTCCAGTCTCAGGTGTTGCCATCTCATTTCTTTTATCTTATTTTTATGAAACTGTTAAAAATATTTGAT
Source organism: Caiman crocodilus (assembly GCA_030014935.1). Taxonomy (NCBI): domain Eukaryota; kingdom Metazoa; phylum Chordata; order Crocodylia; family Alligatoridae; genus Caiman; species Caiman crocodilus. The sequence goes on along the minus strand of JAGPOW010003648.1, from coordinate 18,853,192 downwards.
TTTTATAGTGTAAGCAATTGAAAAAAAAAGCTTCTGAAACTCCCTGTTACTGCATTGTGAAAAATCTTGCAAACCAGTTAATTTAATATATAGTCATGCTCTTGGTTTCCTTGGCCAAGTACACAAAGTCAAAAAGCCCAAAGCTGAATTGATTCAGTCTTTGCAGGCAAGTCCAAGCTACAGAGACTGAACCGATTAGAAAATAAACACACACTCACTTGTGATTCAGGAAATGCATGCACATATCTGTAGTGGCTCAAGCCAGAAGCCGGGGGGGAGGGGGGGGGGGAACACATCTGCCAGCCACTGCAAAAGGGGAGAGAAGACAGAAGCCTTCCAAAGATTTTTCCCCACTCCTGGATTGAGTGGAAGAGGCATGGCCAGGCCCCAAAAGGCAGCCCAAAATCTGGACTGGTCCTTCAACCATGACACTATGAGGTTTTATAGACTTGAAAATTTGAGAAGATGGGATTTGCAATGTAAAATTTATGACCTGTCCCAAAACACCTCCCTTTCATCTGTAGGATAGTGTCTCCTTAGCACCAGCAGGATAATATCTTCCTGACACCTGCAAGATAATGGAAGGCTCAGAAGGAGGTCTTCAAAAAGGTTGTAAAAAGGTCTCATTATAATGCTAAAAAACACACCACTAGGCAGAGAGTTAAGATGCTAATGAAACATACATGTATGTTAATGAGGTACATGGCTAAAACACAGGTATAGAGACATGCTCAGTAGAGAACTTCTTGCATCAC
>JAGPOW010003648.1:18817393-18848650 GCA_030014935.1 Caiman crocodilus | reverse complement strand
CAAGTGCTGGTATTGGGTCTAGGACCCAGTGGACGAACAGGCCTGTGTTTTCCAAGGTGCACAGAGCCAGAAGTAAGTCCAGAGCCTTGGATGGTGGCAACAGAAACCCTAGGCTAGCAGGTGTGCTCCAGGGAAGGGGTCGGCCGGACGCGAGGCACCCCAAGGGAGGCACTCGGAAGGTGGTCGGGCGCAGGGAGGTGGGCAGCTCAAAACGGGAATGCCCCCTACTGGCCCCGCCACAGACACTACCTGTAAACACATGTAGTAAACTAATTGTGCAGTATCTACTGCACAGTAATGCATATGTAGATGCTGACTGGGAGCAAATTTGCTCCTTGTCAGCCCCAGCATCAGAGGTCCAGAGAGAACTCCCCTGATCCTGGTGTTTCTCAGGTCTTGGCTCCCGCCAGGAGCTGAGCAACACCAGAACAAGGTAGCTCTCTGCTCTCTCCTGTCCCACAGCTCTCTCCTGTCCCAGTACTGCTCAGCTCCCAGCTCCCTAACAAGAGCCAGGAGCTAAACAGCACCAGGACTGAGGAGCAATCTGTTTCCCTGTCCAGCCAGAAGCTAACAGAGAACTGTTCTGCTTCTGGGGCAACTCCCTACAAGCCCCTGGGGAGCATGGAGATCCTGCTGGCTGCTGCAGGAGGCCAAAGCAGGGTAGGAGCAGCTCCCATTGGGAACAGATTTGCTCCCAAGATGGAACACAGGTAGATGTGCTCCAAGGGAAGGCTTACTGCACAGTAAGCCTTTATAGTGTTAATAGCACATGTAGAAACACCCACAGACAGTTTATGGAAGGGGCAGGATTTCTACATGTCTGCTCTTCCTGAGTCAGACATTATATATAAACCCCAAGAGCATTCTTCCTCATTAGTGAAACTGAACTCACAGCTTTGGATCAAACAGGGACAAGTGTGTATTATGATGTCAAAGAAAAAAAGCCTCAATGTTGTTCTGTTAAAAAGTCTTCCCATATGTTACTGAGCACCTCAAAAGTGATTTCAATCGCATCCTTTTGTTTTGGAAAGTCTGAGGCAAGAGAAAACACTGAGTTATATTTTCTCAGCGATTAGACAATGTGACTTTGCAAACATAAATATATTTATTAAAAGGCCAAACAAAATAGAAGCTAAAATTATTAAAGTTATGTAAAACCTCTTTTGTTAAAAAAAAAATGATGCCTTCATTTTGATCCTAAATAACTTTGTAATGCCCCTTTTAAGCCAAGTTCTGTTTAGTTCCAAAACTAGTTGATGGCAAATGTAAGTACATCAAATTCCATTACTTCATTTCACTGAATTGCCTTTTAGGGACATTTTATGAAAATGGGATGAAAGAACTTCATATAAAGAGAAATGATTGGATTGCTAATATTCCAAAGGAGTCCGACCCCCTGCCTTGGCAGGAAAGAGCACCGGGGTCAGATGACCCCGGCAAGGTGCTCATCTAACTTCCTCTTAAAAATCCCCAGGCTAGGAGCAAGTTTAGCAAGTTCATGCACATCATGTTTCCCTTCAACAAACTTGCTTATTTCTAGTGGGAATTTCTGCACACTCCTAAAATGCATTTTGCAATGAAAAATAAGTTCTTAAAACACTGCTATAGTTGCAACAACTCAAAAACATACAGGTATGGCCTTGATGAAAAGTCAGCGAAGTTAATGTAAAGCAATCTTTACCTTAGGCCCGTAGTAGGTAGCTTGACAAATTGGTTATAGACTTTATGGTACCTTTGACTGCAGTATTTTCATACCTTGCATATCCACTAAAATCCCATTAGGAAGGGAAGGAGTACTCACTCTATTTTAAAAATGGGGAAGTACAAGATCAAAAAGATTAAGCATTTTTCTCCAGTGTCACTGCGGAAGCTTGTGTGAGAGCCGATTTAGTTCAGCTCTTCTAATTCCCAGCTCAGAGCCTTAATGATAGAAGGACCTTTGTTATCAGTCAAATATGCATACTAAAAGACACGCACACACACATATTTTAAAACTATGCTAATGTCTCAGTCAAACTAAGCCAGACCCAGGGTTATTTCTATCACAGTCAGCATCTCTGGATTTATTTGCACTTTAACTATAGGAAGATGCCAAACAGATGATACGACAGTTAGGGAGCCAGATGGAAAACTGAATGGAGAAGGTCACAATGAACTAGCAGAAAGATATCCAAAGACCACATCATAAAAAGGTGCTGGGTGCTTTCTGCCAGACCCTGAGAGCTCCCTACTTCCAATTCCTACAGCCTTCTATGGTGTGGCACACAAACTTACTTACATGGTTGAAGTTGGTCCAGCTTTCAGAGATGAAGAAAGGAAGGAACATGCAGGCTCTGTAAGAGTACGGTGCTGCTTCTCATCTAGGACCAGATTCCAGTGGGAGCTGCTTATATTCAGGTTAAATGAGGGTACTCAAATCTGGCCCTCGTTTAGCACTTTTTGTACACTGGATGCTGCTTTTTCATTTCAAAGATAGACTGAAGAGCACAGTGGCAACATCTCAGGGTGCTTGAAAGTATCCATCTTGTTTATACTGGTTAACTAGAGAATCAGAATTTTTCTGTCTCCCTCCTCTTCCCAAAACGAACAACTCTGTGAAACCAACATGAATTCACACAAAGCATTTGTGTTGTTAAACATGCATTTCTCCCCCCCCCAAATTTTTTTTTTGATAATGTCACCCACCTGTACAGCACTGCAAACATGATATTATGTCAATGCATGCCAAACTACCTCTCACTCTTATGACAACAAACCTATATAATTAAGAACCTCCAATTCCTTCAGGAAACTTTTGAAAAACGATCCATTTAATTACAAAAGAACACAAGCTCCAAAGTGCGTTGCGGACCAACAGAATGAGGATCATTTTGAGATGCCCATAAGACTTGCAAAGTTTTGGTCAAACAGCTTTACTGGAACAATGTAATAGGACCAAGCTTCATAATCTTTAAAGGGTAATTTACTTTGTTTTAGGAAGCATTGGGGTTTGCTGATCAGATTTCTAGTCAAAGAAGAACAATTTAAAATACATACTTCTCCAGACCACATTCTAATATGTACTTATGTGTGTTTAGATGTACCTTTCAGCTTTTTTTCTCCAATTGATTAGTGCAGGGGCTTCCTTAGAACACAATTTAAGCATACTGCATACTTTAATAAACAAACACTTTTCAAATAGAAATATAGTCCATTTATATTATATCCACAGCAATGAACAGTGGGGACCAACCTTTCCAACAGGGGTACCACAAATTACTCTCCAGGGCTAGGGACAGAAGTCCCAAATAAACCGGTTTAAGTAATCAGACACAGATTTAAACCCATAACAGAACAGAAGTTAAGGGCACATAAGCCAGATTCAAAATGGCTGAAACTGGTTTCAGATGCTACATTCAACCAAGTTTATCAGAATTAATTTGGGTCAAATCAGTTTATGATTTGTCCCAGACCCCTTCCTGGTTTAAGTTAAATCAGACTCCCCTAGCATCCCAGCAGATTTTCCAGCCCTGGGCTGGGCTGAGTTGTACTGTCTGCTCCAGCAGATAAGTGTTGGGGGGGAAGGCAGGGACTGCCTCCCCACAGGCAAACCCCAGCTGGGGCCAGGGAAGAAGTTAAACCCCTTCTTCCCCCAAATACAGAGCTGCCCTGCTCTGCGAAACTTACTGAAACTTAGTGATGGCTGCAACTGTGAACTACAAATCCCAAAGGCACCAAGAAGAAGTGATAAGCTACCCTATAGAGTCCCGCTGCCATGATTCTGGACTGCAAATCCCAGAGACCTTGGGGGCAGCAGAAAGAGGAAGTGAACACACAGCCCACGCTGGCTACATGGCAGAAAGCCATACTCTAGCACCACTCAGCTTCTGGCCTAAGCTACTGCAGGCACGTGGCTGCATTTCCTGAATCAAAACTAACCTGCAAATACTGAATTGATTCAGCTTCAGGTTTTTTGACTGTCTGTATTTAGCCCAGGAGTGCTACTCCAATCTCTTTCCCCTGTCCATACTGCTGCTCTGCTTTCCACTTCCTGCTTTCCTGAGCTCCCTGCCCTGATTGGCTGCTCTGCTTTTTGCTTCCTGCCCTATCTGCTACAATGCTGCCTGTCCCCTCCATGATTTGCTGTGTGCCACATACAGAGGCTACCCGTGCCACTCACAGTCTGGCCACCCCTAAACTATGACATCCCAAACAGAGCTTCACGGTTTTGTGTGTATAGCGAACAGAAATTAGCAAGCACTTTCCTAAAGACAAAGATCCTACCTTTGTTCAGATTCTTTAGCAACAAATGCCTCAATTCAGCAAGAAATGTAAATACATATGGCTAGTTTTTTAAATTTCAATACAGTTACTCATATGCTTAAGTAACTTGCTAAGAAAGGGAAGGTGAAACAGAAAATAAAATTTACAAAAACTGTGGGTGGAAAATCAGTCTGCTACAAAGGGTTCTCAACTCTGATTTCATAAGTCTCACAAAATTTGGAGTTTTTCTTTAAGTCCTATTCATGGGGCCAAGTGATTACAAAAGAGTCTCAGTTTTCAATTATTTTCAAACGTATAGTCTCTAGGGCTAGGGATAGACATTCAAAAAACCTGAGCCTGAACTGAGTCAACCTTTGCAGGTTAGCCTAACCTTCATAGACTGAACTGATTTGCACAGTGGAAAGACACGCCCAGCCGGGGTCTACTCGGCTTTCCCCCCTGCTCCCAGCTCCCACAGTGGAGTGGCCTCACCAGAGCTGGCCGGCATGGCCCTGCAATCTGCCTAGGGCTGCAGAGCTGAGCCAGGCTGGCCCGCAGGCGCTGCTGAGGGTGGATGCACAGGACCTGGCCCAGGTTCAGCCATGGAAGCTGGGCTCTTGGCTCAAACTGCAGGGCACAGGCAGTGGCTGGCCAAGCAGTAGGCTGCTTGTGCCAGCTTGGAAGCACTGGCAGGCCTACAGCCCGGGAGCCACCTGCCACAGGGGCTCACAGCCCACATAGCATCCCTGTCCTGTGCACCACTGCCAATGAGCAGCTCTGAGTGGGCAGGTAGAATCTTTAGCCCTGTGGCTTCTGCCCAGCACATGGAGCTCTGGATCCTGCTCCAGCTGCTTTCCACCTGCCCCTCGCCTCTCCACAGGGGATGCTTATAGTGCTGGGTGGGTGGAATGGGTGAAAGACAGCCAGAGCTCCAGGCACTGGGCAGAAGCCGCTGGGCGAAAGCTTCCACCCACCCAGTGCTGCACTGCACTGTGGAGCAGGAGCAGGAGCTGCAGCTGCAGGTGGGGGAAGCAGAACAACCCTGCCCTGTCCACAGCTTCCCCTTGCCTCCAGCAGCATCCCCACCACTCCGAGCAGCAAGAGATGCAGGGGTCACTTCAGCCCAGAGCATGGAGCTGTAGCTCCAGCTCCGGCTGCCTTCTTCCACCTGCCTAGTGCGATAAACATCCCTGACAGGGGTAGCAAGTGGAAAGCAGCTGGAGCCAGACCCGGATCTTCATGCTCTGAGCAGAAGCTGCCAGGCTAAAGCTACCCCCTCTCCCCATCTTATTGCCCAAAGTAGCACGGCAGGGGCAGCAGTGGAAGGGGGTGGGAGAGGAGCCGCTGGATGTGAGGGAAAGCTGTGTGCGGGCTGGGCCTGGCAGGGCTTCTCTGCTCCCTTCACCTCTAGCTGTGGCTCCTGCTCCTGCCCCACAGCGCAGCACAAGTCTGGGCAGGTGGAAGCTTTAGTCTGGCAGCTTCTGCCCAGTGCCTAGAGCTCTGGCTCCAGGTCCAGGTCCAGGTCCCTTCTGCCTGCTCCACTCACCCAGTGTGATGAGCAGCCCTTGCAGGGGCATGGGTGCAAAGCAGCTGGAGCTAGACCCAAAGCTCTATGCTCTGGGGAGAAGCTGCAGGGCTAAAGCTTCCACCCACCCACCCAAAGCTGCACAATGGCCGCAGCAGCTGAAGGTGAGGAAGGCAGAAGACACACAGCCTATGGTGAGGCTGCAGCTGGTGAGTGCTACACAGGATAGGCATACAAGGACTGCAAGCCCCCACAGCAAGTGGCTCCCAGGCTCCAGGTCTGCCAGAGTCTCTGAGCCAACCCGGACAGCCTGTTACTTGGCCAGCCGCTGCCCATGTCCCCCAGCCCAAGCCAAGGGCCCTGCAGCCCAGCCCGGGTAGCCCTTGTGCGTCTGCCCTCAGCAGTGCATGTTGGCCAGCCTAGCTCAGCCCCGCTACCGCAGCCCTGAGGCAGGAAGATGGCAGTGCCATGGCATCCAGCTCTGTCCATGCCTCTGCCCCTGCCGCTGGAGTGGAGAGGGGAGAGAATGCCTGAAGGGCTGCTACACCCCAGACAGGTAGACCTCAGCTGCGGTCCCTCAGTGGGAGGGGGAAATAAAACTTTTCCCTGCTCCCTTTGCCTTAAAGGGCCATGCCAGCTGGTATCTGGCCATGTCCCCACCCACGCAGAGGGCAGGGATAGCAGAGAATGCTGGGGGACTCTGGTTTAACTTAAACCAGGAAGGGGTCTGGGACACAAGTTCCATAAACCCACTTGACCCAAATCCATTAAGTCTGATATGTTCAACTAGGTTTATCTTAAATCAGTTTGGCCATTTTGAAACTGGTTTATGTGCACTGAATTTATGTTCTGTTACAGGTTTAAACCAGTTTCTGATCACTTAAACCGGTTTCTGTGTAACTTCTGTTTTTAGCCTAGATCTCCTGGGTGGGAAGAAAATCTTGAACTCTTAAGGCTTAAAAATCATAAGGCAAATCAGGAAAACTCAACATTTGGTATTTTAAGCATTACAGAAATTTTAAGCCACTCTTTCTTTTTGTGGGCTATGACTCATAATTCTCAGACACCAAACTGCCAGCACAGGACTCAGGATCTTATTCTACCTACCAGATACCTACGGGGTCTTAGGTGCTTAAGGGTGATCCTATTTCACCATGTTTGAGTCTCTGGAAACCAATTAATGCATCTACTTTTGTAACATCCTTCAAGATTAAGTCACCAGAAGGAGAAAGACCCACCATCGCTGGTATTAGCAGATTTTCAGCAGAGTGGAATAGGTTCACACTGTTCACAGCAGTTTTCCAGCAGAGTGGAATAGATTCACACTGAAGCATGTCTGTGATGAAATATGATCTGGCTCAAATTTTTTTCAGCCTGTATGAGCAAGTAGTTAAGTACAATGCAGCAAGCACATGGTCAGTAGTTTGGCTTTCTAAATTAATTTAGTCTAAGGAAATTAAATTGACTCCTCATAAAGTAAGGCCTTAAAAATCTAGATCTCACTTCTTAGACAGCTCAGTTAGTCATCTAAGTGCCTCATGTAACTGAAGTAAAAAAGTTCCACAGCAGCAAGAGAAGTATCTAGGAATGTGGGGACCACAAATTAAGCTATGTGCCACAAAACTGTGTAACCTCCCTAAGTGCCTTTCTGATCCTCTTCCCCTGCCTGATCAGATGCTCTGCTTTATGGTCCCTGACCTATCTGCCACTGTGCTGTTTGCTCTCACTAGTATCTGCTGCATGCCACACACAGAGGCTGCCTGTGCCAGGTATGGCATGCATGCCTCAGGCTAGCCACGCCTGACCTAAGATATAATTAAAGAATATGAAAAGAGGTGAAAACTACAACTTTGAAGACCTTCAGAAGCCAAAAAAAAATAACCCGCTCCCCAAAAACCTTGTCAGCATATTTTATATTTAGTCTTGGAGGTCTGAAAGGACAGGACTGTTCCAAGACACAGAAACTGGAGGATCTATCTCCCTTGTGAATAAAAAAAAGCAACCTTACACTCAAGTTAATAACATTTAACTCCTAACAGCACTGGGAAGTACTTTAGTACATTTGTCCAGCTGCGCAGCCCATCACAGTTACTGTTGCTTTCCACTGTTTTTTTCACCTGCAGGTTCCTTCATGCAGAGAGAAAGGGTAATAGAGCTGCTCTCACTGCTGTGCACTGAAGCCTTTGACAACTAACTGCTGAAGTGCTGCGAGCGCCCTCTGAAGGCTATCAGAAAAAAAAAATAATAATAAGGTTCATTCCCTCCTGCAATATTGGGGAAAGAAATGTGGGACTGAGTTTTCTGAGATAAAGACAAATCAACTATCTAAATGGTTCACAGAAAAAAAGTGAATAATGTACATAGCGCTGATCTCTAGGAAGCAAAAATGAGTGTCAGATGTCCCCTCACTAAAAATCAGAAAAGAAACAAATGGTAAATAAAGTGTTGGTGTGTGAAGCAGTCATGACCCATCTAATTGGAAACAGATCACAGTAGCAGACACAGGTACAGTTGAGGGAGAAAAAAATAACAGCTTTATTTTATGAAAACAGAGACAATCTGGAGCACTGGCAGCAACTGGATCCTGATGTTTAAAAAGAAATAAAAAAAAAAGCTTCATGATTCCATCTGTAGTGATCATGTGAATGGTGGGCTTTCACAGTAGGCAACATTTGTGAAACGGTAGCACAGCCAGGTGAAATATTTTCAACTTACCAAACAGTAGCTCAGACCAGTAGTCCTTATTAAGGTAAAGAAGCTTGTCTGAGTACAGACTGCTGACATGCAGGATAAATTAGCCCAGGCTGAGTTCTATGTTGCCATACCTAGAGGGCATCTGAGCCAACTTAAGTGTCCCTACAATCCTACATCTACCTTGTGAGCTTGCAATGTGATATGTCCCTTTCAACCTGGGTTCATACTTGCTTCCAATCTGGGATCACTTGCACCTCTGGGTGGGAGAGATGCACTAGTGCAGCAGTTTTCAACTTTTTTGGATGGGCAGTCCCACTCTGAGGCTCAGAAGCACCCTTTCAGTGTGAGCTCAGGTTTGAGAACTAATGGGTTAGAGACCACTTTGCACTGAGGCTGCTGCTGCAAACACAGAGATAGCTGTGATCATGCTATGACAGTTCCACAATTCCCCAAGTCTATGCATTCTGACCTTCCTACTTGTTAACTTCCTACTCACCACCCATGTAAGAGAAGGTTCCTCTAGAGTGCTACCTATCTGGCCAACATTTAATCCTTCACCCAACCTGCTCAGCTCAATTCAACCAAAAATGTCCCAGCATGCCATTAGCTGGCCAGAGAGAAACACCAAGTCTCCTGATGTGAGCAGAACAAGTATCATGACTTGAGAGAAGCAAATTCTGCACTGGTATAAAACCAACTCAAAGAGCCTGATGGAAGCAAGGAGCAAACACAATACATAACACATTAAAACCCCCAAAACTCCAACAACCAGACAAATTATGACAACCACAAATGCAGCAACCACCTGTCTACCAGCCTTTTATATGAGAAGTTTGACTGGATATTCCCTACTGCTGCAAGCAGAGGCACACACAACATCATAAAAGGAGTTTAATTAGTGACTAATTATCGATAGGTAGCCATGTGTAATTTTTCATATTTTGCATACCATGTCAGAACACAATAAAGAATGACTTTTAACAGGTGTAATGAAGAAAAAATATATAGTACAAAAACCCTGAGTAAAAATTATAGGCAATCTGGCTTGTTATGAGAGATCTGTGCGATTATTATACAGGTAGGAGAAGTCAGGAAGTTGTATCCAAAGCTTAACATCCCACACGAGCAATGGCACAAATACTGATATGTGTACTATGTCCTTCCATCGAAACACATTCCCTCAACATAGCATCATATTTTCCTCAGTTTCAACAGTCTGTGAAGCAAGAATGTGGGTACGGAAAGCACCTTTTATTTGTCCTGTTCACCTGGATCCTACCCCAATTACAAGAGGTGTACTTTCTGGTTTTTATACCTAGCCTACACATCAGTGGTGTCTGGAGCTTATTCCAGGAAAAAAATTGCACCCTTTTCCTGACAGATGTTGTGTGGGGTGCAGCATGGTACAATAACTCACAGCACCAGGCACACTAGCATCCAAACATTTTTGTGCAAAGAGCCACATTGCCTTCCAAATGCATTCTTGTGCAATTATTGAGTGTGCAATTAAACCTTCTTCTTCCAGGTGCTCTATGCGCAGGGTAGATTTGTTAGTTATGGCATGAGAAGAATAAGCAGGGTTCCTTATTAATGGGAAGAGATATCCCATTAATATCTATATTTGGTGTGAACAGGTACCCATTTGTCAAGACAAGCAAATACTACATATCCTCAATACATTTGAGTCATGCATCTTGACTATACAACCTACAATGACATTCAATCAAGACTGCAAAAATGATGGTGTACTATCCTTTGTAGTGGACAAATTAAGTAAATCAAGTAGATCCATCAATAGCCCCCAATATTTGAGAAGCCCATTTCCTGAAAGCCACCTATTATTTTAAGTATCCTGTTTATTTTTACTACCCTACATTATGAATTGTCTCACAAACCTCCACAATATCAACAGGAGGCATGCCAAAGCCAAAATGACCCATCACAGATTCATAACAGTCTGAGGCAGTCAACTTCCAGGCACTAATAGCAGCCCACTTGGACTGGTGGGGCTTTCTTCATTTACATATCTTAATACTACAATGTCAGAGCAAGCTTCTGGTCCAGCCCATGAAGATCTGTTTCCTCTTTCAGGAATTCTGGAGCCCCAATTGTCACATAGACCTGCGATTGCCAATGTCATCCCACTACGCTGAGCTAGTTCTTCTGCAGCAGAAGCATCTGTTTCCTTATGGGGCATCCATGACTGCATCAATGAACAGGCATCTTGGCTTTGCCAAGGCATCTACCAGCACAAAGTTCTCTCTGAAATCGGCTGCAACTTTCCAAGAATGAGAAATTGCTGCTACAAACATTCTCTGCTGTTTATATTCTCTCTGTATCCTGCTGCAACAACAGCAAAGCTCTGAGCAAGAACAGTTCATCCACCCACTGCTGAATCTATGGCTTGATAATAACTGGAATAGAGAGAAGCAAGGAGCATACATGACTGCTCCACTGCTGCTAGTTTGATGGGCCAAGGACACATCCATGCAGGTTGTTCAGGGGTCCAGAAAACCACCATGAACCAGTGTAGCGAGCTGCTCAAGTTTGAGAAGCGCTAAGTAGAGACACCCCAGAAATCCTTGCACCAAACCTGAGAAGTGACAGCACCGACAGAACTACAAGAATATAAGCTGTGCACCCTGCTGACTTTCCAGTGGCATTCAAGAATGGGAAGATCATGAAGGTCAACCCTCTGTGACAGGGAAGCAAACTCTTAAAAGACTAGGAAGAGCGGTGAGTAAGTTGACATCCGATGCCTGTAGGAATAAAGGCTGTAAAGCACACAAGTGCAAGAAGAAGGGACAAATTTCTGATGTGCAGAACCTACTTCTAGCTGTAAAGTTGGTTCCCTTGGTTGCCTTTGTGACCTGCAGAACTCAGCTCCCTCTGAAGCCACCTTCAAAACCAGGCAAGCTCTGATGCTGGACCCTGCTCTCCGGGATTACTTTGCGGATGAAACAAATCACCACCACCACCACAGCTTCCAAGGGGCCTGGGAGATAAAAACCTCCTTTGGTTCCTTTTGATTCATCCCCACCCCTGCACCCCAACCCAAAGTCAGTTTGTGCTCTCTGGGTCCCCTTCAACTGACCCTCCTTTAATCTGTAAACCCGGCACTAGTGGGGTGGAGATGAGCCAGAAGCCAAGGCTCCAGAGAACGATCCAGCTAAAACACTCCGCATAGCCAGAGAGATTTATGCTGTACCCGGCGACTGGGAAAGGAGGAGGGGGAGCGGGCAAAGACATCTGGGAACAAGGACTCACTCCACCACGGCAAACAGCCCCGATTCCCGGGCAACCAAAGAAGCCCAGCGGAGGGAAGAAAGTCCGGGAGAAAGCGACAGGTGTTTTAGTCACACGACGGACACTGGAACACGCCGCCTTGCCCCGCTTCTGCAAGCGGATCAGGAGGCTGAACTCCTTAAACATCCCAGCACGCAGAGCCTGTGCTCCTGTCCTCCAGGCGGCCCCGGTCTCCCCATTCTCGTGAGGCCCCGGGGGTGGAAATCAACACCCCCAGCCCTGGCTGCTCCCGGGGGGCAGCCAGACAGGAGAGCGGCGCCGGCAGCCCCCTGCCCGCGCGTCCGCCCGCCGGGGAGAAGGGACGCGAGGCTGTGCCCTCCTCTTCCCCCGCAGCCCGGCACCCACCGCTGCTCCATCCCCCCAGGGGGGGCTTCCCTGCCCCAGCCTGCATGCACCTGGCGGGGCTGTACCTGGAGGAGCCGGGCAAGCGACGGGGAGCAGCAGCAACAACAACAGCAGCGCTGCACAGGGCAACAGCAGAACCCGGGCGGGAGCCATGGAGCCGGCCAGCAGGGACGGAGCTGCCGGACCGCTCCGCTCCGCACCGCACCTCTGCAGCCGAATGGCGCGCGCCCCCCACCTCCCCGCCTCGCCCCTTCCCGCCCGGCTCCCAGCGCGCCAGCCCCGGCCGACGGCTCCCCCTGCTGCAGCGCCGCCGCATCGCCGCGCCGCCACCGGGACACCGCACCGCACCGCACCGCGGCTCCTGTCTCCTCTGGGCATGAGGGTGAAACCCTCGAGTCTCAGAGATACGGGGATGGGAGTGAAACCCCGCAAGTCTCAGAGACCTGCGCGTGGGACTGAAGCCCCTCAAATCTCAGCGACAAGGGGGTAGGAATGAAGCCTCTCAAGTCTGAGAGACACGAGGATGGGAGTGAAACCCCTGCGTCTCAGATATGGGGGTAGGAATGAAGCCCCCTCCCCCAAGTCTCACAGACCTGGGCACGGGAGTGAAGCCCCTCAAGTCTCACAGACACAGGGATTGGAGTGAAGCCCCTCAAGTGCCAGGGATGCAGAGCTGGGAGTGAAAGCCCTCCAGACTCAGAAATATCTTCACCCACATTACTGAGATTGGAGGAGCTTCACTTTTTAGCTACCTCCACAACTTCCCCATCAAATCATTAATGGAAAGCTCCCATTTTGTCCTCTACCCTGCCATGTACTATAGGCAACTTCTCTGAATACAATGTAGCAGGGGTGGGCCATTATTTGGGGCAGAGGGCTGCTTACTGAGTTTTGGTAAGTCATCGAGGACCACATGACAGGCATCCGGGGCAGATAAATATTAATTTTCTAAATTTTTAGGGGCCCCGGGGCCGGCTAGAATGGCCTGGCAGGCCACATCTGACCTGTGGGCCACATTTTGCCCACCCCTGGCATAAGTGCTCAGCCCACAGCCCAAATACAGAGTCATGTCAACCTGCCTGTGGGTCTCCCCTCAGGTCCAGAAATCTGGTAGTGTAGAAATGATGGCAATTAATACTGCCACTACTCCATCACCAAATTGCCTAGACCCACACAGCTGGATTGGGCCTGGGCCCCATGCACCTTGAAGCCCCAGCTGGGGTAGCTCTGCCTATGGACCAGATTCATCCTGTGGACCAATCCGGCACCATTCATTTTGCTCACAGGAAGAAAAGGTTGGGCACAGCTTCTGCAAGAGTTTAAACATTTCACACAAGTAAGGTTTAAGCAATAAGCCCTTGCTTGGAAGTAAAGATTTTTTCAGTGATATCTTTTATTGGACCAACTGTGTAGTTCAGAAAGACATTAGACAAGCTTGAGGAAGGGAACTTTGTGCCCAAAAGCTAGCCTAATATGTCTTCTAAATAAAAGAGTGCCAAAAAAATCTCAATTATCATATATTTCTCAGACCATCACAGCTACAACAACACTCCAACCCCTCTTCCTTAAATGAAATCACTCCAAAAAATAGTCAACACCTACTATTTTCTTTCATTCCTTTTGCAGGTCACATCTCAGGAGAAGAAACTCTAATTGCCCAGCTATCTCTATAAGGCCAAAAGATTGTTTGCTTTAATGTCACTTTAAGTAAAGACAGAACAAAAAGTTAGAGGTTTAAACTGCAAGAAGGAAGCTTTAGGTTAGAAGATAAGAAAAATTCGTATCTGGAAAATTAGTCAAATGCTGGAATGAGTTCCCTAGAGGCCATGACATCTCCATTACTGGAGGTGTTCAAGAGTAGGTTAGATAAATATGTGTCAAGAATGAGTGAGGTACAGTTGATCTTGCCTCAGGGCAAGGGGGTGGATTAGAATAGTTGTTCTCAACCTTTTTGATTCTCTGTAGCTCATCTTCCCCCTTGCCCCCAGCTGCCAGCCCACACTCCATTGCCACCCCCCATCCTATCTGCTGACCTACAGTCTACTTCCCCACACAATTGCACAGCCATCCTCCTGGTCAAACTCCACCAACCATTTCACAGCCAAGCTCCCTCCTGGTCCTCTTGCCAGGCACACTGCAGAAACACCAGAGGTAACTCAGCACATGCAAGTTCTGGAATCAAACCTACACTGTTGTGTTTGCCTGCACTAGCCCTCCTCTGCTGAACCAACTGGGCTGTTTTTAGGATGCTCTGTTTCTTTCCATGCAGAAGATGGCTCACAAAAAGTATCATGGCACCTCAACACAAAAGTGCCTGGGACAACAAAACTGTGCAAGGTGGAGGCAACTGCATCTGCTGCTCACCACCTCAGCCCACCATGGGAGCCTGTATATACCACTGGTTTTGAACCTTGTTAAATTAAATAAGTTTATAAAATTTAAACTGGTTTATTGTAAATTTAAATGTTTATTTTGGAGCATCACATCTGTGTTTACATGCACTAGGTTTTCAAATAAATTAAGCCAAGTCCTTGACCAGCACCACAGGAGAGTGAGGCTGTCCAACACTGCCCCCACCCCATGCCTGTGTTCTGCCATGCAGCTGTGGAAGCAGGGAACTGGCAAATCAAGGGGAAAAAAAGCAGAAACAATTTGAAAATGAAAGCAATTTGAAGGGGTGCAGTACAAAAAAAGTTTCAGCACCATCTGGTAGACAAAGAGCCACATTACTTGTCTTTGAGTGCCTTTCTGTTTACATGCAACAAACCCATGGACACAATGCTTTTATTCCTGGCAAGCCAAACTAAACTATGTTTGAGGAGTTTTAGTTTAATGCACTTTTAAAGTGTTGGGAAATCCCGCTCATGCAAACAGACATGCAGTTGCAGTGCATGAAAGGGCAAAAATCGTAGCATGTACATGATCCCCATGAGAGCAACTGGACTAGATGACCATCTCTTGTTTCTGTGGCCCAAAACTTGTAAAGATTTTTATGTATGCTTTATTTTCCATGCACAAGGAACACTTACCTAGCCCAGTCAGGAGTAAGAGCAATACACCTGAGCTAGCTTTATTGGTGGCATACCAGTCCAAAGATGGCTATAGAAGCTCACTTGGGATACAGAGTAGTTAGTTCACACTGGAGCTGCCACATCCTCAATAGTATTCTTACCCCCATGTTAGCTAGGTTGAAGTTATCATGAACTTGTGTGACAGTCGTACCTTCATTTGGTTGTGTTTACATACCCTGTGAGTGTTCAGCATGACATTTACTTATAGTGTATGCAGATAAGCACAGACGTAAGTCTTTGCAAAATAAGCACCTGTATCATTTTCCATACTTTTAACATACCTATGAATCTGATTCCAATATGCTTTAACTACCACTGTATGTTGAACAAGCATTGTCAGTGATTTTTCCCATAGTGTCTGATAGTCTTATTTCAGGGGATACTACAAGGTCAAGGCCTGTTGGGATGTATACAGTAAGAGGTTTATATTGTTGTCTGTGTGTATTGTGCTGTTTATAGTGTATTGTTACACTTTCTCCACCACAAAACTGCTCTATCCCCACTGTAGTAAAATCTTCATGAAATCTTTCTTGTAGCATCAGCAGTTTTTATCATCCCAAATAGTTTGCAGTCGCTCTCATGCTCAGATATTGCAAACTCAACATCCACTTTACACTCTAAATTCATAAGGGCCAAGTTCTATATCTGTCCTACACAACTGTTTAGGGGAGGAAGAGAAGACAAAACCTTCTTCTATCTTACAGGCAGCTGTGTGAATCCTGCCCAGGTCTGAAGTCTCAGTCTAGTACAGAATGCAGCAACCCCTGTGTTCCTGGTGTTCCTTCTTCTATATTACTCAGAGATTGCCCCAGAATGGTTTGGTAAAGGATGGTTGCAGTGAAAACTAAGCCAAACTTTTAAAAAACATAAATTTACCTAGAAGTGATTAGACAAAACCACTGCTCTTGACAGTCATTTGACCCCAGCATTCTTTCCTGCCCATGACAGGGAATTCGACTTGATGATCTGCTCAGGTCCTTTCTGACCCTATCAGCTACAAAACTATGAAACTATAAAAATATGAATAACCAAGCTATTTAGTTAAAAAGCTAAACAGAAAAAACACATGAAAACACAACCTTTGGCCAAAAGCTAAACAGAATCAGTGACCTGCTGGGTCACAAAATTCTACAATGAGATTCACTCATAACCATGTAGAGCCCAATGCCTAGAACGGCAGGGCTACACTAACAGATTAAACTATAGGAACAGGGCCTTGGGCCCTTGATAAAGGGACTGAGTTCCATCTTGCAAAAGATGCGGAACTACTGAAAAAATCATGCCACCAGTTCTGAAATATTTGGTTCACAATATAGGTGGAGCATACCGGATGGTTTCTAACTGTGGCAGTTGTAGGGTAGAAGTCTCAGCTAAAAAGGTCTCAGGTCATTAGGAACAAGAAGCATGACTAGCACTCTAAACTCCTTTAATGTACTGCAGCCTGCTGTGGCCTGCAGGCAGTATAACATACAAGTAATGATGTAAAGATTTAACAGTGTTTGGTTAATATTTCAGATGTTCTCCTTTTCAAACTTTTAACCATTTGCCTCATTAGTCTAAACTCTGCCCTTTTCAAAGTGCACACTTCTTATCAGTTCTAAAACATCTCCTTCTCTTCTATCTAATTGACTTTAGTCTTGCATTTTGCTGAACTTAAGGAATAAGTTCCCTCTACAGTGACCACTGTTACACAGTGGAGCCCTTAAATTTCCTCCCACACTAAACTCTCCATGCACCCTGAATGAGAGTGAGAGGCCCTCTTCTTGACTATAATCCAGGAAATTGCATAAGCAAGCACATAGCACATGCTGTGCTAAATAGAGATGCTTTCCTGAAATAGGACAAGACAATCCAAATAGCATTTATGGTATCAAGAAATAGTTATTCCAAAATTCACATCATTCAAGTATTTATTTTTGGGAGAAATTAAAATCCATCAATAAGAGCTGAGGCCAACCTAACCTGGCCAAAGGGTAACTTGAATGGCCAATAGGCCAGTTTTAATAGGAGGGGTGGAGTCTAACCTATGGTTTGATGTCCTGGGCAGTCTTCTTTGAAACAGGAGACATGGGTTTGAATGCCCTCAGTGAGGAGGACATTGAATACAAGATTCCAGCTTTCTGGACTGGTATTCCAATCACTGTTGCAAAAAAGCTGAGTCACCTTGACACCACCACTGACTGTGTTCGGTAGCAAAGGTGGGGTATTGTGCTTTATACTGAAGTCAATTATGGTAAGGCATCCCGTTTCAAGTAGGTGCTCCCCTTTGAGCAGTCCTGATTTTGAAATGATAGAGGCACATCCCTTGCAGCCCTAAGTCAGGTACCTAATCTCTGAGGAAAAGCATTAGTTCTGATGCACTCTTGTACCTAGCTTTTCCAATGGGTGATCTGTAGGCATTTCTGTGCTGAATGATTAGACAATGTGGATGGCCCATGGGAGGCATCTAGGTTTCCACATTCACTGTATGCTTGATTTGAATCACCTTCCTGAGTCAAGGCACTTGAATTTTACAGGCGTGCAATGCCTTCAAGGTAGTTGGATCTGGCCTCTAGAAACTAGTGAAGTACCTAAACCAAATTAATCTATAGGCATGAATAGTTGGGTCCAGAGCTCTAGGTGAAGTAAATATCATACATCGTCACATACAACACGTACCTTTTTCCAGAAAATCACGCCTCCCACCCCACCTGCAAAATGGATGTATGTGTTTTAAGTGGAGAAGCAGTTTTCTTTGCTGGAAAGGAAGCAAGCCTGGAGATTGTGCATGGCATGCAGCTGCCAAGATGGCTGCCAAGATGTAGAGTCCTTTGTTAATCCTCACAGCCACAGCTGTTGGCTGAGCATGGTAGCTTGTACCCAAAGTAGCAAGTAAGCTTCTGGTAGTATGTTGATGAGGACTGTATTGTGGAAACAACACTTTATTTAAAGGACCATAACATAAGAACAGCTTGAAGAATCAATAGTCTTGCTATTACCCTTGCAACAGAGGTGTAGCCAGCTCACTGAGTGCCAGGCAAGGTGCGGGGAGGTGGGGTGTGGGAAATGCTGACCAGAACAGAAAGCTTGGGAAAAGGAGTGCACCAACTGACATAGCTGAGGGGAAAGCGAAGCTTACCCTCCTGCCTAGAGTACCACGGCCACTGCTGCACCCATCAAGCAGCAGCAGTTACTGCAAGCTGCTCCCCAACTTCTCCCCAACCCATACATAATATATTGGGCATAAGATTGCAAGGCTTTCCAGGAGGGGGTGGGGGAAGTACCATCCCACTATCTCTACTTGTCTCCCCTTCCCTCCCCTCCCCCAGATATATGTTCAGTATAGCACTGCCCTACCTAGCTGCTATGGCTAGGCACAGCCACCTCATGGTTTTGCCAAGGCAAAGACTCCTGGCAAGGGGAGGATCCCAGCACTCTCTTATAGGCAGTGCCTATGGCAGGAGGCCCACTGGCTCCAACCTAGTTTTGCTACTGCCTTGCAAGGGTCCACGGCCTAACCTTGTGTGACACTTCCTGAACGCTGTATATTCCCAGGAGGACTTACTTTGTGTCACAGTTGTCTGTGGCTTGGGAAACATCTTTTTCCCTACATTCTGCCTGCAGTAAGCCAGATGCATGTTGCATGCAAGAAAATATGGTATGCACAAAGCAATTGGAGTTGAAAACATTCATCACTGAAGAAAACCAGACTTGTAGCCTGACTCCCTTTGTATTAAGACCATATGTATATGATATTTATGTCCTCTGGGGACTAAAGATGGGCCTAGACATTGGGCACTCTGTGGTCTGACCCTGTAGGGTGTTGAATACCTCCTACAAGCTGTTAAATGACCTCGATTTCCATTGATTTTAATATGCAATGAAAGAAAATGGAACCTGAGGTCACTCAGCAGAATCAGGCCCTGTATCTTCTTCCCAGTTGCAAAACACCACAATATAACAGTTCCAGATGGAAAGTGTCTCATGATTGTATCACAAAGAGTGAATTATAGCATCATTTTCACAATCTGAAGGCATATTTTGTCTCCAAACATTTCTGTATTGCGTATCTAGTGACTATTGATGTCAATTGAGGCAGAGGGCTGCACTGTGCCAAAGTGAAATAATCTGTCCAGATGACCCATTTAGCCTGCTCACTTTGTAAACTGTGCAGCCGTTAACAGCAAAGAGAATTCCATTTGTATATCTGAGTAAGTCATGAATCTTCCTGCATGCCTTTTTTAAATAAGTATGGACTTGTTTCTGTGGTAACATGGAATTTGTTTCTCACTTCTACCTCCTGCATGCCGGTAGGGGAAAAGGCTGCAGTGCCAAGGCTTTTCCATAATTATGCAACAGCGCTTTTCAGATTAATGTAACACCTCTAATTAAGATACAGCCCAACCTACAATGTGCATTTTCGGTTTGTTAGAATTCTGTGTCTTGCTTAGACAAATAATTCTCCTTCAAGTCATGTGGGGACACATAAATATTTAGCATATGTTCTAAAATCCAACTAAGCTGCTTAGGTCAGGAAAAAATTCTCATTTTTAAATGAGGTCTTCTGGATTTGAAAAGACATAGACCAGATCCCAAGCTAATACAAACTGGCATGAACCCACTGAAGTCAACTGAACTTTTATCTCCCTTAACACCAAAAAGCTATACTAATTTACACCAGCTAATATAATATCCCAGTATGTTTGGTAAATAAGTTTATTCATTTTTAACTTGCATCTTTTGAGCAGAAGCTAAGAATAAGAGATTTCATCAGGCCACAAAATATACATAGCAATCCAATTAATTTCTAGAGGCTATAGTCAAAGAATAAACAGGGAAATAAAGTTGCACCATTATGTAAAAGAAATCTGGAGCGCACAGAATTATGATGAGCAAGACACATTATGTATATTTACAGACAGCCATAGTGGATGCCTTAAGGGTTCATTTCCCTGCAATCCTGAAATGTGACTGGAACTGGTGTAGTCCTACCCAAGCTAAACCACTACCAGCCTTTCCTTTCCTGTGTCCTTGTGACAAGTTATTTAGCAAAATTCACAGATCTGTTGGAATATAACAGGCTGTTGCATGAGCACTTCTTCTATGGCCTTGAAATTGGGACCTCTGGGCTGCAAACTGAATAACAAAAATGTACCACTGCTGCAGTAAATATAAGTAAGGAACTCTGCAAATATCAGTTTTACGTGCATTTCTTGTAGTTCATAACTTTATTTAAAAGATTTCTAGACCCCACTCCTGCAATCACTTACAAATATACTTAATCCTTGCACTACTCATATATTTAATCTTATATTTATGCATCAGGATTAAGCATATATAAGACGAAGAGCAATAAAGAACTATGAGTGAGTTGACTACTGGTACAGGGTACAATGTATATTTGATTTCAGAATTGGACATATAATTGGTAGTGATTTGCTGAATTTAGCCTGGGTTTTTTTTGTCAGCTTTCTGTAAACAGGTTTTTTGAAGTTCTCAAATGTATTTAATAATTGCATTTATTCTCCAAATACTTGCTGCAAATAATTCTTGGCTATACGTTGTTCATTAAAATTTAATTACAAGAATTTAGTAAAAGATAATTTGAGGTAAGTTTTGAATAAACCCAGAAGCCACATGGTATGCTTGTCTTTCCTAGCTGGAATGGTCTGGATTTCCACTACAAATACTGTACTCAGAAACTATAAATTCAAAATTTGCTTTTCAAGAATATTCTTCAAAACTAGCATAAATTAATCTTGTTGTGACCATTTCTGCCACTGAGCTAATTTGTTAGAGTATTCATGGAAGGCAAAGACAAAAGGAGGATAGTCACAATCAAGACAAATTCAGGTCCACAACTAATGTAAATTGATCTAGTTCCACTGAAGTCAATGGGAGGTAATATTAACTAAAAATATCTTCCTCAGTTTTTTATTTAAACAAACTGGGTTTGATCCAACCACCCTGAAGCCAATAGAAAGAATGCCACGTTTTTAAATGGGAATGGCATCAGGTCATGTACAGGAGGTGTTTCCCTGGAAATTGTCCAGTTCTGCTTCTAATTATACACAAAAAACTGTTTAAAGAAATTAAATGATCTTATAAAGTCACACACTTGAAAGCCATAAAATGCTGATGCATCATTCTGTGTGCAATTTGAATTCTGGTGTGTCCATTCTTTGCACCTAACAAAAAATCCCAGAAGAGTCATTAAGTGTCATAATGCAAGAATGTTAATGAGGCACTCCATCATAATGTACATGCACAGAAGGGGCAGAATGAAGCTTGTTCAAGCAACCACAAATTAGAAATTTCCTAAGTTTTCAAGTGACTTTGCAACCTAACCAGCTTATTTTAATGAAATTTCTTACATGACATGTCCTAGAATTATTTTAAGAAAAAAGTGGTCAGACCATATTCTATTGTGTTCATTCTTAACACCTACAACACCAAGCATTATTAGCAAGGTTTAAATACAAAATCTTCCATACCAGCTGCCTTTCACTTAGGCTACCTGATACACTACGTCAGGAGTGTCAAACTCAGCTGGGGCCCCAGGTCAAGGCAGCCACCACAGCAGCAGAGGCAGGCAGTCACGATAGCCATGGTGCTGACTGCAGTCATTGTTCTGGCAAGTGGCTTGTGGTGGCAGCCCAGGTGGCCACAGGACAAACAAGCGCTGTGTTGCACAGCCCTCACTCACCTGCCTGCTGTTGAGAACCATACCATGTCCAGATTACATGACAGTCCGTGCCCACTTCTTGCCACTCCCCAAACATCTGGTAGGCTGCCAGTAGCCCAGCTGGTCAAACAAAGGGGCCCTGTGGCTGTATGTTATAAAGCAGCTGAAGAAGGCTTCTAGTTTGGAGTTGTGCTGTGGGCTACTGGTATTATATGCTTGGTCCACAGGTAGCTGAGCCTGTCTGTTTCTCTTCCTACAAGAGAAAGTAGGGGTCCTCATCTGTACAGTGCCCCATGAAAGAAGGCTAGATTCTTTGGGCCATGAAATGGGTTCAGGGGACTTACATGGTTAGCCTAGCCCAGCTTTCCCACATCCATACCCCATGATTGGACAAGTTGCTGCGTCATACAATGTCTCCAAGGAGGGAAAATGTCTAATTGGAATTAGAAAATAAGGCTGCCAAGTTCTCTTCTCCCTGTCCACATTGTTATACCTGCTATGGCAGCTCTCTAGCATTGCCAGAGAAGTGTGTGCTGCTGCTGCTGCTTCAGTAAAATTGTAGATCCAGGTGTTCAGAATATTGAGACATTATTTTGTTGTGCTGCCCTCATTTTCCAGAAGAATATAAATAAAATAAGGGAAACAGCTGGTTTTAAGACTTTATAATTTAACTAAACCTAAATACAATGTCATGTGACACAGAAATGACTTGTTTCTAATTAGTGCATTTACGCAAATATAAGACAAGTCATTTCCCCCCAATCCATATGGAGGAAAAACCCTTCATTTACATTCACACACAAGGACATCACATAAAGTACATTACCTATCTTTGAACTGCAGCTGAAAGCAGCATACGTCCAGCAACAAAATCCAAATATGAAGTAGATTAAATGCAGCCAACATTGAGTATGATTATAAAGCACATGACCCAGATGGGGCAAACTTACAGATTTTTTTATTACATTTTTTATTAATAAAATACATTTCTATTCTAGTATTATAAAAGCCTAAGTCTATCTGTCTGTCTGTCTGTAATGCTTTATTTATGCTCTGATTGGCTGACAAACAGCCAATCAGAGCGCAAAGAAGTATTTTGACAGAAGGCAGCCTGCCAACATGATGGTGGGGACAGAGGGGACGGAGTAGGGGAGGCAAGGCCAGCACAGCTGGCCTGCCCCCCGCCCTGCTCCCTGGAGGCAGTGGCAACAGAGCGGACAGAAGAGGGGGGCAAGGCCAGGGGGAGCGGGCCCAGGGCTCCCTACCTGCTCCTCACCCCACTTCATTCTCGATGGGGAATTGGCTAATATATATATAAAGTTATATATATATCTTCTATCATAGGCTTTCCATCACACCTCTTAATCCACATTAAGAAACCCGTGCACGAGTTACAATAAATGCTCCCTTTCTCTTGTGCCCCCACGCTCCCACCCTCTTCTCTTTCCTAATCCAAATGCAGTCCTTTAGTCCAGGCCCTGATTTTGGGTTTATATTCTCAGTTCATTCACGGTCTTTGTCACTGTCAATATCACTGTCACTTCCACTGCTGCTGATCCTGTTGCAGAAGACAGCCCCGGGAAGCTGCCATCGCCTGCACAGACTCCCGTGCCCATCCCTCATGGCAGTGGCCAGGGTGCCTGCCTGGGCCATGCTGGCCCTGGCTACCCAGGGGGCCCCTGATTGTCAGGGGCCCTGTTGGCTGATAATCTACCCTGGTTAATGCAAGGAATATAAAACGGCTTGGCTGCCTTACATGGGCACCCAGGAGCAGTTTTATTTGCCATTAAGAGCAAATGGTGGCCATCTGGTCACAGGACCACAGGTTCTACTCTGAAGGCAGCAGACAGCCCCAAGAAGCCACTGCCACCTCTACAGACCCCCTCACCCACTCTGCATGGCTGTGTGCCAGAATGTGGCATGGCTGTGGCCATGGCTGTGGCCTGGACTGTGCTGACCCTAATGCCCCAGTTTGCCAGGGGCCATCTCAGCCCTTAATCTACCTGTGGCTAATATAATGAATTAATAACTGCTTGGCTGCCTACTACAGGCTGCCAAGAGCAATTTGATTTCCCATTAAAAACAACAAGCAGGCACCCAGTCCCAGGAGTACAAGTTCTAGCCTGCAGGCATCAGAACTCTTTTTGTTGTTGTGTGGCCAGCCCCCTTTCTCTCACCCCCCCACCCACAGCCCCCAATGCCCTGACAGTGCCCCTCACTCCCAAAATCCATCCCCACCCTCAGCATGACTCACTCCTAACTAGCAGCCCCTTATTCCCCCTAGCCCTGCTGGAGGGGGCCCTAGCTACTCCTGTCCCAACATGGGCCCCCTTTTCCCCAGGCCTAGGCCTCACTGGACCATGTGTAAATCTGCCTATATGCAAAGGAAAACACACTTTAGCCCTCTCTGGCTCCCCCACCCTCACCATCACCGCAGCCCCACTCTGCCTCCCACTACAGACAATGTGCTTATGAGACAGACAGAAGCGCTGTGTTGCGATGAATTTTTTTTTAATTCATAGAAATATTCAATGGTAACAGTAACTGATCCATCAGCCTAGAGACAAGCATTTCCATCTGCAGCAGCCAGAATGTGTGCAGCCAGGCAATTCCGCACAATGGTCCCCTGACCAGCGTTTGCATGCTGATGCTGAGGGTGCCATGTATTGCCCATCCACACCTCTAGCTGCCCCCTGCCTCCCGCAATTCCTCATCCCAAGACTCACTAAATACCTCTCCCCTGGTCACACAAATATTGTGGAGCACACAGACTACCACAATGAAAGCTGTTATGTTTTCTGGCTCCATCACAAGCCTGCAGTTCAATGATCTCCAATGTGCTTTCAGACAGCTAAAGGCACATTCAACAGTCAACCTCCATTGGCTGAAATGATAGTTGAATGCCACTGTTTGTGGATCAGTAACGTGTCCTCCATGTGGCTTCATAAGCCAGGGCAGGAGGGGGTAAGATGCATTGGCTATGATAAGAGGGGGAAATGCAACACCCTGGATTACTATATTGAGTGGTCCTTTCTCCATCATCCCATGCAGCAGCAAGTTTCTAAAGACACATGCGTCATGTACACTGCCTACCCAGCCTGTATAAATGTTAGTGAAACATCCCCAGTGATCAACTACGGCAAGGGTAGGCAATGTTTTTTTGGCTGGAGTGCCAAAAAAGCCACAATGTCTACCTTGGAAGGTGCCGGAGTGCCAGTATGTCAGAAAAACAAAACGAGGGTGGGGGGAGTACATAACAGGGCACACTGCATATTAGTGTTATAAGGTTTCTTTCTATATATAATTAAACTATTGTTGTATGTAAAGTAAATAAGGTTTTTAAAATGCTTAAGAAGCTTCATTTAAAATCAAATTAAAATACAAATCCTACCAATTTAGTGTGATCCTTGCCCTTGCTTTTCCTTGCTGAGTTTTCCAATGTCTGGTTCGTATGTGGATACTTTAAGCCGCTCACAGGCTGAGTGATCAGTTGTTAACTGGCTCCAAGAGGAACAGAAGACTGACTTCATGTGTGAAAATACCTGTTCACACAAGTATGTGGATCTAAATGCTGAAAGCATTGCAAATGCACTTTTCTTCAAACTGTTAAATTTCACTGGCAGGCATGTCCAGCAGGTCAGAACAGACGCTCCATGATCTCTCTCAGTAGCTTCAAGTGCACTCCACAGATCTCTAAACTTTGCCCATAATCCTGAGCTTTTTAACTCAATGAGCTGCATTTCAAAATCTTCAACACCCCTTCACTGAAATACAGACAAATCCAAGTCACTTTTGTTGAAGTTTTCTGGTATAATTAAAATAGAAAACATTGGGCCAAATCACTGGAAATCTTGAAATCTGTCAGAAAATTCTGATTCCAATTCTTGCATGTACATTCCAATCTAATCAACACTGACAGTGCAACATGTTGATAGCTCTTTTATACGTTGGAAACAGCGGAAAGTTGAAGTTCAAATATCCCAAGAAAAAATTGCTAGTTTTGCAAGAAATGCCTTCCAGATTTCATAAAGATCCAAAACCATTTGCCCTGCACCCTGGAGACAGAGGTTCAGTTCATTTCGGTGAGCAGTGATGTCAGTTAGGAACATGAGCTTACACAGCCATTTGTCATCATCTAGTTTGGGATAGTTTTGTCCTTTTTCTGACCAAAAAGGCCTTGATTGCATCAAAACAGTTTACAAAGCACATTAAAACATTGCCACAACTTAGCCACCGGACATTGCTGTAAAGTGGAATGTCATTATAAGCACTGTTCATTTCTTCTAACAGTGCTTGAAACTGTCTGCATGTCAAAGCAAATCAAACAGCAAGGAAATTCACAATTTGCACCACTGTATTCATCGTATTACTAAGCTCTGAATTGGAAACTTTAGCGCACAAGTTTTCTTGATGGATGATAAGGTGAAATTTGACTGTCAGGTGGCTGATCTGATCTTCAAGAAGCTTTACAAATCCCTTGTTTTCCAACCATGGCAGAAGCACTGCCTGTTTTCACACAAAATATTTTTCTGATGTTGACTCCTTGTTCTTCAAAACTGGTTTTCAAACATTTTCGCAATATCTTCCCCCTTTGTTGCCTAAAACCCCTGCATGGCACAACAAAGTTCCTCTCAGATTTCAGCAGAAGCACAATATCTTGCAACAACTGCCAAATGTGAAACATCATTTCTAGCCATGCTCTCAAGTGCAACACTAAACGCCGCAGTGTCTCTTAATGCAGTTGTCTGCTTTTCACTAATGTTTTCTGCCATTTCACTCATGCGTTTCTCAACTGTTCTGGCACAGACAGGCAGTTCTTTTATTCTAGACAGAATCGTGTCTTTATTTGGCAAATCATTGAACAAAACCTCCGAACTGCTGGGGAGAGCTTCTTTTATATATTCCCATCTGTAAATGGCTTTCCGTTTTTTTGCAATGCACTGTGCAATTTTGTAACTTCCTTCTGTGGCTTGAATTTCACTTACATTTAAGCATTTAAAAACACTGATTTGCTTCTTGTATCCTGCTACTGTCTTTTTGATCAATTCAATTGTGTCCGCTTCATCAAGAAAGGTTTTCTCGTGCTTCCTTTGGAAATGTCAAACACTTGATGTGCAACAGACAACACTTTCACAACATAAAGCACAAACAGCACAGTCCTTCTTTTGGATAAATTCAGATTCGTCTGTCCAAGAAGGCTGAAATGAATGGACAGCTTTCTTAGGAGCTGACAATTTGTCAAATGTACCCTTCAACTTCAGGGAGAAAAAAATCACAACAGACAATGGCACTGGGCTCTTCCTGGCCTGGGGCCCATGGCAGCACTGGGCTCTTCCTGGGCTGGGGCCATCAGTGGCACCAGATTGGGATCAGGAAGGAATTTTTATCTCATGGTCAGAATGGTATGGACTGCTGGTGTATTTGCCTTCCTTTGTAGCAGGGAACTTGGCCCTCTTCCTTGAATCTCTCTGTGTTTTAATAATCCTTGTAGTGGCAGATGAGTGGGAGCCCTCATCCCCTGGTGCCAGGCTGGGGCTAAGGTCCAAGCCAGGCTGGCATGGTTGGCAGTGCCCAGCTAGGCCTGGGGACAGCGGGGGCACTGGGCTGAGGCCAGCAGTGGTGCCTGGCTGTGGCTGAGGCTGTCAGTGGTGCTGGGATGGAGCTGGAGCCTGAGCAGGGCTGGAGCTGGGTTTGGACTGGGGTCAGTGGCGGCACCAGGCTGGGGCTGGGGCCGGGGCCAGGGCTGGGGCCGGGGCTGGGGCCACCAGCAGCATGGTGTCAAGGCCATTGGCAGCGCCAGGCTGGGGCTGGAGCCAGAGCCGGGGCCATTGACAGCGCTGGGATGGGGCTGGGGCTCATGCAGGTTGACCATCCCGGCCCTGTGTCAGCCCCTGCCCAGTGCTGCCATAGGTAGCACTGGGATGGGGCCAGGGCCTGCGCATGGCTGGGACAGACAGCAGTGCTGGGATGGGACTGGAGCCAGTGATGTTCCTGGGCAGGGTTGGGGCCAGTGGCATGCCAGGCTGGGGCTGGAGTCAGGGCCATTGGCAGCACTGGGATGGGGCCAGGGCCCGCAGAGGTCAACGGCCCTGGCCCTATGCGAGCCCTAGCCTGGTGCCACCTTTGGCAGCACCAGGACGGAGTCAGGGCTTGTGCAGAGCTGGGGCAAGCAGCGGTGCTGGGATGACTCTGGGGCCAGTGGTGATGGTGCTGGGCTGGGGCCTGAGCAGGGTTGGGGCTGGTGGCAGCAGCAGGCTGGGGCCAGGGCCTATGCAGGGATGACACTGGTGGCAGCACCTGACTGTAGCTGGGGCCATTGGTAGTGCTGGGATGGAGCTCGGGTTAGCGGTGACACAGGGTTATTCCCGGGCTGGAATGGGTGGCAGTACAGAGCTCTTCACATGGGTCTGTGCATAGCTCTTCCTGCCCCTCAGCAGCACATGCCTCTTCTCCTTCAGCCAGGACACGACCAGGGCCAGGGACTAGGGAGGGGCAAGGGGCAGGCAAAGGGCTCCCTGTAGGTGGTGGTGGCGGCTTCCTGGGGCAATCTACTACAGGACCCATGGGTGACCATGCTCCCACTCATTGCAGTCTGTGAGTGGTCGCCAGCACCAGCTGTAGGTGGCTAAGCTGTGGCCAGGGCCACCCTCATCTCTATGGCTCTTGTGCTATCTGGCTCACCGTAGCTGTGCTGAATTAATGGTATGAATAAATCCACCAAGCTAATGAATGGCATGGAGGGAGGCTACCAGCTGAAAGCCTGGCATGGCCAAGATATGCTTTGTGATGGTCAAGATTCCCCTAGTGTTACAGAGGCATGGAATTGTATGGCCAAAAAAAGGATCTGCAGCTGTAATCCCAGCCAAATAGCCAATTCCTTATTAGAGCCATTATATTTAGCAGAATGTAATTTTCCCCCCAACATCCTTCATTTGCTCACTGGTTTTATGTTAAACAGACAAATGGCTTTCTGTGAGTCTGCTTGAGCGTTAATCACCCCTGTTTTATGAATAGTGGGTCAATTCTGTCAGTGTTCATTCTCCACTGGCTATGTAAAATACTGTGAGCAGGGACCGTCGTCTTCACACGGGTCACTGGTGGGTAGCCTGCTGTTGTGCTATTCTCTGAATGGGACCCTGAGGGCACCCATCAGCATATGGCTCATTGATTAGCTACACTTCACAGATATTTGTGATGCCAAAACTTGCAAAAAAAATCCAAAACAAGTATGCCTATAAGATATAAATTTGCCAGTATGGCAGCAGCATGTCTGGTGTCCAAACTTTGTGAACCAAAACATTGTGCACCAAAACTTTGTGCCCCAAAGAGAGGGTTGGAGAGGGGTGAACTTCCCTGGACTGCAAGACTTATAAATTGAGCACACAGCTCCCCAGGGTACCCCTTATTGATCCGAGATGTCTGACACTGGGGAGAGAAGGGAGTGGACCAGGGCACATAGAACTAGGATCACATGGACCTTCGCAGAAACCAAGAGCCTGGAGGGACCCTGAGGTAGTACACCGGTTCATCTGCAACCCCTGGGCAAACTGGCACATCTACCTTGATGTTGCAAGGAGTCTTGACAAAGGGGGGGGGGGGAAATGGCAGCTCAACACTGGGTCAAGGCCAAGATTCTGCCTGCAACACCCCATGGCCAGGCACCCCTTTCTTGGTCATTTTGGCCCAACCATTTCTTACTCACTCACAAGATATGCTGAGTGCCGACCTTTCCAAAAAGATGTTATTTTCTGCATTTCTTGATTTTCAGGTCCACTTCGTATACTGCCACCAAGCACGTGCAGTCCAGACAGGCAGCCCGATGCCAATGCCTAGACAGATAGGATTGTAAGCACCATCAGCAGCTGTGCAGTTTGACTACACAAGATTGCCAGACAGGTACATCTCGCCATGGGCTGCTTCTTGTCCAGACACCATGGCAGGAGGCATTCCTGGACAAGGGGGAAAGAATGGCAGTCAAGCTCGGAAAATTAGAAATAATTATTGCTTATTAGTTATAAAAGTTGTTTGATGATTTGTTTAATTATGGTCAATATTTGTTTTGTAGATTATGGTTTTTATCTGCTTAGTTCAATTGTTCATTTAGTATTGTTTACTACTTATTTCTTGTCTTTATTTTATAAATACAGCTCAGTGGATGAAAATACTGTAATTTATGCTTCATATGTACAGTATGTATAATAATGTAAGTAAAGGTTTCTACTTCCTTGACTTCACGTTCCCCATGGGGAGGGCCTTGCATAAGCTTGATACTTGGTTAGACAAAGGGGCTTATTACATGTAATTCACTGAATTACCATGTACACATGACAGATCAATGGATGAATCATTGCAATTTGCGTAGTTGGAAGATACATCCAACTACGCAAATTACATCAAGATGTGGTTTAGTTTGCAACGTGACAAAATCATTTAAATCACAGTAAACCCATGAACATGTAAGGTGTAACTCAATTAAACCACACAAGTGGGAAATTTTTATTATGTATACAAGTACCCCAGGTTTATATCTATGATTGCTTTTCTTCTCAGGTTGCAATGAATTCCTAGTATCACTGGTACTTAAGGTTGCACCAGGACAATTTAAAAATGTGTCCATTTCAACAGCTGAAGTAAAGCTTCAGTCACTTCATGATTAATGAGAACGCTCTTTTCCCACAACTCTTAACACCTTTATATTAATTCTGTAATGTTGCATTTGATTGGCTAATCAGTAGTACCTGCACAGTCAAATAACTTCACTAGTATGCACAGTATTAACATATGGTAACCAATGTTCCCTCTAAGGAGTAGCGGTCCATGAGTGCTCTGCTTCAGTCCATAAGTGCACCACTTTGGTCCGTGAGTGTGTTGCTTCGATCCTTCAGTTTCCTGGAGCCGGCAGACTCCATGGAGCAGTTCCCCCCATGCTTGCCCATGCATGCAGTGGTGGGAGCCAACCCCCACACCCCCGTGCCCCCCAGATGCACTGCTCACGGCTCCATCCCATGCCCCACACTAGCTGGCCAGCACTTGTTAGTGCCCCTTCACTTCAGCACCCAGGGCAGTCGTGCTGCTTGCCCCCACCTTGCTGCGGCACAGTGTCTTCCCTCTTCCCTCCTCCCCCTATCCTGGGATAAAGTGCCGAAGAGAATCTATGATGTGAGAAACAGATTATGAAGAGAAGTATTTTTTGTCAAGACACAAAATATAAGCAACAGCCAAACTTTTATCTGTTCCATTTAGCAGTCTGATTTATTTTTAATCACTGTCCAACATAAATGCTGATTTAAGTACAGTGTTCTGCAGTACAAATGATAAGAGAACTATTTTTGTTCTGTTTATAAGAGGAAAAAATACCAAGTGTTGTTTTTAATATTCTACTTGGACTCACTTCAGTTCTGAATTTAAAT
>JAGPOW010003648.1:18798081-18817293 GCA_030014935.1 Caiman crocodilus | reverse complement strand
ATGTTGAACAGCGCGGGCCCAAGGACCAAGCCCTGGGGGACCCCGCTGCTCACATCTCTCCAGGTCGAGTACAACCCATCCACCACCACTCTCTGGGAGTGTCCTGTCAGCCAGTTTCTGGGTCAATACCACAGCTCCACATCTTTGTAATTAGGATGGGGTGAGAGACCACGTCAAGCGCCTTCCTGAAGTCTAAAAAGACTACGTTATCCATGGATTTGGTCACCTGGTCGTAGAAGACAATCAGGTTGGTCTGACAGCTGACAGGTTGGTCTTGTCAGCTGACTTGCCCACAGGGTCTTTCCTTAAGCCCCACTTCACCACTTGCTACAAAAACCCTATCCTTAAAGGGGACATGCTGCTTTCTAGTAACAAGGCAAGGGTTCCCTGTTACGGTGCTACATGCAAATTGCTACAGCTGTTTATTTCAAGGAAGGATTTTTCACATTTCTCCTTGCTTCCATGTGCTCAAGGGAGAGCAGGGGTTGATTTGGGGGGGGGAGGAAGGAATGCAGGGGGAAGAATCACAGAAAATTAGGGTTGGAAGGGACCTCAGTAGGTCATCTAATCCAACCCCCTGCTCAAAGCAGGACTGTCCCCAACTAAATTATCCCAGCCAAGGCTTTGTCTTGCCAGGTCTTGAAAACCCCCAAAGATGGATATTCCACAACCTCACTGGGAAGCCTGTTCCAGTGTTTTACTACCCTCCTAGTGAGGATGTATTTCCTAATATCTAGCCTAAACTTCTCTTGCTGCAACTTAAGACTGTTGGTCCTTGTTCTGTCATCTGCCACCACTGAGAACAGTGCAGTTCCATCCTCTTCGGAATCCCACTTCAAGTAGCTGAAGGCTGCTATTAAGTCTTACCCCCTCCCCAGTCTTCTCTTCTGCAGACTAAATAAGCACAGTTCCCTTGGCCTCTCCTCATAAGTCATGTGCCCCAGCCCTCTAACCATTTTGACTGCCCTCTTCTGGACTCTCTCCAATTTGTCCACATTCATTTTGGAGTGGGGGGCCCAAAACTGGACTCAGTACTCCAAATGTGACCTCACCAGTGCTAAATAGACAAGAAGAAACACTTCCCTTGATCGCCATGAGTTTTCAAAGATGATGGCTAGTGGCTTTGCAATCACATTGGTCAACTCCCTCAGCAAGTCAGGTACATCGTGTCAGATCTCATTGGCTTCTTTTCATCCAGCTTTTCTAAATAGTCCCTAACTTCTTCTTTTGCCACGATTGGCTGCTTATCTCCTTCCCACAGTGTGCTGCCGGGTGCAGTAGTCTGGGAGCTGACCTTGCCTGAGAAGACTGAGTTGAAAAAGGCATTGAGTACTTCAAACTTTTCTGCATCCTCTGTCACTAGGCTGCCTCCCCGCATTCAGTAAGGGACCCACATTTTCCCCAATCCTCCTCTTGTTACTAACATACTTGTAGAAACCCTTCTTGACACCCTTGCTAGCTGCAACTCCAATTGGGCTTTGGCTTTCCTGACTTTGTCCCTGCATGCCCAAGCAATACTTTGATACTTCTCCCTAGTTGTTTGTCCAAGTTTACACTTCTTATAAACTTCCTTTTTGTGATTTAGCTTATTGGAGAGTTCCCTGGTAAGCCATGATAGTCTCCTCCCATATTTGCTAGTCTTCCTGGACTTCAGGATTGTTTTTTCCTACACAGCCATCTCTCCTGGACTCTTCTCCCCCTCAGACTAGTTTTCCAGGGGATCGAGGCAATGAGTTCTCTGAACAAATCAAAGTCCATTTTTCTGAAGTCCAGGATCCTTACTTTGCTGCTCTCTTTCCTTCCTTTCCTCAGAATCCTGAACTTAATCATCTCATGGTCATTTGCCCAAGTTGCCATCTACTCATACATTCCCCAAGAATTC
Source organism: Caiman crocodilus (assembly GCA_030014935.1). Taxonomy (NCBI): domain Eukaryota; kingdom Metazoa; phylum Chordata; order Crocodylia; family Alligatoridae; genus Caiman; species Caiman crocodilus. The sequence goes on along the minus strand of JAGPOW010003648.1, from coordinate 18,815,411 downwards.
TTCCGTTTCTGAGTGGCAGGTCAAGAAGAGTATGGCCCCAAAGTGGCTGCTCCAGCACTTGCACAAGGAAGTTGTCCCCAATAATCTCTGAAAGCTTCCTGTATTGCCTGTGCACTGCTGTATTGTCATCCCAGCAGAAGTCAGGGAGGTTGAGCGCCCCCATGAGAACCAGGGTCTGTGATCAGGAAACTTCCACTAGCTGTTTGAAGAAAGCCTCATCCACCACTTCCTCCTGGTCTGGTGGCCTATAGCAGATGCCCACTACAACATTACCCATGCTGCTTTCCCCTCTAACCTTAACCCAGAGACTTTCAAGAGGCCTATCTCCAGTTTCATACTGGAACTCTGTGCAATCATAGAGCTCTTTTATAGCACAAGTAATCCTTCTCTTCTCCTTTGCTTGTCCTTCCTGAACAGTTTGTACCCATCCATGACAGTGCTCCAGTAATGTGAGCTATCCCACCAAGTCTCTATTACGCCAATCATGTTCTGTGAATGTGAGGACTTCCAATTCTTCCTCCTCGTTTCCCAGGCTCTGTGCATTTGTATACACATGGCTGAGGTGACTAGCCAATTGCCCTACTTTTCAGGAAGAATGGGGCCTTCTCCTGCTTCTGCTTCCTCCAGGTCCCGCACTTCCCCACTTATCTCAAGGCTTTGTTCCTCATCCCCTGGTGATCCTAGTTTAAAGCCCTCCTCACTAGGTTAGCTAGCCTGTCTGCATAGATGTTTTTCCCTCTCTTCATCAGGTGGAACCCATCTCTTCCTAGCAATCCCTTTTCTTGGAACAACATCCCATGGTCAAAGAAGGTGATACCTGCTGGCAACACCACCTGCACAGCCATGCAATGATCTGCAGGATGCCTGCCAGGACCCTTCCCCTTGTTCAGAAGAACTGAGGAGAACATGACCTGTGTCCCTGTCCCCTTCACCCTTGCATCCAGATTTTTGTAGTCACTCTTGATGTTGGCCATCCTGAAATTACTTATGAATTCTAGTAAAATTCACTAAATATTTTTGGCTTTAAGAAAACTTTCCAAAGATGGTTACAAAATCATCAGATTTGTCCTTTTTCCCCTTACATTGGTGGCATCCTATAGGTATATCAGGAGAATACATCAGGGTCTGGGGGAGCAACTATTCACCCAACCTGGCAATCTTCAAACGTGTCTCGATGCCCCAGCGGTCTTTCCAGCCCAAGTGCAGGGGGCTGGAGACAATGATCTGTAAGGTCCCTTCCAGCCCCTAACAACTATGAAACTATTAGCCCAAGCACTCACCAGGATATGGAAGACTCAGTTCCACTCCTTAGTCCCTCTGATGTGATTCAAACCTGCATCTCCCAGATGAAGGCTGTGGTGTATTCTAACCTAGGGTTTTGCTCATCTCTCCTTTTGAAGTGGTTCCACTTTGCATGTGCTACTTAAGTAGTTATTGGACCAGAAAGTTTGCACAAAAGATGATTCTCTAGCCAGGTGGTTAGAACACTCACCTGCATTTCAGTCTCTGCTATAGTTAATGTTGAGAGACTGGGCATGCCACCCCTACAGCTGAAGAGCCTACAACCTGGTGCACAGGGCAGTCTCCTTGGAAATATGTGCTCCTGTACCTCAGGTAAATGACAGAATTGAACTGGAGACTACCACATACCAATTGTGTACTCTAAACATTGAGCTATTGCATAAGAAAAGGAACTCTTTTTTGTGATTTGAGCTCCTCATTTCCCTTTATTTTCTTAGTGTTTCATGGTGGAATGGAACATTTCATTTGTCATTAAATTAAATGTTTTTGATTTCTATTTCAATGAGAAAGGCCACAATTTGTTGTACAGTGGAGTCGCATCATACTTGCATTTAACTTACGCAAATTCAACTATATGCACTCAGCAAAAAAAAAAAGAGAAAAATAACAATTTAAATAGTGAGGGTGATTCCACCCGCCATTTCACTCGATGAGCTCCCGCCTCTCATAGTGTGAGCATCTCGCCGCGCTGAGTGTGACTCTTGTGTTTAAAGATACATATTTTTTGTACAACATGGCCCCTAAATGCAAGCCAGCAGATGAGCCTACGCAATCAACTTCTTGAGCTGAACCAGATACAACCACTTCGTCTATGACTTGCTCTCCGTCACTCAAACCTGGCCCATCATCTCCTGGATTGACATCAAGCCCTGACGACCCCCGAGTATGGGTGATTTAAGGGATTTTCAAGGGTAATTTTGACTATACGCGGTTTTCACCTTACGTGCTGACTTTAGAACCTAACCCCTGCATAAGATGCGACTCCACTGTAGTTCAATCAAAAATGATTTTTTACCCTAAAAGCAGAATTGAAAACTTACAGCTGTTTACATAACATTAAAGCCAACCATGAGCAGGCACATGTAACCTCCAGATACTTCCCTGCAGACCATTAAACTGATATACATACTGTAAGATTTTTTAAAAATGTATTCACTTTTTCATTTGCTATCAGCCTGTATAACAAACTGGCATGCCTTAACTAGCACTACCCTGATAACATCCTCCCCAAAAACAAGACTATCTCCTCCCCCTTCTAGAATTCCATCTGGAGAGACAATAATTATCTGACTTAGGATGAGAGTGGGAGATTGGAAGTTATCACCAGTCTTTCTGTTTAAACAACTGCATCTATAAAAATTCATAAGCTTGCCAATATGGCCACAGTGGTGAGTCCTGGCATCAGAGGAGCTCTACCAGGTCCCACCTGGCCCCATGCCCCTGAATGAATGGGCATGCTCCAAACCATCAGTAAGGCTGATCTGTGCTTTTTACTCTACACCCACCCTCAAGCCCTTGTTCTTCAGGGAACCTGACAGCAGGCCCTGAGGACAAGCCTGGAGCAATCTCTCTGGTGAACTTCTGGCTCTGTGATATGCTTGTGGACTCAGGTGGGTAAGGTATAGGCAGGGTATGTTCAAACCCCTCCCCAACCCTACAGCAGGACACTGCAAGATTGACAAACTCGCTTTGACTTACTTGGTAACTAAGTCTCAAATGTGTGGTCACAACCCCAAGTAGGGTTGCAGCACTTAGAGTGGAGTCACAAGCTCATGAAAACTCAATGTTTGAAATTAGGCTCATACCAGAAATGAGATCATTAGCTTGGAAACACTGTCCAAGAACCTGACAAATGCCACTGCAGCAGCATTTCAGGAAAATACTTGGGCTCCAGTTGATTTGACTATCATTATGGGGGGGTTCATCCAAATTCAACGAGATAGTCACAACTGCCATAGTAGGAACAACTACCCTGCCATTCTTCCAGCAGCCATCCAATCTCTTCAATTTCAGTTTTATGGTGCTAAAGACATTGGTGACAGGATAGTCAAATTCTGGCCTAGAACAAGTGAGTCAGAAAGAAGACAGAGATCAGACTGAAAATAAAAAGAAAGCCTGGTGAGAAGGATAACATTCAGAAAGCAGGTAAGGAGAAGGATAAAGTGGAGGATAAGAAAGCCTCTGATGAAAAGCCACTACCTTGCATTGAATTGTTTGTTAGTTTGATTGCTTAGGTAGATAGGGAACATTTAAAATTGTAAAGGGAAGATATTGAGAGAAATATAATCAAGTTATTTGTCTACCAGTGTGGCAGGGCACTGGGGGTGCCTGCCACTTTAAGGCCCTGGAGCTGGCAGCCTCCAGGTGCCTGATGAGGGCAGCCATTTTGAGGCCCATATAAACTCAGGCAGTTTGGTTGCCTGGAGGCCAGGCAGTAGCATTGCCTGGCTGGGGAGCTGCTAGGAAGAACACTGGAGGTATGGGGAGCTGCAAGGGGATGGAAGGAAGCTCCTGGTCCTGGGTATGACCTGAAAAACTGCACCCTGCTGGGAGTGGGTGGCCTGGTGGGGCTCTCAGTGGTGCAGGAGCCCCCGGGAAATGCAAGGCCAGTTTCCACCCCGGTGGAAGGTGAGATGGGGCACCTTAACCCATGGTGGGTTACCCTGTATTGTTTGGAGGGCCCAGAGGGGGGACCCAGAGATTTAGCCTGTGTGAGGGGCTAGAGACCTGCCCGAGCATGGGAGTACCCTTGACTGGCCCAGGCTGGGGCCAGGGGGCCTACTGTGAGGGATGCCCAGAACTGGAGGCCTGTGGTCCTGACTGGCTTAGAGGAGGGCCAGGGCAAGTTGCCAAAGGTCCAGGAGGGACCACACCTGAGAGGGTAAGATAGCCTGGATGACAGCGGAGAGGCCACCTGACGGTACAGACTATGGATGGGTCCTGTACAGATGATTCTGGGGCCCAGCATGGGGCTGGTGAATTAGTGAAGATTGAGATGCCATCTGTGAGGCTTGGGCAACAGTATGGGGTTGCCAGGGGGTGCTATCTGCGGCTCCTTGCATCGGGGCACAAATGGGTAGCCTCCCGCTTACGGAAGATCAATTATGAACAAATTAAGATCAAGTCATGGCAGGTGAGAATAGGCGGGCAGTAGCCTGCCTGAGGAGGCCCCCTGTCACAACCAGATACCAAAGTAGTCCAGGATTTGGTCTAGGAGAGAGATGATCCCTTTTACAAGAGACATAAAGATGGTCCCTAAGACTATGGATGCTAATAGACTAATACAAGGAGAGAGAAAGCAGTCCGTCAGCACAAACTATAGTAAGCAAATAACAGTTCCATTCATGGTAGACCTTTGCTTATTGTGATATGTATGTGTGTATTGGGGAAGAGGGATTACCTCCATTATGAAGATATATAACAAGACTCATCTTGAAAACTCAAGGTAGGAGGGCCACTGAAGCCCTAGTTTCCAATTGTTCCTCCTTTCTGTTGAGGCCAGTAGAATTATAGCCTGGGGAGAAGAAACCTTCATGGGCTGTATAGGCCAAGGTTACATGTGAAATCTTGCTTCATGCTTTTACCAATGTTTATTTTCACAGCACCTCCAGGGGTAGTGAATTATCATTCTTTTTCTACAGATTGGGAAGTTGAGACAAAGATAAATATGCTGCCAAAAGTCACAAAGGTAGAGTACAGCAGAACTGGGAATAGAATCTCTTAGCTCATGGTGTTAACTACTAACTGGACACGTGTGCATTTAATGTGACTGAATATACTCCAACTCAATTTGAACTAGAGAAAGCTAATCCCAATGTCACCATCTACACATGTTTAAGTGCAGTAATGTACTGTGCTACCAGAAACCACTTGTATCTGTTGAAACTATGCAGCAGTGCAGTAAATGAGTCTACTACAAGCTAATTGCCACACACGTATAGCTATGCACGTATAATTATATAGCATAGCTGCAGCAAATTAGTCTGACATGCAGTAAAGCATCTTCTGTAGATGTGCCAGATAATATTTGCCTACTTCATACACTTAATTCATGTTTTTTAAATGCTTTGGAATCCTTGGATAAGAAAGCATGTTTGTTATTTATACAATGGCAAAAGATAAGAATGGCCACTGACATTAGTTTATTTTTAAATTGGAGACCATGATTACTCCCATGTTGTAGGAGTCTGAGTGTTCTTATTTACTTCAAGTTTAGTATTTCCTGGAATGATTAGGACTAAAATTGCACTAGGTTTTCTGGTGCACTTAATTTTAAAAAATAAGTTAAACCTAATTTTAAATTAAATGAAGTGTGATGAATTTTTAAATTAGTTTTAGAGTCTCTCATTTTTAGAGACAAAGGAGCTGCTAAGTCAGCAGAAAGAACATTATTTACAAATGCTACACAGCTTTAACCCATGAACTTGCAGTCAGCCACATTTAATGCAGAAGTCATACCTTAAGGCCATTATTATGTGATACCACCACCAGGAATGGGTTGTAATCATTGTACAAGTGCACAACATTATTTTTAAACATGGTCACTTTCAGGTGTCTAGTATTGAGAATGCGTGCACAGGTTTTTACTGAAAACAAGTTGAAACTTTCATCCTTCAGGATGTTTTGTGGTAAATTAAAATGCCTGGAATTATTTGTGGTTCTGAATTTTAAAAACATATCTATGAAAACTGTTGAGCAGGCATGGTTTTTTTCACTAGCCAGTATGATCAAATTACTTTTCTCTGGGACAGTGGGTCTATTCAAAAATTGATCTTACACCAGCACAGAACTGACTTTATTTTTTATACTCAAGTTTCCCCAAAGAGTGTCACATACTAAAAATGAAGTAAATAGACCTGTCACAGATATTGTTCACTCTTTAGTAGCTCATGTATAGCACTAGATGTGATATCCTGCTTTTGAAAGTAGAAGTTGTAAATAAGGCCCCAGTCCATGTCTGCATAAATCCTTCATTTTTTTGCATGTTGAGATGCCATTGACTTCAACAGTATTATTCACACTTAAAATTAAGCACTAATCTAGTTGTTTGGAGGATTAGGTTCTCAGACATCAGCATTATCCATTACTTTAAGAAAAAAAAAAAAAAAAACAACAACAAAAAAAACCATGGCCAGCTAGGTTCAAAGGATCTCTGATTTAAAATGTTTCCTTTTGTCCTGAGGCAGGAAAAATATTATTTCACATAAACTGAAAATGCTTAATCTTACTGCTTTATAAGTGGCTTTCTGGTAACCATTGATCCAACTAGGAGGAACTATTAGTGTCCACCATTCCAACCATCTGAAGTGATCATAAAGAGATGAGCAGTCATCATCACTAGGCTTCAGAGTCAACAGTGCACTGAAAGTAGTGTTTCACTTCTCTCTTGGAACTTTCATCTGGGGATAATTGCCTGCACACTTGGGCAACTCTACTTCCATTTCCACCTCTGTCCCATCTTCCATCTGATGACATCTGCCCCAAATCCTGCTCCTGCCTCAATCTCCACCCTGTCCTTGTATCCCTTCTGCATAGCCATTACTCCCCTCTGATCCCTGCTGCTCCAACATCATACCACAAACACACTCCTACCCTGATCCCTCAGGAATGCTCTTTATCAAAAGAGAAATCAGTGGCATCCACAGAGTCTTTATTTTCTACTGAGCCTATCTCCTTACTCCCACAGAGATGCTGTCTGCTCACTGACACTGAGACAATGGGTTTCTGTAACTTGTCTCATTCTCTCTCTCTGAGGCTTGTTACACCTTATGCTGTAAACTGAACAAATGTTAACTGGCTAAGTGTTGTTTGGCTTAGTGTAGAAGTCATACCTTAAGGCCAAAACCCAAATTGACTGCCCTTATGCACATCTGTAGCTTGCCACTAGAGGCTTGGTAAGCAAAGGCAACACTAGGAACTAGGGCAGTGGTGGACAAAATATACCCGTGGGCCGAATCTGCCCCACCAAGCATCTTCCTCTGGCCCACAGAGCCCCTTTAAAACCCATGTAGCTGCACAGAGCAAGTGGGAAGGCTGTGCTGCCCACAGCTGCCTCCCAAGCCTGGCAGGGGTGGGAAGCCCCATCACTGAATCCTACCCTCCTACCCCCAAGACATGTTCCTGGACTGCTGGACCCAAGCAGAACAAGGGAGCTCCAGAGCTATGGCACTCACTTTGCCTGGCAGGAGCAGCAGGGCACAGGTGCCCTGCCCAGACTCACTGTGCCCCAGCATCCCCAACCTGACTCGGGAGAGACCACTGCATCCTGGGATGCTGGACACAGGTGGCAGAGTTGTGGAGAATGCTCACATCTTTGTGGAACAGGAGCAAAATTAGGTGGATTAGAGAGAATCCTGTCTTGGAGTAGCATAACTTTAAGCCAAATAGTGAATGCTATAAGCCACTCAAAAGGTGTTAATGTACAGCCAGTTTAGTGGTTAAGAGATCCAGAAGCCACCTAAATTTACCATGTAACAAGGCCCTCACTCTGGCTCTCCAAGTCTTTCTCCAGACATCACACTGCAAGCATCAGACTGATTCCAAATACTACTGCTTAATTCATCCTTTGGGCTCTTTGCTCTGTCATGGGCTGCTTCCACTGGCCCCATCTCCACTGATCAACTGAATAGAAGTTTCTTCTCTTTATCTGCAAGGTCCCTCAGCATTAGCCCTATCCTATCTAGGTGGACTGGTGCTATATCTTGATAGTGGCCTCATCTTTACCCTCAAATTATTCCGGTCTTAACTACACACTGATCAGCTTCTTCCATAAATGTCTTCTAGTTTCTCTCATGCTGCCTTTGTGCATAGGACAAATATATCCAAGAACAGCCACTACCTTACCCTTCTTCAGAACCCTGCTTAAGCCTTGCTTCTGCCATTAAACCTACCAAAACCAAACCTGCTGATCTTGGCTAAGTATATGACAAGCTGAAACTATTTATCTTCCCCTTCTTTCCTTTTTCCTACTCTATTCCTTCCTCTAGACCTAATTTACAGAACCAAATTTAACTAATGAATTAAGCAATGATGTGACTTTAAAGTGGGTTAATTAAGTGAATTTGGTTAAACAAAATTAAGGTAGTTTTTTAATTCTGAATAAAGGTGTCCACACAAAGTCTTAATGTGATTTAGCTAATCTTTTAAATTCACCGTTTAGGTCCTCTGATTTAATTTACCTCAGCGCTCCTATGTAGACACACCAGTTTTTCACTCATCTCATTTATCTGAGTGCAGCAATGTTACAGGTGAATAAAGACTCTACACATTATCATAAGGGGCCTGGACCCTCATTATTTTTAAGCAGGAGAGGAGACAACAGTCCCAAAGGAACTAGATTCAATATTAAAAGATGCAAGATGAAACTAACAATTTCTTCATGTTTGGGATACTTGACACGGAGGTTATGATAATAAAGGACAATCAACCCTTTTCTGGGAAATTTAGGTACAAAGAAGTGCAAACATTTTCAGAGTATAATATTCTCCAGAATTTTGGCATTATTAACAACTTAATTAATAGACAAAAGCTTAATTCATCCCCTGCTATTGAGAAGAAATCTTACATTTTAGACTCTTCCCAATGACTTCCTGAGCAAATGGATGCAACTTGGCAGGTACACCTTGTTTTGGCATTAGCTAACTGCCAGTACTAATATAGGTTCACTAGTTGCCCTGAAATCATTCATTCTTTCTCTTAAACTGTCTTTTTGAAGGCATGGACTCAGGAGCAATTTTCTGCAAAGTATGCAACACTGTAGCACACTTTCTCAACCACACAGGTAACCAAAAGCACATCAAACCCTATATGTGCTGGCTTCCCATTAGGCTCAGGTTCAAAGTCATCCTTGTTATTTTCAAGGTACTCCATGGTGTGGGCCCAGAGTGTCAAAAAGATATACCTGAAATAAAGACCTTGGTCAAGAATTTCTTTCTTCTGACACAATGGAACTCCCAACAATATGAGGAAAATTCATCTGTGCAGGAGACCGATCTTTTCCTGAGGTTGGTCTGAAATCATAGAGCACACTCCCTCAGAACTAAGTAATACTGCAAGCTCAACACTGACTGCTCCAAGGGTGAGGGTCATTTTTTTTTGTCCTTGTCTCCTTACATAAATACACACTAACATGTATATTTAAACAAAAAAAATAAATCGACAAAGACACTTAACTGTACATGCTTCTTCCCCTGGAGAGAGAATAAGAAAGCAACCAACGTGTGACAGGTAGGTCCACTACTTAACAGTATAAGTGGAAGGGCTTCAGAGACATCGGTAATGAACATGGTATAAGAACATAGAAAATAAAATAAAAAATTCAGAGGGAAAAAAAAAAATGAAAGAGTTCAAAATATAAATTGAGTTGCTTCCCAGGCAGCTAGGAACAGGTTCACAACCACAAAGCATTAGGTTTTACTTCCTGAGCTTTGGTTGAAGTACTTCAAAAGGAGCTCCAAAGGCAGGTTGCCAAGGTCAGAGCCACCTACCGGGTAGGAGTCAAACTTGTAATCTTGTGATCTATAGCCAGGTACATTATCTGTTCCACCCCAGTCCACAGAAGCCTCTGTTTGACCACAAGTACTTCATTGTAGACCTGGAAGCATTTTTGAATAAAATAATTCATTCTCATCTTTATTTGCAGTCTCGTTCATACTTACTTTCCCAGAATTTCCTGCTTTGTGCAGTGGGTTGGACTAGATGACCTCCTAAGGTCCCTTCCAACCCTAGTTTCCTTTCATTCTATGATTCTATGAAAGCTAGAAGACAATGAAAGAATAGTCAGTGGCATCCTATGGGAGGCAATGAAACTGACTTGGTACATAGACATTTTGAACTCAGGCATGCAGGTCTTTCTTGATATACTTTGAGTTGTTCAGATTGCATAGGAACCAGGCAAAACATTGAAGATTATGGAATCCTAGGTTCTATAGCAGTGGGGATTCTTCTGGGAAAGAGTTGGAGACAAACTGATCCAGGATATTACTAGTTTTGATACCATCTTCCTGAAAATGGGAGTGAGGAAAGACAGCTTTTAGATACTCCATTCCATGATGGTTTCTCCTCTCTCCGACACACAATTACTACTATTCTGGATCTTGGTGGATAGAGTCAGTTTTAGTAGGAGCCAATAACACCTTGTTAGCTAGACCTGGTTGAAGAAAAAAATCAACTGAATATTTTTCTGGAAGAAAATGTCATTTCATGAAAACTAAAATGGTTTGTGAGAACACATCTATCTTACCGATTTTCAAAGGAAAAGTTTTATATGATTGAAACATGTTGTTAGATTCATTTAATCTATTATATTATACTATCCTCTAAACTAAGCATTGTTTCAGTATTTCCTAGATAAAATATTTTTAATATTTTGTACCATGAAATGGATTTATATTTAAATTTTTCTCTTTCCTCTAAGTCAAGGGTTCTCAAGCCAGGAGTCACTACACTCCCCTCCCACTCCCAGGGCTGGAGACCAACTTATAAAGGGGTCACAAACTTCTGTTCCCTTCCCAACATGAAAATGCTCTGCCTGCTTCCCTCCCCCAATGGCGATGCACATGTTCTTGGACTCCCCCACATTGGAAGTGTCTCTCTTGTTTTCTATTCTTGGCATGTACAGCTTAGTGAAGCTCAGTATTTATCTGTTAACAGTTCAACTGTGTGCAACTGAGTGGGAGTTTTCCCTTCGTAACATCCTACTTGTGTGAATTAGGGTTTTCAGCAATTGCCACTATAAAGAGAGAATAAAGATCAAAAATAAATATGGAGCATGAAGTTAGGCTAGCAGTCTTGCAAATAAAGCCTGGGTTGGAAAAACTAAGCAGTACCAAGCAAGCTTATCCTTCTCATTGAAAACTATTGACAGATAAATTTGATAGTGATTTTATTTTTCAGTGAAACAGTTTTGAATGTGATAAACTTTATAAAGTGTTTTTTGACAAATATATTTAATTTAATATACAAAGGTAAAAGTGCTTTATCTCCTACCTACTCCTAATGAAATCAATAGCTTTAATCATTGGGAGTCACGTAAATTTATATATTATTTTACAGGGTGATGGTACCACAAAGTTTGAGAACCTCTGCTCTAAGTAAACAGGATGAACCAATCTTCTGGTGATAAGTCAGAATGCAACTCATAAGATGTTAAGTGTTCTTTATAAAGAACAATTGGATAACTTCTGTATAATTTTTATTTTCTAGGGTATACAGTAGTAAGATTTTTTTTTTTGCTTCCAATACAAAGATATGCAAATCATTTAACATTTCCAGGACCAGCATGCAGTAACACAATAAAACTGAGGTCTATAAAAATATCTTCACTAGAGCTTAACCAAGAAATAAGCAAACATGGATTAGACTGCACATGGAAGTTTTCCCTGCTAGGGCATGACCACATTGTATGAGCATGTGGCTGTCATACCCTACAGCATTGTGAGAAGGAAAAACTGGCACTGGGTGCAGCCCACACTCAGCACTGGGAAGACTGGTGCTGCCACTGGCCCCAGCTGGTAGCAAGCACATGCTGTCATCCGGCAAACAGGATTGGGGGCTCTGCCAGAATCCTCCCAGGGGACACGGTCCCCAGATCTGCACCAGATGAGAGGAGGCTGCTGCTGCTGGCTGCAACCGATGCTGAAGCCAAGCCTGGCTTTGAAACTCAAAATGTTTTGAAACATTCAAAATGTTTTGTGTGCCCTTGTTTCATTTCGAAGCTGTTTCAAAGGATTTTGTTTCATTTTGATTTCACTGTTTTGAGCTTGAAACACATTGAAACAGTTTCAAAATGAAACACCCAATGAAATTTTACACACCCCTAATGACCACGGTTTTTTTCCACTGTTCCTCTTTCACTTGCACCCTCCAGCTTTTAAGGTCTGGGCAATTCTGATTCCGAGACTGTGGGCGCATCTATATGAGAGATCATCAACATAGCAATGCACTACAGTGACACAATGTTGGCAAGCGCAAACTGTGACACCATAGCTACGTTGCCATAGCAACACACTCCCTTGTTAACATGTCACTGCAGTGACATGGCAGCTAAAAATAACTATGCACCATCATTTAGGAAGAATTAAATGATGGCGCAGTAATAACGGCACCATAGGGATACGTGTAGATGCGCAAACTATCCCTCCCCTCCCCAATGAGTCTGAAATGGTCCCTGAGGCTCCTGACAGACAAAAAAGCCCAAGAGTGACCTTAAGTCCCTAAGCAGACAAGGTTCTCTGGGTAGATGTGATATCTTTTATTAGACGAACTAAATAGTCTCTGAAAATGCAAATGCCTAACAGTAAGGTTTGAAGGGAATGGGAGACAATAGGTGTAAAAAGACAGTGGAGGGAAGGGAAGAAGATGATAAAATGTAGCTGGTGAAAATACAAACAGGTTACCTGGGGTTATCAGATGGCAGGCAGGTTATCATGTGCCATAAATTCAATGTCTATATTTAGTCCAGTAGATTTAATCCAGTAGATTTATTAAGTGAAGTTTATAGGCTCATCTAAAGGTATTTTGTAAATTCCCTTTGAGGACTTGAACTGAGAGATTGGAGAGAGAGTGGTTTTCTTGTGAGAAGAGTGCATCTACAGGTAAGTGAGTATTTTTGTCTTTGATAGATTTCAAGTGTGCATTCATTGTGGTACACAGTTGTTGTTTGGTCTCTCCTACATATTTTATATCATGGCATTGGATGAGATATATTACATTCCTGGGGGTGCAGGTATAAGATCCAGGAATGGTGACAATTTGTTGTGGGGTGGTGGAAATGTGGTGGAAATTGTGGAGTGGTGGAAATGTGTTGGCAGGCTTACAATTTTTGTCCCAGCACGGTCTGGATCCATTCGGTGTGCTTTGCGCTGTGGGAAGTTTACTTCTGGTGATGTGGTTGGTAAGGTTCAGTGCTTGTTTAAAGACTAGGATGAGTGATTCTGGGAAGATCTCTTTAACAATTGGGTCTTCTTCTAGTATGGGTTGCAATTGTTTGAGAATTTTTTATACAGGTTCCATGGAAGGATGGTATGTCATAACCAATGGTGTGTGAGTCATGGGGATTTTCTTTTTGTACTCCAGCAATTCTTCATGTGGTATCCAGGTGGCTCTTTTGAAAGTATTCAAACTTTCAAAAGAATTTCAAACCATGACTGCTACATTGACTGGTTCATGGAAAGAATAAACAATACAATAATCAACTACAAACTCCACCATAACAACTTCTCCCTCTCGGAGAAAAAAAGCCATAGAATCTAAGGTTCAAACACCAAATAGTACTAATACCAGCAGATAAAGGAGGAGCGATAGTTATCCTTAACTGTGAAGCACATTATAACCTGTCTTCCTTCTGATAACCCCAGGTAACCTTTCTCCATTTCACTAGCCACATTTTATCACTTTCTGTCCCTTCCCCATCCCTCCCCACAGTGCCTATTGTCCCCCCATTCCCTTTGAACCTTACTGCTAGGCATTTGCATTTTCATAGACTTGTATTTTGGCTTCTATTCTCCCCAAGAAAGCACACAAACACCAACAGACTTTCCCTATGCCTGAAAAAGGGTGTTTGTGCAATTATTTAGTTGGTCTAATAAAAGTCATCACATCTACCCAAAGAACCTTATCTGCCTATGTCCTTAGAACAACATGGCTATAACCAACAGCCCTTAAGTCCCTATTATTTCATAGAAATGCTAAAATAAACCATCAACTTCTATGTCAAAAGAAGACAAGGCTCTTTGGGTGAATCTGATATCTTCTAGTAAAAGATATCAGATTCACCTAAAGAACCTTGTCTGTCTATGTCCTTAGACCAACACAGCTACAACCTACACCCCTATGTCAAAAGAATGCTTTTGCTAATTCTGTTCCCTGCCAGCAATACTCTGCCTAGCCTGCAGCTGTGTAATGGGCTATTTAAAGGAAATGAAATAATGATCTAATTTTACTTTGCAGCTTTCCAAAAAAATAAAAAATAAAAAAAATTGGGGGGCTAAGGGGTTGGAAGAAGCAGAGGAACAGAGCAACAGTGGAAATTATGTCAAACCGTTTTTAGCTGCTGCATCTTTTTCAAGATGTGGTGCTGCTGGAGGTCCTGGAATGGAAGGGGCAGCAGTTGTTCCAAGCCTCAGGGACAAGACATTCTGCTTGCTGCAAGGGAAATCTTTCTTCATGTCATGACAGATAAACTGACAAATGACTGAAAGAGCTTCCCAGGAAAAGGGGGAGGAAGGAGGCTTGCTTTGCAAAGGAATCTCTGAGATTGCTTTGAAATATATGATATTTGATTACCAACCAAGAATGGCATAAACCAAGATAAGCAATAAGCTGGCTTCTGCACTAGTACAAGGGTATCTTAACATGCTAGGGTGTTTGTTTTTTCTAGCTCCTTTAAAGAATATTACGGTAAGTCACATTTTGCCTGGGTTATAGCCACAGGTTTTTTTTACTATTTCATTTCCATTTATAAAATGCTTCTCTTGTGTAGCCACTGTAAGCTACCAGTTTGCAGCACCTCTTTTATGGCAAGCCTGCCATTTAGAGCATCACGGTTGAGAAACTGAGAAAATAGGAAACATAGGACTGATCAGAATGTATCCCTTACCCACAATTTAAATGGCAACTGCGATTATGGGACAAAACCCATCCAAATATTTCCTAATGGCCTTCCTAATGCTTGCATCTTACCTAGGTGCACAATTATGTGTGGTGCCTCCATCTAGTTTGTTCTTCCTCATTCAGATCAAGAGAGAAATACAGTGTCTGGAGGCCAAGATCCCTCCTTGACATGGGACCCCCTTCTCAAAAATGTCTAGGTTCCAAAACTATACGCTTTGACAACACAGAGGTGCCCAGGTTGAAGTGGGCCTCTGTGCTTGGGCTGCCTCTCAGACTACATTCAAACTTATCAGGAACTGGGTGCAACATCAGATCTAGAAGTGTTATTTATGTAGAGTGGTGTTTATTATTTGTGTCATAGTAGCATCTGCAATGGGTCAGCATCCATTGTGGTAGCCACTTCACAAACACAGAACAAGGAAACAGTCACTGCCCTGAAGTAGGGCAATAGCCTGCCTGAAGAAAGAAAGGCCTGCTATGACCCTGAAATAGTTCATTTCTGTTTGGTTTTCTCTCAGCCTTTGATAGTGCTGGAAGATCTGGCTCTCATGGATATAGTCAGAGAGCACTGAGTCCCCAGTGCTGTTGGCTGCTTGGATAACAACTAGGGGGTGAAATAGCTGGGAAGTCAGTGGCCTTGAGAGGGTGTTGTGGAAAACCAGATCTGATCATACATCATATGGGAAGTGGGGTTGAGGCAAATGCAGAGATAAGAATCTGCAAGAAAGCAGAGGCTCATGGAGAAAAAAAAATTCACCTACCCAGGAAAAATGCTGAAACGAATCATGAATTGGAAAATTAAAAGCAAAACTAAAGAGCTAGCAACCTGATAAGCATACCTGCTTCCAGAGAACCTGGCAGAGGAGTTGAGAGGCTCCATTTTGCAGTCAGTCAACATGGGTATCTCCTTTTATGACTATCTGATTGTTGCCAGGGAGTGGGGGTGCCAAGAGACGCACCACTGGTACTTCTGAGAACACTGCTTGCACTTCTGGGTTAGCGCAATCAGCTGTGTGGGGACCTCCACCCTGGTCACTGACTGACTGCTGGAGGGGCACATGCCTCTCCTGATTCAGGAGGCACCGGTTGCCCATATTCTCATTAGTTCAAGCTCTTCTTAAACAGCTTTTTGAAAAGCATTTTTAAGGAAGAAAGGAGGGACATTACCAGCTGACCTGTTGACTAGCTCCAAAACTCCATAAGTGTCTGCCTTTGTTCCAGTGAAAATGGAGACATACACACAGACAACTCTCAGCATTAGCTAGCATAGAGGTGGCATGACCATGACCAGATGCCAGCTGAGGTCTGTGCTGCTGGGTCCATGCTGTGGGAGACAGGAAGGAGAGAGGGGGGATCCCTGCTTGAGCAGCAAGCAGATGCTACTGTGCCTACAGTCTCCACCTTCTTAGCCAGCCAGAACGCCCTTCTCACCTGGCTAAGAAAGAGAGGGGTAGGACCAGCCCTGCCCTCTGTAGCACACAACCCAGTCCAGCCTACCCCAGGGCTGAAAAGCATGCTGGGATGCTGGGGGGACACTGATTTAACTTAAACCAGGAAAGGTTCTGTGACACAAGTTCCATAAATTGGTTTGACCCAAATCAGTTAAGTCTGATACTATATTCAGTCAGGTTTATTCACAGATCCATAGATGTTAGGGGCTAGAAAGGATCCTACAAAGTCATAGGGTTCAGCCCCCCTGCGCTTGGGCAAGAAAGACTACTATGGCCAAATGATCCCAGCACGGTGGGTGTCAAGACACTTTTTGAAGATCACCAGGTCCATTTTCAGCCATTTTGAAACTGATTTATGTGCACTGAACTTCTGTTCTGTTACCAGTTTCTGTCCATGTAAACAGGTTTATGTGAAACTTCTGCCTCTAGCTACAATTAACTCTCACAGTTCACACTCATATTAGTGCAGCTCCTGCTGGGAGCTCTGCATATGCTGGGAGCTGTATGAGCTCATGACTGGTCAACATGGACACTGCCTGGAGTCTTGGTTTCTCTTTGCTCCTCATGTCCCTCCTCCCCACACAAATTCAACAGTAGGGAAACAAGGGGAGGAGTAGCTGGCAATGATTTGAAGCCCCTGCTTTCATGCAGCTGCTGAGGCTCCACACTGCTCCTGCGTCTGTCTCCTCCTTTCCTTTGCTGCTGCTGAATTGGGGGTGAGAGAGGGGAATAGTGAAGAGCAGCAGCTTCCAGAGCTGGCTGAAAGCAAAGACTCCAGGCAGACCCTGCACTAGTGAGCTCCCAGATCACAGCACATGCTGAGCTCCCAGCAGGAGCTCCTAAGATCTCATTGGCATCTAGGATCACATCAAGGGGCTCCAGCTGTATGACATACAGGCATCCCGCATCTTATGCACATTTAACTTGCACAAATTCAACTATATGCGGGGGGGGGGGGGGGGGGGG
>JAGPOW010003648.1:18785722-18795748 GCA_030014935.1 Caiman crocodilus | reverse complement strand
TGGCTGCATCATTAGTACCTACATGGACAAGGACCATGGGGTAATAATCGGCGGGCTGGATGATGGACTGGAGCATCCCCTTCACATCCCAAATCTTCGTGTGGGGCCCTGGTGCCTGGGAGGGCATGATTCAGCGCCAGTGAGGGTGCAGCAATACGGGGTGAGGAGACCCCAGGCCGGAGAGGGGCAGTATTTGAGAAGCCCTAGAAGGGGGCAGTATTTTTAAGGAGCCTGTGAGTGGCAGTATTGTTGAGAAGCCCAGATGAGGGGCAACATTTTGAGACATGTGGAGAAAAGCCCATGAGGGGCAACACATTGGGAGAAGCCCTAGCAGGGGCTACTATTTGAGAAGCCTGCAAAGGGGCAATGATTGAGAGGCCCCAAAGGGGCAGCACTGTGGAGCCCAGGACGGGCAGGTTAAACCAGCAAGAGGCTAGCGTGGCATTAGACCCCGGCCCAAGGCGGGCTGCTGTGGTGAACCCTGAGAGAGACAGGGGTTAGTAGCAGAGCGCCTCTTGGATAAGGGCAGGTGCTGCAGTGGTCCCATGTCCTGAGTAAACATAGTGAGTATGACTTTGCCCCTGTGGTTGGGGTCCCCCCAAACTCATCTGCCATGACTTTAAAGATATATAGAAAGGGAGGGGTTCACTGGTGTTTTTCTTGCCCTTCAGTCACAGAGACGGAGGTATTCATGGGTATGCCACGATGATCCATGGGGCTCTGCCTTCCCTACACCCTGTCCACTCACCAGCCACTCAGGTATCCTGGTCTTCATCCTGCTAATGTGTCAACCCCCTTTACTAACTGGGGTTCAGTATAGATTCTAAATATCCAGCCTGGTACCCGGATGTAGATTTTGCCCCGAGCTCCGACCCCTAGCCTCTGGCCCTTACCTCTGGTGTCAGGCATCCTCAATGAGAGGAGCGCCTCCTTAAATCTCCTTATTACCGGGGGGGCTGGGAACTTCCCATCTTAGCCTAGTGCCAGGCACAGCCCCCACTCTTCTGCCATGGGGCAGTGTCTGCGGAGCCAGTGTTGTTAGCCCATGAAGTCTCCTGTGGCCTGGCTTGCTCCCAGCTGGCTCCCCCTCTGCTGGCTTCCGGAGGGGTTCATAAAGTTCCCCCAGCGGTGGCTCCAACTACTGTAATCAGCTGGACACCACCCCACCTGGGAAGCAGCCACCTGAAGGGCCAGCAAAATGCTGGCTTGTGCAGCTCCTGCTCCATCCCTGTCTGCTTTGGAGCTGAGTTCCCCAGGGTGCAGGAGTTTCTCTTTTCCCCTTTGCAAACATAGGGGTTTGCCCCCAACATTCCCAAGGCTGGCGGGTGTTCCTTGCCACCACAGAAGAAACTGTATTTCATTTCAAGGTTCGTCTCATTTTGAAACCACTGTTTCATTTCGTTGAAACTGGTTTGCTGTTTCAATGCTGTTTCAATGTTTTGTTCATAGTTATTATGGGGAAACAAAGTGCAGCAGGCAGGCAAATCAGGAGGGCTCACCGACACCCCCGGGAGGGCTGCAGGGGCTGTGCCAGAGTCCTCCCAGAGGTGCAAGCCCCCAATCTGCCTGCCAGATGAGAGAAACCATGTGCTGCTACCTGGGACTGGTGCCAGGAAGATGGGTGCTGCTGCCAGTCAGATTGGGGGCTCGCACGCCCAGGAGAATTACAACACAGCCCCTGCAGCCCTCCTGGGGGTTCCAGCAGGCCCCTAATCTGCCTGCCAGTTGACAGGAAATGGGTGCTGCCACCTGGGGCCAGCAGCACAGGGGCAGAGCAGATTAGCTGGTGCAGGAAACCACCACCCTGATCCCAAAGCAGGGGAAGGTCCCTGCACTGGCTGATCTGCCCCAGGCTCTGTACCCTCCTCCAGCTGATGTCAGGGACCCAAGCCCGGTGTGGGGGCACAGAGCACAGCCCTGGGGCTGTGCCCCACCCCCCGTACTGAGCTGTGAGCCACTAAGAACCCTCGCTGGCACCATGGGGAGTGGGTGGGCTGACAGGCATGCTGATCTGGAGCAGGGAGGGTCCCCACATGAGCTGATCTGCCTCAGCCCAGTACCAGAGCCAACTGAAGGATGGTGCAGACCCAGAACAGATCAGCTAGTGTGCGGACCTTCCCCCACCCCAAAATTGCAGCAGTGAGTCCCCGCACCAGCTGATCTGCCCCAGCCCTGTACCAGAGCCAGCTGGAGGAGGGCCCAGTGACTTGCAGTCTGGTACAGGGGGTGGGGTGCTGCCCTGGGGTTGTACTCTGTCCCCCAGCACCAGGCTCAGGTCCCAGCAGCTCGCAGTCCTGTAGAACTCAGCCTGGTGGTGGGAGGTGGAGCACAGCCCTGGATCTGCTCACCTCCTGTTACTAGGCTGAGCTCTATGGGGCTGGCAGAGCCCATTGGAGCACAGATCAAGTGGCAGGAGGTGGGGAAAGCCAGGGCTCCGCTCCCCACCAGGCTGAACCACATGGGGCTGTGAAGCACAGCCCTGGCTCTCCCCTGCCTCCCACCACCTGGCTGCTGCTTCGAAATGTTCAAAACATTTTGACTGGCCTCATTTCAGTTTGAGGCTGTTCTGAAGCCCTCTGTTTCATTTGGATTTCATTGTTTCAAGCTTGAAATGAGTCAAACCAGCATCAAAATGAAACAGCCAGTGAAATTTCACACAGCCCTAATAGCTGTGTATGATGCAAGTATGAAATTTATGCTCAAGTTGGCATAAGTCACATATTTACTGTGCAATACGGACATGCATGTGTAGACACGTCCCTGTACTGTGCAGTAACACTGTGGTGTGCTAAGCAACACCACAACCACATGGCTCAAAGGAAAAATATAGGGCTAGAAAAGAAATATAGGACACTCTCGCGGAGAAAACTTGCCAGTCAGATAGGAGGCCATTTTTAGTGGTGCCTTCTATCCTCCACAATGCCAATGACAATGAGGGTTCAGTCCATGACAAATCCAGAACATCCTAGATGGATCTCAGCAGTCTACCACATCAGCCTCTTTTCTTCTATGTTTCAGGAGAAACAACAGAGGTTTGTTCCAGCTTAAAACAAAGCCAATAGGAATTTTGCCATTTACTTCCACAAGAACAGGATTAGTCCCACCTCTTTAATCAAACACTGCATTAATACAGATGGAATAAATCCATCTCCAATTACAGTCTTGGCAGGTGATAAAAGGCAACCATTGAACATGGCTGAAGGATTGACATGAAAAAGTCTCTTTAAAAAAATTTCAGGAAATAAAGGAGAAATAAGGATGAACCCAGTATTTATGCAAATTAATAACTGATAGTGCCAGCTGGAGAAAAGCAGAGTATGGGTGGGCTTGGTGCAAACAGTTTTAGTAGAACTATGCTAACATACTCCAGTTCTTGACTACAGCAGAAGCAATATTTCTGAGTCGCGGCAGGAGCACCCTGTGTGGTGAACAGCAGGGTCACCTAGCACTCACTTAACACTCTTGATTTTTACAAGCAAAAACAGGGCTTCAAAAATGTACAAGTTCTACTAAGACAATTTGTTTTAAAAGTAATAGGAAGAATAAACAACTCATGACAGGCAAACATACCATTTCTGAGGAGATGGTCCTGTTGTTCCTTGGCCATCTTTCCCTCCCCATCCACTCAGCATCCTTAATGAGAGGTAGGTGAAGGGAGAATTGTGCAATATAGATGACTCAAGGTGGATGGTTGGCAATACACTGAACCTTGGTAGGTTCTCTTCACACCTAGCCTATCATTTCAATTAGGTGGGAGGGTTAGGAACAACTTTTTTCTTCAGATTTGTCAACACAGAGATAGTCCAGAACAGTGTTGCTGATTAACTTATGCATGAATGTGCTTATTCCTGAATACAAATCTTTTATTTTGAATTGGTTAAATTCACTTCCAAGGGATTTAAACTAATTCAGAATTAAGTACTCTTATTCTAAAACAAGAGCATCCACAGAGGGAGTGGATCAGAAATAGCTAGTCCATGTTACATTCACACCTTCTCTTAACCCAAATTTAACTCCCCTGTTTAGACAAGCTCTGACGATTTGTTTGGCTGTGCCAAGCAAAATCTACTTATACTTGGTTCATGGTGCCACATCTTTTTGTTATTTTGTTCATGGAGAAGCAGGGACTCTCCAGTCTCAGTGAAAAGCTTTAATTAAGCTTCATAACAACATGCAAGATTAAATT
The DNA here is from genome assembly GCA_030014935.1 of Caiman crocodilus. Classification (NCBI taxonomy): domain Eukaryota; kingdom Metazoa; phylum Chordata; order Crocodylia; family Alligatoridae; genus Caiman; species Caiman crocodilus. The sequence continues at coordinate 18,791,562 of JAGPOW010003648.1, read as the reverse complement.
TCTTCACAGAATCACTAAACTCTGTATGTCTTTCAAATTTATTTCTCCCCTCACCTCTACACTGCCTGGTAGGCACAATTCCACAAGATGGCACTATGCCCACACATCATAGGCCCCTGGTTCTAATCCACATAGTCCTATTGGGCTTGCTGCCTTTATGGTGGTGTGTGGGTAGTAGTGGGGAATGACTTACAGTTCTGTACTATGAAGATTTTAGTGTAGCACATCTATTTGAAGCTTATGTTTCTCCCACATCCCTCCATCTAGCCCTACTCCCAGAATCTCCAATCCTGCCAAGGAAACAGCATCAGTGACAGGACATGGGCAGCCAGGCCCAGGGCCCAGTTAGGGATTGAAGTTCTCAGGTGGGAGGATTGTAGCATCTAACTAGGCACAGAGTCATAGAGTCAAAGCCAAGGTCAGTGCTAGTAAACAGACCAGGCTGGGCCAGGTCAGGAACAAAATGACAACAAATTGCAGAAGCATAGTCAAAAATCAAAAAGAACGCTATTGCCTTGACACGTCTGGTTCCAGTCCCAAATGTGGATGGCTGGTCCAATGTTGTTGTCCAGCCAATGAGGTCCTAGGGAAGTGAAAAGCAAGTCTTGAATACTGGCAGCTTAATTTAGGAAATCAAGCAACAAAATACAATGTGCAAACACCAAGGCATGAGCTAACACAAGAGGCTCTTCTAACAAAAACTATGTGGGCTGATGTTCTATCACTGTGCTGTTATCTCTTGCATTAACTTCCTCTAATTGGATTGCAGATTTTTTTTGGGATAGGGACTACGACTTTGCACTAGTGTGTTACACATCTAGTACATTATTGTTTTGTAGGGTAAGTATAAGAGGAGAGAAGGACTTGTGCTTAGCATGCTCAGAACTGAAGTATTTCAAAAGAAGGGCAGTAGTCTGCCATTAACATACTTTCTTCAGCATGTCATAGCCTGGAATTGGCTATATTCCCTCCCATCTTTATTTATGGATAGAAGTAGGACTTATGCCTCTATACATCAGTTTATATGACCCAATGTTTAACATAGGGACATGGGAAAACTTGCTATCTGGATTTATATCCACCATGTGATGGGGAAAAGCATCTGGGACATGGAATCAGCTGTTTAAAAAAAAAGTGAATTACTTTCATCCCTGCAAGTGGGGTTCGAATGACACTCCCACTCTTGAGGAGGGTCTGCGGCAGCAGTAGCCTGAAGTAGCGGCTAACGCTGCCTGAGCTACTTACAAAGGCATGGGATAAGCCAGGGGCTCTTGTCTATTAAGGGGGGACCTAAGGGCATCTTGTCTCTCATGCCTTCGTAAGAGTTTTTTCAGATAGAAAACTGGTGTGCAATTATGGGTCCGATCCTGACAGATGCTGAGCACCCATGACTCCCTCCTGAAGTTCATAGAAGCTACAGAAACTAGGACGTTGTACGCACAGCTAGAACTACAGAAAATGAATTTCCAAATCCCCTACATCAGTGCTTCTCAAAGTGGTGGTCCACAGACCACTGCCGGTCTGCGAGCCACCAGTCACTGGTCCACAGCAACTTGCCAGGAAAGAAAAAGATATATTTTCAGAAGCATAACATAGATGTGTCACAGCATCACAGTTCGTACGTTCCAACACTCCAGATGACACCACGTCGTGCGAGGTGAGGAAAGAGAAAGAAACAGCCGGTCATGCATTTGTGTAGTGCTGTTACACACAGTTGCTGCCACTGGCTGAACCGGGCACCGGTCCCTGGCCCACTGGAAAAAATATTGCTGGTCCACCACACCAGATAGTTTGAGAAGCACCGCCCTACATAACTTTGAAAGTCTCTGCTTGCAGGTGCTCAACACCTCCTCAGGATAAGGGTTTCTTGTTTTCTTTAACATGCCATGCAGTGCTCAAAGTCTTGTGACTTTCCTCCAAGTCGGTCCTTCTGAACAGCTGTAGGCATCCCATAGGACTAGCTGCTTTATATGAATTGCTCGTTGTGCATATCGGTCATCTGTTTCCCTTAAACTTTAAATCATAAACAATCAGTCAGAATACTGGAAATAAAAATACGACATAGAGCTTCAAGTGAGCTGCCTGCCAAAGTGCTCACTCCAGCTTTCCAAAGTCATCCCAGGACAGCTGCAGTGTGCTCTGCGGGCCAACAAGCTAAATTGCTAACAGACTTGTCTGCAAATAAGCTGCTTTGAAACCAATTGGTTGGAAGGAAACCATTTTAACTAGTGCTTAATAGAGTCATGTGTAGATTTAAGCTAAGAGCTCAATTCCCATTTACACTAAAGCCCCCTTAGATCACTGCGAAATTAAAAAGGAGCCTTACAATGAGTGCAAATTACATTTATGACCAATTTAACACTGTTACACTCTCAGAACAGCATAAGGAAGCCATGTATAACTATAAATGATGTCATAAATGTCCAACTATACCCACTTCCATAGTATCCTAGCACTTAGGGTTGTAAGGGACCGAAATTGATCACCAGATCCAACTTCCTGCCCCGGGCAGAAAGACGTGCCGAGGTCATATCCACTGTTCCCTCTAAGGAGTAGCAGTCCATGAGAGCACTGCTTCAGTGCAGCATGGGACACTTATCGAAGGTAAGCTCCTCATGCAGGGCAGGCAGCGGGGGCTGGGGCTAGGGAGCTAGGGGCCTGGGAGCTATGGGGTCTGGGGGGCTTTGGGGCTGGGGGCCTAGGGCTAGGGGCCTGAGGCCTGGTGCGGGCTCTGCTGGCTCCAGGACACTGCTCTGCTCCCCCACTTTGCCTCGGAGAGCAAGGAGGCATGTGGCATCAGGGCTGGGGAGTGAAGCACTTCCCTGGAGCTGGTGGAGCCTCACTCGGGGCAGGCAGAGGCTCCTCCCTGAGGTAAGGCAAGGCAGAAATGGAGGCTGGGGCTGGGGGCTGACACAGGCTCCACCAGCTCTGGGAAACTGCTCTGTAGGCTCTGGGGAAGTGCTCCACTCCTCAGCCCTGATGCCAAGTGCCTCCTCACTCCCCGAGGTGAAGTGAGGGAATGGAGCAGTTCCCTGGAGCTAGCAGAGCCCGCGCCAGGCTCCCACCCCCACCTCGCCTCGGGGAGGAACTTGCCTTCTGTAAGCGTCCCATGCTGCAGCCCAGCTACTATCCTAGCTGGTGCATAGCCTAAAAAAGTTTGTGCACAGCCAGCCTTTTGCTTGTGCGTGGAACCTTGATCATATCATCCCAGCCAAATATCTATCCAGCCTCCTCTTGAAGACCCCCAAGGTAGGAGAGAGTACCAAGTCACTTGGGAGCCCATTCCAGAGCCTGGAAGCCCTAACTAAAGTAATGTTTCCTGCTGTTCGGCCTGAACCTTCTCTCTAACAATCTGTGGTCGTTATTCCTAGTAACCCTGGGTGGTGCCCAGGGGAACAGAGTCTCTCCCAGTTCTCACTGGTCCCCCCCGGTGAGTTTGTAAATGGCCACCAGATCCCATCTCAGCCTTCTCTTGTGGAGGCTGAATAGGTTCAGACCCTTTAGCCTCTCTTTGTATGGCCTGCCCCTCTGCCCCTTTACCATCCAATTGGCCTTCCTCTAGACCCTCTCATTGCTGGCCACATCCCTCTTGAAGTACGGCGCCCAGACCTGGATGCAGTACTCCAACTGCGGCCTAACCAATGCTGCATAGAGGGGAAGGATCACCTCCTTGGACCTGCTTGTGATGCATCTGTAGATGGATGACAAGGTGCGGTTAGCCTTACTGACCACTTGCTCATGTTGGCGGCTTATGTTCATCCTGGAGTCAACAATGACTCCAAGATCCCTTTCTGCCACTGAGTTGACAAGAAGGATGTTCCCCATCCTATAGGTGTGTTGCTGGTTCTTTCTCCCTAGACGCAGCCCCTTGCACTTGTCTGCGTTGACTTCCGCCCACCTCTGTAACCTGTCTAGAGCTACCTGGATTCTATCTCTCCTCTCCAGTGTGCCCAGCTCATCCCACAACTTGGTGTCGTCTGTGAATTTGGACAATGTGCTTTCCACACCCACATCTAGATTGCTGATAAAGATGTTGAACACTACAGGCCCCAGGACCAAGCTCTGAGGGACACCACTGTCCACATCCCTCCAGGTCGAAAATGATCTGACCACCACCACTCTCTGTGTGCGACCATCTAGCCAATTTGCCCCCCATCTGACTGTGTAGACAACAATGCTGCAGTCACCAAGTTTTTTTAAGAGAATGTGGTGGGAAACTGTGTCAAAGGCCTTCTTAAAGTTCAGGAAGATGACATCCACCCCGACACCCTCGTCTAGGGACTTTGTGACCTGATCACAAAAAGAAACCAGGTTAGTCAGACAGGACCTGCCCTCAGTGAACCCTTGATGGTTGCCTCTGAGCATTACCTCCCTTGCTGGGCCCTTGCAGATGTGCTCCTTGTTAATTTTCTCAAAGGTCTTCCCAAGGACCGAGGTAAGACTGACTGGCCTATAATTGCCAGGGTCCTCCTTTCTCCCCTTCTTGTAAATGAGGACATTGGCCCTTTTCCAATCCTCTAGTACCTGGCCAGTGCCCTACGAGCACTCATAGAGCCATGCTAGGGGTCCCGCTATGACCCCCACGAATTCCCTCAGCACCCTTGGGTGAAGAGCATCTAGACCTACTGATTTAAACATGTCCAGCCCCTCCAAAAGTTCCACAACTAGATCATCCCTGACCCTAGGCATGTGGTGCCTTCCCTGGGTCGGTCCATAATTCTAGTGGGGGAGATGTCCTGGTCCCTGTTCAGGAATATGGGGGCAAAGAATTTGTTAAAGAGGTCCTCTTTTTCATTTGTCACAATCACCAGATTGCCAAGCCTGTTCTGTAGAGGCCCCACGTTACCCAGTGCCGCCTTCTTACTTCTTACTTCCTATGTATTTGAAAAAGGACTTTTTATTATCCTTAATTCTGGTGGCTAGCCCTAAGTCCATCTCTGCCTTGGCCTTCCTAACAGCCTTCCTGAACAATGGAGGTGTAATCCTTCTTGGTGATAGCTCCTTTCTTCCACTGTTTGTATGCCTCCTCTTTTGCCCTGAGGCATCCCTGGATGCCTTTGCCAAGCCATGGGGGCTTCTTAGCTCTCCTGCCCCCCTTGGTGTGCATTGAAATCGAGTCCCTTTGAGCTCGGAGGATCATCTCCTTGAGGAAAAACCACCTGTCTTGGACTCCCATCTCATTGAAGCTCTGAGATCCCAATGCCTCTCCTACTAACCTTCTTAGCTTACAGAAGTCAGCCATCCTGAAGTTGAGCACTTTGAAAACATCACACAACAAAAACTTTCTCATTGGATGAGGGCTTGTTGCTTATACATCTTCTCTTGCAGAGCTTATTTCCCTCTTTTCCTTAGTAAGAATCCATTTACAGTCATAGAATCATAAAAAATGAGGGTTGGAAGGGAAGGTCATCTAGTCCTGTTCAAAGCAGGACCGTCCTGCTAATTGAGCAGTTGGGTATCTCAAACTTGCTGTGCACACTGCACCAAGGGGACATATTACAAGTATTTTTCCATAGGCTTCAAATCCTTTTTCTGCTCAGCTGGGTGCTCAATGCTACTGGTGGGAGAGTGTGAATCTGCATGTAACCCCGGGCGCAACACTACATGTGCCCTCACCTGAATAATGGGATCCTGGGGTACCTGGTAGCCAGTAGCCCTGCCCAGCCCCCCTGGGGAGCTACCGCAGTGCTCCAAGCGGAGAGCCTCCCCGTACAATCAAGCACCCTTGCAGACAGTTCTCCAACTATTTACAAGATTTAATTATTTACATCATAATAAATAATCAAGAAATAAACTCATGGATATAATGTCTAATAAACCCTTAAGAACTCATTTACACA
>JAGPOW010003648.1:18751950-18778331 GCA_030014935.1 Caiman crocodilus | reverse complement strand
TCTGTCATGTGACCCGGGTTGAAACCCCTGCCCTGAGGGATTCTCCAGCCGCCCCTCAGGCTGGCACAGAAAGACGTTTGTGCAGGAGAGCGCCCAGGGTGGCGGTTCTGCCACACCTGTTACATAATATTTGTGTCATTACACGCTCCTCCCTGCCACAAGGGCTGGCGCATCAACATGGTACACTCTTCAGGGTCCACTAAATCTGACCCATGTTCTAATATTAGTCGTCCCAGCCATATCACCAGCGTTTCACCCGGTGTCAGTCAGGTATCCTTTGCTAGTTCCTGGAGCTCCCCCCTAGTACACGTGCGGAGGGTAGAGAGAGTGCAGGTTCCTGCGCCATCAGTAACTGTCTTTACCAAGGCTACAGGATTCACATGCAGGACAGACGCGTCCGCATCAATGGCAAGAACGGAGTACGGCCCCAGCGGGGTGCCGTATGGAGGCGGCTCCTCAGGCGGGGCTGACAGGGCTTCGCTGATGTCAGAGCTTCCTCCCCAAGGCTTCTCGGTCATGCCCTTTTCTTCTCCCGTGACACCATCTTTGAGTGGTGGCTCGCTCGGTCTGCAAAACACTCTGCTGCACGGCTGCCTTCGTTAACGCATCTATCATATTGGCTTGGTTTGCCGCGTGCCGCAGTAAAGTAGTTACCGAGCAGAACAGGACATTAGTCATTTTCCCTTTATTCCACTTTTGCCCTTTCCACCCCGTCATGTCCCGTCCGTTGGCCTCGAGACCCTCACAGAGTGCCATTAAGATTTCGCTCTTGGCGCCTCCCGGCTTGAGATCAGGGCATCTAAACTTGTCGGGGGAAATCTCACAACTGGTCCCCTCCTTTAGGTACTGAACGCAGCTATCGTATTCTTTCTCAGGGTTGTACTCATCTGTACTCTTAGGCTTAATATGGCTAAGCGATGCCTCCGATTTTACATCGGGCGGATGATAAAGAAGCTCAGGGCTAGAGAGAAGACATCCCAGAGCTGTGGGGCTGATGCCGGACACGACCCACACTTTAAGCGGCTCCTCACTGTTCTCAGTTGAGTGAATGGAAACATAGCCTCACATCTTCCCGCCTTACTCTTCTTGATGATATGCTATATGAGCCCGCAGAGTATTAGCATCCATGGTTGGGGGCCAATGATGATTTCCCCATGGGCGGTGCTTAACTAATTCATCAGGGTCTCCCTCGTTCCCCCTTTGCCCCGAGTATCCTGTTCGTGACGGAGTCCAAGGACAATATAAGAAATAAATGCTTTACTTACAAACTGGAACACAACGTAGGCACACTCTGTATAGTTTCACCGCGAAGCACTTAAATGCTTTGTATGCATGTCCACACCGGCAGTTCCCCTTACAATAATCTCCAACAACCAAACCGTAGGGAACCTGAGAGCTCTTCAGGCATCTATCTGATGCAATTATCCGATGAGGGGGGGAAGGGAGTCATGGATGCAGGACCTCCGGTGAGGGTGATCAGGCCTCACCGATGTCGTGTGGGTCCTGCCTTCCCTTTTCCCGGGCTTTGTTTTTATACTGCCCCAACAGCCAATTAGATCGGGTCTTTCTTTCGCATGCTTTTCGAGCTGCATGAGCTGGGGATTTTGCTGCATGCATGCTTCACGCGGCTAATTGGGCTGTACCCGCTGTTTCCCCACGCAGTGAGCACAGTTTGCTGGCGTTTGGTCAGTTTTATCTACTACAAGTAACACTGGACAGGGGCAGCACATGGCCCTGATGCAAGTGCACAGAGTCTGACCCAGCCTGCAAATCAGCTCTGCACCATGCTTCTGGTCCACAGGGCCAAATCATTTGGCACCACTGAAATAGAGCAATGTAATATCACAACTGATCAAAGCCAGCCTTAGGGGCAGGCAACATGGGCGACTGCCCAGGGCACCGTGGTCAGGGGGGAGCCACACACACACACACACACACACACACACAAAGAGCAGTGCTCTCCCCCTGCCTCGCCCTGGCCAGTATCCACCTCATGGCTTGTTCCTGCAGCAGCAGCCAAGTTCCCATGATACTGGGCTACTTTCTGCAGTGCTGCTGGGGCTCCAGCACTGTAGTGCTCAGCCATTTGGCTGCCAAGCACCTGAGCAAAAGCAGCAGCACTGCTGCTGTGGGAAGAAGCTCAGCTCTGCTGCTTACTCCTGTGGTGATAGCCAGCCAAGCACTTGGGATGCCAAGCTTGTCCCTCCTGGGTCCCCAACCAGCCGGAGTGGGCACCATGTCCCAGACTGGCTTCTCACCCCTCATAGCACTGTATGTGGTGCAATCCCAGACCAGGACATGCACTGGATCCAGCATGCAAGGGTCCATGGACTTGATCCAGCCTGTGAGGCCAGACCCACACCATTCACCCAGCCCATAGACTGGTCCCACACCACTCATCCAGCCCATAGGGCCAGATGAATTTGACACCCCTGATCTAGCATGTAGATTTTTTCTCCACTTCTAGCCAGGGGTGGCCAGACATTAACAAAAGTGTGTGTGTGTGTGTGCGCGCGCGCGCGCATGCGCGTGCACGCACGTACGTATACATCCATGCACACATGCATAAAATAAAATCAGGGCTTGGAAACAAAACAAAATAGAATCCTTCAAGATGATAAAGAATAGAAATTCAGTCAACTCTGCTTGCGTTATAAACTGTTTATATTATACCAAGAATGATGATACTCTCTCCCCAGCATTCAACATTTCTTCAGGTACTAGAAAGCATAAGCTACTGTCCTCCACTAGATGTTTTACTTAACATAGGTACAGCATACTGTACCTACACATTTCATTTAGGGAAAGAAGCCATATATAATCATACCATTAGAAGGGACCTGAGAAGTTACCTAGTCTAAACCCCTGCATGAATGTGGGATGCAGCCTTCCTAACCCATCCCAGACAAGTTCCTATCCAGCCTCTTCTTAAAAACCTCCAGTGAAGAGGACTCTATAACTTTCTGAGGTATTTTGTTCTACTATCCTACAGTTTATGCAGTTAGGAAGCTTTTCCTGATATTTAAGTCTGCTTTGCTGCAGCTGAAACCCATTTCTTCATGCCCTGTCTTTTACAGAATGGTTGTTCTCCTTCTTTTTTATGGCCACTTTTCAAATATTTGAAAACTACCATCATCTCCTCCCTTTAATCTCCCTTTTTCTCCAGACTAAACATGCCTAGTTCTTTCAATCTTCGCTCATACAGCTTGAATTCCAAACCCTTTATCATCCCTGCTTCTTGTTGCTAGATCCTCTCTAATGCCACTGCATCCATCTTAAAGTACAGAGCCCAGAACTGCACACAATGCTCCAACTGAGACCTGACCAGCTCTGAGAAGAACAGTATTATTATCCCATATGTCTTATATATAATATCCCTGTGAATGCAGCCCAAAATTGGATTTGCTTTCTGTGTGACATTATATTACTCACTCATGTTTAGTCTGTGATCCACCATAACTTCCAGATGCTTCTCAGCAACACTACTGCCAAGCCAATTATCTCCCAATTATCTGTATTTATGTTTTTTTTCTTCTTCTTCCCTGAGTGCATCACCTTCCATTAACTGACTTTAATTTTGTTTTCTGTAGCCCAGTTCTCCAATGTATCAAGTTTCTTTCGAATTCCGCTTCTACCTCCAGTTTGAAATTCTTCCCAGTTTTGAGTAGTCTGCAAACTTCATTCATTAATAAAAATGCTAACTGGCCCCAGAACCAGAAGAGACCTTTGTGGAACCACAGTTCGAAACCTCCTGGCGTTCTGACATTGCTTCATGTATAGTTACTCTTTGCTTGCAATTACTCTGCCAATTATGTACCTACCTAACAGAACTTCTGTTTAGCCCACATTTCTCCATTTTACTTGAGAATATCCTACGAGATTCGAGTCAAAAGCCTTACTGAAGTCCAGATATATCACATCCACTGCATTCTCCATATCCACCAAACCAGTGAAAGATGGCAATCAAGCTGCTTTGGCATGACTGAGTCTTAACAACTCCACGCCAGCTGCTAGTGATCACCCCTTCCTCCTACATTGAACTGTCTACAAATCGATTATTTTAGAATATGCTCCATTAACATTCTAGGTACCATATTTAAGCCCAGTTGAAGGTAGCAGTATTGTTATAGCATTAGCACTGAGATTCAGAAAATGGCAGTTTAATTCACACCTGTGCTACAAGTGTCCTGCATGGTACTAATGGAGTTCCTTGACTTCTTTGTGCCTCAGGTCACTATCTATAAAGTGAGCATCAATTATCACCTTTGTAATTAGACTGTAAAAAATTTGGACAGAGTCTTACCCTGCATGTTTGGACATTACTTAGCACAATAAAGCTCTCATCTTGGTCAGACCTTGTATGTACTACCTTGCCTAGCAAATTACTTTCTGCATATATGGCCATATTAAGGGTGCAGCACTGGAAACAAGAAGGAGACCATTTCATTGTTAAGCTCATAAATAATAACTTGCAATGGAAAAGCCCTTTTATTATTATTCCCATAACTGCTAATGAAATCCTTGTGTCTTTTCTTATGCCAGTGTAACAAATTGCAATGGCTAATAAATCTTAACAATAACAGAGTAAAGCAATTTGCATAAAGCTGACCATCAGAGCCCTTGTTTGAAAAACATATTGCACAACAAAATATTGCTTTTGTTCATTCTGAAAGAGATTTCCCTCATCCACTTGAGTAGACTGCTTATAGTCTACCTGCTTACAATAAGGCACTATACATACCAGGTTAGTTATCAAGCCAGTTCACACAGTGAGACACCAATTAGAGGACAGGAACTAAAAATGGAAGGTTTCCTCAGTGATGTCAAATCAATGTTTTAGGTAGTCTCACTTCAAGGGGAGAAGGTTTATTAGCTGGGGCCCAGGTTTGCAGCTTAATTGGTAGAATTAGTTCAGCTATATGAAAAGCAATGGAAGTTCCAGGTGAGGTTTGGCACAGAGTTCAAAAAGGTCTTGCTGGGATGTGACAGAGCGCACATGAAAAACATCTCCTATGAGTATGCATTCTTTGATACAATAAATCTATATTGATTTGTCCTAAGAAGCAGACTGTGCAAAGAATGCCATTTGGTCACTGTTTAGGCCTCTAGGACTGCAAACAAAGCACAGGCAAGGAAAAAGGGAAGCCCATTTTGTGACCAACAACATATACACAGTTCTACTTCAGTAGTCTGATGGATCTCTTCCTCGTGGATTCCCCACATCTGCAGGGCTTCTGGCCTCTTCAGGCCTCACAGGAATATCTCCTGAGGTGGTAATAAACAAAAATCAATATAGGAAATTTGCAGGATTGTTTCTATCTCTCCAGCCCTCCTCCACTGAGAAACTTATAGGAGATGGCCATGTCGTTCTCCACCATTCTATTAGGCCCCTTTTTTGTTTATGTACATTATTAAAAGTTCAAGTATGTTATTAGAACCAGGCAGATCAAGTAATCCTTATACTCTGCCATGAATACTGAGAGTCAACAGGCATCTTCATCCTATTTTTCAGTTTGCAGCCTGTACATCCTGACTACGTAAAATCTGCTATGGGAAAAATTGGGTATGTTGGGTTTACTGAGAATCATAACAGATAGAAACAGTATCAACATCAAAGTTGTTCAGTGGGTGGAGAGTCCCCTACACCCACACATGAAAAGTCGGAGTCGTAGTTTCATGCATTTTTCTGCTTACTCCAAGCACATGTCCACGATTCATCGTAATTCATTATACCATTGCCTGTTAGTGTGCTGCTTGGCTTGCAAGTTCCATGGCTGTGGGGCCAGAGGAGCCCAACTACTCAAAGCCTTCAATAAAGCCAACTATATACTATATATTGCTCAGCAAAACTACATTTCAGTAGCACAGTAGCACTGTGGATTTTCCAAAGCTGAAATGATACACAACTGACCATTACCCATCCAGGAGAGACAGAAAGCAATTCCCACATTCTCTTCCATGGGAAAGACAGCTCTCATCCCTGTGATGAGGTGTTGCAATTGCAGGACTAGCTCAAGACAGAGCTATAAGAAAGATCCTTCTTTATCCAGAGATTTTGCAGCCACCACAGCTCAAATCAGGCCATCAGAACCATCTTGTCAAACTCTTTGTACCTTTGTGGTCTGCATTCAGAAGCACTGCCTCTCCTGCTGGAGACCATTACATCATGAATTTTATGAGCTCCTTTTCTTGGTCTATAGACAAACCCAGCTTATGCTGGAGACATTTTTCCAGTGGAGCAGGAAATGAGAGCTCAGTGTTTATTTTAGTCTTCTTTTCAGGGGAAGAATTCATCGTGATGGTATCAGGAGTCTCATGGGAGTTTTCTGCAGGGAGTGATGCACATTTAGTATCTTCTGCAGTTCCCAAGGGATCACAGAAGGTTTCAAAATGGGCTTTTGGATTCTCCCAGAAACCACTCCTTCAGTGAAGTACTTCAGTAGGGGCTGTGGGGCAGATGCACAGAATCTTTACAGTAGAATATAGCACTTGTGTGGTTGTGGGTTAAAACTGGACAGAACAAAATTTCTCCTGTGAGAGAGAGTGCCTCCCTGACAATTGGGCATGAGTCATTTTATAAGATACATTATCAGGAGTTCAACCTATACAGACTAGACAAGACCTTTACAAGTGCATTTGATGGCCTAAGGCAGGCAAGATTCCTTGAGTAGATGTGATATCTTTTATTAGACCAACTGAGTAGTTAGAAAAAAGTTCTTAGCAAGGTTTTGGGTGCAGTCACCCTTCTTCAGGCACAGGAAGTTGCCCAAAAGTTTGCTAATAACTTTTTTCCAACTACTCAATTGATCTAATAAAAGATATCACATCTACTCAAAGAACCTTGCCTGCCTATGTCCTTAGACCAACACAGATACAACCAAAACCCAGCTTTGATGGCCTAAGTCATTTCTGTGCACCCTGTAAACATTCCAGCATTCCTTTAACTTCTAATTGTAGTTGTAGAAGTAGAGGCTGAGCCTTGTATTTTACAAACAGAAGAGGATTATAGATAATTACTAAAAATAGCTCCTTTTCTCCAAGAGGTCAAGGTGCTGTAATGGGCCTTTCTTTCAAGGATCATTTGAAATAGAGTAAAAGATTAAAGCTTCTTTTTTACATTTTCTTTTTCCTTACTAATTTCCAAGAAACCAACCATTGCGTGCAGAAATTGAGAGGTATCCTTTAAATAGTTTGAAGTAAGACTTCTAAGGTGATGCAGTATCTTTTATTGGACCAATCTTTTAGTTAAGAGGAATGTTCGATAAGCTTTCAGGTACAAGATGCTTTCCTCAGGCCTTGGAAAGAAGCAGATACAACCTAAGCTAAGCACCATATTAGCAGAGTTGGATCCAGGGCAGGTGTGGCAATGGAGAATCTTTCTGCTGTCCCCAGGGGGCTGCAGCTATGCAGGGTGCCAGACTCAGCAGGGGACACTGGTGATGATTCCTCCTTCCAGCCCATGCCCCCACAGGCGTCCCCTGCTAGCCAGGAGCAGGCACAGAAAGAAAGAGCCTCTGTGCTGCTGCCGCTGTCATCAGCTGATGTAGGCATGGGGGAACCCCAATGTTGCTCCTGACCTGCAATGTAGGGAGTGGTTGTGTGAGAAGCCAGGCTCAGCTGGGGACAGCAACAGCCATGCATAGGTTCCTCCTGCCACTGCTTGTTCTTGTCCAGGGGGGAGCACCAAGGAAGGTGAGGAGGCAGGGAAGGATCATGGAGCTGGAAGGAGGAAACTACTTGCATCCCCTGTCTCTGGCTGATCCCAGCTTCTTCCACAGCCACTCCCAGCTCACAGCTAGAACAGGGCAGGAGCAGCTCTGGGTCTCCCCCTGCCCTTCCAGATCATTTGGGGACAACAGCAACTTTGCTGGTAGATGGTGGGAGACAGGCCCCTCCTTCATGTGCCTGTTCCCTGCCCAGCACCCCCCTGGTGTCCACCACTGCTCCAAGGGCTCCAGCCACCCCTCACCCTCAAACCCCAAAGACTGAGGGGCAGTGTACAACATCTGCCCTTAGTACCCCTGGATCTGCCCATGGGTATCAGTTAAAACAATTTCTTCCAATTAACCCTATTATGACAACAAGAGTTATCGCTTTTGTTCAGCTGAGGTTGTATTGGGCTTCTTCCTCAGACCAGAGAAGGGTCATCCTGTGCTTGAGAGCTGGTTTAACATTTCTCTCAAGTATAAATTTGGTCCAGAAAAGATACTAATCTTAACCTCACACATTGTGCTTCTCTCAGATTCCCTGGACCATCACAGCTGCAATAAAAACAACAACACTACTTTAAATAGCTTGTGAGCCTTCTAGTGGTGCTCCCCATGTTTTATGGTTTAGAAACCACCTAGAATAGTAGCATACAGCCTGCAGCGCTTGTATGCATTAAGCAAACACAGCTGTTTATAACCCCAGTATACCTGTGTGGTTTTTGCAGATGAGTTTATAAACAGGGAAGATACAACACAAACAAACCTCAAAGTCTTAAGATGAAACTTAGTGAAGCAGCCTTTAATGAATCTTTGAGAAGTGTTAGAGCCCTTTTCATTGGCTTTAATTTCTATGGAACAAGAAGTTAGTGTGAGAATGTTTGCCTGAGAACAAAACACATGGCTGATTTGAGACCAGCTGAAAACCTGCTTGTTGAAATGAGTTGGGGGGGGCAAATGGATATAAAGAATTTATGTATCACATGCGTGCGTGTGTGTGAGCAAACATGCATACCTGGTACCAGAATAGCTATTACCAGGATGCCTTACGCCCAAATTGTTACAGTTTTCAAATATCTTATACCAAAGCTATCCAACTTGAAGGCCACAGGCCATATATGGCTTGCAAGGAATTAACTTGTGATCTGCCTGCCGGTCACTCCCTGGATTACTCCTTCGGCTGCTACCAGGTTCTCCAAGGGCCCCTCCCCTCTGCTTCTGCTTCCTTCTCCCACCTCTTGGGCAGGGAATATGGCCTGTGGGGATCTGGGGAGTCTACGCACCTTGTGCATTGTGGGAGCCCATATGATAGAGGAGCCTGAGGAGTCTGTGCAGCCCATGTGGCAAAGGGCTGGCAGAGCCTGCAGACCTCTTGGGCATGCAACCCCCAGACATTTAGAAGTTGCAAAGCCCTGCCTTTTAAGTTACCTCCTCAGCATCATGCCTCAGCATCCCTTTCAATAAGGAAGGCGCCTTGTCCTAACTCCCTCTCTGCAACTCATGGGAGAGAACCCTGTTACACACATTCTGAATTTCCAACTCTTTCCCTTCATGTTAAAATGAATAACTCATCATGAAGCAAGGCAGCTGAGTGGATGTGTTTGGATACTAGTAGCTCAGTCATGCCATTCTTTCTTGGGATTCTTCACAAAAATGTTAAAATACAAGGGACTAATTGGAGTATTGTAGATAAGCAGAAGGACTGAGGGAAAGAAGCAGAAGTAAAGGA
Organism: Caiman crocodilus; assembly: GCA_030014935.1. Taxonomy (NCBI): domain Eukaryota; kingdom Metazoa; phylum Chordata; order Crocodylia; family Alligatoridae; genus Caiman; species Caiman crocodilus. The sequence goes on along the minus strand of JAGPOW010003648.1, from coordinate 18,768,896 downwards.
GAGAGAATAATGTTGTTCATTTAGTTAAAAACTGATGGGATTAAGGCTTTGTTTCTAGGAGGTAGCACACACTCCTGGCAGACCAGCAGTCACCACCCACACTGGCGCTTGTGACTCGGGGAACGGAGCGCCCAGGAGTTTCAGTAGCAACACTCAGACTAATTCCAGATGCCCCCCTCCCCCTCTGTATTACTGGAAGCACACCTGATATAAAAGACAGCATGGGGAGCAACTTTTTCGGCAATATTAGTTCAATGTCCACCATTATTTTCTTCCAGCTGAGATTACCTCTGACTAATGAAATACATGCTTAAAGCAAAACCTTGGCAAGTGAATGCACATACTCAAAGGCTTAGTAGCCTTATCCTGTTTTTCTACCATTCTGATTTTGAATCTCTGTGAAGTCTGTTCGTGATTCTGGCACTAAAATTAGAAGCATCCAGTCAGGTTACTGCCCTCTTATGGTATGATCCCGATTAGCGTGGCTGTTCTCCAGCTCAAGTAATCACTGCGTGGCATAAATGAAATCAGAAATACAATGTTAATGATCTCACCATTATTAAGATGACTCAAGACTCTCTGTGTGGCTTAAAATCATGAGATTTTTTAACCAGTCAAGGGAGGCGTTTGAGTTGGGGGGCGGGGGAGGTTGAGAGAGAACACTGAAACAGATGAAGCATTTCTGAGGCCTCAGATATCTTGCCACAGATACAAGTAATTTCATTTGAAAGAAATGCAAGTAACTTATATCCAGCAATGCAAGAATCAGGTATTTAATGTTTCTTATTCTGGAATTTGTTAGTTTATTGATAAGTATGCAGTTCTGACTGATTCAGGGGTCACACAAACAAACAGTTGGTCCTTAAGCTAAGAACAACGATTGAATGGTCTTTCCCCCATACCACATGCTCCCCCATACCACATGTTTCCCAAATGAAACAGGAACCTAATTTTTGGAAAGGCAGGATGAAGAAAAAATTTTTTTTCAGAGTTATGGTGGTATAGAGTAGGAATAGAGCCTAATCTTCAACTCACCCTCCCTTTTTTACTTAACCAAAAGCTGAAACCTCAGCTACTGCTTAAGACTGATCTACATGGGTGCATCTATGATTTTGAAAAAAAAAACAGTCTACAAGCTGTGAAGGTAGAAATCACTGTCTCTGTTCATTTCCAGTGCACTCTTTTGGAGGAGAAACATTAATCTCCTTCCCCACGGTAGAATAGGGTGCAGTACAAAAAAAAAACTTTTATAAAAGGGTCCTCTTCCTTTCACACCAGGAATTACTTTCAAACAGCAACTACATTCCTCCAACCATACTGCTGAATAGAAACAGTACCCAACAGAAGTACAACAAGCATGTTCTGAATCCTGGTCGCTACCAGTTGCAGAGACTGTGACACCAGCTAGGCTAGTGGCACTGGCTGTGGCAGCTGTGCCCAGCCAGCAGCAGCTGTAGCTGTTACATTCTTGCTCCCCCTCTGTGTTGGTGCCTGGGGCAGGCACCTTTATCACCCACCCCTAGTTATACTACAAGTGCCCAAGAATTAGTGGCTCAGCTATGGATGGGTATGCCCACATCTTATGTTGATTCAAGGGTGCTTGTAGATTTTAATATGCTGTTTCTGACTCAAAGTTGCACATTACAGATCTCACGCATCCAGAAATACAAAGAGCCTGGAGGGACAGCACCTCTTTACACCATGTGAATTCAATGCAAGGTGTAGCATCCATGCTCCCTCTTGTTGTGAAATATGCCCAGCAATGATGTCCACCTTTTGCCTAATAGCCTAATGGTTAGATCCCTAACCCAGGAAGTAGGAGATCTGGATTATAAAGCCAAGTCAGCCTGAGGGGCCCACATCTCCCATTTTCCATGTGCATGACCTCCCCCACACCTGCTACTTAAATCACTCCCTTGTAGCAAGCCCTCTCTGAGGCATGGTGAAACCTAAGATGAAAGCACCTAGAAAACCAGTCTGATCCTAGTCCTTTATTTTTACTGAAATCAAAAGGCATTGGGCACATACTGTTTTTAGCAACTTTTGAAAACCTTACAACTTTCAGCATCTCCAGGGGTGTAAATACCTTTAAAAAATTAGCCCTAAGTGACTTTGACTTTGTGCACATGTCCCTGGACATGGCTGAGAAAGTAACTGAGGTGGGTGTGCACTCTAAAGACTGGGCCAAACGCACCATGGTGTGCAGCTGTAATTGAATTCATGTCCTGATGAATAAAAAAAAATGAGCTAATTTCCAGTCAAAGAAAAACCCAGAGAAATATTGCTAACTATAATGGAATTTCAACCCTTGACTATAAACGTTGCAACCTAGATACTGAGACACTGGTCTTTAACTGGTTAATATGATATCAAAATTTTATGGAGGTGTCTTATCTTCTGTTGCACACTACCCCAGTGGGAAAAAATATCAAAGTATACAACTTCCTCTGCAGAGTAAATCATTCCAGCCATTCTCCCGCTCTAAAAAGGAGAAGTAACTGTCTCTTGGACTAATATTTAATGGCTTTGTACTGTAAGCAAAGATAGGCAGCTTCAAGACTGGGCTCTGAGCAAGTAATACTAACAAAATCAGGACAAAGTACATCTATATAAACAGGTTAATAAAAATCAATGAAGACAGAACTGGTAACTTAATATACACATCAATAAGTCTCATGGTTTAATACAGGGATATCAAAGATACATCCCACAGGTTGGATCCAGCCCAAGCAGCTGTTTTACCTAACCCACAGGGCTCCTGGAGGCACCAGGATTTTGGAGCAGGGGGAGTAGGGGTGGGGCCTGCCAGTGAATTCCCATGTACAGAGTCCTGCTGGAGACACATGTCAGGAGTGGATGACCAAATGACAGCTGTGTTAATCCTCATACCACCATTAACCTCCCCACCTCTGCTACCAGATTGGATCCAATCAGCAAGGCTCTTCGCAGTCTGGATCCGGCCTTCAAGCAGTGCTATACCTAGACTCCTAGTGGCCCCAAGTGAACTTTTAGTATTAGGCCCCCCTTTGCCAGAGATATTTTTTGTTGTTGCAAAAGTCTTTGTCACATCTGTGGCATCAACATCTTTAAATAGTTCATTCTCAACTGATAATATTGCCAGTCTCATATACATGAGGTATTAAAAATTTTTTTGCAATTGTAATTTTTTTTTCCATTTTCAGGCCCCCTATCTGTCCAGGTCCTGAGCAGCCACCCAGTTTGCCTATGCCTGTATCTGGGTCTGCTTTCAAGGAGCCTTGTGATCCAGATCAGGACCCAGGAATGGGTCAAGTCTGACATCCCTGGTTTAATACCTTCCATACATGATTGATTGTTAATTGAGGAAAAGACATATGGAGGTTTCTGATTCTCTCACATCGCATATGGATCAGCTCTTCACCTACACCAGAACTCTACCTGGCACACCTAAAGAGGGCAGTTAGGGCTATGTGAGGCTGCTGAGGACTGGTTCCACGTAATTTAGCACAACTTCAGGGCTCCTATAAGCTCCTCCAGACTGTAACTGGATCATAGGAAAGCAGGGCAGGAAGGGATCTCATCATCTAACAGCTGCCTATAGGCAACTATACCTGCTAAGGATGGCCGGAGTGCAGCCACATCCCAGAACCCCTCCCTCACTGTGTCCTTGCTCCAGTCTGGTGAAGGGAGAAGGGGTAAACTGATCTACCACCAGCATACAGCAATGTTAGCTATATGCTGGTGATAGATCTGTTCTCAGACATTTAAATTGTCTTTAAGTACCTGAAAAGTGAAACACTGACAGGAGAAGGAATTGCTCCATAGAGAATAAAAGGTAAAAGAAAGGAATGGAATTAAACAAGGGGCAATTTAGGCTGGTTAGCAGGAAAAAACATGACTGAGAAACATGACAAAGAAGTTCTTCATTATTAAATTCTTGTTCTGTGACTGAGTGTTGCTAGTAGAAGTCTTTCATGGGAGGTAAAGTTTCACTAGGAAGCCTGACCCAGACAGCAAAGCACAGACATGACATGAAGCACCAGAACCACAATTCCCATTAAGCAGCAGCCCAAGGGAATAAAATTCATGTTGGCTGGATCCAGAAGTGCAGAGTGCAGCTCCAAGGCTGAGTCAGCCATGTTGCATAAGACAGTCCTGGTTGGAGCTGTGCTGATTGCATTTGTATTGTCAGTCACCGTTGTGGTGGTGGCTGGTTTTGTTCCCCTCCATCCATAAAGGTGATGTCTGGGGCTCCTGGCTCAGTCATGCTCCCTTCAGTTACACTACTGACCAGACCCACAATAGAGCATCTCAGTTCAGTTCAGTAAACTGAAATGTTTTGCTCTGGGGCAACTCAAAAGAAAATATTTTCTTTCCAGTTTCTTATTTTAAAAATTGAAAAAATGCTGGGAAAACCTCAATTTGCAGAAACTGACATTTCTTTTGAAAGAGCATTTCAGTGGGAAACTCTTAACCAGCTCCCCTTTAATGCTTTGATACACAAAGACTCTTTGCTCTTTGATGTTACATGTTTGCCTTGCAAAAAAATTACACATTCAAAAACATACCCCCTCTGAAAATGCAGTCAAGAACAGAAGGTGAGAAAAACATTTTGTAATGCAGACAGAAAAAAAAATAGAACAAATTTCCAGAACAAATGTGACTATTGATTTTAATTCTTGAAGCTAATGATCATCGCTTTTGCTGTAGTGGGCTCCAGAGGCCCCAATCAGAATGGAACCCAGGGCACTGAGAGTAGTATAGCCTTTAAGTAAAACGTTGTCCAGGCTCCAAATGTCACACAGTCTAAGGATCAGGTTCTCCCAACCTTACACAGAATAATACCTCATCTCACAAGAAGTCTCAGGAGCACAATTGGGTAACAGTGTAACTAAGGTTAGCAAAGTCTGGTCCTGAATATGTACAAGCTGTGACAGATGGACTACAGAGGAAAAAGGAACAGCAGGCACTTAGTAATGAAACATCATGTGGACTAGTAGAGCCATGTCTAATTTTCTGGGGCTGTGTTCCATGTTGCCTTTTTTTTCCTAACATATCTCTAAATGAAAGCCAGCTAAGCTGCTGGATAAGTGTCTCTTTAACTTCCCAGCCTTTTACGATTTTCAAATAGCAATTTTTTACCAACGTAATTGATGACTGTTTTAATTAGGTATCACAGTTAATCTTATAAAGCTGACATGTCTGAGGTTTTGCACAAAGCAATGGATTTGTAATCCAGTCATTTTTAAAAAGCACTCATTTTTTAAAAATAAGATGGTTGGAATTTTAATTTCCTTTCTTTTCGTTTCACAGCCAGTACTAGTAGTGTTGCATGCTTCTCTGAAATCCCCGAGAACTTCAGAGCACAAACAAATCTTGTCCAGGTTGTTATGCAAGTGGAAAAGAAATTTATTCTCTTTCCTTACCAGTGATCTGCAGAGCATTTCTGACTTAAATACCATAGCTGGAAAACAATCATTTATATCTCATATTTGAAGATCAGTCCATAAAGATTCTGAAAACTTATTGAATTAAGTATAATCAGAAGAGAAATGCAAAGCTTTACGTCATGAAAACATTAGATAATATGGCAGAAGTAATTTAAAGGAATCTTTTTTGATCATGTTGTCTGGGCACAAACTGCAACTCCTTCAAAAACTGACCTACATTAAAGTCATGAAGGGCTTAATTGAGCCTTCACGATAGCTGCATCAACAATGCCAAAGCTGGCAGAACTCCCCTATTCAGCTCTTTGCTAACTCTTCTAGGGAATGCCAAGTGGGCTGGATTCAACACCTCTGACATTTTTACTGCTGGCATTTTAATCAAGTTCATAAACAAAGAACCATCCAGGAGCAAAACTCAAAAAAGGCTACATTTCCAAAAATGGGCATCTATAGGTTGTACCTGCAAACTAGGTACAAGTAAGTCCACAGAAAAAGTTTCTTATGCAATCAAGTGCATGCATATGTGTATATTTGAAAAAGGCCAGGTTTGTTCCAGGCCTATCCAGAGGATTAAGAGACCTGAAGAGAAGGGCACTGGACTGAGGAAAGACCTGGTAGAGAGAACTCCAGGCTGTCATGGGCAGAAATAAGTCCAACAGGGACAGTTAACAAGGCTTAAAGACTGCTAGGCAGAGAGGCCAAACCCAAGTGACAAACTAAAAGACACAGCAAAATCCCAGACCAGAAGAGCGCTGTACCCTGTCAATTAGACTCTCTCCAGAGTCTTCAGACCTGCACTCTGATAACAGCAAGATGTGGCAAGCAATTTAAGCAGGAACATCTATCAGAAACAGAAGACTAGAGCTATACATGAAGCACAAATGACATTGCACCCAGAGCTTGAGAATAGTTGTGAGTAGCTACAAGGACAAAGTATTCTGTTGCCTACAAAAGACTGTGCCTCTCTGAACCAGTTAGTGTCTAAGATGCCACCCTGCCGTATCTTTTGCGTGATTTGAAATAAACATGGATAACCACGTATGAGAAAATAGTATGTATTGTTTTGCCAGTTATTCAAATTTGTGGAGAGCAGATAGGTGCACAATTAGGTTATATTAAAACTTGGTTTAATAAAAGACAACACTTGCCAAGAAAATAAATGGCAAATAATAGTTTGTATACTCAGATATAGGTCAGAAATCACCAAGCTCAATACATCACAGTTATAGAATACAAGGGGCTATGTCATATCTTGAGTAATTGTTAATATGTCAAATCATCTCTTTTACTTGAGCATCTCCCTGTCACTCAACATGTTCAAAGGAGAGCAGACCATTATTGAACAATTATTTTTATTGTCATGTAAATCATTGTAACTAGGGCTTAGTACAGACCTTCTCTGAGCAATGATGGTTTCCTCCAGTATGGTTTTCAGAGCATCCTTTCTCACTGGTATTCCCTGAGCATATTTTGGGGCCTGAATCTCCACTGCCTCATACTCTCCACTCGTGGAAAGGGGTTCTAAAACATGAACTCATTACAGCATTTGTATACACTCTGAAACCATGTTGCACGTGTGTGGGTAGTGACACAAGGTACAAAAGCAGGGGTGAATCAGGTCCATCATGCTTTTGCGGGAACTTCAGATCCAAAACTCCTTTTAAAACATATGGATTTCTTTTCTTTGACTTCTGCAAGAAATGGGTGGGCTTGTATCACCCTTGTCAAACATGCTGGATTGGAAGGTGGAGTGGTTTAGAAATAAGTTATAAAACCTCTCTGTTGCAGATCACTGAAGGGGGAGCAATCTGGGTGATGGACATTGGCTAGTCTATACGATCTCAGCATGGTGCCTGCATATACATGACAAGAGCTACCAGTGTAAGCAGGACTGGGCCACCTCCCTACTAAGAGTCTCAAAGGTGAGACGTATCAGTGAGGAACTGTACTGTGATGTGATAAACTCTGGAGCATTTTGCTACCATGTGCAGCATCTGCACATGCACCAGGGACAGCAGCAATTTGAGCTGGGGCTGAGCAGGCCCAAGCTGGTAGGGGGCACAGGAGTCAGGCCCGGGCTCTGGGTGGCAGTGGCAGGTGGCAGAGGGGCTGATTGGGGCATGAGGGTGCTGAAGTGCAGAGCTGTGTGGCTAGCTGGCAGGCAGTCCCCACACCTTAGCACCTTTGTGCCCCAGACGGTCCCAGTCACTGTCTACATGTGCATTTCAGTACAGTTACTTACTCCACCATAAAATAGTTCTGTCCCCAACAGTACTGACTTATAGTAGTGTTAATTAATTTACTGCACCCTAATACTGTGTAGATGGTGACCCTTGACTGCAGAGCTAATTAGTCTTTTCTGCAGTAAAGTGAATGTCTAAATGCACCCACTTTGGCTTAGTTTGTGTTGCAATTCCAAAGGCAGCCAGAAGCCCGAGATGGCAGGGGGTCAGCGGTGACTTCCTGCTGCTGCCCTGCCAACAGCAGGATTGCATGGTTACAGAGGCAGCTGTTATTCCTCCCCACACCCCAGATCAGTATCTGGGGCTGCTGCTCCAGTTGCCCCACCCCAGTTATGCTACTATAACAGATACATTTTTCAGAACAAATACAAGAGCCTTCACTGAAACTTCCCATTGAAAGGCTGTCTCTCCGTTCAAATGAATAAATAAGCAATGAATTAGTAAGTGTAGAAGACATACCTGTGTATGAACCTGATCCTGTGTAAAACCATGGGGAAAAATGTTTTTAATATAAATTGGATTGAGTCTTGGTCCACTTTTATTACAAATATTTCAAGTATTTCTGACTCTTACACACTTTGCAGTGTAGAGGAGCCTCCTTAATTTTAGACTTCTTTCTCATGAAAAAAAATCATTCAATACCCTGGAAAATAAATAAGATACATGAAAAAGGACCAATCCAGTTGCTATTCAAGTCAATTAGAGTGTTCCCATTTACTTCAATGGAATGAAGATTTTGCCCATAATTATCTTTTACCTTCCATTGCCCTCTTATTCTTACATCTGTCATTGCTTTCTGTGTGAAATCTAATTTGAACTGGAAGTTCTTCAGGAACTTTTCAGTTGCATTAATCCATACATCTTTTGTACTGTATGAATTAAATGCAATTTAATTGGAAGCAAATAGACTAGTAAGAATCTGTCCTTTAAATACTCTCCTGCAAATGCACTAATTAAGGATTTGTAATGGACCCTTTGTATGTAACTAGGTAGGTGCCAACCAGCTGATGAGTGCCCCATTTTCCTCTAAACTTCATTCAGAGAATTTTTGCTGATTTTCAGACCCCTGTCTCTCAGGCAGTAGCATGCAGCAGAAAGCTGCTCAAAGAGGCTTCCTGGCAAATTCTTATGAATGTTCAATATCATTACAGCCTCAAAGGGCTTCAGACTAGCCTAGTTTATCATATGAACATAGCTAGTTTATATCCATCCAGGAAAAGCACACATCAACTGCTGTAGCTTCCTTAGACTGACAAAGAGTTTTTGAACCCGAAAGCTTGCTTAATAACTATTCTCCAACCATTTGGGTTGTTCTAATAAAAGATATCAAATTCACTCAAGGAACCTTGTCTGCCTAGCTAGTTTATAATGTTTCTATTATTGCTGTTAGCATCCTTAGCTGGTCACTTGGACTTTGTACCAGTTACCAACGTAGCTCCTCCTACTGTGTTTGTGTGTGCTCACAGCTTGGTACAGTATCTCCTGCTCATTCACACTGGATGGAATGGTTAGTCCAGTGTCCTCTCTCCTATTTCAGCTTTTATACTCACTTGTAAACTCAGTTCCTATTATAGTTGGATCAGCAGTACCATGTCTGGGCCACAGTGGCAAAGAGAAGTGCGAAGGGGAAGCTATGATGGCAATACTACTACAAAGAATCCAGTGAGTATTAGAAATTCTGTACTGAAATGCATGCACTATGCATCTTACACAGAAAGATGTCAGATGAAAAGAAGAAAGGGAAAGAAATGTATGTAAAAAGCATATATCTGAGCATGAAAGTGCTGTGCAGGTTTCAAAGCAAATTAAGATGCTATATAGATATCTATAGATACCAATACTTGCTATAGAATAAAAGTTGCTGAGTTACATATGATGTTTCAGATTTTATTTTGATTGTTTTCCTTTAAAAATAACATGCAGCAGCCAAGGTTTTAGTGTAGAAATAAGCTTTGGTAATGTTCCTGACTGCAATTTTGTACTGTTGGGCTCATCATATCATAGATATGATAGAGTTAGGCTTTGGATACCATGCTACAAAGCCTTCTTTTATTTCAGAATGAAGAAAGCCATAGAGGTCAAGTGTTCAGCATGCTTTGGCCCAACAAACATATAATTACCCTCTAATTCATAGAAAATAAGAGGCTTTAGTGTATAGAATGTAAAGATTGTGTTTGTTTAATGCCTTTACAAATACCCTAAGTTTACAGGACAAGCAGAAAGACCAGCTTATGGGTTAAGAGATCCATGACAAATAAAAAATAAAAAACCCCTATCCATCCAGACACAGATAATAGTTAGTATAGAACAGAAAGGGGGGGAATCAGAATAGAGGACAAGGTTTAGATCATGTTGGTAGATGGAATAAAACTCTTGATTATGTTTAACCTTGTGAGGCACCATTAACACAGCACAGCACCATCAGGGAGTCTGATCTGAGATGAGGAGCAGACCACGAATGCCCAGCCTGTGTCTCAGCTGCAGCATGAGCAGCACTCAGCAGGGGCAAGGAACCTACAATATAAATCCATAGATTTTAAGGCCAGAAGGGACCATTAGATCATCAGAGTGAGGAGGCTGCTGGGAAAACAAAAAGACAAGTCTGTGCACTAAACCATGGTATTTAATCAGATCTGAGCATCATGTATACGATCCTGGATCAACAGACTAGTCAACTTTTAAAAATATGCTTTCGCCTTTCTCCATAAAACCCCAAATTCAGAAGTGTGTTAGTGGCAGTGAACACAAATAGGGATAAGGACATGAAGACCTATATATTATAAAAACAAGTATCTGCAGTTCCAGATCTGACAATGAAAACTAGAAAGTGAAATTTACGTGTCTGATCAGGCTTCTTGCTGCTGCTGAGACGTAAGACTAGGAACACCACAGGCAGACATGAAAATACATTAGAATAGTGACTCAAGTCACCCCTCAGAAAATGCTAGTTCTTAGTTCTCATTCTTTTTTTGTTTCACTACAGAAAAATAGAGCAATTCTTTCCAAGTTCTTTATAAAAGACAACAACAGGGCAGAAGGGTTTTAACACTATGAAATTGTATTTGAAAACTTTGGTTTTGTACTGTGAATATTTGCTCACCTAACAACATTACTGTTGTTTGACATCCTGCAGTACCCCTGAAAGGATCTCAAGGCACCTAGGGTGCTCTGGCACCCTGATTTAAAATCACTGCAATAGACAACCCATTTACGTTGATAGAATGAGTTTCTCTGCTGTAAACAAAAAGCTGACAGATGACACAAATGCATGGTTGTAATTGTTGCACTGATTTAACCCTCAAATCCAGGGTAAAATTACCCCAGGAAAGATCTGAAGTAAAAATTTACTAACTTAGGTGTATCACTATAGATGTTATCTGCGCAGACAGTGAACAAGCCTCTGGTTTCAGTGGTGTTATAGCAGTGTGAACCTAGAAGAGCACAGTAGCGAATTAAGCCCTTCATTTTATTTATATGAATTTCTTTCCAGCACTGAGACCTAAAATGACATTAGATCCTCTACAAATGTTCAAGAGAAGATACCAGTCAGTATGACATTACATTTGTAAAAGACAAGTAGGAGTTGTTACCATTCCAGTCTTGTTCACTTCTATGAGCAGGAGCTCTCCTGCTAGTATAAATCCATTGACTTTACTGGAGCTGGATCAATTTACAGCAAACAAGAATCTGGACCCAAGTGCCCTGCATTCATGGCACTGAGAGGGAATGGGGGAAAGTATGTGGGAACAAGCAATCACAATACAAAACAAAATCCTGCAGTAATTTATTACTCCTGAGGCTTTAAGTCATGCAGAAGGCAGGGCAAATATGCACTTTATAGACTAACTAAATAATCTAGAGAGAGCATAAGCTTTTGTGAACTTGAGTTCACTTCATCAGATACTGTGAAAGGACAGTACAGAGTAGTGTATAAAGCAGCCTGAGTGACTGGAATACAAAAGATTGGAAGGGAGGAGGGAGAGAAAGGGGAACAGTGCTGGAAGAGACAAACAAATGACAAACCTATAGGAGCAAAGGGGTCACAAAAGCTAACCCAGGTAATGGGATAATAATTAATAGTCCCTGCTTAAACCAGATTTAACACAATCCAATCTGTGGATTATTTCTTGTTCCACAACTTCCCATTCAAACTGGTTTTTAAAATTTTGCAGCCTGAAAACAGTAATCCTGAGGTCAGCAATGGAACATTCGGGGAGGGTTTCGTGCTCTGCCACAGGCTTTTGTCTCTTTCTGCAGCTGATGTCAGATCAGTGTTCATTCATTCTTGCATGTAAAAATTGCCCTGTCTATCCAATGTAGACAAAAGAGGGGCACTGTAAGCAAATGATACATTGGTAGAGTTTCAGGTAAATGAACCTTGGATGTTGTACTCCTTGTTATTCAGGCTAGCAGTGATATGGTCTGAAATGATGTGGGGGCACAGAAGGCATCTGGGTCCATTGCAAGGCCTGGTGTTAAGGACCAGAGTGTGGGTAGTCTTGCTTAGTAGTTAGGCACCTGAAGCATAGGTGCAGTCTAGCTTGATCTCCTAGGAGCTGAGAGTACAGATGGGTCCAGTGCCAGAACTGGAACCAGGAGCCACAGCCGAAATTAAGAAAGACTGGAGTCAAAAGCTGAAGCTAGAGACAGGGTAACCCCAGAGTTAACCAGGATCAGAAACCAAAAGTCAGAGATGGATATCTAACCGGATTCAAGAGCAGAAAACTAGAATTAGGGGGTGCCAAGGGTCCTCCCAGAATCAAAACCAGGAATCAAAACCGGAGAAACAGCAAGGAAGCACACAGAAGGTTAGAGCCCTTGGCCTTGGCCTTGGCCTTTGATACTGCCCGCTGGGCCTGGCTGTCAAGGGTTGATGATGGTGGGGCCTGCTACTTGTGGCCTCAGGGGATTGGCTCCCTTGATTACATCAGCCCAAGTTTGTTCTGGGCTTATTTGCTCTGGGCTGATTGCACCGGGCACTTATTCAGGGGATGAATTTCCCCAATCTTCAGATTGTGACCAGCTAGGTCCAGGGTTCTGGTCTGGCCTCATTATACATGGTGCCTCAGTGAGGACAACTGGGCAGTCTGTTGCTTGAAATATAGACCACCCCCAACCTTGAGAGATGCAAGCTAAGACAGGTTTGTCCTCCATAGCTGACTTGAGATGGCCATCCTTTCCCAGGTAGGGTTGGAGGTCGTTAATGATATGTCTAAGGTATTCAAGCAGAGGGATTCTGTTGTCCTTGTCCCAGGGCTGGTACTGCAGCAGGTGAAAGCAAGGTCCAAGTCTGGCTTTGCTGATCTGAATGGCTGTGGTCTTAGGATTGTATTGCAATTGTAGGAATCCCTATCCAGATCTGGTCAGTGGAATCAGAGGAGATATGATTGTAACCAAGTTGGCTGTAGATGATTAATCTAGTGGTATGTAGGATATACCAGGGGAATGAGAGGGCAAATTCAGAGGGAACTGACTTTAAGGTCTGTCATAAAAATGTTGGTATATTAGTAATTTATACACATACCTTTTTGTCCTGTGATGCACCAGAGATCCACTGCTTTGGAGCAGATGAATCATGTCTGTTCCACATGTGAGTTGATGCAAACTGCACTGTACCATATGCAGTTGTACAAGTGTTGAACTGCGCACCAGTGCACAGAAAATGGTGGCAGTACGCTTTTGAACTAAAACACCTCCAATGTGTTTTAGCTCAAAAGAGCACCACCGCCATTTTCTCAGTGCTGACGCATTTTGCCGCTTGTACAACTGCAAGCAACCCAGCAAAGCACCCAGCACTGTGGCGTTTGCACGTGTAAAAATGCCCATTGTGCCCATGGTAGTCCCTTTTGTTTGTGGGTAGAGGGAATACCCAGGTCTGAATTAGTTGTATGTGAGAACAGAGTGGGAGAGTAACAGAAACAAAGGCAGTGTTCTTATCAGGGAAAGCGTTCCTTATGGTTTGTAATCTATCCTCATGGGGGACGTTGGGGTACAGAGACATGACATCCATGGTAAATAATACGAGGTTCGCTGAAAGCTGGTCAATAGAGCCCAGTTTCTTTTAGAAATCAGTCAAAACAGGGACTGTTTCATTGCTAAAGGGATAAAATAGGGCCCAGCCAGGGCCACTCCTTCCTGTCAGCACTTATGAAGGCCACAAAACATGCAACATGCTGAGGGCATTATGACATTTTGAAGAGAGGAACCAGCCAGACTCTAGCCAACCAAAATCTGCTAAGACATCACTGGCCTTGGGTGAATTCTGGACAATTCAGACTGGGCTTCCCCTACCTTGGGCTGAGTGGCTCTTCTTCAATCCCCCTCCATCAAAGATGCCCTCTCAGCCTCACTCCACTTCTGCCCCTCTTTACCTAATACTTCCCCTGTTCTGTTCCCCTCACTCCCCTTCCCTTCCCTTCCCTTATTCTTCAACTTAGCTCAGGTTCTCATTAAATAACCAAAACAAAATGCCACAGAACAACATCTGACCTAGGGATCTGAGGGAAGTGGGAAAGGGGAAGGCACAGTGGTGCAGTTGTACACCCCTTTGATTCCTGCTCCACTCTAACATTAAAACCAACTGCCTGGAAGGGGCAGTAGCATTTCTATTCAGGTAGTGCCAAGAGAGCCCATTGACTTCTGTTATCTCCCTGATTCCTGTTAATCTCTCTTCACTCCACTGGTGTTAACAATCCTCTTTCCTTTTTAATTAGTTTGATTTTTCATTATTCATGCCATCCTTTCTGCAATGTTGCTATCTGTTAGCTCTTCCTGGTAATGTCTCTCTTCTATTTCACAGCCCTGCAGACAGTTTTAGCTTTAGCTAAAAACCTTAACTCAGGAGTGGTACATTAACTCAGGTTTATAAATGATTGACAGGAAAGTATTGGAAGCATTGTCAAGACACTTAAGAATGATAGATTTTGTTTGATGAATCTGAATAACTGATGTACCTCTAGCTGTAACAAACTACAGCACTAATAATAATTGTATTATTACAATTATTATATTGTAATAATACAATATCCTATGACTTTTTGCCCAGTTTGTTGTGCTTTTTTAAACAGTATCTATGCACCCATTTGCTAGACTACATTCCAATAGTTACATGTGTTTTTTGTTTTGATCTTAAACTGAATTATATAGTGCTAGCCTCCTGCCATATTAATAAAACTTCTAGTTTGTCTTTAATTGGAGAAAACAAGTGTTGTATTACATGTGATGATGTGCCACACCATCTATACCCCTCTTTTCAAAATCTTAGATCCACCCATGATCTGACCTGCTGCTTGACGCTGGCCATAGACTTCAACTGCACTTCACTCTGGAATGAAAATAGGCTGGTTTTTAGTAGAGAAGCCATATCCCACCCCTTTCCTGCCCCAGCAATGCTCAATAACAGCCTGAGCACAACTGAAGAAACAACTGTAAAGGAAACATTTATAGCAGGAACTCTTCATTGAATCTGAACTTAGGAGGCAGCAAGGGCTAACTCAACATTTTTTGTTTTGTTTGTATCAGTAAAGTGCTGTTAATCTTGGCTTACACAGTACAAAAACATTGCAGCACAGCTAGGTTAAATTAATAATCATCTGAACCTCTGAAATTTTCTCAGTGTTTGTACAGTATTAAATACACTGTCAGCCTTTAAATAGCAACTGCATTAGAGTGCTTAATGTTTAACTGCAACAAAACACCAAACCCTGTAGGTCTTGTCTACAATAGCAAGGACAATACACAGATGACTAAACCTGACTTTTGACTCTCCATTGCATGGCACTCACTTCAAAAATGGGAGATGATTTTGACAGCTTCAGAGAGAAACATCTCACTGGATTTCATAGCATCACTTTTTGCTTCCCAATAGTTTAAACAGAGGATAAACAGCAAGTCTGAGATGGGTAGGAGGTACATGCTATTCATAAAAAGAAGACTTAATAAGTAAAAGCTGGAGTTAAACCCTAGTAATCTTAACTTTGTTACCATGTGATGTTTCTGCTTCACCTAATGCATGCAGTTAGATGGCATTTCTCATGCCATCATTTTCCAAGTATAGTTTCCTTTCCCTTGTGCTGCCTTTCCCTCCTCCTTCCTAGCCTTCATCAGCTGCAGTAAAACTAGGCAGGGAAAAGCACAGAAGATCATCCATGCAATATAAATTGGAAGAAGATTCCAAAAATCGTCAAGCAGGTTCTCTTTGTCCTATCCTGCAGTAGTAGCAGGCACAGCTCCTTCTGACAATCAGTCATACTCAGTAATAGAACTGGACTGTCTCTCAGAACACCCTTGTTTAAGGAAGAGACACTTCCTCAGCCTGACAACAGATGTTTGTACCCGAAAGCTTGCAAAGAAGAATTTTTCCAACTATTTCAGTTGGTCTAATGAAAGATACCGTGTTTACCCAAAGAACACTTGTTTGTCTTATTTAAGAAACAGAATTTAATTGCACCACTGCTGGGAGAGCCCAGCAAGCCTGTGCAACTCAGACAGGCAAAATTCTTGTCCTGTTCATTGATTCATAGATGCTAGGGTCAGAAGGGACCTCAACAGATCATCGAGTCCAACCCCCTGCCTGGGCAGGAAAGAGAGCTGGAGTCAGATGACCCCCATCAGACACTTATCCAGCCTTCTCTTAAAGACCCCCAAGGTAGAAGAGAGCACAACCTCCCTTGGAAGCCCATTCCAAATTTTGACCACCCTTACTGCGAAGAAGTTTTTCCTGAGGTCTAGCCTAAATCTGCTCTCTGTCAGTTTGTGACAACTGTTCCTTGTTACACCAAGAGGCACCCTGGTGAAGAGAGCATCTCCAATCCCTTGCTGTGTCCCCCTAATGAATTTGTAGGTGGCCCCTACATTTCGGGGCAATGGCCTCTTCTGAAGAAGAAATTATTTCCACTGGCACATCTGGTCTGGATAATTTAATGAGCAGGTAAACTCAAGGCTCAAACAATTTCTCAGCCCCTTTGTGCCGCTCCTCATCTACCTGCCCATTGCAGGTGGTGGAGTAGCAGTTTCAGAATGCCTGCAGCCCACTGGCAAGCATAGGGCTTCCCCAGCCCCCCATCATTCTTGACCGGCAATTGGCTAGTACATTATATTTACACCATACCAAGGGACTTAAAACATGAGTGTTCATGTATTAAAGCTCATTAACTCATGCTAAGTTCCTTCTGAAAGTCTCAAAGTTACCCCACTTCAAGCGAGGATTAACTCTGGGCCATGCTACCCAGCTCATATTAAAGTAACTTCAGTCTGCTCCACAGAGATAAAACAAGCA
>JAGPOW010003648.1:18689211-18751850 GCA_030014935.1 Caiman crocodilus | reverse complement strand
CTCAAAGTTACCCCACTTCAAGCGAGGATTAACTCTGGGCCATGCTACCCAGCTCATATTAAAGTAACTTCAGTCTGCTCCACAGAGATAAAACAAGCAATTTGCAGTGCTCCTGAATCCGAGGATACACTACTCAGTACCTCCTCTCTCTCTCTCTCTCTCTCTCTCACACACACACACCCCCCCCACACCCCCCCGGGATAGTACTGCTTAAGAGCCAGTGGGGCCCTGCCAGTGCCAGGAGGAGAATTACTCCATGTTCCCACCACTGCAACCATCCTCCCCAATCCACTGTCGTCCCAGTGCAGGGATAGAGCCCAGGTGTCGTGGCTCTTGGTCACACCCCTACTCACCAACCCTCTAGTGGCAAGTCAGATCTGTGTAGGCAAGAAATGGTATTAACCCCTAATATGTGCCTGCTCACAGCACATTTCAACTTTAACACAATTTTCTACAGATTTACTATGGTTTAAGTGTACCATATAACTTTCCCCTTAAATTCTTCAGTTTGCTTCGTTTTTACAATTCCCTGTTTGCCATCTCACCTTTTGGGGTTTTTTCTTTTTTTTCTATAAACTTACTTTGCTGATCATCAAGTACAGCTATACAGATAGTAATGAAAGGACCTCTCTTTAATGCTGTACTGAAAATTTCTATCTACCCCCTCACCTCAGGTGAATATTTTTGACAGGTTATCTAAAGTATTCATTTTGTTGTGTTTTTATCACTGTCACTAACCATGACGGCAAAAGGAATCCCAACAGATTACAGGTCTAGGCTGGTACCTTTTCTGGGCAGTTTTGGAAACTGGGGGAAAAAAGCAGCACACACAAGCCCAACATTTTAAAAAATGTGTGGCCAGTTTGAAACACCTTTAAAGGGTCTGATTTTCAGAAAGTGCTGAGACACCCAGCCTCTGAAAATATGTTACCTTAAAGTTTCCT
Organism: Caiman crocodilus; assembly: GCA_030014935.1. Taxonomy (NCBI): domain Eukaryota; kingdom Metazoa; phylum Chordata; order Crocodylia; family Alligatoridae; genus Caiman; species Caiman crocodilus. Next base: position 18,750,906 of record JAGPOW010003648.1, on the reverse strand, counting down.
CCAAGTGAAAGCCTTGCTTAGCCCCTGTACTTCTGGATGATAGGAGGTTTAGCACAGATGGAATCAAACACTAACAAGTCTCTAACTAAGCACAGAAGAACTGAGATTTTCCACGGGTGTATAATTTTGCTGCAGATTTTTCACGGGAACAGTAAAAAACACACATCCTTGAAACCCTCCCCATGCCTAAGTTGAAGGCCTTGCAGCAGGCCATGGGTACCCTAGAGTTTCATAATAAGTACCTGTAATGTTTTTTTTAATTGTAGCCAAAATCTCATTTCTTTAATAATATTCCTGGAAGTGGCTGAATCAGTTTTGCTGAAGGTTTCCAAATATAGTCAGTCTTAGATAGGGACCTTCAGCCTGACAGAAAATTTCATCTCAAACAGTTAAAGTTTGCCTAAGCTATAAATTACTAAAATGGGTCTTATAATGGGAAATGTCAGACAACCCAACCTGTAGGTGGCAATACTAACTCATTGCATAATACTTGTAAAATATTTTGATGGTTTTGAAAAATGGCCCCAGCAAGCCAGATAGATTCAAAGTACTAATATTAATCCCAAAACAGTGTTGAATACTAGCTGAAAAAGCAATTGGTTGTACATTGTCCATATTAAAGGACTAATGCTAAGCTAAATATTTTTTTGACAGACAACTTCAAAACTAGTAAATATAGCAGCTTCTCAGAAGTCCATCAACCACTCAGCATGTAATCAAGCCAGGGGTGTGGTAATGGCACGACTGCCTGTTTTGCTCCCAGACCTTAGGAGCCACTAACAAGTTAGCTTCCAGTGTGCAATAAGAAGGGACTTTGATCTAAGTTATCTACAAGTTGCATTGTTTAAAGGAGAAAGGAGGGATTACTGCTAGAATATTCAACTTCTGTATTGTCAGTTTACCTTTGTACATCAAACCTGAGCCTTCTCCATGGCTCAAACCCTACAAAACTCCAGGCTTAATTCTGTCTAGAGCCTAATTCTGTAGATTCAGCACAACCTTAGGGACAAAAAAAAGTAATATTTTTTTCATAAAGTTATAACAAAAATACTGTAAGCATTTTACAAGAAATAAAAAGGCAAGATAAGTTGGGGAGTGGAGGGTATCATTGATAAAGCTGATCAATAGCAGTGAGAAGATCCAGTGAGCTGGAAGGTGTTACAGATCTTTCCACTGCTGTGACAGTCTGCCATCTTACTTCCTTTGTACTTAGAAGAACTAGGCCAGAAGAGGGAATTTTCCCCTTAACGTATGCTAGATTGGCACATTTGTAAGGTTGGAGGTAAATTTAACACTTTCTCATACCCCTCAGGTCTATTGGGGCTTTGCCAATCTGACAATTTTTTCCACCAATTCTTTCTATTGCCAATACCCCTTCAGCTGTTTCTGCATTAGCCATGTTGAGAGGCTTACTATATGCGGTTTGTTAGACCCAGCAGAAATGAAATTGGTTCTAAACAGTTCAGAGCAAGACTGCTCTACGTAATGCTAGGCAGGGCATCAGAGCCCAACAAGACTCCACATGGTGTTGGCAGCAGTGGGGATTTTTTATAAACTAGTTTTGCAAGGTTTTAATCTAATGTTTTTTAATGTTTTCCACACAGAATAGCTCATTCCAAGGCCTGATCTACTTTTATTTGAAATATTTTCCATATATTGGTTTAATTCCCCATCTATCCCTGGACCATACTCTTCCTAGACTTAATCCTCTTTTGCTTAATCATTACATTAGATCCCTGACCTTTTTCATATCGGATTTATTTTCCTCACTAGGAAAAGAGGCCCCAGGCCAAGGAAAGGGGTAAGCAAGACAAATTTATTCTTGTTCCTTGGCCAGCAGTCAGAATGCTCCTTCAGAAGCTGTTAATGAGCACCCAGCTGGGGTAATTAAGAAAAAATCTATACCTCGAGCAAAACAAGAATATTAAGTTCTTTACACTAGACTAGTTCTTTTGTGCTAGTGCGGGAAAGTGAGTACTGTTGTTGTCTTCTATTCCTTTATGACAAAGCATGTCAGGAGTGATGAGCTAACCACATGCCCCACCGGACATAGCAGGAGCCATATTTAACACTTTCTCTGTAAGCAAGGAGTGCTTCCACTGCACAGAGAATCCACTCCAGTCCTCTTTGAAAGGAGGTCCCTTTGAATAGCATCACATTTCACAATCTCTTTCAGAGCTTCTTAGGGTGCTGACAGATGTGCAGATCCCTGCTCTAACTCATGGCATTCACATAAAGCACCATGACTTAGAGTGCCACCCCCTCCCCGCAATCCAGCAGACATTCGTATGTTGGGCTGGGGTGGGGGAGGTGGAAATCAAGCCTGCCTATAGGAGCCTGCCTACAGCAGAAGAGCCACTCCTCTCCCCCAGCACTGGTGCTGTCTGCAGGAAGGGAGGGGGAAGAAGGGTAGGGCCGCAAGCTGTGGGGGCACTCCAATCCATCCACCCTATAGCTCAGGCCAGGAAAACCCCAACTTGCAGCTTACTGCCCTTTCCTTACTTCAGATAGCACTGATAGCACAATAGATTAACTCTAGGGAATAGAAGTTCCCTAAGACACTCCAAAGTGGAGCACATTTATCTGATCCCTCATTTGATGAGGGTTAATTTGTCACGCAATCAGCCATTTGAAAAGTGCACTGCAGCTGTACATGTGTCACAGCACAGCTGTGGAGTATTTTCAGGGAGTAGATCACATGACAAATGTGACTTCTGTCTGTGCCTTTAGTCTCCTGACCTCTCTTCTTAGACACAAATCAAGGAAGGAAGGGAAGAGAACCTTGTTTGATGTTCTGCCACATGCCCTCTGCTCCCCATAAAAGCAGCAAGAGTTGAGGGAAGTAATGCATCACAGCAAGTGCTCTGCATGTCACTGACAGACCCAACGCTGTAGAATTATCCAGGAGCAGCAGGAACGAATGAAACCAGATCACAAGGTTGAAAAGGGGAAAGGAAAGTATCCAGTGTAGAAATGGTGTTGCTCCCTGCATGCAGCTCAGGAAAGGGGCAGGTTACACCTGTGCTGTCTCACAGGAGGGCAAGGGCCAGACTGCAAGTGGAATTGTGTTCCTTGGGAATGTAAGCAGCATTGCTTTTCACCTGGCTTAGCACTCCTCCCACAGCAGTCAGCTTATTGGCAGGGGAGGGAAGCTGATCCATGGCTCTGCTTCCACCCTACTCATGCATGCCTGCCTGTGCCCTGCCCACCCATGTAAAGGGAAGAACAGCTTGATACTGGCTGGCTCTCTCAAACCTTGACCCCAGGGCTACCCCCCGGGGTCTGGTGCTGCACGTAGCTCACGTAAGAGTCAGATGGCATTCTTTGTACCCAATTCAGTTCCCTGAGTGGGTCTGTGACTGAACCACTAGAGACAGTTCCAGACAATGCAGCTCAGATCCAACCCTGATACTTCCCAGAACGTGCAGGACTTCAGGTCACAGGTTTTGGTGTAAGCCCAAGCTATAAACTTGAAATATCGGTCTGTTAGTCCTAGGCTCTACGTACCTGATAGAACAAGTTGTTTAAGGGGACTGCGAAACAAGAGGCATTACTGAAGAACAATTAGCTTTGTAATGGTTCAGGGACAGGAAACAAACTAGTTCTTGGCAGTAGTTTAGAGCTGTTCCTTCTCCATTGCTTCAGTTAAAGCTGTCGAAGTGCAGTTCCAGCCACCAGAACCACAAGAGCTCCCACCAGGTTCTGACACTGTTCATAGGACTTACGATGAGAACCAGAAACAAGATGGGACTCTGCAAGTTAGGAAGAGGTGCTTGGAGTCCAGCAAAGTGTTGTTGCTCAAGTCCAAAAACATTGAGAACTAATGTATTAGTGTTTTACGTCATTAACTTTCCACAGCAAAAAAATTAAGCTTGGTTGAAAATGCATGTTCTTACTGACAACAATACTCTAATACAACACTTCTCAACCAGGCTGCCAGGGTACCCTGAGGCACCACAGGAAGTGGGAAGGGATAAGCAAGTGTAAAGAGATAAAGCAGATAAGTACAATGCCAGGCTCTCCCTGCCTGACCTCTCTGTTGCCCCTACTGCTCAGCCCCCCCTGCAAAGAGCCAGGTTGGTCTGCTTTAGCTCACTCCCAAACCTCAGGTCCCTGGGTCCCCAACCCTGGGCTAGGCTGCTTTCAGTGCACTAACTTGCTGATCTCTGGATCCCTGACCCCAGCCTATGCTTCCTGACAGTAAGTGCCCCACCATGTTCCCTTCCATGGTCTCCATGCCTCCCCTATAGCCACAATTTGGTCCTTCCTTTAGTTTAGTCAGAACATAACCATGAATGCAATGGCTCTACAACAAACACCCTGCCTATACTGGGCCAGTACTTTCCTACAAGCTATAAGTCCCCTTTAGCTCTTTCCTTACAGCTGTCTAGGACACCTTAGATGCTAATCAGTCCATCTCCAGCATCCATCACACTCAAAAACTCCTCTTCCTACAGCTACCATAGCCAGACTACCTGCTTTGTTTCAGGCACTGGCCTCATATACCTCCAAAGCCCCACCCCTTCCTGTCAGGCAGCTTCCTATCAGGTGGCTCATCCACAGGCAGGTTTCTGTTTTGGCTCAGTAGCTAGCCTGCTCTTCTTTGCTGCAGCTTAGCCCAGCTGCTTCCAGCTCCTTCTTCCGGGCTGCCTAGATGTCTATGCCTCAACTGCTTACTCATGGGCAACTAGCTCATGGATAGTCACTCCCCAGGGGTAGCTGCTGTCCCTGTTGCTTCTGGCCTGCTTACCTTGTAGTAGCTAACTTTTGCTCAGCTCCTGGCCCCACACAGCAAGCTTGGCCTGCTGCTCTCGCATTAAAGTAACAGGAGCCCCTGGAGGAGCATCTGTTACAAGTGCCTTGAGTCTGAAATGGTTGAGAACCACTAGTCAAATAAATCATGCATCTTTCAAAGGCTCAGTCATTTGCAGTCTTTCAGAAACATTTTGGCAGGAGAAGCACAAATACTTTCAGAATTGGGTTTTTTTCCCCCCAAGTATTGGTCCTGGAGCAGAGAAAAGAAAGACACCTTTTGATTCCCAAATCCTATCAATGCTACCTCCCACTGACTTCTAGCTACAAGAAGTGATGCTCATAAGGACTGTCTATGGGCACTGGAAGGATGCCAGCCTGCTGTTCCTTGTGCTCATTGTATAGCATCCTAGCCCCTGACCAGTTACTCTACCCCCCTGGTCCTTGGGGCTCAGAGCACTACTAAATGTGCTCATGGAAAATTTAAACTGGCTACACAAATGCACTTGGGAGAGAGGATATCTCTGTATCTATCTACTTCCCAGCAAGCAAGAACAGGAGCAGACAGTTTGGCTCTCTCTAGGTATAGTCACAGCATTATTTTTCCACCTGCAGTAAACTTTGCTTCCCACAAGTAGCCCCACCCCATATCAATACCCTGCACTTCCCTCTGCAGTGACATCACTTAAAAAGCCAGCAGCACCAAATCCATAGTGAAACAAGCACAACCATCCCACACCTTGTCATCTCTCCCCCACCACCCACCTTTCTGTTGACCTTGGCTGGATCTCATTTTGTCTCTTGCTATTCTTATGTTGGCATCAAAGACTGTTCACATCATCACATCATCTTCTACCTTTATGAGCCTCATGTCAACATTTAAACACCTGCAAGAGCTGCAGAGTGCCTTGTAAAAACCTCTGCTATGTACATCATTCCTTAAATAAAAGTGCTCCATAGCACAAACTAGCATTCAGATTAGTGTGGTTTGCCCCTGGCAAACCACAGAAGCCCAGATTTTTAAAGGTACTTTAGCACTAAAGGGTGCAGGTAGGTGCCTGCTGGATTTTTCAAGTGTCCACACAGAAAAGTGAGCTCATGAATCTTTACAATATACTGCAGCTGTACCTGTGATATAGTGTAGACATGCCAGTGTCTGGGTTCATAATTCACATTAATCTCTTTTTTGAGAATTTTGCTAGGTGCCTATCTTTACCTTTAGAAGCCTAAATAGGTTAATAATCCTGCCCAAGGCCCTTTGCTGTGGAATACCCTGTAATGCTAGGCATCTACCACTAAGAGGCTCTCAGTCACTTTTCTTTTGCATTCTCCAGTCTAACAGATTGCTTATGTTGCTGACAGACATGTTCTTCAAGTTGGGGATGGGGGGGAATACACCTCCTTCTGTGCCTCTTCTACTAATGTTTCTGAGCCATTTCCAGTGCTGGTAGTTAACTGAGTTGCACACATTTACAACAGAGCTTAATTTGACCCTTTTTGAATACTGTGAAGCTGGCACAGTAGAAATCAAGAGTGCTTGCTGAATCCTTTTGGACTAGGCCTACCAAGCTGTTTTACCTGGTCTGCAAGGCTGATAGAGGGACCAGACATTTGTGGGCAGAGCAAGCAGGGCGCAGCCTGCTGCTGAAATTCAGGGCATGGAGTCCCAATGGGCATGTGTGACAGTGTCAGGGGGTGAGTGACAGCTATGCTAATCTTTACGCAGCTGCTGCCATTCTTGCCTCACTTCCCCGGTCCAGATCCAGCCAGGAGGCTACATGCTGTCCAGATCCAGGCAACAAGGAGCTCTGCGGTTCAGAGACAGCCCAGGGCCACATGTAAATTTGGCAGCCCAGCTTCTACTTTATTTTTAACTAGAGAAAAATCAGTGTTGTTTTATACATAATGATCCACCTCAACATCTGCACTTCCCTTTTCAAAATTCTTGAACCGCCCTGGTAAGAACTATTCTGTTTAGAAGATGGCATGACTTATTAGTTACCTTTACTCTTCCGTGAATGGGCAGATGTGGAACATTTTAATACAGATTTAGGAACATTTTAATACATTTGAGACTGTATTGAGTGGCTAGGGGTCTTGGCCTTCCAGAACCCAAGCCTCACATCGAGCTGGGAACCTCTCAAGTCACTGCTCAGATCCTTGCTGGAGTAGGGGAGCCTCTCCTGCTGGCCACATGCCATACTGCTACGGGTCCAACTGCTGCCTTCAGATCCCACTCCTTCAGGCACTTCTGGGGCAACTGCCCCCCGACTTCACCTCCGTTTTCTTGTCCAGGGACCGGGACTCCCCCACCATGATTCAAAACAAACTCAGCAGGAATGCATCCAGACCTAAGGTTGAGGAGGACCGGGTTAGAGTACTTCTGGAGGGGCTGGACGTGTTCAGATCAGCAGATTCAGATGCTCTCCACCCCAGGGTGTTGAGGGAGCTAGCAGGGGTTATTGCAGGGCCCTTGGCATGGCTTTACAAGCACTCATGGGGCATGGGCCAGGTGCCAGGTGATTGGAAAATAGCCAATGCGGTCCCCATCTTGAAAAAAGGGAGGAGGGAGGACCCTGGCAACTTGTCAGTCTTACCTCAATCCTGGGGAAACTCTTTGAGAAGCTCATCAAGGAGCACATCTGTGATGGGCCGGCATTGGGGATGATGCTCAAGGGCCACGAGCACGGTTTCATTAGGGGCAGATCATGTCAAACCAACCTGATTGCCTTTTATGATCAGGTCACAAAAGCATTGGATGCAGGTGTCGCCATAGATGTAGTCTTTCTGGACTTCAGCAGGGCCTTTGACTCTGTCTCCCACCCCATCCTCATTAAAAAACTAAGCAACTGTGGCATTAATGCCTACATGGTCAGATGGATTGCAAATTGGCTTAAGGGTCATATTGCATATTGGCTTAAGGGTCATACTCAGAGGGTGGTGGTGGATGGGTCATATTCGACCTGGGGGAAGTGGGCAGCAGAGTCCCCCAGGGCTCGGTCCTTGGGCCCGCACTGTTCAATTTCTTTATCAGCGATTTGGACAATGGGGTGAAAAGCAACCTGTTTAAATTTGCTGATGATACCAAAATTTGGGGTGAGGTGGGCACACTAGTAGGGAGGGAAAGACTGCAGCTAGACCTGGATAGGTTGCAGGGGTGGGCTAACAAAAACAGGATGCATTTCAATACAAACAAGTGCAAGGTGCTGCACTTGGGCACTAGTAACCAGCAGCACACTTATAAGATGGGAAACTCCCTTCTTGAGAGCATGGAGGCAGTAAGGGATCTTGGAGTCATTATTGACTCCAAGATGAACATGGGCCAACAGTGCGAGGTCACAGTCGGCAGGGCTAACCGGGCCTTATCGTGCATCCACAGGTGCATCTCAAATAGGGCCAAGGAGGTGATCCTCCCCCTCTGTGCGACACTGGTCAGGCCACAGCTGGAGTACTGTGTCCAGTTCTAGGCACTGCACTTCAGGAGGGATGTGGACAACATTGAGTGGGTCCAGAGGAGGGCCACCCACATGACCCGGGGACAGCAGGGCAGACCCTACAATGTGTTCAGCTTTCACAAGAGAAAGCTGAGGGGCGGCCTGGTAACCATCTATAAACTCACTAGGGGAGACCAGAAGGGTTTGGGGGAGACCTTGTTTCCCCTAGCGCCCGCCGAGATAACAAGGAATAACGGCCACAAGTTGTTGGAGAGTAGGTTCAGATTAGACATCCGTAGGAACTACTTCATAGTTAGGGCGGCTAGGATCTGGAACCAACTTCCAAGGGAAGTGGTGCTGGCTCCTACCCTGGGGGTCTTCAAGAAGCGGCCTGATGCCTACCTGGTAGGGGTTATTTGAGCCTAGTTTTCCTCCTGCCCAGGCAGGGGGTTGGACTTGAAGATCTACAAGATCCCTTCCGACCCTACTTTTATGATTCTGTGATTCTATGACTTGCTGGCCCAGCTCTTTGAAGCTCCTTCCTTGTGGTCCCTCACTGGTCTTCCCTGAGTCAGCTGCACTGCCTCTTTAAACCCCCTCCAGGTGACCTAAGGGGTCAATCAGGGGGCATGGAGGGTGAGTCTCTGGGGCCTGATTGGTGAGGAAAGGGAATCCCAAGTCCTCCAATCATCTTTTACCCTTTCAAAACCCCTGGGCTAAGTCACTTCCAGCCAGCCCATCACAACTGGTAGATGACAATGTTGTCCAGGGGGACAATGGACACTAATAAGCAACTTGATCTTACTTTCCACAGTTCAAGCATCTCACCCATCGTCGAGGCTCGGCCCCTTCGCTTGTATTCAGCAAGGCCTTAAGCAACCCCAGGTCATTGGCAGTCAGGTACGTGGCACATTTACAAGATGCATCTGACAGATAAAAAGAACCTAGCAGCAAGGAACCAAGACAACATAGAGGTCCCTGGATATCAGCAAGTGTAAGGGCTCATGTACACTATGCCAAACCCAGGTCCTCCACTGAAAAGCATCCTTTACCAAGTCATGCCCACTCAGTGAGTGCCACAGGTCACAGAAATGATGCTTTAGATAGGCCCTGAGCCTGTATCCCAAGCTACTATCAGGCTCTGTGTCTTGGCAGTGCTCTCCGGTGCATACGCTGGGTTGTTCTAAAATGATTATACACCCTCACTTCCAGCATTTGGTGAACAGAGAGGAGGATCAAATGGGTGGAGCATGCACCTCAGCAGCAGTCCCAGGTTTGATGCTGGGATAGTGCTGGAGACAACCCCTAAATGTCTGAGCACAGGACTAGGACCCATTCATTCCTTATTCAAGATCTAGCATTGGTTTCCTTATAGCCTCAGCCAATCACTTCAGCTCTCTGAGCCTAAGGTTCCCAATACATAAAAACAGAAGCACATCTATTATCTGTCTCAGCAGTGGCCAACCTACAGTACAGATGCCAAAAGTGGAATTGGCAGCTTTTGTGTGTAGCACATGGCAGGTCAGGGAGGGAACAAGCATCATAGCGACAGATAGGACAGGGAGCAGAAAGCAGAACACTAGATCAGGCAGGTAACACAGGCAAGGAAGCAGAAAGCAAAGCAGCAGGGGAAGGATATTGGAGTGGCCCTTTGGAAGGCTACAGGGGTAATTTGTGGAATGCCTGCCAGAAAGATTGGTCCCCACTGATCTATCTCATGGGTTCATGAAGAGAATTAGTTAGCTAACAATTTCAGATTGCTCTGAAACCTCAAAGCACTAACCACTTGTATTGCTCCTTTTCCTCCAACTTTTCATTTTACAAGGAACAGCGCCCTTGTGACTGCTATTTGTGGTTCAGGTTACAGCTTGCTCTGCTAGATGCTCGATTCCCTACCTCACTGCCCAGGAACAGCCTTGTGCTGCTGCCAGCCCCGGTGTTAGACTTGCCACTGCTGGACCCCAGCCCCAGAACATCAACCCCAGCCAGGTAGGAGCCCCTGGCCCCAACCCTAGACTGGCCTTCGGGCCGGGGCATGGCCCCACAGGCAGACAGGCCCCAGCTGCCACCGCCACCACCACAGGTCCTATCCCCAGGCCTGGGCATGTGCTGCCAGTGGGCCGGCCCCAGCTGGCACCATTGCTGCTGTGGGCCCCGCCAGGGCCATCAGCAGTGTTGGGATGGGGAGGGGGCTGGGGCCCTGGCCCCATCCCAGCACTACAGATGAACCCGGCCATGTGCTGCTGGTGGGCCCAGCCAGCACCATCACAGCCACTGGGCCAGGGTTGTCAGCAGTGCTGGGATGAGGCCAGGGACCAGTTTCATGCATCTACACAGGCCCTGGCCCCAGCCTCGCACTGCCGGCAGCCCCAGCCCCAGCTGGCACTGCTGCCGCCCTCCCCAGCCCAGTGTCGCTGCAGTGCCGGGATGAGGCTGGGGCCCAGGCCCATCTCAGTGTTGCCAACGACCCTGGCCACATGCTGCTGGTGGGCCGGGCCCAGGCCCCAGCCCCATCCCAGCACTGCTGGTGGGCCTGGCCCTGGCCGGCACCTCCACTGCCGCTGCTGGGCTGAGGCCATCAGCAGCGCCGGGATGAGGCAAGGGCCCCATCCCAGTGCTGCGGGCGGGCCTAGCCCCAGCCATGTGCTGCTGGCAGCCTGGGCCCTGCCCAGCACCTCCACTGCCTGCCCCAGCCCAGCGCTGCTGCTGGGCCAGAACCACCTGCAATGTGGGGATGAGCCTGGGGCCTGGGCCTGTGGACATGCACAGGCTCCAGCCCCATCTTGGCACTGCAGATGTCTCCAGCCCCAGCCATATGCTGCTGGCAGGCCTGGCCCCACCAGCACCACCACTGCCGCCAGTCCCAGCATCTGCCAGGCTAGGAATCTGTGCAGTCCCCAGCCCCATCCCAGAGCTGCCGACTGTCCTGGCCCCAGTCACATGCATTGGCAGTGTCAGGATGGGGCCGGGGCCTGCGCAGGCCCCGGTGCTACAGACAGCCCCGGCAGCCAGCTGGGGCTGAGCTGGTCCCAGCTCCGGCGGTGCTGCCAGCTATGGCCTGGTCCCAGCCCTCACCAGCACCATGGGCCCCAGCACAGTGCCACTGCCAGGTCGGGGCCATCAGCAGTATCAGGATGGGGCCCGGGACCTGTGTGGGACCACACCCCATCCTGGCACTGTCAAAGGCCCTGGACACATGCTGCTGGTGGGCCCTGGCCCTGCGTGGGCACAGTGCCAGCTGGCACCACCACCGCCACAGGCCCCAGCCTTAGCCTGGTGCTGCCATTGGCCCCATCCCGGTGCTAGCGACAGCCTGGCTGCCGCCCCAGCCTCGTGCTGCCAGTGGGCCCTGGCCCCAGCTACAGCCCCATGCTGCACATGGCCAGGCTCCAGCCCCCTGTTGCCTGTGGGCCCCAGCCCCAACCCCATGCTGCTGGTAGCTCTGGCCCCACAGCCCCAGCCCCTCACTGCTGGTGGGCCCCAGCCTGAGCCCTACACTGCCCACAGCCCCTGCCCCAATGAGTACAGTGCCAGCACCTGCTGTCTTCCCAGAGCCCAGAGCTGGGAGACAGCCAGGGCCAGGGCGAGGAAACAGCAGTTCTTTGCAGCCTCCCAGCCACAGATGGCCAAGGTTCGAGGTAGCTGCTTATAGCCATGGAGTCTGTGCTGCTCCCAGCAGCTGGCTGGGAGGATGAAAGCCCTGCCGCAGGCAGCCCGGGCTCTGTGGCTATCAGCAGCTACCTGGGCTGGCTGCAGCCAGGAGGCTGCAAACAGCTGCTGCCTCCCAGCCCTGGCCCCTGCCCCAGCTGCCTCCCAGCCCCAGATCCAGCCCTGGGCTCTGGGCAGACAGCAGATACCAGCGTTGCTCCCCACTGTGCTACCCTTGCCACCACTTCTGCCAAGCAACCTGTAAAACTTGGTGCAGCAGGGCACAGCAGGGGGCACAGACAGCTGCCTGTCGCTCTGAGCTCCCTGCTGCCCTGGCCACATTTACCCTGCAGGCAGGGGCAGCAGTGAGGGGCTCAACCCTGTGTACTGCCCACAATGCTCCCGTGCATACTGGGGAAGTGTGACCCAGGCAGTATGGAGCTTGCAGCAGCAGACAGATTCCCTATGCAGTCCCTCTGTGTTCTGCCACTCTGGGTTGCACACACTGTGCTTGCGATGGCCCGAGGGAGGGCAGCAGTGCTGGGAGTGCCGCATGTATGAGGGCAGCACAGCAGGGAGCACTGCTGGTATCTGCTGCTTCCTGGAGCCTGGGGCTAGGAGGCAGGTAGGGCCAGGGCTGGGGAAGGGAGGCAGAGGCTGTTTGCAGCCTCCTGGCTGCAGCTGGGGTTCTGGGTAGCTGCTGATAGCCACAGAGCCTTGGCTGGGGAGCAAGGGGCAGCAGGCCTGGGAGGCAGGGGCAGCAGGGGTACGAGCAGAGCATCCTGCTATGTACCCCCTTCCCTCATTTTGTTTTTCTGGCATGCCAGCACTCCGGCACCTTCCAAGGTAGGCATTGTGGGTTTTTCAGCCAAAAAATGTTGCCTACCCCGGCCTACTATTTCATGTGCTGAAAGCCAAGCTTTTGACCAGCTGAAAGTCTGTATATTTCTTAAATTCTGAAGAACTGTCAATGAGTCACCTACCTATTTTATTACATCCATGAGTCATCTGTCTGTTTCATTGTAAGTTTCTGCCTGTTTTATTATGCCAGTAACTTACTAACCCTCCAGCTCCTATTTTAACCTTGTATTCAGAAAGTATTGACAAGAACTAGGTTTAACAAGGAAAAAGAACAAATGAAGAAAATAAAATAATTGTTGACTCTCAGACTTCAGGTTTTAGAATAAAACATCCTGTTCATGAAAAATTATAGCTATTCCAGGGCATCATTTCCCTTCATTCATTTGCAGGCACGCTCTCTCAGTTCAGTGACAAACTTTGTTTATCTTCTCTACAGTAATACTTAATTCTCAGTGAGGCGTGTTGAAATCTATGCCTGTTACTGATTCAACCACCTAGGGTGACATCCAATTCTTTTTGGTTGTCTAAGTGGATAGTTTACATGTCTCTGGGCCTCTTTATCCAGAGGGAGTTTAAACCTGGATGTCTCTGACTTTGCAGTACAGCACTCCAAGGGTGCTGACAGATGTACAGGCCCCTGCTGTAACTCATGGCACTTTACATAAAGCACCATGAGTTATAGCGCCCCCCACCCTCCATAGGCTGACCTCCCAATCCTAATTGAATGGAACAGTCCCAAGATGTGAACATCAAGTCCCAGTGCTGGGCTGAATGATTCTGGGACAGAATTTGTCCTGGATTCCCAATATAGTGCAGGGATCTAGGTTTTCCTTTTACTGCTGAAAAACATGGGACAAACATGGATGGGTTTCCCCTTGAAGACTGACAGAGTTCCAACCTGCAAGGGGCTGCTTGGAGCTCGGGGGAGCAGGACATGCATGTATGCAGGGGGGCAGATTGAGGCACCCCACACTGAGGGACGGAGTGGAGCAGGAACTGGGTTTGCTGCCCAGCCAGGGTAGTGCATGGAGCCTGGGGCGGGAATGCACAGCAGTGGGGCCTAGCTGGGGAAGTGGGACAGAGCCACTTGCAGCTTGTCTGGGCATTGGTGGGGGGACTCAATCTCTGTTGTGGCACACACTCCCAGGGAGGGAGACATGGGGGGGCATATGTGTAGTGCAGGGGCAAATGTGGGCTGTTGACTGTGGGCTTGGGGCTCACCACTCTGCTACCATCCCTCTGGAGTCACTGCAGTGGCAGCACAGAGTTGTGCCCCTCGCTGCTGCTGGGTGGACCAGGAGTACCTCACCATGGTGGCATGGCTGGTATGGGGCTCCTTTGGGGAGAGCATCAGAGTGGAGAGACCTGAGCCCACAGCAGGCCACCCACATCCTCCTTCACCCCCACCCTCCTCTCAGGTCTGCTCCGGCCATGCTGCCAGGTGGGAAGTGGGGTGGTCATGTGTCCTGCCTTTTCATTTTGAAAAGGTGGTCATCCTACCCCCTGATCCAACAGATGTTTGCCTGTTTGGTCAGTGGGGCAAGGGAATTGAGCTCTACTTTGGAGCTAGTGGAGCCCAAGGAGCCGGTCTGCAGTCTCTCTCCCCCACCTCTGCCTTCCAGCTTTTGTGCGGTCTGCAGGAAGGAAGAGGGAAGAAAGGTGGGGGAGTGAGCTGCGAGCTAGGGTTTGTCTGACCTGAGATGAGGGGGAAAGGGCTGTGGGTGGGAGGCCATGTGGCAAGGGAAATCCAATCTATCTCTAGCTCAGGCTGGTCAAACCCCAGCCCACAGCTCGCTCCCCCTCCCCTCTCCCTTCCTGCTGGCAGCACCAGGGGTGGGGCAGGCCTGAATCAACCCAGCCCTGATCACGCAGCAGACTGACCCACAGCAACACAAGTTCCCTAAGGCACTCCAAAGTGGAGCACCTTCATCTGATTCCTCATTTGACTTGATGAGAGTTTATTTGTTGCATGACTGGCCACTTTTAAAGTGCTCTGCAGCCATGCATGTGTGTCAGCATGGCTGTAGAGCACTCTCACAGGGTTGATTGTGTAGCAAATGTAACTTCTATCTGCGCCCAAACTGTCTTGCCATAAGGCAGCCATTATACGGCCCCTTTACCATTGCTTCCTTAGAAGCTGAGACTCTAGGCAACCACATGTGAGAGGTAGAAGGGAGATATGTGGGGCCAGGAGAAAGCAGGAAGGATTGGCATGTGTGGCTCAGTGAGATAACTGCTGACCTGGAAAGGAGGCGGCTCAGGGTCTTCAGTGTGGCAGAAGCTTTCTCCTCACCAGTGCTGCCCCTTGCCCATTTTATCCAGTGACTCTGTTAGGGGCTCAGCTTTGAAAGAACAGCAAAGGCATCCTGGGCTATTGAGCAACCTGTGGTATGATGGCTAAAGTACTGTGCTAAGGAGTGAGAGACACCCAGGTTCATGACTGTTACTGTGCATGCTCAATCTGTGTGACTACATAGTTATCCATGCATGCAGGGCTCTACATTCAGGAAATAAATTCCTTTGGTTGCTTAAGTGCAAAAAACACCCTGTTGTCAGCCAAAAGTGGCCACATAGACAAGCAGGAGGAAGGAGGGACTAGAATGTGTAGATTATACCAGGCTATTCCATGGCTGAGTATGTTAGAGAGAAGAGTTGATGGAGAATCTCCCAGTCTCATTGTGCACCCCACACAACTGGGTGAGTAATAACAGCCCCTACACCCTCCCAAATTTCATATATTTTAAGGCCAAGAGAGCCTTAGCTTAACCTGACAAGTGGAAAGACTGCTACTATGCACCATGAAATTTAAACTATCCTGAAGGAGATGAGAAGAGTTGGGTAGACATTTGGTTATGGCCCATCCTGCTTCACTTCAGAGGCATGATTCTTCTCAGAGCTCCCCTATCCCCACAGTCCCCTGCCTTCAAGGTATCTTTTGGGCTTTGTATTGTGGTCATAAGGTGTCATTTTTACTGTACAATGAAGTCCACAAAATCACTAAAGAAGAAATGTATGTGTATATTAATCACTAGAGCTAGTCAATTTTTTCATTCAGAGTATTCATCATTCATTCATCCCTTATAAAGCAAAAAATATATGAAAAAAAGGTTTGGTTCTTTTCAATATTTTCCAAGTTTCTTTTGAATCTAAAGATTTCACTTTTCTCATCATTTTTCTTTTTGTTCTTGACTGTAATAAAATGAATGATGACAAGGTTTTCTTACGTAGGATGCTTTTTCACATTAGCTTTTTATTGCCTCCTGCCTATTCTGTAACACTTTAAAACTCCCTGTCTGTGGAAAAGTTACTACAATGAGATTGTATTACTCTACTACCTGATGACTTTTGAAGAAGTTTTGAAAAGTAATAGATTTGCAAAAGAAAGGAAGAAAAGAAAAGAGAAAACTATACAGCGAGGAAAAATCGAACATAATTTATTTTATTATACTCAAGGGAAAATTAGATAAAAACAGTGAAAATATACATTTCAAAATTCAAATATTTGACATTATAAGCATGCAAGAGGTGGTATCCACCTCACAGGCAAAGGGAAGAAGCTCTTCTCTACAAGAATCACTAGCCTGCTGAGTAGAGCTTTAAACTAGGCATGTCCAGAGAAGTGCAGGTAAATTCCACTTCTGGGCATAAATCTTCTGGCCAAGATGAGCCAGGGGAGGGTATGCATGTAGGAAACATCCAGAAGAGTACCAACATCCTGATACATTTGTTCAGTGACAGAAAACCTGAGACAGCTAGGGGTAAACTCAGGTGTCTTTATGGGAATACCAGAAGCACAGGCAATAAACAGGACAAACTATCACTCCTTCTGGCAGACAAGGAATTTGACCTAATTGGGTTGACGGAGACCTGGTGGGATGACACATATGACTGGGCAGTGGATATTGAGGGCTATATGCTCTATAGGAAGGATCAGGTTAGGAAAAAGGGAGGAGGGGTAGCCCTTTATGTGAAAGAGCAGTACCCCTCCATGCAGGTCATGTTTGATTGCACAGGAAGACCACTTGAGACCCTCTGGGTCAAGATACAAGGAGGCTCAGGAGAAGGGGACCTAATGGTGGGAGTCTACTATACCTCCTGACCAAGAAGAGGAGAGTGACCAGGCATTCTCCAGGAACTGACTGAGTCAGCACTAAAGACTTGATTGTCATGGGTGACTTCAGCTACCCTGACATCTGTTGTGAAGACCATTCAGCCAATTCCAGCAGGTCAGCCAACTTCTTGGCCGCTATAAATGACCTGTTCTTGACACAAGCTGTGGAGGGACCAACTAGGGGTAAAGCCACTCTGGACTTGGTGCTGATCAAAGGGGAAGATATGGTAGATGACCTGAGGTTTGGAGGTACTCTGGGCAACTGTGATCACAACCTGATTAGATTCACCTTCCACCAAAAGGCTGCGAATTCTGTCATCAGAACAGAAGTTCTAGACTTCAGAAGGACAGACTTTGGTAAACTCAGGAGTTTAGTTACCCTTCACAACCAACAACTGGACAGTTTGGGAGTTCAGGAACAATGGTTCCTTAAGGAGGCAATTCTCACTGCTCACAAAGAGGCCATTCCCACATGGTCAAAAAGAGGGAAAGGGGCCAACAGACCCACTTGGCTCAGCAGGAACATTAGGGAACTTCTGAAAAAGAAAAAAGAAATATACGTTTAATGGAGAAACGGTTCAGCATCCAGAGAGGAATACACTCATATGGCCAGGGTCTGCAGGTTTGAGACTAGGAAAGCCAAGGCATGCATGGAAATCAAGCTGGCAACTGAAATAGAAGACAACAAAAAAGCCTTCTATAGGTACATAGGGAGCAAAAAAAAATCAAGCTCCACTGTGAATATGGGGGGAGGGAGCAGCCCACAGTTGATCCCCTCAAAAAGGCAGAGCTGCTAAATACTTATTTCATATGAGTATTCTTGAAATCAAACAGGAACCCATCACATGTTGAGAGGCCCAGAAAATACAGAGAAGATAGCAGTCCATATGAAATCAGTCCTGAACAGGTGAGGGTACTCTTAGAACATTTGGACATTTTCAAGTCTGCTGGTCCAAATGACCTGCATACGAAAGTCCTGAAAGAACTGGCTGAGCTCATAGCAGTGCCTCTGGCTAGGTTGTTTCAAGAGTCATGGAACTCAGGAGTGGTCCTGAATGACTAGAAGAAGGCTAACGTGGTACCTATCTTTACGAAAGGGAAGAGGGATGGCCCTGCAAACTATAGACTAGCCCACCTGACTTCAGTCCTAGGAAAAATCTTTGGAAAAAATTGTCAAGGCGGTCATCACCCACAAGCTTGTAATTGATGGGGTATTAAGCAGCAACCAGCATGACTTTGTTGAGGGGAGGTCATGCCTAACAAACCTGGTGTCCTTTTATGACCAGGTAACTTATCAGCTGGACATGGGACATGAGGTTGACATCATCTACCTGAACTTCAGCAAGGCCTTTAATGCTGTTTCCCATGAAATTCTCTCTATTAAGTTGGAAGGTACTGGCCTAGACCAGTCTACAATGTGGTGAGTTGGCAACCAGCTCAAAGGCTGAACCCAGAGAGTAGTACTCAATGGGATGGCTTCATCCTGGAGGGCCATCTCCTGTGGTACTCTCCAGGGCTCAGTGCTTCAGCCCTTCCTCATTAACATTCTTATTAATGACTTGGATAAAAGAGTGGAAAGGGCAGTGATTAAGTGTGCAGATGACACCAAGCTGTGGGAAAATGCGGGCACATCTGTAGACAGGGTAAGAATCCAGGATGACCTTGAAAGACTAGTCCTATGGGTTGAATGCAACCAGATGAGGATCAACAGGGACAAGTGCCAGGTTCTTCATCTGGGTAGGAAGAACCTTCACCATAACTATATGATGGGTGGTGGTCAACTGCCTGACACCACATCTAAGCGGGACCTGGGGGTCACAATCAATCAGAAGATGAATATGAGCCAACAGTGCGATGAAGTCGCCAGCAAGGCAAATAGAACCCTGGCGTGCATCACCCAATGTGTTGTTAATAGATCCAGAGAGGTGCTCCTTCCCTTGTGTTCAGCATTGGTGAGGCCACAGCTGGAGCACTGTGTCCAGTTTTGGGCACCACACTTTAAGAAGGATGTGGATAAGCTCAAAAGGGCACAGAGAAGGGCCACCCATATGATTAGGGGCCTGGAGGATACGCCCTATGAAGAGAGACTCTGGGACCTGGGTTAGTTCAGTCTGAGTAAGAGAAGACTGAGAGGTGACTTGATAGCCACCTACAAGTATGTCATGGGCAAATACCAAGATCTAGCAGAGCAACTCTTCAGAAAGGCACCCCTTGTGAGTACAAGGACCAATGGGCACAACCTAGTTGAGGGAAAAATTAGGCTAGATATAAGGAATAACTTCTTTTCTGAAAGGGTATCTAGAATCTGGAACACACTCCCAGCAGAGATGGGGCATCTCTGGAGGTGTTCAAGAGGAGACTGGACAACCACCTCACTGAGCTCATTTGAGCCCATTCACCTCCTGCCCATGGCAGAGAACCAGATGTTAAGATCATACATGTCCCTTCCAGTCCTTCTAGTCTATGATTCTATGAAATAAAAAAAATATTTTGGGAATATTTATTGAAAGAAAAAAGTATTTTATTTTGCAAACTGCAAAATTGGAAGCAGCTTTTATTTTTATTTTTTTGAAAAATCCTCATTTTGCAACCGTCTCTATTAATAACCTGTTCCTATGATGATCTGTACTTTCCCTGGCATTGTACCAGATACCTGTGTCTCTGGGATTTCATTAACTTGATCCAGCACTCTCAGAAGTGCTAGCTACAAACATGGATTTCAGCTAAAGACCTATGAAGTGGCATGAACAGAAAAGTACCAGTATGTTCAGTGGTAGATAATCTTACCAAGAGTAGTTAGAGCATCCCTTCACAGAGGAGATGGAATTGTCTTTTCGGAGCTGGTTTGTTATGGGCAATGCTTATAGAAGGAAATGAAAACACCCTCACACTTGCCATTTTTATGTAATTTTAGTGTTTATTATAAGTGAGAAATTGAAAGATGCAAACAGCCCCACTTTATCAGCAAAGTACAAAATAGGCAGCTGTAAAACATGTTGTCTCATTCCTGTTTGGAGGAACAACTTCTGGGGGTGAAGAAATATTTCAAGTCTCTGCACATATTTAGCTCCTAACCTCTTGGCTAAACTAAATAATAAGTGACACCTGTTTGCCTAATTATAGCATCAGTCATTTTAATGACGCAGGTACCTATCACCTGGGACCTTGACTTAGCCATCCTATGGTTTTCAGGAAAACCACTGAAAAGTCATTAGAAAGCATTACAGTAAGTCTTGATGTGGCTGCATTTGGAAGAGAGGAAATGATCCAAACCAGTTTCCCTAAAATGCACACTGGTGCACACCTATAGGCATGCATACCCAAATTGTTTTCCTTGGTCCAGCCAGGGAAATTGCCTACAGCAACTAAAGAATATTTTTCTATTGTAAAGGAGGCTTCTTTTCTGCAAATTCAGCAATGTAGAGATGATTTTTCACTGTGGGTGGGTCTCTGGTCACTGGACTGAGGGATCCTTTCACTGAGCAAGCCTGCTATATTGTCTGGCTTCCCCCGCTGAGTGACAACACGTATGCATCAGTAGTAACTATAGGTGACACAGATGAGCTACACACCATAACTAAATACACCCCAGGCTGTATCCCAGGTGATCAGTCAACAAACTATCCATTAAACCACTGGATTCTTTATGATTTAAAACCTGCTGAAAGGTTAGAGACAACCCTTAAATAAATAAATTGAACAAGTCTTTTGAAAGACTTCTCTGACAAATTGAGACACACAAAATAATGTGTTACGTGGAATATAGTGTAAAATAAAACTTTCTGCTAACTGAACAGGGTTATTCTGTTTCTATATTTAGTTTACAAGTTGCATACCAAGAGACAACTTTATTATTGAAGACTTATTTTATAACAGCACCTGCAGACTGTAAACAGGACTATGCCATCTTGTGCTAATAATTATTCAAATATATGTGATGTCACTGTCACTTCCTCACATGCCTTACAGTACAGGGTTAAACACTGAGCTAAATAGGCAGCTGGTGTAAATTAATAGCATTCCAGTGAAGTCAAGGGGGATATGCTAAATTACACTAGTTAAGGCTCTGGTACAACAGATTTAACAACATAAGCCTTGCAGGTAAGAAGCATGGTCCAGTGATTATACTGTTGAACTGGAACTCAGATGATGTGGATTCAGTCCCATTCAACTGCAGGGTTTTTGTGCAATCTTGAATAAACCATATATGGCTCTTCCATGTGGTGAAAAGCAGCACCATGTAGCTCTGACTGAGCAAGGGCTGGAACCAGAAGCAATATGGCCACATCATGTGATCCTCCCTTGGGGTTAATCTGACTGTGTGCAGCATCATGCTAACACAGCCACCAATGGAGCTAGTGTGCACAGAGTCAACATGGTATCACCTGGACCTATACATGCATATAGGTCCCAATTACCCTCTACCTTGATTCCCACTCTGTAAAATACAGATGGCACTTCCTTCCATTACTAGGAGCAGTACATAAATCTGGGAGATGCTCAGCTTGTATGTGCTAAGCATGCTTGAATGAGCCTGTGTTTGGTCTCTGAGAACAAGATATGCACTCACCCCACCCCATGCCCACAACAATTAGTTTAAATCAACACAATGTTGTATTCCTTGAATTTTTATGAAAATACAATCAATGTCCCTGTTAAGGAAATTGAATCCCTTTGTATCTTCATTTGTATCCACATGTAGGTGCTTTAAGCCCAATTTTTCATTGGTGTTCCAGACTAGTATTGCTACTCTGAGAAGATGCAGGGGAAACTACTGCATTTGTGCAAACCGAGTGAGTCATTATGACTCTGGGGGAGGGGAGTCAGCTGTGGTTGAAGCCCCTCTGATGGAAGGTTGTGGTTACATAAGGTAGGAGGGCTTCATGATGGCAGCAGAGCTGAAGTGGGCAGGCGGAGATGAGTCAAGTCTCTGCAAAATAAGATTGCTAAAGGTGAAATAGGCAAGGTTACTGGTAATTTCAGACAAAGAAGTTTTATGGATCAGTGTAAAACTGTACTTTCCTCCCCTCACTGTTCCCACTACCACATCTACCCCAGGTTCTCCTCTTCCAGGTCAACACTCTCTCTGTTCCTCCATTTCTTGTTCTTTGCGTGGTTAAACTGGTTAGATTTTTTTTAAAACCATCTAATGACTTTGTTGTGATTTCACATGTATTGGCATGTTTACAAGAGGATAATAGAAAGGTGAATATTAATAATAATAGCAAAGAAGAATGATCCAGGGGTTGGTGTCTAGGACCTGGAGGCTTGGGTTCAATTCCTGCTGCTGGCTTCCTGTGTGACCTTGGACTAGTCACTCAGTCTCTTCAAACTTCAGGTTTCCATCCATTAAGTGGAAACACTAATGCCTCCTTATCTTACAGGGCTGTGGTGGGAAGAAATACATTAAAAATTGTGAAGCACTCAGTTATGATGATGATAGGGGCTACTTAAGGCCCAGAGACAGCAAAAACTTGAAGCAGACACAGAGCAAAAACTCTTCAGGATAGGGGCTGTCCGTTCACTATAAGTTCACTGGGAAACTGATCCAAGACCAGGTACCATAGACTCATAGAGATGTAGGGCTGGGAGTGACCTCTAGAGATCATCTAGTCCAACCCCCTGCCTGAGGCAGGATCATCACTATCCAAACCATCCCATACAAACCATAATCTAACTACCCTCAACCCTGACACAACATAAACCTAACATCCTAACCTGCCACACATAAAACAGGGGAACCACAGCAGCCAATGTCCTGCTTCTATAAAATGTTCTCAATATACACTCAAGAGGGCCCAGGTAAAGGATCACAGCCCTTGCTATAGAGGAAGGAAAAAATCCCCACAGTCCATACCAGTTTGAACATGAGATAAAATTCCTTCCCAACTCCAAATATGGTGATAGGTTTAGCAGTGCTTGGAAGGGCAAGACCCTCTAGCCAGAAACTTTTGGCTTCATTCCCATATCACAAATAACAAACAAACAAGCATTGAAATTAAATAGAGGTCAATATATTTGGGGAAATGAGCCTTCTGGAAGCAAGCCCAACAATTATAATTGCATTCCAGTTGACTTGGAGAAAAACAGGAGATCTACAGGTACCATGCAA
This sequence comes from Caiman crocodilus, assembly GCA_030014935.1. NCBI lineage: Eukaryota > Metazoa > Chordata > Crocodylia > Alligatoridae > Caiman > Caiman crocodilus. The sequence continues at coordinate 18,727,988 of JAGPOW010003648.1, read as the reverse complement.
AGTGCCTGTTGAAAAAATTTCACTGAAGCTGTTCTTGATGGAAAACTGAAGTTATTTAAAATGTTTACAGAAAGTGTCTGCTTTCTCTGGTATGTTTTAATTTTCATTAAAAAAAAACAAGCCCATAAGATTTTCAGCTGTAAAGCTGTAGAGTGAGGAGCCCCCAGCCACAGGCTGCAGGAAGGGGAACTGCTGATTCCTAGAATCCCCTAAGGATGCAAGTAGGGCACTGAAGGTTTGGTTTCAGGGTGGGTAGCAAGCCTTCAGTGCCCTACTTGCATCCTTAGGGCCAAGAGGAAGTATAGCTGCTCTGAAAGTAAGCTACTGTTGATGTTTGGACCCAGCATGGGTTTATTTTGTGTTGTAGCCAGTGTGCTTTTTCCTCTGTTACAGTTTACTCCTGTAGTCAGAGACAATCGTAGCAGTGTGCGGAGCCTGGGGCAAATCAGCTTGTACAGGCCCAAACACGATGGAGGGGGAGGGAGGCAAGCAGCCCCCAAAGCAAAGGGCCCAGTGCAGTCACCCTGATTCATGCCCTGCCTGTAGTTTGGGTTTGGAACTATCCCAAAGGGCTGGTGGAGGTTCCAGTAGGGCATGTGGGGGTCCTGAGTCCACTATGTGCTAGGCGCTCAGGAGATGGAGTAGGCTTTGGCATGAAAGCAGGTGGCAGCCAAGAGGTGTTAGCTCTGGATTTAGGACCCAGAGGCCTTGTTCTCTGTGGGGACCCACCCACCCTCAGAGTGACCATGACCTTTCTACTTGATAATACGCAACTTTATTAATACACAATGATAACAGAAAAAAATAGAAACAATCAAGAAATTCTATATATCTACCAAATCCTAGAGTTGCTATCAGTCAAAGTACATCTAGCCAGGGTACGGTCTTCACTCTGAGGCTCTCTCAGGTGTCAGATGTCAACAGGCTGGAGATGGAATGCCAAGGCCCACATCCCCCCTCCGGTGGGGTGGATGAGACGGGCTGGTGGTGTGTCCATGATGGCCTTGGGGACCCTTCCTAGGGATGGGGATGGGGACCCCTCTCAGGGAGAAGGAGGAGGAAGAGAGTCTGGAAAGAACTCTTTGCTAATCCAGAGTCCTTCTTTTGTATTCTCCTTCCCTTGTGATGACATCTGACCTGTGGCTGTCCCTGGCTGGTTTCTCTGTGTGGTTGTCATACATCCATGTAGCTTATCACATGTACACACACTCATTTGGTCCTTCCTAGAGACAGGGCCAGAGGCCCAGACAGATAGAACCAAAGTAGTCTCAGTGCCCAGAGCAGGGAAGAGACAAGGCCGGGGGGCCCAGACAAACAAAACCAGAACAAGCTCATTGCCTGGAGCAGGGCAAGGACAGAGCCAGGAGTGTCTGCGAAGAACTGACACAAGGGCCAGTGGGCCCAGGATACAAGTAAGAGAGACAGGGGCTAGAACCCAAAAGTTTGGTCCAGCTAGAGGACCCAGCAGAAGCAAAGGGGCAGAAGCTAAGCAGGTTGAGGCCCTGACAAGGGAGCAATTGCACAATAACATCTGGGAGGCATAGACATGGTATAAAGGGTGTCTGGAGACATGCAATAGCTCTTAAGGCTACTGGTGGCCTGTAGAGGGCACAGGCAGGCAGGAGGGCCCACTTAGACAGAGAGGGGTAGAACTGAGACCAGTGGAGTCTGGGGGACCTGCTGGCTGCTAGAAGAACTGGGGCTCACTCTAGGACCCTATCGTGCATCCAACGATGCATTTTGAGCCGGTCCAAGGCAGTGATTCTCCGCCTTTATGCGGCTTTGGTCAGGCCGCAGATGGAGACCAGTTCTGGGTGCCGCACTTCAAGAGGGTTGTGGACAGCCTCGAGAGGATCCAGAGGAGGGCCACTAGACTGAGATGTGGGCAACAGGATAGGCCTTACGAGGAGCGTCTGAGGGACCTGAACCTGTTCAGCCTCAGTAAACGGAGACTGAGGGGGGACCTGGTGGCAGCCTATAAGCTGCTGAAGGGAGATCAGCAGGAAATAGGGCAGGCTCTTTTTTCCCGGGTACCACCAATGGTAACTAGGACCAATGGTCACAAGTTGCTGGAGAGCAGGTTTAGGTTGGACACTAGAAAACACTACTTCACAGTTAGGGTGGCTAGGATGTAGAACCAGCTTCCTAGGGAAGTTGCTCTTGCTCCTACCTTGGGCACCTTCAAGAATAGATTAGATAAGTACTTGGCTGGGGTTCTGTGACCCTGGCACTTGTTCCTGCCATTGGCGGGGGGTCAGACTAGATGGCCTGCTCTAGGCCCCTTCTGACCCTCAATACGATGATACTATGACCCTTGGACAGCCTCCCTTTCAGTCAAACAAACAGAACAGGTTGTAGCAGAGGAGTGAAAAGGGAAGGGCGCCCTAGAGCTCAAGCAGGGTGAGGCTTGCATGGTCACCAGTGGGTGTTACTGCTGTTCTGGAACATGAACCTTGCTACACTTGAGAAGAAGGTGATAGAACTTCTAACTTGTTACAGAGGTTTCAAGGACTCTACCAACAACTACTTTCAGGTCTTTACTTGATAGACTTGATGACCCTCAAGCTTCCTTCCAACCCTGCGGTAATAGGATAAGTTAAAAGCTGAGGAACAGTGGTCCTCAACCCATGACTTGCCTGCTCCAATGTTGCTCAAAGCCACAAGACATTAAAAAAATTTAAAGCTAAGGTGGGCAGGGAAAACCAAGTACAATTCTGCCCATAGTATGTTGCTTGCTCAGTATTGTTGTCTGTGGGCCATTGAAGGTTGAGACCCACTGCTCCAGAAGCATGATCTATGTCCTGTGCAACTATGTTCTTGAAATATGGGTCTCAATTAATCTACAAGCAAAAGCCATTCTACTATTTGAATTAAAAAGAACACCAAAAATCTCTCTCCTCACTAAAAAAACAGAAATGTCTATAGCCATCTCCCTTTGCCATGCAACTATGTGTATGCACTCACATTTCTCAAAGGGCAGTTTCTGAGGACCATTATCTGATACCCTCCACCAAAATGCATAGTGTTCTATCCTAGTAATGGGGTCATTGACTTCATCAGGATGACCTGCAGAACAAAGTGAGAAAAGGTATCAGAATTGTGCTCATACTAGGGAGCTTGTAGTGCTTTCACTCAATCAATTTAGTTTAAAGAATAGGTATGGGGGGGGGGTGTAAGAACAAGCCTTACTTATTACCAACTTATTGTTAATCAACAAAACATTTTACTTTCTATTTTAATAAAGCTCCCAACAGAATAGAACAGGACATGTAACCTAATAAGACACCTCTGTTAACAGAGATCTATACTTGGACATACTCTTTACTAAAACAAATATATATCAGACCAAATCCATCCTAGCTCTAGCAGTTACAGGGTCAACCCAAGGGCAAATTTGGCCTATTTGGTCTAGATCCATGCTGTATTCTAATGCTTACACTTTGTAAGACTGCTTTTAAACCATGAGGATTTTTCATGTTAGAAACAGGGATGTATGGAGGACCGGAGAGTTTTAAAAGAGTGGCTAGCAGAGCTGCAAGCTTAAATATACTAAACCTATATATAAATATACTTAAACCTACTAAAGAGGCTGTTCCTTCTAAGACTACTCACAAGTCAAGAGAACCCTGATTCAAAATAAAAAATTAGAAGTCCAACGCTGCATGTCTTAAAAGAAGGCTCTTTAATACAGTTGTGAGCTCTTACATCCTGTCTGCTAATGGAAAAAAAGGTACAGTAGGCGTGATAAGACTGACCTTCATGGCTGGTATTTCCCTTGCACCTCTATCACTGAATATGTAATATACCAAAGGAAACGTGTGTCTGCAAACATACTGCTTACACCTACATGCTGGGGGTGGGAACTGTTGCTCTGATAGTGTCAGATAGAAATGAAAACATGAAAATTGTAGAGACTCGTGGAGAGGAGGCTCTGGACTTTTATGGATGAGTAGGTGGGAGGGAGAGCAATGCTCTTGTTTGTGGGGGGAGCCCGGCTAGTAAGCAAAATTGATGTGTGGGACTCCTCACCTCTTTGACCCAGATACATGGCTGTCCTTACAATAGTGCCCATGTAAAAGCAGCTATAATTAAAGAAACTATGGTTTAATATGCACTTGTCAAAGACATCCAGGACCAGAGGAACATCCCTCTGATCTCTTGGCCACATCCCTCTTCTCCCCTACAGTTGCTGCTGCATTGCTTAGTAGTTATTGTTAAGTGAAATTTGCAACAGTACTCAAGTAACTTAGGAACCCAACAGCCATTTACCCCCAATGAAATCTGAGCTCTTAAATCACTCAAGCAGTCCTGAAGGCTCCACCCAATATTGTTATTATAACTAATTTATATTAAGAACCAGTTTACATGCACTGTCAGAGACTGCTTTGTGTTTGGTTCACACAGGTATAGAAGCACACATACCTTCTATATGAGTACACTATGCTATCGCTAGAGTTCCTTAGTTAAGGTTTAAGATGGGTTTATTTGTGCCACCTGAGCAGCACAAACTGATCTTAATGCACTCAGAAACCTAGTTCCTTGTGTTTGGCAGTTCTTCCTGTACCTCATTTCTTGGCAAGAATTCTTCCAAGACTTCTTTAGCAAAGGGAACCCATCTTCATTTGGCTTTGTGAAGCACCAGATACCATTATACATTTTCATGTCATACATGTAACAACACCGCACTTCAGTTAAGATGTTGCATCAGCCCCAAAGTACAATTTTCTCCTTCAGCTAGTTTACATAAATACTTCTCAAGTAAGCCTTATTCATGTTATAACACAGTATCAGTGCAGTCAGGTAGCACAATAGATGCTGAAGACTTCTAGCACTCTCATCTTTACAACCCACAGTCGGTCCCCCCTTTAGAGGTGGAAGATTTTTACCACACAGAAAGGTAAAACTTGTTTCCTTTCGTAAGACACATGAGAGCATTGCAAGTTTCCTCTGTGTTCAAAAATAACGCTCTGCTTCTCTAGTGACATCCTGCTCTGTGAGTTGTGTAACACACAGCACTGCTTCCTGTACAGTAGAAAATCCCAGTGTAAAGAACACAAATTGTTTGAAAATATTGATCAGCTGTACCCATTCCAATGATGGCTGGCCCAGTTCCTCTCATGTCCTGTGGAAATACCATTGGTCTGAGCCTTGGAAGAAGAAAGCTCTCAGGAAGCAAATCAATTTGGTAGAATGGGAGAGAGTGATAGGAGTTTTTCCCACCCACAAACTTACCATGAGTTTTTGTACATAGAATTCATACAGAACTCGCTGGGCCATCCATGAAGACTGCCAAATCTGTCAGGGCTCTAAGCTCCCTTTAATTCAGGCCCTGAAGTTCTGTGGCCTCTCAGAAAAGGATGGCTTTGTGTAATTGTCAGGTAATTGCTTGGTTGATCTCTTCAGCTACCCAAGCCAAGCTATGCTTGCTGCTGACCAGATGGGAGGCAAAAACTAGGGCTTATTTATGAGGTTGATATAAATAGGGGGTAGTCAAATGTTCATTTGCAATGAAGTGCAGATCACTGGAATACTGTGGCCTATTAAAGTTAGCATGTACTAAAGTTAGCACATAAGATAATCCTCACCTGAAAAAGGGAGCAACTTTGCATCACCATGACGACATGTAACCCATACTGAACTGCTTGAACATGCACTTGTTCACATTTTAACTGCACTCAGTAAGTGTTAAGATGAATATGTGATACCCATCTATAGACTCAAACATGCATGTAATCATATGATAATCATGGTATGGTCTGTCTGTCTATGGGTGTAAGCAAGTGTACATTTTAGCTTCTTTAAAGGGAAGGGGAAGCCGCATGATCCTGTAGTGGTGCCAGTATGCTGGTAAGCAATACCAGTAGGCTAGTAAAGTACTAGAACAGGCTACCCAGAGAGGTGGCAGAATCTCCATCTTTGGAGGCTTTTAAGACTCAGGTAGACAAAGCCTTGGCTGGGATGATCTGGTTGGGGCTGGTCCTGTTTTGATCTGGGGGTTGGACTAGATGACCTCCTGAGGTCCCTTCCAACTCTCATTTTCAATTATTCTAAGCTAAATTGCCCTAACCTTGACCCTGGACAAAGTATAGTTAAAGTTGGAGTGGTTTTGCTATGCTTGTATCATTACAGAGACATGCAGATGTAATAGATGCATCTTAACAGCTGGTATCTGTATCCCTTGCTCTTGATGCAGTTATGTCTGTCTATACTCAGTAATCTCCCTCATCCTTATCTCCTCTTTGACCTTTCATACAAACCTGAGCATGTATTGATTTGCATGTTGAAATTGTCATTCATACCTTCAAAATATGAGCCATCCTCTGCACTCCAGAGTGATGTAAATCAGGAGTAAAGCAGAGGTCAGTTGAATTACACAGATGTGAAAATAGTTAAAGCAAAAGGAAACTCAAGTCCGCTTACTATAGGAACACTGACATTTTCTTATATTTGCCAGTTTCAAGGATGGTGAGAGGGCTCAGGACCTGAGTAAAGTGTAAAAGTGATGCTACACTTCCTGTAGGCTCCCACACATTTTTCCCAATCCTGAAACCCAAGAAAGATCAATTCAGCCATCAGCCCACTTTAAAGGAGTCTCCATTTACATGACATGGTAATAAATGCATCAAGGTCATTCTTTTATCTAGGAAGCATGAGTGGTTACATGGGCTCAAGGGTAGGGAGGGGCCATTTAATTAGAGCAGTTCCCTGACAGCTACTCTAAGTAAAACAGCTCACCATCATGTGCATTAAGCCCCCCTGTGGCCATTTTAAAACACAGGGAGGTTTAATACACATGAAGATAAAGCAACTCATTTGTGTTCTAATTAGAACAAAGGAGCAGACTTGATTGAGTCTGCTTGTGTGCATTCTAATTCAAACACAAACAAGCACATCTATAGGCAGTCCATAAATCCAATCCAACACAATCATTGTGTTAGGCTTCCCCTTCTCCTCAACACACCCTGTCAGCTTTACACCACCTGTTAATCAACTATGATGGCTTCATTGGCTACACAGGGCTGGATTTTGTGAAGGACATTTTTTTTTAGCATTTCCATCCTTCCGCAAGAATGGGGTCAAAGAAAGTCTTTCCACTCATTTTATTTCTGTGATCTCAACTCTTTGTTTCTACAGCACCATAGATTCCCAAGCCGTCACCCACCCAAATACTGTCCAAGTCCAAGACTGCTTCACTTCTAAAATCAGACAAGAGCAAGAACACTTAGTTTAGGACAGCTAAATGCAATTAAAAACATCTGAACTGATCGCGTGATTTAAAACCTCTTATTGCATGGCACCTAACACCCCCGCTCCTTCATCCACACATCACCTCCTACAAGGTAACCTTTTGCTTCATTCTAAACCATATTTGCTCATATGTCAATATCAACAAAAACAGAATAAAAGCTTTCCCAAATGAACTTTCCCCTTTAGAACACAGCTCTTGTTTAGCTTGCTGGGTAAGTGAAGTCTTGGGAGGAAACGCTGTAGTATGTGTAATTGTGTACGTCTGCAGTCTCCAAGTCAGTAAAATTACGACTGGCAGGCAACGATTTGAGTCGTGATGTTTTTAATAAAACATACTTGATCACTGTATGATCCTGCAACTTGGTTGGTAGAGGAAGAGGCATGTAAAAACTTGGGAAAATAAAAGAGCAATTACTTGGAAAAAGAAAGTTGCAAAGCTTCACATTGATAAACTTCACGAGCACATTCCCAAGAGCATGTATGTGGGTGAAATTTTCAAGCGTGCATTGCATTTGTTCTAACTCTGCCATCACATCTTCTTATCAAGTCCTTATACCACACCTTGCCACCTTCTTGTACGTGATACAGCTTGCTCATTATGCTCAGACAGATCATTTGGAGACCACTCACAGACCATTTACATCCCTGCAGTCAGCATCTTAGAAAGTGTTCCCTATCTTGTAGTTTATAGCCCCAAACAGAGAAGAGACATTGGTAAAATCCCTCTTCTTCACTATATCTCTCAACTGGCCAACACCAGAAGAATATAAATTTGTGGCATATTTTACAAGCCTAATTTGTACAATGTGGCAGATGCTTGGCACACAGCTGACAGTCATTTTCCTGTCTTGAATACATCTACTCCTGTATCCAATCAGGTGATGGTACAAGTAAATCCAGAGCTGTAAGAAAATGCTGTTATGACTTCAGTCAGCTAAATGTGGAAATTTTGCTGTACTGGAAATATCTGCAGGCTATGTTTTGCCCTGTATATTGAACATTACTTGCAACCTCTGCATATATTAGAAAGATAAAAATTGGCAAGGAAATAGAAGAGCTATTGGCATTGGTGGGTTTAAGGCTTCCAGTGACTTAGCAGCTACAGCGGGAGCAGGCAAAATATGGTCTGGATCCAGCCCACCAGTGTATTTGATCCATCCCATAGGTGGGCACCCACCAATTAATTGTATCCAGCCTGGCCACAGCTGCCCCTGGTGTGCTCCCCATGGAGCCAAGCCCTGCCTGCTCCCACCCAGGGCAGCATGCTGCACTCCCACCCTCACCCAGTGGAAAGCCCCAACCCCGGCCCCAGCCATCCCCAACTAGATCTTCCCAGCCAAGGCTTTTTCTAGACAGGTTTTGAAAACATCCAAGGATGGAGCTTCCACCACCTCTCTAGGTAATCTGTTCCAGTGATTTAAAACCCTCCTATAGTGAGAAAATTCTTCCTACTATCTAACCTAAACTTCCCTCGCTGCAACTTGAGACCATTGCTCCTAATTCTGTCATCTGCCACCACTGAGAACAATCTACCTCCATCTTCTTGCTAACCCTCCTTCAGGTACTTAAAGGCTGCTATTAAGTCCTCTCTCAGTCTTCTCTTCTCTACACAAAGTAAGACCAGTTCCCTCAGTCTTTCCTCATAAGTCATGTCCCCCAACCCTCTCACCATTTTTGTTGCTTTCTGCTGGACTGTCTCCAATTTGTCCACATCTTTTCTGTAGTGGGGGGCCCAAAACTGAGCACAGTACTCCAGATGTGGCCTCACTAGTGCTGAAGAGAGGGGAATAGTCACTTTCCTCAACCTACTGGCAACACACCTACCAATACAGCCCAGTATGTCATTAGCCTTCTTGGCAACAAGGGCACACTGTTGTTCATATTCAGCTTATTGTCCACTGTAACCCCTAGGTCCTTTTCTACAGAGCTGCTGCCCAGCCCGTCAGCCCCCAGCATGTAGTACATGGGACTGTTCTGTCGTAAGTGCAGGACTTTGCACTTGTCCTAGATGAACCTCATAAGATTCCTTTTAGTCCTATCCTCCAATTTGTCTAGATCACTCTGAATACTAGCCCTACCCTCCAGCATATCTACTACTCCCCCCAGCTTGGTATCATCTGCAAACTTGCTGAGGGTGCACTCTATGCCATCTTCCAAGTGACTGATAAAGACACTGAACAAAACCAGCCCCAGGACCGATCCCTGGGTCACTTCACTTGATACCAGCTGCCAGCTATACATTGAGCCATTGATTACTACTCTCTGATCTCAATGCTCCAACCAGTTCTCTATCTACCTTATGGTCCATTCATCCAGCCCATACTTCCTTATCTTGCCTGCAAGAATGTTGTGGGAAACCATATCAAAAGCCTTGCTCAAAATCAAGGTACACCACATCCACTGGTCTCTGTGCATCCACAAAGCCAGTCATCTCATGATAGAGGGCAATCAGGTTGGTCACGCATGACTGGTGAATCCGTGCCAACTGGTCCTAATCACCTTTTTCTCCTCCAAGTGTTTAGAAACAGATTCCTTGAGGATCTGATCCATGATTTTTTCCAGGGAAATTCTTTAATATAGGAATTATGTTTACTCTTTTCCAATCATCTGGAACCTCTCCTAATTACCATGAGTTTTCAATGATGGCCAAAGACTCTGCAGTCATATCAGCCAACTCCCTCAGCACCCTCGGGTGCATCCCATCCAGCCCCGGGGACTTCTACATGTCCAACTTTTCTAAATAGTCCCTAACCTGTTCTTTCACCACTGAGGGCTTCCTACCTCCTCCCCAAACTGTGCTGCCTGGTGCTGTAGTCTGGCAGCTGACCTTGCCTGTGAAGACTAAGGCAAGAAAGCCATTGATCAATTCAGCCTTTTCTGCATCCTCTGTCACAAGGTTGCCTCCCCCATTCAGTAAGGGACCCACACTTTGGCTGATTCTCTTTTTCCTACCAACATACTTATAGAAACCCACCATTGTTACCTTCACATACCTGGCTGCAACTGCAGTTGAGCTTTGGCCTTCCTGACTTCATCCCTGCATGCCTGTGGAACAGGATAAAAACCTATGACCTTGGACTATGTTTGACACATTGCTCTGTGGAAACTATCAGTGGTCTGCCAACAGGTATATATAATGGCTATTTTGAAATTTGGCCAAGAACTACAAGATCCAAACATTTCAGACTGATTTTGTTTCTGTACGGTCTATTCAAGTGAATGAAGTGTTTAGTGCTGAACAGCTTTATGTTAGTGAGCAGGAAATGGATCGTCGGTACTAGACAGAAGTTAATGCCTGAGGGAGGAAGCATGAGCAGTGGGGGAAAAAATATTATTTAGAAGGATTAAGCCCCACCCAACCCCCACCCCCCTCCCACAGGCTGTTGCCAGGCCAGAGTGTGCTGGTGTAGCGGCGGAGGAACAGCTGCACACCGAGCAGCACTGGGCACTGTGGAACAGCAGTGCCATGGTACAGCTGCTGTCGCCAGTTGCCACAAAAAGTTTGGGGAGGCTAATCCCCATTAGCCCTGGCCTTCTGCTGCCTCTGGGAACAGGGTTGAGACAGTAGAGTACACAGCAGTTCGAAAATTTCATCGATAATTGCTACCCTTCAAAGAAAACCATGGACAGAAGCAATTTACATACAGCGCTGGGTTGACAGCACTGATTTAATATTTTCTGGGGCAATATTTCAGCTGCAAGCTCCATCTGGTGTGCAGATTGGCAGTAGGCTCAGCTCTGTAGCTGTGACTACTCAGTTTCTACAAGGAAAATTTGTTTCTTGAGACTGCCTTTCAGAAACAAGGTGTTGATGGATATACCCTGTGCTGTATGTGAGAAAATATAGTAGCTAGTTTAAAGCTGGCTCAGGGAACTCTACACTGCTCTGCATTGTAGTCATACTTTTAGTGTTTCACAATCTTAAGCCCAAGATCTTAAAGATAGTCTGGTCATTAAATGTAAACACAAGTTAAATTAGTTCAGTGTGATGAGATAGTAAAAATAAGCATTTGGACTTCAGGGATAAATACAGCCCAACCTCCAAACCTGCTTCCCCCAGGCACTAATGGCATCTCTTGTACTTTCCAATAAGACATGGTAAATTTTAATATCATCACTGAAAAAATTATTGGCATACCCATGCTGTAAGTTCAGACCATTTTAATTATATACATATAATAAAACTATATAGTACACCTGGAGCAGGAAAGAAAAGCCAGAAACTTAATAACAGCTGAAATAGCTTTACTAAATACACACATGAGTATTGCAATAAATAATTGGTAGAAATGGAAGGCAAAATGAAAACCTCAGTACTCATGCTATAATGTTTCTTCACAAATATTGGATACATTCAGGTGTTACACTTGGATCAACCTAATTAGAGTTAGCTAGACCTAAATGCCCATCTGTATATACCAGTACACTAGGGGAGGTTAGTTAGGGCAAAAATGGCAGGCCTAATCTAATTTAGTTCACCTGAGAAGGTGCACTAAATTGAGTCAGGCACTAATTAGCTTGATCTACTGTACACATTTGGAGCACAGCCCCAAGACTGGGAAAGGCCAGCCACTCACCCCAGCCCAGGGCTGCGCTTTTCCTGCCAACCCCACCCTGCCTGGTTTATCCCTAGACAGAACACCTTCCCCACCCCCAGACTCACCAGCTCCCCTAATCATCATCTAGCATCCCCCTTGCACCAACCACCCTCTCTCTCCCCATGGACCCACTAGCCCTCCTGATCCCACCCATCCCCCCCCCTCACCCCAACTTAGGTAAAATTCCTGGCATGGCTCCCAGCAGTGGCAAACATCTATACAAATGGGACTGTATGTACAATACTGTCTTAAAGTAAGTGGTTTGATCATAGATTGAGTCCCGGGAATGTTTGCATGTACTCATTATGTCTTGCATTCTCCTCTGTGAAGTGATAGTTACTTCACTTGTAAAAATAGCAAAACCTAAGGCAGAGTGAGACAAAGAACACAAAGTGGGCATGTCTACACGGTCATTAATGTGCAGTAGTTGCTGTGCATTTAATTTAGTACTTGCTTAATGAAGTCCTAACAAAATGCACAGTAACTTGTGCTACTGTGCAGTCACACTGGTGCATGGTTTTGTTTTCTTTTTGTGATGTTTACTGCGCAGCAGCCTAATAATATTGTGTAGCAGTGTATTAGCACAGCTAATGACCAGCATGCTACTATGCAGCGTTATTAGATTACTGTGCAGTAAGTGTCTTGTGTAGACACTTACTGGACATGTTAAGCCAGCATAAATGCCTGGGTAGAATTTACTGCGCAGGAAGCAGGAATAGGCTGGCATCTACACTTGCAAGTGTTAAAATGCATTAACTCTATGTGTGGACTGATTTGAGACTCAAGTTAGTCCCAAGTCAGTCCACACACAGTATTATTATGCAGTAAGATTTCTACATGTGCATTACCACGCAGTAATTAGTCAGGTATAAATTTGATACCTGCATCATGCAGGTATCAAATTTATGCTCAAATTGGTATCATTCACCATATTTACTGTGCAGTACAGGCATACACATGTAGATGTATGCCTGCATTGTGCAGTAAATGTGCATGTGTAGATGTGCCCAGTGAGAAATAAGTTCCCACATTGCCTCATCTAGCCCTGGTGTGTCTTGCCTCTTCCTCTAACAAACTAGACCTTGATTATTAATCCAGACTCTGACCCCACCCTTGTCCAGGTGAGTGAGCATGGGGACCAATAGTCTCATCTGGTCCCATCATATTTAGATAGGAGAAAGTTAATGCTTTATTCCTCTGTTTTCCAGGGACAGCCAGGTTTGTGCAGTACCCATCGAGCAATGTCCTTTTGTGCTGGGCCTAACAAGTGAAGATTCAGAGCTGATCCTGAATGAGTGTGTACAGCTGACACAAAGCCTGAAGACAACAGAGAAACACCTATTCCTCTTCAGCGATTCACTTATTATTGCCAAGTTCAAGTAAGCATATGAAATTTCTCTCCCCTCCCCTGCAGCACTCACCTGAGATGAAACACCACCGGACAAGTTCTAACATCCTTACTTCAGCTTCTATCAGTCAGGTGGCCACTATGGTCACTGCTACATTTTCCTAATTAGGGAAGGAGGACCTGCTTCTATTTCACTCACATGGACCAGGACATTATTCCAGTGAGCTCCCTGGACCTTCTCACAGAGCATAGCACTGATCTGTCCGGGTCAGGTTGTGAGAATTAAGCCCTTGGGAAAGGGCTTCGTTGTGTAGTCTTGGGCCGTACTAGATTAACTGCAGCATAGCTCCACTAAATTAACTCAAAGTTTTTACCAAATTGATACCAGAATAACTTAAAGAGTAAAGACCAATATAGTGCAGTCCAATGCAATGCTGCTGGTTTTAAAGACTACAGCAGTTATGACAACACAGCTTTCAGATACCTTGTGGAAAGTTAGGATTCTGGGGGCAATCATTTGGAAATAAGGAGAATATAGCATGCCTACACTAGCTTTTCTCCCTAGGGGTGATAAATGCATTTCAGATGGAGTTCATGTGAGCAAATAAAAATCAGAACCAGCCTGAAAAACAAAGTCAAATTTCTATAACGCAAAATGAAGCAAAGTTCCCCACAGTTTGGGAAGGGGAAAAATTAAACCAAAGTCACAGCATCTGTTTCTTATTGAGCAATGTAATCCATAAAAATACCATGAACCCTTTTTTGTACTAAGCCCTAGTGACCAAAAGAAGTCATCCAAAATGAGGCCATATCTCTGTCCACCCCTGCATCTCAAATACATTGGAAGCCACCCTGTTTCTCAGAAACACGGTTTATCCAAATGATGCTTTATTTCTATGTCCTCCATCTTATACTGCACAGTGTGTGTGCACACAGAAGGTAGTAAGGGATCAGGTGCTTGGATTCACAAAGGAGACAAGAATTACAAGTCCACTGCTGCTATGAAATCTAGCTTCCTCAGAAGAGACAGGAAAAGGGAGGAGATGACAGAAAGTGTGTTGGGAATCGGAGGAATGGAAAGTCTCCTCTGATGGTTAGGGCTAGTTTACATATCTGCAGGGCAGGAACAAGAACCCCAAGTCAGAAAAACACAGTTAAGCATAACCCTAAAAAGTTAAAAGCAGGGTAGTTGGAGCCAGGTGTTGAGAGCCAGTGACCAAAACCAGACGCCAGAAGCCAGGATCAGTAATGAAGAACTGAGGACTGGGCAGAAACAGGAACCAGAGTGGGAGCAGCGTGAAGGCCAAAAGGCAGTCAGAGGCCAAGTGCAGCTTGACTTCTGAAGCACTCACTGAATAGTTGATATAATTCTTGGGTAGAGAAAGGTAGTTAGCCATGTTAGTCTGAAGTTAAGCAGAAGTGAAGATGGTATGACACCTTCTAGAACAATTCAATGATTCTCAGCCTTTTTAGATCCAAGGCACCCCTCAGTAGACTCCAAACACCCCTCAGAAAATGCCAGCTTTTAGTTGTCACTCTTTTACTCCAGAAAAATACTAGAGAAATTCTTCTGTTGCAAAGAACTCCGAAAGCACACAACTGGTCAGAATGTTTTTTAACAGTATAGATTCCTATCTGAAAACCCTGGGTTTTTCTTGTGAATCACGCTTGCACAACTCACAGGGCTAATATTCAGCGATACCCCAAGCACCCCTGAAAGGATATCCAAGCACCCTGGTTGAAAATTACTGGACCTTGTTCAGAAATGTATAAGCTTTCATAGGCTACTGCCTACTTTATCAGCTCTTATACCAAAGGAGGTGGTAGCCTATAAAAACATAAGAACTGCCTTTTATTGGGGCAGATTATAAGGTCCATCATGCAGTGTCCCGTGTCACACACTGGCAACGAGCAGAAGCTGAAAAGGAGAGTGAACTAGGTTTGATCAGGGTTTTTTCCACTGTTCCTCTTTTACCTGCAGCCTTCAGCATTTAAAGTCTAGGCAGTTCTGATTCAGAGGCTATATCCCTAACTCCCAAGTTCAATAGCTACTGATTTACCTTTCCTCCACGAATTTGCCCAACCCCTTTTTGAATCCGACTAAACTGTCAACTTCCACAATATCTTGTGGTAGCAAGTTCCACATTTCAATTTCATGCTGTGTGAAAAAGAACTTCCTTTTATTAGCTTTAAACTTACTACCTAAGTTTCATTTTGTGACCCCTAGTTCTTGTATTGTGAGAGAGTAAATAATGTTGCTATTTACTCTTTTGACCATATAGTATTTTGTAAACCCTCTTTGTTTCCCCCTGCAAACATCTCTTTTCTAAATTCTTTCATCTTTCTTCATGTGGAAGCCCCTCCATACCACTAATCATCCTTGTTGCCCTTCCCTGGACCTTCTCTAGTTCTTCTATTTCCTTTTTCAGGTGTGGGGAACAGAACTGGACAGTGTTCAAGGTGCAGATGCACCATAGATTTATGAAGGGGCATAATGATACTTTCCATTTGGTGTACAATTCCATTCTTAATAATCCCTAATATTTTTTGCTTTTCTGATGACTGCTCAGCAGTCAACTGATGTTTTTAGTGAACTGTCCACAATGATTCCAAGATCTCTTTCCTCTCCTTTGGAAGCTGCACCTTGCTTATTATGTGCCCAAGCCCGGGCTATTTTTGTTCTTTGGCCTACTTCCCTCTGTTGCCCTTGTTTTGGTGCTGTCAATCTTCCAGCATCACACGAGCCTGCAACTTTCTCTAGTTTTGCCCTCAGGCCGTTCATCTCTTCAATGTATTGGTTCACCCACTGGTCCCATCTCTGATTCAGACACTCCATTACTGTAGCGGTGATCTCTTTTTTCACCCTCGTGGGGTTCACCCCTGAGAGTGCCTCCATCCTTGCATTCTTTTCCTGCTGCTGTTTCCTCTTCTTCTCTAGGGATCTCTAAGCCTTTTGTCCTAGGTGGTTCCCGATTTTTCAGGACCTTCAGGAGCATGGGCTGCACAGTCTTTACCAGTTTTTCTGTGTTTATTAGAATCTCTTTCAAGCCTTTATACTCCATAAGGTGCTCCTCATATCCTGCTTTAATCTTGGAGGCATGCTTCTCCAACCGGCTACTTATTGTGATCATTCTCCTGCTTTGTATTTGAGCAGCCTGTACTGATTGTTTTTCCAATCCGCTCTCGGAATACCAGCTCCCTGGCTGTGCTTTCTTTTAATAGGGTCTTCAAGGACCAGATCTCTTCCCCCAGTTGGTCCTTTAGTCCTGCTTCCACCTGAGTCACTGTACTTGTTACCTCCATTCCCACCAACTCCCCAGAATCTTGGCCTTTTGCATGCATCTGACTCTTTGTTGGTTGTAGAGTTTTATTTTCTGCTTCCAGGGCCTGAATCTGCTGCTCTAAAACTTGCCTTTAAAAGCTTTGATTGCTCTCTCAGCGTTTGTCACTGCTTCTCTAGCCGAGCTGTCTTCTAAGACGGCTTTAAGGCACTGCATCTGATCTCCCAGGTAGTCTTTTTCCGTCTCTGCCCTCTGCAGCTGGGACCGTAAACTGTCGTGCTCTCTCACTCTGTCCTCTAGCTTCCTTTCAAATGACAGGTTTTATTCACACAGTATCACATAACTGGCCGTGTATGCCTTTACCTTCTCCATCTCCTGGGCAATTACCTTCCTGTTTTCTTCAGCCTGAGACTGATTTTCACACAATTTATCCTGCAGCTCTTGAGCTAGTTGTTCTGCTCGTAAATACTTCTGCCACCAGCCCTCCACCTTGTCTTGCAAGTCTGCTATGTGTCCCTCCTGACTGCAGGCCTCTCGCTGTAGGGCGCCTATTAGGCCTCTTGACATTCCCCTCTGCATCATCTTTAATGTTGCTTCTCCTTGCAGGTCTGTGTTGCCGTTGTCTTTATATATACCTCTCTTGGTTCCTGTTTTAGCCCTAGGGTTCATCTTTCCCTCCACGGGAACTTCAGTTCCTTACTCATGCACAGCCTTACCTTCCTAGCCAATGCACCAGTGTGACAGGTAGTCACTCTGGGCTGCCCTTAATGTGGCCCACACACCTGTCCCTGGGGCAACCGCCCACCTACTTGTCTGCCATGCCTTGATCTTAATTAATTGATCAGTGTTAATCAGCAGAAGGCTGCCCTTAGTGCCCCCTACCAGCAGGGTAGTATATCTGAGGCTTCATTTCCTCTCCTACACCACGGTCCACACCTTGCCGATGGAATCACTGTTGTCTCAATTCTATCCCTATTCGACCCCTTCCTGTTCTCCCTGGGCCTTCCTTCTCCGTGCTCACACTTGGGTTTCTTAACACTACTGCCCCCTATCTGAGGCTCACTGTGCCCACACTTGGGCTCCCTAATTATGCTGCCCCCCTATCTGGGGCTCACCGCCCACCCTGAGGCTTCTCAAACACCCCTCTCTGGGGCTGGGGTCTATGCACCCCCTACACTGCACCCCTACTGGTGCTGGGGCCCCCACACTACTGTGGGTCCCCTATGAGGCCTCCTCCAACCCCTAATAGCCTCACCCAAACCACTGGTCACAAACAACAGCATAAACACAAGCCCTTCGGCTATAGCAAAAACAGAAGCCAATTGGCCCAAGCAACATTCAGTCCTACCAGTGACCCTTTAACTCTCCAATACAGCCCCTGCATCAGGTTTCCCCTCTCTCCCAGAGCAGAGAGCTCCTTCCTCTTTGGCAGCTGACAGGGAACTGCCTCTAGCCCCAACCCCTAGGGTTTATAAGGGAGCCAGGCCCTGCCCCTTCTGGTCAGCTGACTGTCCCTAGTTGCCCCGGCAACCCACAGCTGTGCTCCTTATTTCCTGTTAGGGCTTTGTCCCTAGCAGTTTTCCCCCTCTTTGGGAGCAGGGCACCTCAGTGCTCTGTGACAAGAGCCCATTATAGTATAGGTATAGGTTGGGTTATTTTTGTCCAGGTGCAAGACTTTACACTTATCTACAGTGAGTAAATGCTTCTCTATCAGGTGCCACACTGCCCTGCGTACTTCTTATTAAAGTGGCCAAGACTCACCACCCCAATATTCAACATTGGGCACATTTACATGTGCATTAATGAGTTTTCCCTAATGTAAAGTACTAAATAAATGTGCATTAGGCTGCCCTAATGTGCAGTATTGAAAGTGCACATTTTTTTAAGTGACAGTTTATGTGCTGTAACCTATTTTACTGTACATTGTGTAATTGCATATTTTTTCACGTGACACTTTAACATGCAGTAAAATAGGCTACTGCACATTAAAGCGCATGTGTAGACACGCCCACTGTGTATGAAATGCTAAGAATGCTGGAGGCCCAGGTCTCTAGTGCAAGGGACACTCCCCAGTTATACTCATGCCCTCAATTCTAAAGCTGATGCAGAGTGCCTGAGCAGGTAGGTGGAATTTATTGCCTTAGCTTAGCTCTCTGCCACCATGCTGTAGACATGTCCTAAGAGTACTGAACTTAAAGCTTAACGCTCAGCTGCGTGGAGCCAAGAGTGCAGTCTAGAACAGCTGGACCCATCAGGAGTCAGGTAGTTCTAGGTAGGCCGCATGTGCCTACACAAGGTGCTACAAGCACAGTAGACTAATTCTACCATGGACTAGCGCAGCAGGCAAAAGCTGTGCTAATACACAGTAGAATCCATCTAGTGCATGTTAGGACCACCTACAAAATGTGCACTAGTGCTACTGTGCAGTAGTGCCATTAACAGCGCATTAGCTTCAGTACCTATAGTAACAGGTACTAACTTAATGTGCCATAATGTGTAGATGCATTTGCTGAGGATAAAAGATTACACCAAAATACTCCCATCTCTTCCAGCCAGAAGAGTTGGTCTCAGATAAAGAGATGCAGCTGTCATAACCTGACAATAATAGGCAATTTGATCACAATTCTTGTCTCTTTTGGGTAAGTACAGACACAATGCTTCCTGAAGTTCCTGTGAAAGTATAACCATACCATGGGGTCTGTTCCTGACAGGCACAACGCTCCCTTTAATTAAACAAGAAAATACTGAGCACTAGCTATTGTTGTGTCGTTTTAAATGTGTCTATTACCTGTTGTCCTGATATAAGGGGCATAGCTAATCAAAGCAAACACGAGTTCTCAGTGCAGTGCTGTGACAAAAAGGACTAGTGTGTTCCCTTCCAGAAGTATAGAAGACAGGAGGCGATTTTACTGGAATACTGGCTTCTGGCACGTGCTTGCTAAAAAGTATGTTGCAAAATTAGAGAGATCAAAAAAGAACCACAAAAACTTATTTGAGACATGGAAAGTTTCATGCCTTGCCGCAAGAAATGAAAACAGCTTAATCTGTTTAGTTTATCGAAAGAATATCAAGAATTGACTTGATGATGGCATATGAGTAGGATCTTGGAGAGAAAACGCACGGCACTAATCTGCCCTTTAATTTTGCAGGAACCAATGGCTAAACATTAAAGTGAGGTGAATTCAAACTATAAATAAGACACATTTTCAAAAATGAGGGTAATTAACTACTGAAACAAACTGCCACAGGAGATGGTGGATTCTTTGTCTCTTGGTGTCTTCAAACCAAATTTGCCTTTCAGGAGGAAAGGTTTTAGCCAGAAAATAGAGGATATACAATAGCCCAGCACAAGTTATTGTGCTCAGCACCAGAATAATTGGATACAGTTCTTTGGCCTGTGTAAGCAGGAAGCCAGACTAAATGATCTAATATTCCCTCACTGACTTTTACATGTGAATGCATGATTCTAAATTGTTCTACATTTCTCTAAAACAAAATTATAAGTGTTTTATGTTTGGCATCCATGGATGTTGCAGCCCTGATTCAGACAGATTCCCACTAACTTCACTGAACTGTCACTTAAGTAACTTTTCAAAGTCAGGCCCAAAATTTGTACTCCAATATCACTCTAGCACACAGTTTGCATGCATCAAAAGCAGGTAACAAAGTAAATAAGTTTCTGAAAGTGATTAAACACATCCAGGGTGTATGTACAAGTGCAATTAAGTTACTGAGATAAACTCCAGGGCAGTCTGCAGTTGCTTAAATTGATGCCATCTAGGGTGCCCAGGACTGCAGCAGTTGGAGCCAGGGCCAAGCAGCCCCCAGCTAACAGAGGACAAGGGGGTCATCCCTAGGCTCCAGGTGCTGGTGTCAGGCAGCAGAGGTGCTGTCTGGGGCACAAGGGAGGTAAAGGGCAGGGCTGGGCAGCAGGCAGCCCCCTCATGTTTGCACCCTCATGTCCTAGCCGATCCCAGTCACCATCTACACATGCACTTTGGTGCAGTAATTGTGCCATAAGATAGTACTTTCCCCAACAGTACTATCTTAGGGTGCAGTTAATTAATCTATTGCACCTTAATACCAGTACGTGTGTAGATGGTCACGCTTTACTACGGAGCTTATTAGTGCAAATGTGCCTCCAAAGTCATAGTAAGGATCAAATGCTACTCTGTTTCCTCCAAGCACAGAGGAATATTTGACTACTATGAATTAAACTTTGCACCTGAAAACAAAGGAGGTTTAGTCCTGAAGGAACCTGTGCTAGACTCTCCCATAAATCCAGTGACAAGTAATCTCCTCTGGGCTGACAGGAATAAACTCAACATTACAAGAGAGAAAGGTTTATGTTAATTATGTTTGGTGAATACAGGGTAAAATGAATTTCTTTAGTTCTTATATATTGGTCATTCCAATAATTTTGCTAAAAATAAACTGTAAAATCCCCTACCTTTATTTTTTAAAGAAAACAAGAAACTCCCAGTCAGTTATAAACAAAAGATGGGGAAATCCTACACTTAACTAATTGTAGTCTTGCTTCAAGTTAGTGTTTGTGGGGATTTCTCAGAGTTCATTGCAGCGAGTAGAAAGTCAAGCTGAAAGTGAAATTTGTTAAGCTATTTGCAGCCCTTGATGAATGAAGCACAGGTGTGAATGCTAATTCACTGCCTCCTTTTCTGCTGAAACAAATCAGGTGAATCACACACCAACACTAGACTTGATTAGATCTGAGGAAAAACTTGTATGATTCCATGCCTTACTGTTACCTATTCAAAGAACACACTTTAAGAAATGCTTAGGGTCCTTAGTAGAGAGATTCAAATATTTTTCAACAATATTTTTTTTTACTTATGACAAATTGAGTTTCCAATAAATAGAAATTGTTGTGGAAAAAAAATTGGTTAGTTAAGAGTGGGGAAGGCAGTTTTCAGTTCCTGAAAATTGAAAACTTTCAATGAAAATGTTTTGCATTCATTTACCTTTTTTGAAACAAAAATCTTTTTTCCAAGAAACCTACAGACTGGGGTTTGTTTTGAAAGGTGAATTAAACAGATTTTTTTTCCCTTAGCATCTTCATGCTTTTGATTCTAAGCAGATAAATTCAATGTAATTACCACCAGGCTGCCTCACACTACGTGGAAGCATGACATTTTTTTAAATTGAAGAAAGTACCATAGTCCTGAAAGGAAGATGCCCAGTGTTAGGTTATAAACATATTTCCCTTGGGAAAAGGTAACAAAAAATTGGATTTAACCTAAGCCATTATTACCCTTCTCTCCACTCTGTATTCTTCTTGTCTGTTTACATTGTAATCTCTTTGAGCAAGGACTATTTCTTATCCTGAATCTGTACAAGGCCTAAAATAATGGAGCCCTGATTGTACTTGGTCCTTAGATACTTTTATAATAGACATGATCATAAATACTGATCATGATAACAACATAATTCAGGATAAGTTTTTTAGATGAAATCTCAGTTGTAAAATTCAGCCTTGCAATAGTCATAGCATTGACATGGCAATTTTCCAGGTAGACATAAACAAAGCTGTTCACAGAACACAGGAAATCTTTAATTTGGGGTGCTATTAATTGGATATTTGGATATGAGTCACTGGCTTTCAATTAGTGATCTGATATGTTTTCAAGTTCTATACAAGTTTTCAAGTTCCTATACAAAAGACAACTGTTTCAGAAGAATGAGTCAAAAAATATGTACAGTCACCTTGAAGAAAAGTAGTTTAAATTCTCATATGAATCAATTCTTGAATATCACTGTTCTAATCACAATCTTTTATCTTCATCCAGATGTCCCTCTGGAAATCTGTGTTTAAGCCAATACAATGGAGTCTCTAATTACTATACCATTCTCTGTCTTGAGCTAAATCCTTTCATGCTGTTATAGAAGCAAATGTGTGAGAAACCTATCAATCCTTCCTTATTTTAAATGGGACTTTGAAACTTAATCACTCAAGATGATACTGACGGGGCTGTCCCATGGACAGCTCTGGCCTGAAAGTGGCCCTCTACAACCACCCTGAAGGAGTCCCTCTATTAAACACGTATTTATCTGCCTGAGATAAAGTGGTATCAAGAAGGAATTCTCATATGGGCAGAGTGGTAAGGACAATGGGGCTCCTTTCCTTCATCCATAGAGTGGAGCCTAGTCTGTTTCCCAAATCTTCTGGACATATTTCACATAAATTCCCTACCATTTCCAGGACCCAAAGCAATGATGGTGCCCTCAGCTTCTGTTCTCATCTTGTGGCACACCATCCATTTTGAGACTTCTGTTGTTTTGTACTACAGCCCCTAAGTCTTATAGGATATTCTTGTAGGAGTGCTTTGCAGATAGAGGGGCTACAGTAGATGTTCTTGTGAATCATAAGGTCTCTTACATGGTTGTCTGTGATCACAAGGGATTTACTGGGTGACCCAAATGGTCATTTCTGGCCATCTGTTTGCAATGCTGAGAGCTTCTTTGAAGTCACTGCTCTGCAAATTGCATAGTCTGTATTCCCTCCTGCCCCTCCCACAACATTGGAACTCTAAAATTAGTCAGAGCTGAGCCCATGCAGGAAAGATGTCTGTAGGGCCTTTTAGGGCATATCATCACACTGGCATTAAGTATATGTAGTTTTACAGAACATTTGCTGTCCTGGGGATGTTGGCATTCTAAAACAGGTTCTTCTTGTAATCTAATCTATAAATAAATTGGGTTATCTAGGGACTTTTAGTAGTATATTTGCCCAACAGACCAAAACAGTTCCTCTATAACACTAGAAAGAAATGTTACTCTCAGAAACTTAGCAGACATTTAGCAGGTATTTTGAAGTGTGACATTCCCTAATTTCCTAAGGGTTTGTGGGGTTTGGGTTTGTTTTTGTTTTTTGGTGTGTGAGTATAAATTTGATAGAGATCACACATATATTAAGAATTAAATTCAACCCCTCATAACCAGCCTTGAGGCAAGGAAATTAGACCAGGCACTGGGAATGCACCTCAGGTCCCCAGTGAACCCAGAAGGATGAGAACAATCCATAGTGACAAGACCTTCTGGCTCTGTGGCCCTGCACCTTACGCTGACATCTAGACATACAAACAGGCAATGACTGCATGCAGGGGGTGGCCCTGAATTTGCCCGAGGGAACGCTGCATTTCCTGCAGGGCTTCCCCTAGTTTCCCACATCCTCTCCTTTCCCTTTCTCAGCCTGCACAGAGGTACTGGTTCAAAGGCCTCCAAAACCACAGAGACAGGGGCAGGATTGGCATAAAACAAGATAAAGCTTGCACCTTATAGACTAAAAACAAGATAAGTTTGTACCTTATAGACTAATTAAATTAGAGATCAACTCTACCCTGCCTACTGCTTGACTTCAGACTAACAAGACTACCTATTTCTCTCTGCTCAAGGGCAGAATTCCCAGTGAAGTTAATGGCAACACTCCCATTGACTTCAATAGGATCAGGATGAAACCTCATGTGTAGGTCCACGTTCCTAAATTTCTGATGCTGAAACGATGGAACACCCCCAGAGTACCACTTCTCTCATTGAGCTGACTCATTCCTTATCAAGATATATGAGGACGAGAGCCCACATGAGGTACTTATTAGGGCTCTGCAAAGCTTCGTTCCCGATTCAATTCAGTGGAGATTCAACAGCCAAATCTCCAAATCCAAATCGAATCCGAGGACCCTTTAATCATTCTGAATCAATTCAGACTGATTTGGTGATTTGGACTAGACATAGCTTTAAATGTTTTTTCTACATACCTCTAGACAGCAGGGGTCTGAACACTGCAATGCTTGGACAGATGCAGAGTCCCACAGAAGCACAGGGGGCTCCCCAGCATGCTTGGTAGCAGACCTGAAAGTGGACCAGAAACATTTCCAGTCCACTTTTGGGTCTGCTGGGGAGCATGATGCATTGTCACCACCCCACCCCCCAACCCCCGCAAATCTTTAGGTATGCATGGTTTTCATTTGAACTGTTAAGACAAACTGATACCTCTGCACAAAATGCAATATGGCCCTTAATACGCACACAAGGCAGAAAAAGACCTCACCTGTCGAACAGCAAAATGCACAAACTTCCATTTAGCTACCTCAGAAGTGTGAAAACTTATATCAAATCAGGTTTTGAATCTGCAACTCTAGGAAGTATAAGTTGTAGCATAACTCCAGGACTTACACTCCCAATTTGTAGCATAACAGATCAGAATGCCTATGTGTTTCACTGAAAAGTTAGGAGAATGAGGGAGAATAACTGAAATGAGGAACTTTATTATATTCATTTAACTTAATTTTCTCTCTTTTAAAATAAAATGCTAACAGTTTTTCTTAACTCTTGTAGTGACACACATTCTTTCTTGAGCTGAAACTGTTGTACCAAAAAAAAATAGATTGACTGTGAAGCTCTAAGTTCTGGGAAAAAAATACGGGTTTTACAAAACAAACACTGACAGCCCCTAAATGGCAGCATTGCAACTGTGCACCTCCCACTTGAACCAAGCCAAAAAAGATCTCGGGTTTGTTCAGTGGACAGGAAGCCCACCACTGTGGTTTGACTTTTCACTTTCCTCCTACATTAACAAGATTGCTCGCCATCAGGTTAGCGTGTCTCAGATTACTCATGTGGAATTTAATTTATCAAGCTGAGGGCTCGGGAAATAACAGATCCTACACACAGATTCAGTCTTGTTTGCAAAATCAGCATTAGTAATAGGCAAAGTGCTGCTTCTGTTTCCCATTAATACTATTCATTTCTGCTGTGAATAAGTGATTTGTCAAGGAATTGATTGAAGAAAAGAGAAAAAAGCACTCTAGTGTTATATCTCTCTGATTTCTCTTCAGCAGTCTGTGTCTATGTGCTTTTTAATTCTGTTGTTTGGGGCAATTAAACAAGTTTTGGTTATTGTATGAGACACTTTTCCCATCAGATATTTTCCAGACAGTGCATTTAAGTGAAATTCTTAAATGTAAAAAGCAATGGAGAAAAATTCAGTTTATACCTTCACTGATATTTCTTTCTCCTTCTTTAGGAAGTAGGGGGTTCTTCCTGCTTATTTTATAACCTTTCATATATCAGGAAATTTAAGTTTTGTCTTCCTCTTTTTTAATATAATTGTAACTGGAGATCTGAGAAATATGTTTAACAGAACCAGAAATCTGAAGAAAAAGCCTGTACCTTCTCAGTTGCTCCAATTTCACTTCCTTGAGACAAATTATGCCATCTTGCTTCTAGTTCTTCAGTTGTCCACAGAATCTGAAAAAATAAATAAATTTAGATAATAATATGAACATGCCAAAAAAAAAAATTCCAGATTTATTTATGCATCATAAAAAAGCAACAGCAAAACGCATCTAGTTTCCTTTGTTAGACACCTTTAATAACACAGTAGCTTTTTGCTATATACAGACATATTAAGCTGCCAAGCTAATAGGCCTCACGCTTGTAACTGACAGTAAAAAACTGGACGAGTATTGTCTATTTGAAAAATTACCTGTGGTGTCTGACAGTGCTACTACAGGGTATGCCTACACATATTACTAATGTGCATTAAGGTTACTGTGCAGTACCTTAAGGTGCATTAATATGTGGCCAGGAACACATCTACACATGCTCCCATCAGGAGCAGTTCAAGTCAGGGCTGCTATGTCCCCCTGCAGCAACCAGGCGGGACTCCAGGCCCCCAGGTCCCAGCCCCAGGCTGGCAGGGAACATGAGTCAGGCCTGGGCTCAGGGGAAGGGGAGAGCTGTCCCACTTCTCAGGAAGCTTCTTGCCAGCACCATGCCAAGCAGGGTGAGCCCAGCTCAGCATGGGACTCATAGAGAACTGCCCCACAAATGGGATACTTCCCTACCACCCCTGCTGTCTAGACCACGACCAATTTGCTCCCAGTCTACTGTCTAGACATGCGCCACTGAACAGTAGCTACTGCGCTATATTTCTTGGTTCTGGAAACTATGCATTAACCTAATTTACTGTGCAGTAAATGCTGTGCATGTATGAGATAATTTTCCCATCAGATATTTCCCATCAGATAGACATTGACACTTTGCTGTGCAGTAGTTTCGTCTACTGCGCAGTAAAGCGTTTTGTGTAAACGCAGTATCATCCTACTGCAAAACAGAACTATAATTCAGAGAAGCAAGAAATCCAGAAAGCATCAACTCTCCAGAGAAGGCAGAGGGTCATTTTCCTCTCTGCTGCCTCCTTCTGTTCCAAGGTGACAGCATTACAAATCTTCTGTGAGTGGCTAATGTAAAAGAGCTGCACATATCATCCTCTTTGCACAGGGACAGAAGATGATATCTTAGCAATAGAGAAACTGTATTCTGAGAAGATTCTTACTAGGGCTAGCCACACTACTTCTGATGAGAAGAGAATCCAAACAAATCTCCACTCAAACTCAAATGCAAACGTTTGGAAGGTTAAATACAGCCAGTCCAGGTGGCAGGATCTAGATGGCAGGAAGGATCCTCCTGTACTAAGACCATATTTCATAATTACTTGTTTCAGTTCCTGCTGAGACATCTGGCATCAGGCTCTGTGGGAGATAGGAAAATGGACTAGAAGCACTGCTCTGACTGTGTTTGTCAGTTCCTGATTTCCTAGTTTACGTACTTTTTTTTTTCTCTAGGAGATTTCCTTACCCAGAACACTCAAATCTAATCCAAACTGTCTATAGATTTGGGAGATTCAGGTACAAAAGTTAGAAGCAGTTTACCTCTAGGATCTTTTCTTCACACATAACTGCACTCTTTAAGTGTGTCACAAGTGCACATGTGCAGAGGCACCTGTTTCCCATGAGCCAAAAATAGCAGTTGCACATATTTATGCTGCTGCTGTTTGTCCCTGGGCATCCCCCTGCATGTGCCCTCTGGGTGGGGTACGGGAGGATGGGGCCAGTACTTGCGCTAGCCCCACCAGCCTTACCTTAGGTCCTGGAGACCTCCCGGGGCAGCAGCAGTGCCAAGCCAGCTGCTGGCAGCAGGGCCTGCAGCCAGGCTCTTTCTGGCAATCCACTCTGCCATCGTGTGCACCATACCACACTGCTTTTTTTAGCAGCTCTCTTTTTTTTTTTTTACACCAGACTCTCCCAATGTCAAAAAACCCCACCATGCTCCTAAATAACAGGACAGTAAATGAGTGCACATGCACCACATGTGGTTTGTGGCACCTCAAATGGATTTGAGGCACCACAAACTGCATGTGCATGCTCATCAGGATGTGATCTTTGGTTTTATTCAAAACTGGAAGCAGAAGTTCCAGAATACTACAAGATGCACTTTCCATAGTATTTCTGAACTGGGCCAACATTAAGAAGTGCTGCAGTAGATTCTGCTTTACTGCATATACATTATTCACACATTTCAGTTATTTGCGTAATTTCCTATAGGACAATAACATTTTTCTAACTATTCAATTACGTTTTATCCAGAAGCATTGACATCAGGTTTCAGCATGCTTCCATTTATCAACCAAAATAGGAAAAATCCAGCCAAGCATCCATTAATCAAATAATGCAAAGATTGAGCAATGAGTGAAAAAAAAATTCCAATCACTCCCAAAAATCTATTGGAATTTGAATTATGAAACATTTTTGTTATCTGGTGAATGATTACATATGGCTTTGTGTTTTTTAAGTTAATAAATACTTTTCACTTTTGGAGATATCTTTAACATATTTCCTGCCATTGACTCCAATATCAGACCTATTAGATGACTAACGTAGCAGTGTGTCTAAGAGGAATAGAACTGATTTATTATGTGTGTTATTGACGTGCACATTATTGTGTAAAAGGGCATAATGATGAACAGCACTTGTTATGATTTCTGATTTATTTGCCATTGAGTCTTTAAAAGCTGACAAATATATGTGGAGCAACTTGAAGTACAATACATATCACCTTTTCTGACACAAAAATGCATAGCTCTACTCCGTCACTGATAGTGTTAAAAGGTATCGGGAGAAGTACACATGTGTATCTAGTTTTAACCTGTTATAATGGCAGATGCACCCAAAGTCATGTGATAGCAGCTGAGCTTCACCTGCAAGTCAAGGGAAGTACTCACATGGAGTATTGCATCCAGGTTTGGGCAC
Organism: Caiman crocodilus; assembly: GCA_030014935.1. NCBI lineage: Eukaryota > Metazoa > Chordata > Crocodylia > Alligatoridae > Caiman > Caiman crocodilus. The sequence goes on along the minus strand of JAGPOW010003648.1, from coordinate 18,699,409 downwards.
CATACTTAAAGAAAGATGTAGACAAATAGGAAAGAGTCCAGAGGAGAGGAACAAAAATAATTAATGGTCTAGCAAACATGACTTACAAAAGACTGAAAGAACTGATACCATGTAGTCTGAAGAAGAGAAGACCTAGGGGAATTTGATACTTTTCAAATACTAGAAAGGTGGTTATAAAGAAAATGGTAATAGACTAGCTAGCCCTTGGGCTGCCTGCTCCCCTGTCTCCCTATGCTGCTGCCCCGCTAGATAGGGTACAGGATCCCTCAGCATGGGGGCTGCCTGCCAGCTAGCCCTGAATTGAGGCATCCTGTGCCCCAGCCAGCCCCCACCACCCTGCAGCAGATGGAGCAGAAGGTCAATGTGTTCCGCTACAAACCGCACAAGCAGGAGCATGCACTGCAGCATAAAAGTAACCACACAACTTTGTGCCACTACTATTTGTGCTGCTGCAAATACATGCCCTTGCTCTTGTGGACACAGCGTAACAGTCATAAACTGCAACAAGGGAAATTTTAGGAAGAACCTTCGAATTATGAGTGTGGTTAAGCGCTGGAACAAATTAGCAAAAGAGGTTGTAGCATTTCCATCACTGGGAGATTTTTAGAGCATGCTAGATAAACATTTGGCTATGGTGTTATACAGGGATGATCCTGCCTTGAGGAAAGGGCTGGACAAGAAAACCTCCTCAGTTTCTATTCAGCCCTTTTTCTCTGTGATTCTATAAACTTTTATGTACATTGGGCCAGATTCTCTGCTCTGCCCAGCTCCTGCCAGATGCTGCAGAGAAGGCGCTGTCTGGACTCTAACTGGTGTCCTTTCTAAGACAGGGGCTATTTCCTGACCAAGGAATCCCCAGTGTCAGAGCTTTGCTGGCTCTGCACCAACATTGGGTCACTCTCTGGTTAGGAAAGTCCCTGGCTAGGAGACTGAGACATAATGAGAGACGCAGGGCAGAAAATCTGGATTTTGCAAATACAAACAATGCATAGTGTTTTGCAACTGGAGCCCGTAGCGCATAAATGTGAGTGGCAGTCACAGAAAAATCCTCATTTGCATTCTCGATGGAATACATAGCACAGCTGCAGGCTGCCTCTGTGTTTTTCATGAGCTCTGCAAAGCCCTAAATTCACTTCTGAAATGTTTGCTCTGTAATCACCCTGCATGGGAAACATGTAAACAAATAGCTTCAACTCCCTGACCAGGTATAGACATTACACTTTTACTGGTATAAGTGATCGGAAACCAGTCTATGGCCATAACGGAACAGAAGTTTGGCATACAAAACTTGTCTAGACCCATAACAGGACAGAAGTTCAGCACACATAGCCTGGTTTAAAAGTAGTGGAACCCGGTTTAAGATGTCCAACACCAAAGGGTGAATGAATGTTTTGTTTGGTAGTGATCTAAACTACACCACTTACAGAAAACTGCATAACTTGGACTGATTATGCCTTGGGATTTTTTAATGTCTGTACCTAGGTTAGGAGTGGGCAAAGTCTGGTCCACAGACCAAATCAGGCCCATGATGGACTTCATTTTCCAGCAGCCCCTGTGGCAGCAGCTCCTTCTGGCTACTGCCACTGGACCCAACCTGCTGCCTGAGCACCCCAGCTCATCTGCCCTACACCCACTGCCAGGGGTGAGACCTGCACAGGCAGGATGCGCAGCCAAGCAGCTGGGTTGCAGCCATGACCAGGACCAAGACAGGTGGGCAGGCTCAGGGAGACCCTGGGATCTTGGGCCAGTGATAGCACAGAGCTGGGCAGACCCGCCACCTGCTGCCCACACACCTCGTGATGAACATGAGGTCTGCAGGCAGGGGAGCGCAGGATGTGGATTGCAGCTCTGCTGTGGCCCTGCACTATCACTGGCCCAAGATCTTGGCCCCAAAGCAGCTCCCTTCCCAGCCGTGTGTCCTAACTTTATGGCTCTTGGCCACTCTCCGTGGAGCTCACTGGACACGTGGCCCTGTGCTGTCACAGCCCCATGTTCCCAGGGTCTCCACCCAGGAGCTATGCAGGCAGGGGCTGTTGGGAAATGAAGTCTAGCCACCAGTCAGATCCACTATTTTGCCCACCCCTGCTCTAGGTTGTGCGAGGAACTGATGGTTTATCAGCGATGTATGCAAAAGCCTTCGTTTCACTTAGGGCTGGATGTATAGTTCATTCAAGCAAGAATGTGGCAAGCTTTAGGCTGATAGTTCACAAAACCACTCTAAACTCCTGCAAAGGTGCTTGTTGTTCATGTATATTCACCAAAAAGTTTGATTCATGAGCAGTATTATGACTGTGTGTGATGTTTACTGCACCCATTTACTGTTCAGGTCCCTAACTATTCATCATTCCCAGTGTATACCATGTGATTGGCTCTGCAATGTCATTTCTGCTTCCTCAGTGAATGATTAAATTTTTAAGAGGAGCCCAGGAAATAAAAAACAAATAGCAAATGAAGAATAATTCATATATGCTGCAAAGTGATGAAACTTTCAGGGCTCACCAGCATTTTCATTTGCTTGAAGCAAGCAGTGAAAAATCTGAGCCTGCTAATGGCAAATAGTCAATCAAAACACTTTAGTTATGAGAGGATTTCATGAAGCTGCTGCTTCATTATTCTCTCTGCAGTAGAAAGCAGGGTAGAGGTGTACCTTGTTGACTAAATGAATCAAGGATACAAAAGCTTCTGTCAGCAAGAGCCCACTTCATCTGATGCTACCTGATGAAGTAAGCTCTTGCTGACAAAAGCTTATGCATCTCCAATTCCGTCAGTTTATAAGGTACATCTCTCCCTTGCCTTCTACCTGACTTCAGATTAACACAGCTATCTCTCTCAGCAATAGTTACAACAATGGTGCCAAATAGGTAGCTAGAGACATCACAAAATAGGTCTTTCCATTTTGAGATTAATATGGCAGGCTTGGCAGACATACCAGGATTGATTTGGCCAAAGGATTTTAAGGTTGACCTCTCCAAAGCCAAACTGAAGCATCTTGCTGAGACAGTGTAGAGAAACCTACACTGCTGCTGCCTGTACTGTATTGAACCTATTAGCAGAGAATTTTAGTCTCTAGGGGACTGATAATCCAAAATTTCATAAGCAACAAAACTCATTTAAAGAAATACCCAGCAAACAAGCAGAGCCACTTTCCAGATAATATAAAAGGGACTTCAAAGAAAAGCTGCATCTATTTAGTTTTAGAAAACTTACACAATTTCACAACAAACCGCTAGATAATGAGGCAAGATCCCGGCCAGTTGAGCCTGATTGTAAGATGCATCCCATCACGTGAACCTACTTTTCAAATCTGACTCTGCTTGCTGTGCTTTCCCTAGACATGACTCAGGTTGTGGGTTATTTTCCCCACTTCGTAGCACTCTGGATGTTTTAAACACAGTAATCAGCAATCCTTGACAAAGAAAGAAAAGAAAGAAGGAAAATGGGCAAAGGCATCCAAACTGCATAGGGAGATAATGGCAGGGCATTTATATTTTTCACATAAACATAAAATTACAACATATTCTCAGATTCAAAATGCTGGGTCTTTTCCATAACTGCCTGGTTAATTTGGCATTAGGAAATGAATGCGTGTCCCGAGCCAGGTAATGCATTAGCTTTCCACAGGCTAACAATAATACTGCAAACCCTACATAATTCCCCCTTGAGGAGGAATGCCTAAAGAAATGTCATTAAAATAAACTTCTAACCTGCTGTAGGCATGATGCTTCTCTCCCTGACACCATTCTCACACTGGGGGGTACCCAACACTCAAGACTGTTCTTAAGTTAGAGTGGGACCAGTAAAACCAGAACAGTTCCAGTAGCCCTGATTTCCTTGTTTTGTGGCCTCCCTTATACCTATGTAAAGTAGGTGCCAAACCCTTACCATTCTGAGCTGGAGGCACAGTGCACACACTTTTCACAGGTATGAACACAAACAGCAAAGCAGCTGAAGAATCAAGCTTAGTGGACACAGCTGTGTAGGGTGCCAAGTGACATTTTGCAAATATACAAGGCAACACTGAGGAGCACAGGGCTAGCAGAGCTCCCCCTGGGGAATACTGCTGGTGTGAAGGCAGTCATTTGCTAAGTATATACGGCTAACCCAAAGGCTCTTTGCTGCCTGCCTCATAATTTTGCATGGTTCAGTGCACTGATACTCTCAGCTGCAGACCCCATAGAGCCTGTTACAACTGCTCTAATTCACATCAAGATGCAGATGGAACCCAAGCCTGACTGAGGCTTGAGGAAACAAGTGGTTTAAAGTAATTATTGCTTATGCCCTCTTTATCCTTCTGTCCCCCTCCATCAGCAGGAACAAACCAGTCCAGTAAGTAAAGACTTTAGATGACAGATATCTTGTAGTTAGTGAAAGAGATTTACAGTGTGAACTGCAACAAACGTGCTTGTTTGCTTTGGAATTTCCAAGCAGCTCTTATATTTTAAGACTTCCCTGAAGATGAGATAAGGGAAATCTCTCTTTTAATGTTATTAAGCATGTTTCAAAAGAGGAATAAAGCTAATATATAAACACTCTGTCAAGGGGGAGCATGGTAAAATCAACGTATCTAGCAGACAAAAACACTATGATGGTTACTGATGAAAAGAGTCATATCAAAGCAAGATACTATTAAATAGAGAGGGGAAACAAAATGACAGCATTATTCACTAAGAACTGAATAAGGGTAAAACTGTCACATATCTGGACTATATCACCATGGATATTTTCAACTCAGGGTCTGCAATATTGTCTTCCATCAAAACCATGTGACAGCTACAAAAAAAATGGATTGGGTAGCTGGAGACCACTACCTCTGACTTGTCATGTCTATCCACTATCCCTCATTGCCTACTTAGATTACATGAGCTAAAGACCATCCTTTCATTCTGTATTTGTGCAACACCTTGGATAATGGGGCCCTGGTCCATGAGTGGGCTCCTTAAGCATCATTGCAATGCAGAAATACATAATAATGATTTAAAAGGAAGTTGTATCATGCTTATAAGCATATTTCTAGTTTTAAGGGCTCAGCCTATCCTGATATCTACATGCTAGACACCAGGGAAAGTGTCTAGGTGGTAGCATTGAGCAAGTGGGGACAGAGAAGACTCACATCGGCTAGATCAGTGGTCACCAACCAGTGGATCTCAATCCACTGGTAGATTTCGGAGCCTCTTGCAGTAGATCTCGGAGCCTCTTGGAGTCAATCTGAGGCTGGGGTGGGAGGCTGAGTGCCCGGTTGCATGCACACATGTGCCCAAGCCCAGCAGATCAGTCCATGGGGGAGGGAAAGGGCAGTGAGGACCCCGCAGTGAGGAACAGTGCCACAGAGGCAGGAGCAGGGGTAAGTAGAGTGGGGCCCTGGCTGGTATGACTTACCTGCTGGGAAGGTGCACCTCCAAATATATTTTTCTCCCTCTGTCTCAATCTGCCCCCCACTCCTTTTCCCTCCCCACAGATTTACCTGCTGGGGTAGGAGGGTGGCAGCACACAGTAGATTTTGGGTTGCTTTTAAATGCCAAAGGTGATCTCCTACTTAAAAAGGTTGGAGACCACTGGGCTAGATACACAGTTTATGTCAATCAGTGTAACTCCACTGATATTAATGAAATGGTTCTATATTAAACTAGCTGAGAATATGGGCTATAGTTGTCAAAGCTTTAATAGTAGAGCCAAGTCACAGGGAAATGGCTCTAACACAGAAGACTCTAGCTGCTCTTCAAAATAATGAAGCCTAGAACTGATTCCCTTCTGTTCTTTGCTTCAGATCAGGCACAAGCTTCAGACTGAAGCACAGGCTGAACCTCTGTGACTTGTGGGTGGTATACAGTGAGGAGGAGGAGAAGGAGGAGGAGGAAGAAGAGAAGGAAGCCCATGAATTCAGTGTCAACTTGAAGACTTCCATCATCCTCATGTGGCCCACCAGTGTCTGCATCGCCTCCTTCCGGTGAGTTCTAGTGACATTTCACATTAGCATATTCTGTATTGACAATACAAATGGTAGACATCAGCCCACTCTATGATAATTCAGACTCCTTTCAGGGTATTGAAAGTGAAAGGTCCCCCAGCTCTGTTTTTGCTAGGTGACCAATGTAGTGATTGAACTTATAATTTAGAAACACTCACTCACTTGGAAGTTTACAGAAATTGGGAATTGGAAATTGTCTCTCAGTTAGGCTAGTTAGCTAGATAGACAGATAAAGGGCATACAGAGGTTGCACACTGCTCAACAATACAGCTATACCTAGACTAGCAAGTTATACAATTATACATTTTCTTTGCCCACTGCCACCTTCCTGATTAAATGAGTTCATTTTTGATCACTAAAACCCCAGAAAAACAGATTTTCTTTGTGTCAAATAAAAGTAATCTTCCTTTGTCCAATTTAACTCTGAAAAATTAATTTTTCGGAAGAACTAAATTGTTGGCACAAGATCTAGAGAACATAGACACTATCTTACCATCTTACCATCTTAAGCAGGACAGCACTTGTTTGTAGATATGTATCATGAAATGGTTATAGACCTAAAACTCAAAGAAACTAAGGGCAAGCTTTGCCTCAGACCCGTAATATTTTTGTGCTTCTTAGTTCCTCTTCAGTTCCTTTGTCTCTCTTGTCTATATGAACTATAAAATAGCCCCTGATCCCAGGGGAGGAAGAGAGATCCCCCATTCTCCCCCTCCCCCCCCGACCCTGGTAACTCCTCATATCCCACCAAATCCTCCTAGACCCCACCAATCTCTCCATGGACACCACTTGCCCCCCAGTCCCACCAAACCCCCCAACCCCCTCTGTAAACCCCACTAGGCCCCCAACCCCTCAAGGACCCTACTTGCCTCCCTGATCCCCATCCACCAGACACTTATCCTCCCTATCCTGACTTACCTTAGATCAGGTGGCCATTTTAAACTCAATTTAACCTTCCCATAACCTCCCTAAATGTCTGTACATACCCTAAGAGAGAATTGAAGTGCTACCTTCAGCAGAAAACTTGCACAATATGTTCAGGAGGTACAATAAGAAGAGTCTGTCTTAGAAAAGAGTCAGTTATCTTCTTCAAACCACTAGCATGATCTACAGTAGACATATATCTAACACCTTGCACCACTGTGGCCCCCAAAACTGATAATACTAATGCAAATAGGTTGTAGGCAGCCAGCAGCATTTTCAACCTCAATGGAAGTAAGGGTAGAATGTTTTAGGAGAAAAGGCCAATGAAGATTTCCCCTGTGAGAAATGTACTTGGGGCTTGTTCACACTGCAGAGCCTCTGCTGCTATAGCTGTCAGGAAAATGCCTTGGTGACTGTTGCAAGAGAAGTCTGCACCTTCCAACTCCATTCTTGGGTTTAAATTAGCCAATCTCTGTGACTAACCTTCAAACTTCTTCAAACCCAGAGACTCCTACTTGAATAGAAATGTCTACTCCTATTAGACACATGCAACAGAGCTGAGGAGGATTTTTTTTCTTGTCTCTGGATCCTTTTTGAGATTTCATAAATGTTTCCAATCTATATCAGGAGCTGAGACCTTGCAAAGTCTCTCTCACACACATGGACACACACACACAGAAGGACCAAGACACCACCTCCAGATAACCAAGAGCATGATTTGGTCATGACTCGTGATCCATATACAAAGGTGACTGGCAGAACAGGGACCTAAACACAGATATGCCACAACCCAGGTGATGGCCCCAACCTCTGGCCTCTAGGCTAGAGACAGACATTACACATGAACTAGTTTAAGTGATCAGAAACTGGTTTAAACCTGTAACAGAACAGATGTTCAGTGTAAATAAACCAGTTTGAAAATGGCTAAAACCAGTTTCAGATAAACCTGGTTGCATGTAGTATCAGACTTAACTGATTTGGCTCAAATCGGTATATGCAATGTCTGTCCTAGACCCCTTGCTGGTTTAAATTAAATCAGACTCCCTCAGCATCCTGGCATGCTCTCTGAGCGGGGCTCCCTGCTCCACAGCAGGGCTGGCACCTCCCCTCTTCTCCCTGGCCAGAGCTCCGGCAGACTTGCAGGCACAGAGTGCCCACATGGTTTCTCCCTGCTAAGCAGGGATTATTGTCCCCTCCTCTCTGCCTTATGCAGACACCTCAGCATTAGCTAGCAGACCACGTGCTGGCTATGGTCTTTGCTGTGGTAGATGACAGGCAGACAGGCTTTTTGGAACTAGCCAACAGGTACTTTAATGTCCTTCCTTGGAATAGCTGTTTAAGAAGAACTCCATTAATAATGGAGAGAGGCTTTGTTTTCTTAATGGGTTGATAAACCCTGAGTTAGGGATGATAAACATTCCCTGCTGGGCTGCTGCGGGGCCTGGGGAGAATAATCAGAGCGTCCTGCCGGGGCCTGGCCATGCCACCTCAGCTCAGCCCTGTGGAGGCAAAAGGAGAGCTGCTCTAGCACCCCTAGCTTCTAGCCTGAGCCATTGCAAGCATGTGCCTGAATTTCTAGGATGTCTGTCTGGTTACAAAATGGATTTAGCATAGCCAGGTTAAACTAACCTGCAAAGATTGAATCAATTGAATCAAGTACAGAAAGGACAATATGGAGAAGAAAGGGGGAGGGGTTGCACTCTACGTCAATGAGCAATATACATCGACCCTCACCAAGACAGAATCGAAGGATGAGAAAGTAGAAGGATTGTGGGTTACGTTACATGGGGGACAAGAAGAAAGGGATTTGGTGGTAGGGGTCTGCTACAGACCCCCCACACCAAGGGGAAGAACTAGATTTGGGGCTCCTGAGGCAGCTCTTGGAGACCATAAAAACTAAGGAGGCTGTAGTCATGGGGGACCTAAACTACCCAGACATCTGCTGAGAGACACAGACAGCAAAGTCGCACTGTTCACACAGGTTCCTAACCTATGTACAGGACCTCCACCTAATGCAGGAGGTACATGGTCCCACTAGGGGGAATGCCTTACTGGACCTGGTATTGGCAACGGGGGATGATATGGTAGGGTACCTACAGATCAGTGGTCATCTGGGGGACAGTGATCACCAAATAATAGAATTCTTCATAAGACGTCGAGTGGGTAAGGTAACTAGTCAGGTGAAAATGCTAGACTTTAGGAAAGCTGATTTCAATGAACTCAGGCAATTAGTCAAGGACGCACTGCAGAGTAGGAGTTTTGAGGAGATGGGAGCCCAGGAAAGGCGGCTGTGCCTTAAGGAAATGATCCTTCAGGCACAGAGGGAGATGATCCCGATGTGAGGAAAAGAGGCAAAGGGGCCAGGAGGCTTCCTTAGCTGACCAGAGAAATCCAGAGCAGCCTACAGGCCAAAAGGGGGGCACATAAAAAGTAGAAACAGGGAGACATTACCAAAGAGGAATATACCTCCTCTGCTTGTGCTTGTAGGGAGGCAGTTAGATGGGCCAAAGCTACCATGGAGCTGAGGATGGCATCCCAAGTAAAGAATAACAACGAATTGTTTTTTAGATATATAGGGAGTAAAAAGAAGGCCCAGGGAGGAATAGGACCCCCTACTAAATGGGCAGAAGCAATTGGTGACAGACAGCAGGACTGGAAAAGGGCCAATATGGTCCCCATTTTCAAGAAGGGGAAGAAGGAGGACCCGGGCAATGATAGGCCAGTCAGTTTTCACCTCCATCCTTGGCAAAGTTTTTGAAAAAATTATCAACGCTCACACTTGCGAGAGCCCGGCAGGACAAATTATGCTGAGGGGAAACCAGCATGGGTTTGTAGCAGGCAGATCGTGCCTGACTAATCTAGTCTCTTTTTATGACCAGGTTACAAAACGCCTGGACACAGGAGGTGGGGCGGATGTCATATACTTAGACTTCAGGAAGGCCTTCGATACTGTATCCGACCCCATACTGGTGAACAAGTTAAGAGGCTGTGACTTGGATGACTACACAGTCCAGTGGGTGGCAAATTGGCTAGAGGGTCGCACCCAGAGAGTGGTGGTGGATGGGTCAGTTTCAACATGGAAGGGTGTGGGCAGTGGGGTCCTGCAGGGTTTGGTCCTGGGACTGATACTCTTCAATGTCTTTATCAGCAACTTGGACAAGGGAGTGAAGTGTACTCTGTCCAAGTTTGCAGATGACACAAAGCTATGGTGAGAAGTGGACACATTGGAGGGCAGGGAACAGCTACAAGCAGACCTGGACGGGTTGGACAAATGGGCAGAAAACAACAGAATGCAGTTCAACAAGGAGA
>JAGPOW010003648.1:18649515-18680809 GCA_030014935.1 Caiman crocodilus | reverse complement strand
AAGTAAGTCCAGAGCCTTGGATGGTGGCAGCGGAAACCCCAGGCTAGCGGGTGTGCTCCAGGGAAGGGGTCGGCCGGATGGAGGCACCCCAAGGGAGGCGCTAGGAGCCTGGAAGGTGGTCGGGCACAGGGAGGTGGGCGGCTCAACGCGGGAGCGCCCCCTCCTGACCCACCACACTAACTACATCAACTAGATGGAAGGTAGTACCTCAGTACTTTTGAGGATTTGAGTTCTCACATTCCAGGGAACTCTCCAACAGTCCCCCAGTGTGGCAAAACCCTATTATCCACAGCTGCCTAACCCAACCAGTTGTTCCAGTCTTTGAAATCCATTTCCATATTTCTCCTGTAATCCCAGTTGCAAAAGCAATGTAACCTCTTGAAATTGGATAACCTCTTGAAATTGGATAAGTGGGGGAGAAATGGCAAAGTATGAAAATCAAGAGTATGGATGAATTCAGTTTCCATTATTTCCCATACAATGTGATACAGAGACTCATTGGTTACAGCCAGTGGCACTGTCAGAGGCATGCATCATTTTGAAAAATTCTACCTTTTCTAATAGAAATTCCACAAAGACAGCAAATATCATTGAAAATGGTGGAATATTTCAAAGCAGTAGAACTTTTTCATGTAGGCCCTGTTATGAGAGCATAATCTAACACTAAGATCATGATTCTTCCTGCACCTATTGCCGCCATTTTTCCTGGGCATAAAACACTAGCTAAAACATAATGATTATATTTTTTTGCCAAATAGGAATGACTGCAAAAGGTCAAGATAGGGCAGAATCAGGCCAACACTGTTACTTCTCTCTTCTGACATATCTACAAGGACAAGAAAAAAAGAAGAGGAACCTACTCTGAGGATTTTTGGCGGGAAAGTATGAACTTTGAGCCTTCGTACAGTTAATGGTATCTTATAGTAAACACATAAATTAAAGGAAAAGAGAACTAAATAGGTTCAGTTTTAAGGAACTAAAACTGAAGTCTGCTAAACAATATTAAAGATTAAAAATGAGAAGGAAGAGATGAAAACTAGTGAGTGACTAATTTCCTTTCTGGAGGCTTATTTCTGAATAGGAACTTAAGCAATCAAGTTCACATTGATGGGGTAGGGGTTCAACTACCCCAACATGATTTAGCATATTGGAGATGAAGTGCAAACTAAACTACCAACACCTTACATTGCATTAATCTTACAGGCTACTGAAATTATAACTAAACTCCTGAACACTGCAAATTCCAGTCAAGAAGAACAGTCGGATCACAAACTGCTAGCCAGGTGATATTGTTTGGTTAAGGGCAAAGGATTTCAGGATTGGGCACAACAATAGCAAAAGTTATAAGCAAAGCGTGCAAACAGAGGTGTCCAAAGTTAGGCACTAACATTATCCTATAAAGTGGCTTTGTTCGAGAAGATACTAAGCAGCTACAACTCCCATTTATTTTACCGCAGCTACTCAACACTTCTGAAAACTGGACTGGTTTTATTTAGCTGTTCTGGTATGATTTGAAAGGTATGTCTGTAACGAAGTGACTGCAATATATTAAAAGACATACTAGGTTTGCTACCTTTATGGAACTGTCTAAAGGAACAATAACTTACTACAGTATATTGAACTGACTGTAGCATTTTCCATCGAGTTTATTATTGTCTGTGAGATTCTACAGGTTTCTTTGAAATTCTATAAAAATGAGTTTATTCTCTATTGAACATGGTGGGTTTTTTAGAGTAATTCTATTTGATTTCTAGTGAAACCTGCTTGTTTTATCTCTAATAGACCTGAAGGAAAAATCTTACCAAATTTATCACTGAAATGTTATCTGCTTTATGTGTTCATGTCAATCTAACAGTTGTGACAAGTTTACATTGTAGCACATTCCCACCCAGAGAAAATGATGGTAATCTGAGGTTGATCCGGGGGAGGGAGGGTGCACTGAGGCACCTGCACCCCTTTGATTCCTGCTCCACCCAAAATTTAAAACCAACTGCCTGGCAGTGGCAGCAGTGAGGGAGTTATTTGACTTCACGACTCATTATCATCTACCTAAACCCTTCTAAACTTTTTATTCCATAGGTGTTAACGATCCTCTCTTCCTTTTAATGGTCTTGATAGTCCACCAATCAAGCTACCCTTTCTTTTGTAATTCTGCTGTCTGTTAGGTGCTCATGGTAATGAAGCTCCTCTTTCATAGCCCTGCAGATTATTTTTAACTCATTCCAATTAAGTTATATTTGTTTTACTTCAGTCTTAAACTGAATCATACAACCATAGGCCCCCAGAATATTAATAAAGCTTCTAGTTATTTTTAACTAGAGAAAAATATGCATTGTTTTATACATGATGACGCACCTCACCCTGTGCCCCCCTCTTTTCAAAATTCTAGATCCTCCCATGATGGTAACGCATGTTTCTGGCCATAAGCAGACGGGCTGCATGGGAAGAAGTAAAACTGGTGAAAGGGAGAGCTTTCAGAATGTAATAGATGTCTCTCAAAGCCACGGTCAAATGCAATTTATCATTCACCAGCTGAATTAAAACAACACCGGCAATAGTCAGTCACAAAGATGTGCCATGTCTAAGTGAATAATTTAGCAAAAGTATTAGTTGATGAGGTAAGAAAGCTTCCTGTGGCTTAAGAGGCATGAGTCTGAGGCCCTCAGGCTGCAAGACACCTCCAGTTCACAAAGCTATAAATAGATAGCCACTAATTCAGCTTGGGGAGCCAGAGGCAGTTGGATGTGATGCTAATCACCACATTCCTTGGGTGTCTTAGCTGTGCCAGCCTGTTAGGTGGTTTGACTTTGACAGTAATTCCAGGCCGTTATAGTCAGCAGATGCATACTTGGAATTAGCGAAAGATGCAATAATGAATCTAGGTGCATGAGACACATTATTACCTGTTTAACTGGAGAATGCATACCTTATAAATATAAGAGTAATTCAGCCTTGACATAGTGTACTACAGAATAATGCATATAATGTGAACACTCTTCTTCAGTGAAATTGCACAAGTTACAAGCAGACCACACTGTTGCACAAATTACATTAGGGTGCAATGTTGCAACTGAGTCTCACATTTGGTTTGCATAAATGTTATTACATGTTTTTTAGACCATGCAGGTTACTCAGTGGCATTTTGAACAAACATCTTTGTAGCAGAGCTCTTTCTTGCCTTGTTTAAAAGTAGCATGACTCCATGAGATATCTCACAGAAATCTCAGTGCATTGGAAAAGACTCTCTCTGAGATAATTATGGGGAGTCTTGATGTCAGTACCAAATAAGGCGTGGTTTGTGACTGAAAGACCACACACTGCCATTGTTTTCAGAGAGAAACATTCCCAAAGTAACATCTTAATCATCTTACAAATGAGAGAAAAGGTAAAGCCAAAACAAATCTTTAAAAGGAAGTTGGAGAGGAGAGAGGTTCTGAAAAAGTAAACATTGTGATCTGATTAGTAACCTCAGTCAAGAGTTAATGAACTAGAAAATAGCCTCAAAGCATTGCCAATAGCAATTATTTTTATACCATATATTATCATTGTCTATTTCCAGTTATATCACATCTGGTACCAAACACAACATATGCAACATAGGTCTAGAAAAAGCCTCCTGGGCCATCAAGTCCAGTCTCCAGAGTTTGTAGGCAATACTTTGTCCAAAGGGTCCATTAGAAATCCACTCTGTCCCTCCCCACCTACCACAGTTACAAGGCAGCTTCTCTTCCTAAAAAGTGGACCACCAGAAATGCACACATGTTGACTTTTATTTCAGTAGAGGAAAGATACAAAGCCATAGCTTCACCTCTGCTCGAGTTCCAGGTAGCGGGAGAAAGGGAACCAATCTTCCCAGCAAAACATGGAACAGCCTCTGGGATTCCGTAATCTCTGCCAGTTCGAATCTTTTCTCGAAGTGTGGTAATTCTGGTTGATGATCACTACAGTGCAGTGCACTCCAGCCATGCTCTCTCCCATTCCCTGCAAAGCCTTTTCAAAAGAAAAATAGCATTCTTATTTGCCAGAAGACTGCAAATACCCAGGAGCAGGTGGAAGTATTCTGTTCCATACAGAGCATTTACTTTTTCAAAGGTCCCAGAGGGCAATCCTATTTTAAAATGGTGACAGCAATGCAAAGATGGAGAGTTTACATCAGACACTCAAACAGCCACAGTTACTAATAGCAACAAAATAGTGATGGCAATCTAATTTGGCCACCGTCATTTCTCATTTGCCATCTTGATTTTCTTAGAACATTTTGTTTTGCTACACATGCGTGCATATGTGTGTATATGCATGCATGTGCACATGCAGGTGTGTATATATGTGCATCCATGTGTTTGTGCCTGTATGGGGGCACAGGCATGCACAAGTACATGGAGCACAACAGGCCACAGCAAATAAATAACTAAAAGTGCTGGGCCAAATTTACCTGGAGGAAGTTTGAATGAAGTCAGTGAAGTTATGTCCAAAATAAACTTGCCTCAGCCCTCCATTTGTTTGAAAGGCAGGACTGAGGGAGAGAGTGCACGCTCAGTGATCATGGTGGTGAGAGTTTTTCATGACAGTCTTGCTTGTAACCCAAGAAAGAGAAGCCACACCTTAATCTACCAAACCTCAAAACTGAGCTAAAGAATAATCACTCCTAGGCTAATAAAATAACTCAGTAGAAAGCTGTTAGCCAATCTATTGTGATAACTAGTATGAAATTAATTGTAATAATGATTTTGAGGATATAGTCACCTGCTGTTCATACTGGAGGTCATCTGCCATGGTTATTCCTTACTTTAGTATACTTCCAGCAATAGTTTAGGAAGGGGTGGCTTACCTCAGGTTAAGAACCAAGATTTTGCCCAATCACCAACTTCCTGAGCCGAGGGTTTCTTTTCTTGTTTTTATTATCATGAACCACAAATTTCACAATGAAATGTGTTTACAAACTCATATCAGACATGTCCAAAGGCCCATGAAAATTTTCAAACCTTTTGAGTGAAAGTGAGACAATGTGTATGTGAGAATCAGAAGCAAGGTGCAATTTGACATGGACACTGGCTTATGTCTGAATTCCACTGATTTTTATTTTGAGATTTTGAATCCGTCTGATGCTGAATTCAAAGCAAAACTCAAGATGTAGAGTTTGGAAAGGCACCAACCCACATACACCAGAATCTAAAGGAAATATTTGCATGAATCCTTGAAAAGCAAAACCAAGATTCACACTTCTCTGGTTTCAATATGCATAAACAGTACTGCCTATCCTGCAGAACAACTGAGATTGGCAAAAAGCGGTGCCTAGGCTTCTGCTACCAAAATGGGTGAGGAACTGAAGCTGAATAAGAACTCAAACTTGTGGCTATAGCAAAAAACAGCTAAGTAGTTTCTCATTGCATTGCATTTAGAATTAGAACTAGCAACATAGCCCTTCAGCTAAGGACTGGATCCTATTCCAGGTGGAATTTTGCTACCAAACATTTATGGTCCAAGGTACATTGGTATCCTATATAATGAAGCAAGTAGGCTTCTCTGACACTCCTCTGTGCTTCTTTTCCCCTTTCAGCTTATCTGGTCATCCACCTATGTTATTTCTTCTTAAATTAAAGGGCTTTTGTATCTCAGTTACAAGGAGCAGTCATCTAAAATTTCCAGAATCCTTTTTGCTGGCTGTAGCTGTGATTCTGAAGTATCTCTGGGACACAAAAGCCAGCCACTGAAAACAACTAAAGAGCAACAAGAACACTGTTTTGAATGAAAACTACATGGGCAGGACTTCCATACTCCACGCAGGGCAGTCTGGAACTATTATACAGCTGCTGATTGAAATCCCAGTGAAAAATACTGGAGCTGCCAATTTATCTTAAGTTGTTGGAGGAATAAAGTGAATGCAAATAATACTGCATACCAGCAAGATGTCATTGGAATGGCACCTAAAACACTTTTTCCCCAGATAAATATTTGCAAGTTTATGTTTTAGCTATAACCTCTTCCTGTGCAACTGCAAAACAATGTAGAGAACTGTAGTGAACTCACCCTTCAGTTTGATCCTAATATGTGATTAGGGTTAAAATCTGCAGCATATGGGTGGAGAAAATTGAGTGGAGAGGGGCGTTTTGCAAAAATAGGGTTGGCCTGGATCTATAGCCTACTTCATCTAAACTGCTGGTGTTCATTAGCAGCAGAGGCTGTTTCAGTTAAAGGCTCTGAGGTTCTAAACCATTTCAGGTAGAACAGAGATTGATCCATCTGTGACTACCCCCAACATCATGCCTTAGATTTATGTCTCACATATACTAGAGAACAGAATGAGATTAGAGATAAATTTAAAAAAAAAACCAAAGAGTTTGATTCGTCCAGTTCAGCTACAACAAAATTGTGCTCTGTGAATCTCCTGTCAAGTCTGGCAGTGAAGCACCATAGTTTCCAATAAAATAAAATAAAGCAACCTCCATCTTTGGTTTTAACAGTCCCCTTTATTTTGGTAAAAGGTTCTTTTTTCCCCTGGAAGAAAATAATTGTGCCAGTGAGACAAAACTGGAATACATTTCCACATTAAGAGGCAATGATGTAGAACTTGGCTCTTTCTGATGGATTATATATGGGCTTGAAAGACCTAAGTGCCTTCGTAGCATCCTGTTATATGAATTGTCACAGCTAAACTTATGTAGTTTTCTCATTAGTAAGACATCAGAACAAAAGCAGGTTCACCCACAGCCTAATCTATAAAAACATCAGCCTGAACATTTGTGAAAGACCTATTGAAATAAACAAGAGCTAGCCATGGTTGGGATTTTCCCATTTGTGGTTTGCTAAGGGAAGAAAAACAGACACTTCCCTGAAAGAAACCTTAGCAGCTGATTATTTGATTCATCACTCTTCTGTTTACCACTAGTCTCCACATACTTTCTTTTCCCAGATGATGCTCCTTTTCATTGTCACTATCTCAGGTCCTTCACGTACAGCATTATCAGTAATTTGAGAGCTGCAGAAAAGTGGCCATGCCTATCAAAGTGACCATGAAAAAAAGATCTGTTAAAAAGTTGTTCTGTTTGGTTGGCTGAAAACATTTGGAAGTCTTATCACTTGAGCCTGCTTTGACAAAACATTTGAGAATGCACTGCAGGATTAACCATGGATGGGCAAGCTTCCTGCTGCATTAGTTCATCATGTACCATAGTATAGAGCAACTGTCACACACTTTTGTCCCGGCACTCCGACCTTGTTCACACACACATAGAATATAGCATTACACTAAAAGCAGTGGCACAAGCTTTTCTTATAATGTCAGTATAAAAGTGCATAATCATTTACATCTGGGAAGGCAGTTAAGCTACACCAGCATGAAAGTATTGCGTGTGTGTAAATTTGGGTTAAGGAAGGGTGCAAATGTAAAGCCCTATACCTCTTCCTGAATAACTCCATGTGTGGACACACTTATTCTGGAATATGAGTATTCACACTTACAGTTAATCAGGAATAGCTAACCGGGAACCATTCCACAGAGATAATTCCATGTGTAGACAAGTCATCAGGCACCTTTATATCACTTACGTAGCCTCATAAAAATATAAGGCTAGAAAGGACCTCAGGAGCTTACCTAGTCCTCCTCCCTGTTCAAGGCAGAATCATTCCCATTAAAACTGTTCTTTACAAATGTTTGTCCATCCTGTACTTAAAAGCTTCCGGTGACAGCAATTCTACAACCTTTCTAGATAACTTGTTCCAGTACATAACCACATCCAGGATTAGAATGTTCTTAGTATTTATCCTAAATCTACTTTCTTGCAGTTTAAGTCCATGACTTATTTCCCTGTCTTCTGTGGTTGTGGAGAACAAATCATCATCATCCTCTTTGTAACAACGTATTTTGTATTTGAAGACTCATCAAATCCCCCTTCAGTCTTCTCTTCTGCAGACTAAATAATTCCAGTTCTGCCAACCTTTCCTTGTATGCAATGTTTTGTATGTACACCTCTAATCCTTTTCCTTCCTCTCCTCTGGACTCTTTTCAGTGTGCACACATTTTTCTTGAAGTGTTGCACCCAAAACTGGACACTGTACTGTGGGTGATGCCCCACTGAGTGCTGAACAGAATGGAAGAATCACTTCTCATGAATTCTATGCAGCACATCCATTAATACAGCTCAGAATGCTACTAGTCTTTCTTTTTGTCCCCTAGCAATAAATAGCACACTGTTAACTCATACTCACCTTGTGACCAGCTATAACCCCCAGCTCATTTTCTGCAGTACTGCAGCCTAATCAGCCACTTCCTAGTTTGTATCTATGCATTTGATTTAAATTTTGTTCTAAATGCTGGACTTGGCACTTGTCCTTATTTGGTTTCATCCTACGTACTTCAGACTATTTTTTCAGCTTCCCAGGCTCATTCTGAGTCCTAATCTTATTCTTTAAAGTGTTTACTACCCTATCCAGTAAGTTGACACCTGCAGACTTACACTCAGTTCCATCCTCCAAGTCATTAAGGAGGATATTGAACAGTTCTGGACCCAGGACAAACCCCTGGAAAGACCTATTTGATAAAAAACCTATTTGATACTTCCTTCCAGCATGACTTTTCAGTTATTGATGACTAATGTTATGTATAGTGTTATCCAACCAGTCATGCACCCAGCCATAGTAGTTTCATATAATTGGATTAATTCTAGGAGTTGTACCAGTATATGATGGTAAATCAAAATCCTACCCTAAGAGATACAGAGATACTATTCTCAGTACTGTATGTAAACTATGTCTAAGCTCTCCAAGATTTAAATTTATATCTGTGTTGAAGTCATAGAGGAAGTTTTTTTTAGCCTGAACCTATTACCTTTAGTGTGCAAGAGGAGCTTTGGCAACTGCTACTGCATCACTTTTTACAGGCTCGGTGAGCCAGCTGTGAAACTACTACTGCCACTATATTCAAGGGCAGTTCACATTGTGAGCCCCCTTCTTCCTTTGTCCACCTGGTGCTGAATGAAAGATCATCCTTGTAGCAGCTGTCCTGGATCTCATGGACATGTGCAGGGGTTCTGCAGAGCTGAATAAAAGTCAAGACTGCATAATTTAATGCTGCCTTTTCATGACCATGATCCTGTTAATTGTATGTGACCATATCACAGCTTCACAGAAACATATCTTTTTTTAAGACACCTGCTCTTCAGAAGGAGGTTGTCTGCTTACAGTGAAAGAAGCTACTTTTAAATCATTTCTGCCTGAATTGAGTGCTCATGAAATACACCATATGGACATCTCTGGAAACTGAAGGAGGTAATTAGGAATGTTAAGTACGTACTCACATTGTCTAGTATTTTACACATTCCCACCCCAAACTATGGCCATAGTTTCCTAGGGACTGATCATCTGGGGATATTATTACATAGAGATATAGCAATCTGTGTTAACACATCGATGAAGTGCCAACAATCTGCCAGCCACAGTGACAAATATTGCTGCTCGGACACTCAAAGCCTTATAATGCACATATGTCTGAATGCATAGTGTTTAGCCTACAGACCAAGTTTGGCAAAACATTCCGTACACTAAATTCCCATCAACTTTAGGAGGCATCTGGTGCATAGAGTATTTTCAGAATGACTCTTTCTGGGTCATCTAGTGATTACAGCAAGAGACTAGACACCAACAAACCTAAGTTCTAATTCAGCTCTGCCAATTAGTTACAAAGGCCAGTTCTTCAAAGATATTTAGGTATCTAACTGCCATTGATTCCATATGGGTATTAGCAGGTTTTAGGAAATTATATCTGTAGTTTGGGTGTGGTTTCTGTTTACAAAAATTAGCCACTTCAAATGCAAACTAAACTAAATGGGCATGCAACTACCTTTGAGGAACTAGACCTAAGCGACCTTGAAATAGGATCTTAGAAAAAGAGTCAAAAAGGGGCTTAGGCATAGAAGCACTGACTGTTCAAGCCCCTGAAAAGTGGGCACTAGGGCTGTGCAAAGCTTCAGTCCCTAATTTGATGTGGCGGAGATTCAACCCAATTCAGTGGCCAAATCTCTGAATCCAAACCAAATCAGAGGACCCTTTAATTTCTCCAAATCAAATCAGAACCCTCTGAATTGATTCCGAGAGATTCAGAAAGATTCGAGTATTCAGAGAGAGACACAGCTTTTAATGTTTTTTCTATATACCTCTAGGTAGCAGGTGGCTCATGAATGCTGCAGTGCTGGGGCAGATGGAGCATCCCACGGGAGCACAGGGGGGTCCCCAGTGTACTCAGCAGCAGACCAGAAGTGGACCAGAAGCACTTCCGGTTCACTGAGGAGAATGCATGGGGGCTTCCCTGCACCCTCCCAGCTCAGCGACTGGTGCCTCCTGGGTCTGGGGAGGCACCCAGGGTCCCCCCATAGCCAGTCGCTGAGCATATAGAAGGACCCTTCCCGCACTCCTGTGGGACACTCCATCTGCCCCAGCATCGCAGTGTTCACAGGCTATGCTGGTACCTTGAGCTATGTAGAAAAAAGCATTTAAAGCTGTGTCTGTGTCCCAATTACTGATTCTCTGAATCAGCATCAAATCTTGAGATTCAGATTCGGCCTAATTGAATCAGGGACAGTGATCCAAATCAATAAATTGAATTACTGTCCCTGATTCAGGCCAAATCCAAATTGAATAGGGCTCACTTTGCACACCCCTAGTGGGCACCCTGCTCCAGGACTAAGTAGGCAGCTGTGTTAGGGAGCTAATAGGGCTGGAGGGCACCTGGTATCCCACCCTTCAACTAGACTTAGACTGCACTACTTATGTCAGGCACTTAGGCTGCAGCCCTGAGTTAGGTGTCCATTCATGGCTGGGATTCACAGCTCCTAATCCACACCTAGACTTCAGTGCCAAATCTGTCCCTGCATGAAGGAGTGACTAGGGAGCTCTAGTCTTTTAAAACACAGCTGTCATCAGCTGCCTACTTTCTTTTTACTAGCCTACTGGTTATAGCAGTCACCCAGGAATGGGGAGACACGGGCTTTCAGCTCTCCTCAGCCTGAAGTCACTCTCCACCCCCTTTTTATGCCCCCATGAATTAGGTTTTCTTGGCTGCGGAGCGGCCCAGCTTCAACAGGAGAGGACACAAAGCAGGGGAGGTAAGCTTCTGCATGCTAGCTTTCACTGACTGTGACATAACAGCATGCACATGGCAGTTACCATGGAGTAGCGGATGAGCTGTAAATCCTGATCCTCTTTATCTCACAGTGACTATTCATGTGCCCATGGCCTGAGACACACAAATTAAGTGGCTTCCCCAAGGCCACAGAAGAACAGTGTTAAACTCAACTTATTACACAGAGGTCCTTCTGTTAAGGTAAAAAAGAAGCAGCTTTCACATCAATCTCTTGACTTTTCTTTGGCTAAATTCAAATCGCTTGTTTAAATAAGTTTGACATAAACATATTTGCTTATTGATGCCATTAATAAATGTAGAGATCCTATTTATAAAAACAGCAACACATTTAAACATCTGATTTACCTTTTGCTTTTGACTCAGTGTGCTTATCTTTTGAGTTTTCCTCAGATTGTCTAATAGATTTCACATAGATTTGTAATCAGTGTCCAGCTGATGTCAATTTTAGGTTCTCTAGCACAATCCCAATATTTCAAAGTTTGGGGTTGCTTATAAATAGCTTGTAGCTTTTAGAAAAGAATGCACAGTTTGGCTCAAAAAGCCTAAATATAAGGTTACATTTGATGTCACACTATCCCTTTAGCTGCAAAAATGTAGGGTATGCTGCTAAGGTGGTCATATGACAGAGTGCCCCAAATGCCCTTTAAAAAGTTCATCTGTACACACTACATGGCAGCATGCTTTTCACACATCCCACCTGATGATAATGACACAACACGGAACGTTTACCTATTACACACCTCATCTTTTCCGTACAAAATATCTGTCAGGGGTTTTTTTTTCTTACAGGGAAAAAAAACAGCAGTACTAGCCCTAAAAGGAAAGAGGAAGCCTAAATTTTGAAGCCTCTATAAGAAAGTCTCTATATGCTACTGCCCATGACGCTTCTTCCTGTCTCTTCTCTGACTTTCCACCTGCCCCCACTCTCCATTTATAATGCAGCACATGTGGGTAGGACGGGTTAGTCACCCTGTGTCTCTCCACTGGAATAGTAGCAGCAGAGTGTCATGCTGTTTCTTTTTGTCTCAACAGTTCACTTGAGGTGAAAGAACTCTGGCTGGATACAATCCTCTGGTAAGCCCTGCACTGCCTCTGAACTGAATATATACAGTCAACATTAATGTTAATGTACCACAATATATTTAGATGATCTAAAGAAATGTGTGCTGGGGGAGGATTCGCTATACTGAATGTAACTGCACAGCGGACTGAGTTATGTAGCACTGAATTTGAAAATCAGCACTGAGATTATGTTTGGTTTTGTTGTGGTGATCTAAGCTGTCAGTGTTTGTTAACTGTTCATTGAATGTTCTGAAAACCAAAAGCTTTTTCTTTTTCTAAAAAGAGAGAAAGAAAGATACAGCTCTAGCTGTTGAACTAAATGTGTTACAGACAGTCTCAATTTAACAGTGTTTTATGATGAGCTCTGAATAAAGAAATTAACTTCAAAGAAGCCCTTTTCTTTTTCAAGATAAGTTTTAAATGTTATAGGTTTGTAGTAGAGAGATAAAAGACTAGCTAAATATTACTGCCTGTAATACTTATTTCTTTGTCCATTCATTCTGTATAGGCAAACCCAAGAAGCCAAAGGAACGAGAATCAGTAAAGTTCCTTCAGCTAAATTCCTAATGAAGGTGTTAAGCAGTTGCAATGCAGTGAGTGTCATTATTGCTCCTGTTGAGTTAATATATTAATTTTTTTAAATGGAGGTTTTTAAAAATAGCATTTCTCACAGTTGATTTTCTGTTTTATTTTTTCCTTAGTCAAAAACACTAAATGTCAGTACCATGGAGGCTTTGATTGAGTGCAGATCAGAGGTAAGCAGTCAGTTAAAAATTCCTATTGTATATTGATGTGTAATTCCCCAACAGACTTGGAGTCAGATGGTCACAGAGCAAGCCCACCTGACAGAGGGGCCTGTTGACTGATACCAGCTGAGGGTCTGTATCTTGTTTGTTTAACATGTACTTAATTTTGAACCACTTCTGAAAATAGTAAACATATTTAAAGTGAATTTAGAGCAAGATGCAGAAAGAGATTGGACTTCTTTATGGATATCAAGAAGAGTAACATAT
Source organism: Caiman crocodilus (assembly GCA_030014935.1). NCBI lineage: Eukaryota > Metazoa > Chordata > Crocodylia > Alligatoridae > Caiman > Caiman crocodilus. The sequence continues at coordinate 18,667,600 of JAGPOW010003648.1, read as the reverse complement.
ATCATCACTAATGGGAACACAAGCTTGGAAGGGATAATAAAACTTGTGGTTCAGGGCATAAGCCATTCTTTAACTGCTAGAGATCAGAATGAGAACGAATTTGGGGGTTGATTAGTCCATAGCTGCATAGTGTAAGGGCCTTACAGAATCCTCAGAGAACCCTCAGAAACATTTGATACTACTCAATTTTGCAGACAAGTTGCACCTCAGTTCCCATGTTCCTTGCTGCAACCTAGATTGTCTGTTCCAAATGTCATAGAAAGATTACATGTAATTCTAGAGATAATTATTTCAATGCTTTACTGTCTTCTTCTTGTGCATAAAGTTTATTACCATCTTTTGAGTTCCAGATGTGGTCTGATTATTGTTTTTATCAGTAAGTGACAGTTTTGTAACTGATAACCATTTATTTTAGGCTGACATCAAGAAATGCCAGCTTTTGGTACCATATGAAAGTGAAGATGGGCTTTGCCATCTGATTGGTAAGTTTTGAAAAGGAATTCTCCTCGAGAAAGAAATTGTGAGCTAATTGCTCTGCACATCTTTAGCTGCTTCCTTCACTTAACAAATTTAAATATATTATATATCACTAAAATACAGGATATTGCCACCTCCTCTTACCTAAAGCTACTGTTATTGCTCTGTTGACCATAGGTGGCACTCAAGTCATTGTTCCTTGCAGTCAGATTTTGAGCCTTCACTCATGTGCTTGGGCATTACTCATGCAACTAGCCTCACAGGCTGCTTTTGTAAATATCTGTAATGGTTTTGCTGGTGTTTTAAGCAACCATGGATAAGCCCTGGGCACAGTAAAAACTGCAGATGTATTTCCTTCCATCCCTCAAAGCTTCTGACCTTATAGACTCATAGATTGTTAGGGGCTAGAAAGGACCTTGAAGATCATCAGGTCCAGCCCCCCAACTTTAGGCAGGAAGACAACAGGGTTAGGTGACCACAGCGACATGACTGTCCACATATAAACAATTATCTGCAGAATTTTTTATGGGACAGACCTGTATGTGTGTTTATCAGGAACAGGCCTGAATTTGTACGATAGGTCATGACATCTTCAGGCTGCAGTAGCATCGGAAGCAGAAAAACCAAGTTTCTTGTTGATTGATGGTATCCGTGAGAGTATCACATCATGTGACATTATTACTGATTTTAACAGTGTGCGATCAGTGACTTGTGGTGAGCCACAAAGTGCAAGTTTTGTTGAGTACTGGTTCACATAACAAAGTACCCATTTTGGAGTTGCAAGGTACCAAGTCTGCGAAGATGGCAACTTGTTTAAAAAACACTCCAATAATATAATGCAGTTGCGATATTATTTGGGGAAAAAAATAACATACAGTTCATGATGATCTTAAAATTTGCAGCATGGCACCACATGTAAGATCCAAGTTCAAATCCATTCCTGAGAGATTTCTGAACCTCAAGCAGATAAGGGCAGGGTGTGGTATTTTTATACACCAAGGCAAGTGGCTGGCTAGCAAAGTCTTATAGCAAGAGCTCTAGCTCACTGAGTCACAGCATTTGTTTTTCTAAAGCATAAGAAACACGGTTTGAAGCTGACATGAACACAAGTGGAACCTGGCTGCTGCAAAGGATTGAGACCCTGTGACATATCTCCATAGTTGTAATACAGCAAGCCAGAGACAGCATGTACAGATGATCTGAGCTACCCATTCCCAAACTGGAAAGGTCTATTCCTGTTAATGCATTAGTATTCACAGCATGATACTTGGGGAGCACTAATGCGAGAGGCATGGGCCATTGACTTCTTGAAGTGAAGGATATGAAAGAATGTTCTCATAGCCAATAATTTGTCCAACGCTGAAAAGATGGATTTCCCAAATGTGCTGTTCTACTAAAATGGACATTGGGTGGGATCAAATATAGCGGATAGAAGGAAAATTCTGACTTCTGCAGACTGTGGACCTGGCACAGACATAATTATCACACAAGCCTAAATGCTGAAAATGTCTCTGACGTCGTTTGTGCGCTCTGTGTTCCCACTCTAAATGTTCTAAGATAAGAGGAAACCGTGACATAAAAACAGGAAAGGTGGTGCCTTTGGAGGACTTGTCACAGTTTTACTTTAGAGTTTTGTTTAGAGGTTATGTTTCCTTAGGAACGCCTTAGCTATCTTTTAGTTTATTTTTGTTCTATTTAGTTTGAGCTTTCAAATGCACATTATGTATCATTTCTTCCTGCTATATGTCATCTTGTGAGTGACGTACGTATACATGTAAGAGCTTTCTTGTGTTGGCATTTTTTCCTTATTTTTGTTTTGCTTTTTTTTCCACCAGATGGTAATAAGAAAAGAAAGAAGGTTATATCATGGCCCTCCATGCTGAGATGGAGCTCCAGCATATCAGAATCCTCTGAATCAACAGAATCTGACCTAAAGATTTCTTTGTTTGGTCAGCCTCTGGCAATCATCTGTGGTGAGAATGACACACTCCCTAAACCAATTCAGGTGAGCAAGTGACTGGGTAGCATAGCCATTTTGTACTTCCTGATCGTAAAGTAAGGAATTTTAATATTGGAACTAGAACATTGGTGTGGGACCTGGGACAGTACTGGACCCAGGACAATCCCTGGAGAGCCCTACTTGAATACTTCATTTCAATTTGACTTTGGGGAGAGCTGGATTCTATTCCTGGCTCTGCTCCTAGTTTGCAGAAGGCCCGGAGGAAATCACATTTTTGTGTCATTGTACCTCAGCTTTCCCACCTGTAAAATGGGGATGATGCTACTTTCCCCTGTAACGTACTTGGAGATCTATTGATGAAAAGTACAAATAATAATGATGATAGCCATTGGGACTTTTTCTGTACTCTAAAAAAGCCTGGTACCTCATCTTCAATGAGAACTGGAGTCTTGCAAAGGGACTTGTAAAGCAACTGTTTAAATGACTACAAAGATTAAACTTCTTCCAAAAGGAAGAAAATTCATGAGTTCTAGCTGTGAAGTTCGGGAGGACAGAGAGGCTTGGTTTGACACACTACAGAGAAAGAGTTCAGGTGCAAAGTTCACACCATGGTGTAAAACTAATGCTTGTGTGAGGAAGACCAGGCTCTTTAAAGCATACCCTTTTGTAAGCAAGCACTACATAGCACTCTGCTTTACAAACAGTGTAGCTCCCAGTTAAAACATGCTTTATCTTTAATAAAACTGCTTACCTTTCCTGTGACTTGTCTTTAATAAAGTAACAGTTCCTCTTTTTTCTCTATTCATGTTTCTTGTAGGATATTCTTAATATACTATACCTTAAAGGATGTTTCACTGAAGGAATATTCAGAAAAGCTGCCAATGAAAAAGCACGCAAGGAGTTAAAGGAAGAACTGAATTCAGGCGTAGAAGTTGCCTTGGAAAGCAAAACTGTGCATCTATTAGCAGTGGTCCTTAAGGTAAACTCAGCTGATTTTAGCTCTGGCAGTCACTTTCTAATAAGAATGAGCAAATTGGGGTTGACATCCTTTGGGTCCACACATGTATGTTTCTAGCAGTAAACAGGTATACACATATCATGTAGCTAAAACTGATTAGTCTTATACTGAGTCAGTACAGGGAGACACAAACGAATCATATTTTCTTTTCTTTGCAGGATTTCCTCCGAAATATTCCACATAATCTGCTGTCATCTGAACTTTACGATGAGTGGATGACAGCCTTACAGAAGCTGAGCCATGAGGATAAAATTGAAGGAGTAAAAGAGTAAGTTTTGTAGCCAATCCCACTGATAGGGAGAGTGCATTCGTCTTAGAAATTTATAGTCTCTTTTATATGTTTGTCATTTATATAAGTTAATACATCTCCTACCATGTTTAATTTGGAGTGAAGATGGCATTAAGCCACATTTCTTCTTAGATATATTTGAAATTCTTCTTCTATATATTTGAGAGAGATTATTAGAATAATGAAGAAACAGACTTGCAATATTTTGGCAAAGCTATAGATTAAAGTGCACAGTGACTTGGAGTTGGGATTTCAGTGGGCTTTGAGTCTGGTCCTTGGAAAACAAGAGTTCTTATGAAGAAAATAGCAAACTATCAACTGTAGCTACAAGCTGATTGATATGGAATAACTTTAAAGCTACCTAACATGACTGTAGAAATTTAAATGCTAAATGTCATTGGCATTATGAAAAAACTCCAGTAATATATCTCAATTGTATGTGGCTTATCAACAATGCTCACTGATTCATTTTAAAACATAAAGTATCGTTATTTTTGCTTTCTGGTCAAGACCTTGTGGTTAGCCAGACAGTCAGCTGCTTTTGGGGATTTCTGAATGGTAGATTTGTAAAACGGTTTTATTAAAAAAAATCCTTCCTCTTTTTAGAGGAAGTTCTATCTGCATGAGCTTCATCAAAACTTGCTCAAATAAAGAAACATTGTAACCTGAATTAATTTTACATTTTTTACATTTACTTAGGGTGGCAGACAAACTACCAAGGCCAAATCTCTTCTTACTCAAGCATTTGGTCCTGGTACTTCATCGCATTAGCCAACACTCTAAGGTCAACAAGATGGATGCCAGCAATCTTGCTATTTGCATTGGTCCCAACATGCTGAATCCACAATGTAACAGTACCCTGCCACTGGCAGTCCAGAAAGAGATGAATGACAAGGTTAGTTGAGTTTCATTCCTGCACTACCCACCAGTGTTGTAATATTCCCTTTGAAGTCTGTTATCATTATTTCTTTGCAAATTCCAAAAGAGACAACACCACTAAGTATCTGAGAATCCACCCTGAACTGATGTTTGGGAATCAGCAACATGGTACAAACAATGGGTTAGCCTACGTTTCATTCTGGTGACATTCTAACTCCTTCATACAATATTCTGTGTGTGTGTGTGTGTATGTAGATAGATAGATAGATAGATAGATGATATACATACCAAGTCAAAGTGCCATGTGTGCTTTTTGAGCTTTCAGTTGAAGCTAAAGTCTTCTCAGGTATATATTGGGCTGATCAACATATCTGTGGTTTCAGGCCCCATGTTCCAAAGTGGTCCCATGGCTAATCCAATTCTGCTAGCCTTTCAGCTTTTAGCACAGTGCTTGTCAAAGATACCTTGCTACCTACTGCATTGAACTCTCTATAATGCAGTGGCTTACCTTAATGTAATAACAACCACAACTGCTACAGTTTTATATACCAAGCAGTGCTCAGCAGTGTGAAAGTGTGTTAGATATTAAACATTTCCTTTTGACCCTTTGGATTAAAAGAGATGAGTTGCATTTTAAATTGCAAAACAGGACAACAACTAATGACATTTTATGAAACTATTGGTTCAAATGCTTACTTAACAAAGAAACAAATTGTCTCATTTGCACAGGTGAAGGCATTGGTGGAATTCCTCATTGATAACTGCTTTGAAATATTTGGAAATGAAATATCTTCACTCCTCAGTCTATCACCTGATGGTTCACTGGAGTGCACAGACAGCTCTACAGGTACTGTAATGGACTGTCTGACTTCATATATTGGTCTATTAGACCCACTCTTTCAAGTTCTTGAAGCTTCATTGTATTTACCATATTAAGATTTCAGAGACAGCACAGAGATATGCTGAGTACCTGACACAATATTACAATGTTGTTTTAACTGAATGTGTTTGAAATGCTAAGGGAGCCACTTAGGTAACAGTAGCTCACAGGACTGGATTCATTCCAAATGCTAAGCACCTGCTGCTCCTGCAATTTATATAATAATAACATCACCACGCTCTGATAGAGCGGCATGGTCCTGCTGAGTGTCCTCAACTCCCAGTTAAGTTAATGGACCTGCCATCAATTCACAGGAGGGCTCAGCAACTCATAGTTTTGAGTCCATAATGATCATGAAATGCCCTCCTAGTGGTCCACATTCTGCCCTCAACTCTTGGTGTAGCTCCTGCTGAGATCACTTCATAGGGATGAGCGACATTCAGGGACAGATTATACCTGCCCCTGTACAGTAGTAAAAGAGGGAGGGGATGTCAGGAACCTTCCTCTCTATAAATTCTTTGGTAGAAATTAAGCATGAGGTTCTGCAAGGATCTTAGGTCCCTCTCATCGCTGGCAGCTCAGGAAGAGGGAATGGTGCTGTGACCCTGGCTTGCCTACTGCTGAGTGGAAAGGGATGGAAGTCCATGCTGTTCCCTTTCAAAGGGAGTTATCTTACACCAACTCCTAAATAAGTGAACCCCCTAAATTTGTCAGATAAGAACTCTTCAGCAGCTACGAGCTTATTTTCAGATGTTGTGCAATTCAATTTTTCCAGTGAAGTCAGTTTATATCCTTTGAGAATCGGGCTCCTAGGCCTGTGACTTAATAAAAATTAGCCCATCCATAAAAGTTGAGCTTATTTTCAAATAGGACTTGTCACACCATGCAAAAACTAACAAGTTCTCTTTTTCTCCCACAGAACTAATATCTACAACTCAGCAAAATGACTCTGCTTATGACAGCCCAGATCCCGAGGCTGAATGTCATTCTAGCACCTCCCAGCTTGACCTGCTCCAGCAGGTCGAAGGGAGCACAGGAAGCTTGAGTAGCAGAGAGCTACAGTGCCATCGACCATGGGGCCTACTCCCCTCTGCCTTTTCCATTGTCCCTTTTAAAAAGCTCATCAGCTCAATGGACAGACGATTCTCAGAGCCAGACATGCCCTTTGAAGGCTGGCCCGAAGGCAAAATAAGGAACCAGAAGCTGACTAGAAGTGAGGACAACTTCACCACCCAAGAGGAACAGCTGGTATTTCAGGAACCAGAACTTGAAAAGCAACTGCCAGGACATGTTTTTCCTGGAGGCCAGTATAGGAATAAAAAGCCACTAAATCTAAAAGTGAAAACCAACTTGCCATCAGACTCTCTACCCAAAACATCCTCCAGTGGTTCACTGGATAGCTCCTTATCTAATTCTGACTGTTCTGTCTTTACTAGCTCACCATTAGCTTCTCCTGCCAGCCCCAAGAGAAATGTCTTAAATAGGCCCCAGTCCTTTTCCACAAAGACTGCAGAGGAAAGCAGTACACCCGACCGAGAGATCAAAAAGCATTCCATGTCATTCTCTTTTGCAACCCGCAAAAGAGACAGCTTCAAAAAGGACTCCAAGAAGGAGAAACAGTTTTCATGCAGAAGAGTCCAAGAAAACTGTATTGATGATGACAAACCATTGCTTGCACAGCATCAACAGAGGTCACGTTTCAGGTCAGCTGATGAGGTATTTAGAGAAGTGGACCAGAAAAATCCTGGCAAACCCCCATCTTATGAAGAGGCAACAAAAAACTGCCTGGCAGCTAAAGTTCCTCCATATAGTAGCTTAACAGTTCAGACCATGAGATCAGGTATGTCAGATAAAGATTCTTTAACATCTCATTCATGTCTCAACTATAAGGAGGATACAACAGATCAGAAGGACCTCCTCAGTGACAGACTTTCTATGGTAAAGGATTTTCAGGCACAAACTGAAACCATTGACATTGCTGTTGGGATCAATGCCCGGGCAAGTTTACCTGTAACCCCTCGAGTTTATCGTCTAAGAGCCATGTCTGAATCCTATCAAAAAAACAAACAAGAATATCTGATTCGACGGTGCAGCCAGCCCATCTTTGATGTTGACCAGATCCAGTATGCTAAGGAATCCTATGTTTAGACAGTCTGTTCATTTGCAACACCACAGAATAGTTAACATTGTAAAAATGGATAGCTTGCTCATCATCCATAACACTTTAAAAGGGCCAGGAATAAGCTAGGTTGGCAGGAATACTTATTTTGTGTAAAGCTTTCCTGAAGCAAGTGTCTGCCTAACCTTAGCATGTTCTCCTAGTACTGTATATTATAATATAGAAAAAATTGTATATGTTGTACATAATATTGAGCTGAAAATCTATCCAAGAGTTGTGTGATAGACAGTGTTGTAGTTCTATACTTAAAGGTACATGTTCAAAGCTGGGAGGCTCAAAACGTATCCCAGCTTCCTTTTCTCTTATTTAGGTATATAGGCTCCATGTGGTCACTTCATAAGTTTGTTTCCTTCTAACTCAATGCTTCGCTAATTGTTACTCCTTTTTTTTTTTTCAAATGTCTTTAAAGACTGACAGTTCATCAAGATTGGAGATGTTAGAGATGGAAATGAGTTCTTCTATCATTCAGTCCTTTCCCACCCTCTGCTAAATGTTGTACTGCTCCTTATGTCCAGAAATCCTCTTGGGTTTCAGTGGCGCAAAGTGATAGGGCTTCTCCCACTTTCCTGGGGCAACTGTTTCCAGCTCTCTCAGACCCTGCTGTTAGAAAGTTGTCCTTTCTCATCAGGAAGCATTTTCTTGATTTATTCCCACAACAATAATTCTCCCTCTTTGTTGGTTATCATAGTTGCCTTATCACTTACCATTATGTAACTTCAGTCAGGGCCATGTGAATGTTGCTAAGTCCCTACATAAGGAAAAAAAGAATTCCTGCCCTGAAGCCTTGACCACCTAAATAGACAAAGCAGAGGGTGGAAGAAAAGAAAGAATATTTTCTCCATTTTAGAGTTCCTGAATAATTAAATTTAAAATGTTGTACATCAACTTCTCTGACTCAAGCCTTGTTATAACCTCTTGTTGGGTTTAATAATTAAAAAAAAAAACCTTGGCAGTGTCCTTTTAACTTTATAACTATAAAAATGACTGGAAGTGTAGTCTGTTGTCATATATATTAACTTCTATTTTGATAGCACTTAACTCTGATCTCTGGTTAAGAGCAATCTTGAACTACGAGATGAAAAACGTTTTCTAGTTTTATTCCAGCATGATTTCACTACAATAAAGCACTTTTCTGCATGACAAGGATATTTTCTTCATTGTCTTTCTCTTTTTATGAACACTTACTATCCATAGACCATGACATATGCACATAATAGGAGACTAACTGGTTACTATTTATTAATGTGTTATTACCATTACCCCTTAAAGAGATCTTTTAACTATATTCTCAGGGCCAAATTCTCTGCCAGAGAACCAAGTTACAGCAGCACAAAATAATATTACTTATAGGTCTAAGAAGAAGTCTGAAAGGGATGATTCTGCATCAGGTGGGGACTAGATAATGTGGGTATAAGATAGATGATTGGAGGGAACTTAGTCAGCAGCTTTCCAGAGCCAATTCTTCCAGTAAACCATACCATTGTTCCCAGATCTTATGGGTTCATAGCAAGCTAAAGTTTTACTTGAATCCACTGCTTCTGGAGATGAGTGGATATGTGAAACAATCAGTTTTCCTTTTTAAAAACATAATAATTTATCTTTCATGCTTACAGAGGGACATTTAAATGTTTGACCAAGCTACCACTAAAGGTTTAGAAACTAAGGAGCAAATAAAAGAACCCCAAAATGTATGATTCAAAAAATAAGTGTCATGATTTGGGTATGTGGCTGCATTGGTCTGCCTTGAGGATAGACTAAGTGACCTCCCAAGGTCCCTTCAGATTTATTTTCTAACATTTTTTTTTGGGGGGGGGCGGGGGGGATACCTGACTCTTTTTTTTTTTTTATCATTTGGGCTTGATCATATCATGAAGAAGAACTGCCTATCCCCTCTCTGCAAACCCACCAGAATACCTGGAGTGTAAACAGGCACTCACCAACCTTTCTCAGACATGCCTCTCCCCCAGGGTCACAAGGAGCTCTGCTTTTCAAGTAAGTTGTGAATTATACCTTGTTGGGCAGCAAGTAGTACTCAGTGGGCACATATACATGGAAGGTTTACTGTGGAGTTGCCTAATTAGCTCTTCAGTAAGTGTCCTGACATCTACACATGTGCTTCTACTAGGAAACTAATAAACTCTGTAGCAGGTTAATACTCGTAAATACAAGTACTATCCTGCTGCGGAGTTTTTTCATGCACAGCAATGTGTGTGGAGATGCTGAGCCAGCTGGCTGGGGCACAAGAGAGCTTCAGTGCAAAGGGGTTCCTGCTGGCTTGCCCTGCATTGAAGCACCCTTGTGCCCCAGCCAGTCACTACGCAGCATATTGAGCTGGGTCGGAGCAGCCCTGGGCAAGCAAGTCAACCTCCCAGCTGGGGGCTACTCTGACCCAGCTTAACATGCTACAGTCCCAGGCAGACTTGTAAATGTGGCACCTGGGAGCAATGAATTCCAGAACGATATGCTCCAGAGTTTATTGCTATACCCTAATATGCATATGTAGATGCACCCAGTTTGCCTCAAAATATACCTGGAGGTATGATACAATCTTCCAACATCAGAAGATGAGAGAGTTTGTACCAGACATTGAAGGGTTACTTTCCTGACCAGAGGGTGTCCCACCGTCAGGGGGACATGATGCTGTACTAGGGCAAAGAAAATTTGTCCTAATGGGGACCCAGTACTCAGGGCAAAATGAAGCTGTCCCAGACAGGGACATCTTGATAAAAGGAAAGAATTGAAAAACCCCAGCCAGGGATTTGAAATCAGAGAGGGATGGTTAGGCAGAGTCCACAAAAATCCCATCCTTTGGATCGGCTGGGAGGTTTCTTCAAAAGCAGGGAGTTTTCCCCACTCAGAGTGTGGGGGAGGAGGAGAGAAGGGTGTACACTGCAGAGAGAGGGCTGCTCGAGCCCAGCCATACTGACTGCCCCCCTTGAGCCTGCAGGAGCTGTGGTTAGCCACCAATGTGTCCAAGGTGAACTCACAGCCCCAGGACTCAAGCAGGTGCTTTGGAGAGAGTAGGCTGATCCCTCCAGGCAGCTGCCTGAGGAGCACATAAGTTTGCTTGTGGGGAAGCAAGCCCCCAGTTAGCGTGTGTGTGATTTCAGGGAGGGCTGCGCAGCTGCAGAAGCCTGGCCCAGCATATCCCAGTGCTCATACAAGGGGAGGCAAGATTCAGCAAACTAGCCTCTGTTCGTCCATGCGTGTGACCTAAAGGGAGAGGCGCAGGCTGCAGGAGTCAAACCCAGTGCACCCATGTGTTCACCCATGGGAGAAGTGTTTCTTCTTGAGCCTTCAGCCTGAGCTGCATGGCCCGACATGGGAGGACCCCAGCATGAAGGACCCAGCACAGTGCAATAGGAGGAGCTGGGGATTGTGTGTAAATTTATTGCACAAAAAGGTCATTAGTAGTGTTTGTAAATAAGTATCCAATAGCTCATGTTGTAAATATTAAGCAATTTATTAGTGCTTCAACATCTAATTATTGTTTACGCTTCTCTTTTAACCTATATCACACCTGAGAGGTTATCAACTTGTGAGCCCCGTAGCCACCCAAGTGACTATCCCTGAACCACCAATGCTCCTTTTGTGTACTGTATATAGAGTTATTTTAGTAGCAATTTATCTGTATCCACTTTAGTTATATCTTATTCTGTATACAATTCAATTGTATATAATTAAATATTTGTAAATAATTATACTGGTGGTTGCAAAGGTTTTGTAAGTGTAAAAGGGGCCCTTCTTGTTGGAAAGCCACGTGTCGGCTCCTAGGAGAGCCAAGTGAGGCTTACACTACTGGGCACCCCAGGATTCCCACACTCAGACGTGGCACATGGGTAGTCCTGTGTGCCAGGGTTACAAGATTTTTAAAGCAAGGTGTAGCAGGACCAAGTCCCTGGGGCAGCTGTGACACCCCCTAGTAGCCTCACGAATCCTATCTGGTTCTGGCTCTCTCTTTGCTCTTGCCTGTCATGTCTTTCTATTAATATTTTATTTAGGAAAAAAGGAGGCTATCCCAGGATCCTAGAGCAAGCCCTTATCTTCTTTCAAGCTACCAGTTCCTGCCAAACCCTGTCACCTCTGTTTCTTCTTCAGGCACTAATTTTGGCTCTCCTGGCCCATTTTCACCTTCCAGCACTCCAATCACCTTAATAGCTATTTGCATCCTCTGACATCCACTACAGCAGGAGCGAGCAATTATTTTGGGCGGAGGGCCGCTTACTGAGTTTTGGCAAGCCATCAAGGGCCACATGACAGGCAGCCAGGGGCAGATAAATATTAATTTTCTAAATTTTTTAGGGGCCCTGCAGGCCAGATAGAATGGTCTGGCGGGCCGCATCCGGCCCGTGAGCCGCATTTTGCCCAGCCCAGCACTACAGTCATATCTCTAGATCCCAGGTGTGGCACTTTGCCCCAAGTCAATATCAGGCAACTTCAGGCCTCTCTTCCCCTGTTGGGGCCTTGGCCTCCTCAGCCTCTGCCCCCTTCCTGGAGCTCGACCCTCTTGCTTCAGTTCACTACATCAGACTTGACTTCCAGGCTCCGTTTGTTCTAAGTTTTTGCCGCTTTCCAGGCCCTGTTGGCCTCAGGCCCACTACTGCCTCTCTCTCAGGCTTCTGCTCTGGCCCTTTTGGTCTCAGGCCTCTATTTCTTCTTCATTCTCAGCTCGTCTCAAGGGTCTTGTCTCAGTCTTCTTGGATACTGGGCCCCTGAACCTAATTGCTGCCCTTCTCAGACACTGAACTCCCAAACCTTTCTCTACTCTTCTTGTACCCTGCATCCCTGGCACTGTCTCTGCCTTTCTTGGGCATCAGGCCCCTTCGCCCTGCCTCTGCTCTCCTCAGCACTGTGTACCTCAAGCACTAGTGGGACCTCTGCCTCTCCCTATTAATCCCAAATCTGGTCCACTAGTAGTAACCTCAACAAAACGATAAGCCTACTGGCTATAATAAAAACTCTAAACATGTTGTCAGTGTAACCAAAACACTTCTCCTCCTGAGATTTAGCTCCTTGTAAGCCTTCAGTCCCTTATTCAGTCCCCATTTCTGCAGGGTTTTGGTCAGTAACTTAAGCCCCAGCTCCTTTCTTGCAACCTACAGAGCCAGACTGTCTGCTTTGGCTCAAGACTTGGATTTATATGTCTCCCAGGCACTTCCCTTTCTGGTCAGGTGACTTCCCTGGGTTAGCCATAGGTGTTCTTTAGTTGGATTTGCTGGCTTAACTCTATAGCAGCTTCCTACTGTTGCCTAGCTGCTGCAGTAGTGCCCTGCTTTCCCTGCTGGGCTCTATCCAGCTCTATTATGGCAGAGCAGTTAGCTCAGCAATAAACAGTTTCAACTTATAAACCACTTGGGACCTCCTGTTTGGAGTTTCTAGGGAGCAGACTTCCTTACCTGATGCTCTCCATGCAGTTTTTTTCTCCCTCTTGAAGTAACAGGAGCCCTAGGTTCCCTGTTATACAGGGGATCCTTTTAGGCTAGGGACAGATATTAAAAAATCCTGAGCCTGAATTGATTCAATCTTTGCAGGTTAGTCTAACCTGGCTAGGCTAAATCACTTTGTAACTGCATGGACATCCCAGAAATGCAGGCACATCCCTGCAGTGGCTCAGGCTAGACATTGGGGGGGGTGCTTGAGCTCCTTGCACAGAGCTGAGTTGGGGGGGTGTGGCCAGGCCGCAGCAGGATTAGGGAGGTGTGTTCCCCCCTCTTTGAATGATAACAGAGCATTTATCAGCACTGTTATCAGCATTTATCACCCCATCAGAAAACAAACAGCCTCCGTCATCAGTTCAAACTCTTCTTAAACAAAGAAAGAACAGAGGGACATTATCAGTTGAGCTTTGATTAGCTCCAAAAAGCCTTAAGCTGACACTGCTGTCTGCCGCAGCACAGACCATAGCCAGCATGGTTCTGCTAGCTAATGCTGAGGTGTCTGTATAAGGCAGAGGGGACAGGGATCCCTGCTTAGCAGGGAGTGGGGAGGGGAGTGGGAAAGCAAGGGGAAACCAGGCAGACATTTCTGTGCCTGCAAGTCTCTGCCAGAGTTGCAGCCAGGGAGCAGAGGGGAGGGGCCAGCCCTGCTGTGGAACAGAAAGCCCTGCCCTGCCCAGCCCAGAGAGCATGCTGGCAGAGTCTGTATTTAACTTAAACCAGCAAGGGGTCTACGACAGACATTGCATAAACCAGTTTGACCCAAATCAATTAAGTCTGATATGACATTCAACCAGGTTTATCTCAAACCAGTTTCAGCCACTTTCAAACTGGGTTATGTGCACTGAACATCTGTTCTGTTACAGGTTTAAACAAGTTTCTGGTCACTTAAACCGGTTTATGTATAATGTCTGTCCCTAGCCTTACAGGGTTTTATTATACAGACCAATGAAATAAAGACAGACCAGAGGTTTACCATTCATTAACAAAAATGGTGGGGAGAGAAAGACACCAGCAAACTGAACCATCTATTATTCCATATCTCAAATCTAAAAGTAAAAACTTTTGGTTTACATCTGATGGAACCACCCAGAGAAAGGCTGAATAGTGCCTCAATCTCAGTGCTAGTTCCTCTCCACTCTCCATCCCAGGCTCAACAGATTCCTTGTCTCAGATTTTTCCTGTCCTCCCCACCCACGTGACCATCTAACTTGGGCCTTCTGTTTGGGTAACTTCCTCTTCCATACTGCCTGAGCATTAGCAGGAAAGTCAGTGAAAACGAGAAAGAGAGACTTCCTCCTTTCATTTCTATGTCTGGCCCATCTCAGACCAAGTGGGAGTAGCCATTAGAGCAAAAGTTCAAAACAGCCCTTTGGTTCAGAGAAGGATCTTGCTTGCGGTTTTGTGAGGGGATGGTTCAGGAACTCTCTGGTCAGCACAGGGATCTATGAGAGGCACAAGCATTTTCAATGCAGCTGGAAACTTTGAAGGTTTTAGCTGCTAAACTTTGAATAATCTCAGAGCTTGTATAGACTCTCTTGGACAAATCTGGGCAGATTTTCACAGGGAGGACACTACTTTCTTAGGACACTGTCTTAGACAAATATAGTCTGTTCCAAAGCATGAAAATGTTAAAACTTCCCAAAGAAAAGATCACCAGAAATATTTAACACAGATAATACAGTGTAATTTCCCTAGCCCCATTCTCAGAAATAACTGAACTGCTTTAATTGAATTTAGGTGGGGAAGGGGTGGCACAAGGGAGAGGTAGCCTGAGGCAAATAGCTGGCATGAAAAACTTCAGGGGATCAAATTAAAGTCTGGCAAAATTATCAACAACTGAACATAGGTTTTAATAATTGAAAGTGTTGAGCAAACATATTGTGGAATGGTACTAGCTTCTCTCATAATATGGCAAAAGGCAGAGCAATAGGGGGCACCTTAGAGACTAATTGATATATCATAAGATGCCCTGCACACGTGTATTCACAGGCACTAAATAAACATTTCACATGCTCACATGCTGCAAAAACACATTTCAACAAAACCTTATGCTAACCAACTGTCTTGATTTTTGTCTGTACTTGCTAAGATGAAAAACACATATCCAGACAGCTCTGTGTGGAGCCCACAACCACTTGTTATCCTCACAACTCAATTAATGAAGGGGGAGAAGGGAGGGGGAAAAAACACTTACGTGTACATGCAAGTATCGCCTTCTCTACCAAGTAAGGTTGAAAATCAGAAATATGTAAAATCTAGTCATGACCTCACTGTGACTTGGGGTTTACCTGGAAAGAACTTTGACCTTAACCCTGCAAGCAACACTGTAAAGACAGACCTGGGACCCAGATGAAGTGCCTTGACCTCTTATTCCATCCAGGAAGAGCACACACCAACTGATGAAACTTCCTTAGCCTGATGAAGGGTTTTTGAACCCAAAAGCTTGCTTAATAACTATTCTCCATCTATTTGGGTTGGCCTAATAAAAGATGTCAAATTCACCCAAGGAACTTGTCTGCCATGACTTCAATGAGGCTTTCTGCAGCTATTAGGGTTCACCCAGGCATAGCTGAGTGCAGGATTAGGACTCTAGATGATACAATGGTGAGTGCTGTAGAAAAACAATAGATAGACAGGTCTGCATTTAATATTGTGAGCCACTCTTCTCAGCCTCGCCAAGGACATGTTACCTGATGACATCATGATTATAAGGATGTTTACTACTGTGTTTTTCCCTTCTCTCAGGAAAGGCATCACCAGCATAAAGAAGTACACCACTTCTTGCTACCTGTCCAGAAAGGGTTGTGGGGCAGGAGCACTTTTCTCTCTTTTAGCACCTCCCTCACTTGTTGTCTATGGAACAGCTTTTTTCTGGAGGCGAACAGAACCAAAGTGATAATAAGTGGACAGGTCCACTGCTGTACATGGATGGCTGATTAAGAAGTGTGTGTGTGTGTGTGTGTGTGTGTGTGTGTGTGTGTGTGTGTGTGTGTGTGTGTGTGTGTGTGTGTGTAAATTGTGACTGTCAAGGTTATGTCATAAATCTGGTATTCTTATTGCCATATGTGATCAGTTAACACTTAGCAGGAAATAGGTGCATTCAGTCCTCCCTGTTGTCACTACCAGCGTAACATTCCCATTGCTAGTCTTCCACAGCCTCCTTTCTCGCTTAGAATGGAGTCTGCTGTAGGGTCACAAGGTCATTCAGGCTTATCTAGCTTCTGTTCCCTATAATGCCCCTTTGTAGTCATCATTGCCTGTGCATCCCTACGAGGGACAGCAAGAGGGACAGTACTTCTGTAGACCAATGGCTGGCATTTAAACCACTTCAGTGTCTGACTCTTCTTGGAGCAGATGTACATAAGAAACAAATTCTATTCTCCTTAGCTCACGTAATATCCTAAACACTGCTGACCAAGTTTTATATGTGTCTGATATATCCAACCTCTTTGTCCCTAGCAACAGTGACGTGGGAGTTTCGTATTTTGATAAATATGCTTTGCTTTAAAGAATCTTACATTATGTCACTAGCCAATGACTAATTTAGAGAAGCAACTTCTGCAAGTTTTTTCTTTAATTTAGGTGATGTAAAATACATTCTCTATATCCTGAATCTGAAAATCTCTATATCCTGCATTACTAAACAGCACCAGAGTTTTACCCAGGCCTTTTATACAGGCTCTGCTATATTGGAGAAAATAACAGGCCTTGCTTGCTAGCTAGGACCCCATCTCTGACTGAATCAGAGTACTTCATCAGCCAATATCCACTCTCCTGAGCTGGGGACGGAAGTGAAATCAAGTATTTCTTCAAGATTGCTTATTAATTGAATCAACCACCCCACAACATTTTCATTATAAATGGGCCTTGGCCACTAAATTTACTTCTGTCTCCAGAACCAAGGTGGATGGTGTCACAAACCACCCCTGTGAGGGGGACCCCCCAGAGCCCCATGTTTCTCCCTACTGCACTGCCACTCATCCCATGGAACAGACCAAAGTTGTCCTGAAATAAGTCACTAACCCAGCACCTCAGTTTCTCTGCCCTTACACTGGACTCCAGAGCTGCAGAGAGGGATCTCTGCCAGCTCCAAATGACCCCCACTTTTAGGTTATGAAAAAAGAAATGACAGGTCCCCATAAGGAGACACAAGACTCAGGGACTGGAACCCAGCTGTGGAGGGTTACAGGGATAACAGCGTACCTGCTTAAGAACTGTGTTGCTCCTCCAGGTCTGAAGGAAGACCAGAGGTTTGATTTTGTGTTTGTTCTTTGCACCGGCATTTGTTGTGTTTGCTGCAGTGAGAAGTGCTCCACGTGTATAATAAATGGACAGCTTTTTATGAAGAAAATGGCTCCTGAGTCTGCCTCAGGGAGTGTCGACCCACTACAATCCTCCACCTGGTGGACAGTTAGCCTGGAATATCACCTGTCCAGAAGTCACTCCTTCCACAGGCAACCAAAAAGAAGACAAACAGCAAAATGATTTCTGATAAAAACAGGAAATGCATCAGAAACAAGTAACCATATGCTGCAATACATACAGAGATATGTCTGTTTATCTCTGTATATATTGTCTATATATACAGAGATATAATGTCTTTATATGTACATTAAATATGCTTTGGGTTGGTCTAATAAAAGATATCAAATTCACCCAAGGAACCTTGTCTGCCTTGATTTCAATGAGGCTTTCTGCAGCTATTAGGGTTCACCCAGGCATAGCTGATCCTTGTCAGCTATGCTGACAAGTACCTTGACCGTACCTTGTCACCCAGGCATAGCTTTCTCCCCCTTTATGCGGCGTTGGTCAGACCGCAGATGGAGTACTGTGTCCAGTTCTGGGTGCCGCACTTCAAGAGGGATATGGACGGCCTCAAGAGGGTCCAGAGGAGGGCCACTAGATTGATATGCGGGCAGCAGGATAGGCCTTACGAGGAGCGTCTGAGGGACCTGAACCTGTTCA
>JAGPOW010003648.1:18616283-18637114 GCA_030014935.1 Caiman crocodilus | reverse complement strand
GACTTACCTGACTTAGCGGCCGAGCATCCTCTCCTCTTCTGGCAGGCCCGTCCCCCGGCGAAGCTAGTTTAAAGCCCGCCTCACAAGATCAGCCAACCTGGAAGAAAAGAACGCTTACCCTTAGGCGATAGGTGAAGTCCATCCTCCGCCAGCTTGCTCTGCGTAGAGAAATGTGGGCTGTGATTGAAAAATCCAAAGCCCACATCATAGCACCAACCCCGAAGGCGCTGGTTTACAGCCTCGATACACGCCTCGTGTCGCTTTCCCCGTTGACTCACCGGTAGAATGGAGGAAAACACCACCTGTGCTCCAATTGACTTGAGCTGCCGTCCAAGAGTCTTAAAATCTTCCATGATTTTTGCCTCCCTCTTCACAGGCAAGGGCAGCTCCCAGACTACTGCACTGGGCAGCACAGTTTGGAGAGGAGATGAACAGCCTTCAGTGGTGAAAGAAGAGGTTAGGGATGACTTAGAAAAGCTGGATGTGTACAAATCCAGTGGGCCAGATGAGATGCACCCAAGGGGGCTGAAGGAGTTGGCTGATGTGATTGCAGAGCCATTGGCCATTATCTTTGAAAACTCATGGGGATCAGGAGAGGTCCCAGATGATTGGAAAAGGACATAGTGCCCATATTTAAGAAGGGGGGAAAGGAAGGTAAAGGGAACTACAGACCAGTCAGCTTCACCTTAGTCCCTGGAAAAATCATGGAGCAGATCCTCAAGGAATCTGTAAGCACTTGGAGGAGAAAAGGGTGATTAGGAACAGTCAGCATGAATTCCCCAAGGGCAAGTCATGCCTGACCAACCTGACTGTCTTCTATGACAAGGTGACTGGCTCTGTGGATGCGGGAGATTGGTGGATGTGTTGTACCTTGAATTTAGCAAGGCTTTTGATATAATTTCCCACAACATTCTCACAGGGAAGCTAAGGAAGTATGATTGGATGAATGGACTGTAAGATGCACAGAAAATTGGTTGAAGCATCAGGCTCAGAGAGTAGTAATCAATGGCTCAATGTCTAGTTGGCAGCCAGTATCAAGTGGAGCCCCCAGGGGTCAGTCCTGGGCCAGTTCAAGGTCTTCATCAATGACCTGAAGATGGCATAGAATGTACCCTCAGCAAGTTTTCAGATGACACCAAGCTTGGGGGAGTAGTAGATACACTGGAGGGTAAGGCTAGTATTCAGAGGAACCTGGACAAATTTTAGGATTGAGCCAAAAGAAATTTCATGAGGTTAAACTTCAAAGTCCTGCCCTTAGGACAGAATAATCCCATGCACCAGTACAGGCTAGGGGCTGACTGGCTGGGCAGCAGTTCTGCAGAAAAGGACCTAGGGGTTCCAGTGGACAATAAGCTGAATATGAGCCAAGTGCGCCCTTGCTGCAGAGAAGGCTAACAGCATGCTGCGTTGCATTAGTAAGAGTATTGCCAGCAGATTGAGTAAAGTGATTATTCCCCTCTATTCAGCACTAGTGAGGCCACATCTGGAGTACTGTGTTCAGTTTTGGGCCCCCCACTACAAAAACATTGTGGACAAATTGGATAGAGTCCAGCAGAGGGCAACAAAAGTGGTGAAGGGGTCAGGGGATATGACTTATATGAGGAAAGACTGGGGGAACTGGGCTCATTTAGTCAAGAGAAGAGGAGACTGAGGAGACTTAATATCAGTCTTCAACTACCTGAAGCGGGGTTCGAAAGAGGATGGAGCTAAGTTATTCTTGGTGGTGGCAGATGACAGAACAAGGAGCAATGGTCTCAAGTTGCAGCAAGGGGAGTTTA
Organism: Caiman crocodilus; assembly: GCA_030014935.1. NCBI lineage: Eukaryota > Metazoa > Chordata > Crocodylia > Alligatoridae > Caiman > Caiman crocodilus. Next base: position 18,635,336 of record JAGPOW010003648.1, on the reverse strand, counting down.
GGTTAGATATTAGGAAGACTTTTCTCACTAGGAGAGTAGTAAAACACTGGAACAGGTTACCGAGAGAGGTAGAGGAAGCTCCATCCTTGGGGGGTTTCAAAACCCAGCTAGACAAAGCTTTGGCTAGGATTATCTAGTTGGAGATGGTCCTGCTTTGAGCAGGTGGTTGGACTAAATGACTTCCTGAGGTCCCTTCCAGCCCTTACTTTCTATGATTCTATAAGTCAATATCAGTACTAGGGATCAACGAGAGCCACTTCCACACAGTGATCCCTGGTAATGTCTCTGACAGCTAAGAGCTCCCATATCAACAAAAATGCCAAAGCACACAAAGATAAAGGTTTCATTTTTGCCATACAAAAGAATATCAGTCCTTGGTTCTTAGTATCCAGTAGGGCTGTGAGAAACAGCACTGTTTTGCTTTGAGTTGTGTTTTGACATTTTGCTAGAACAGCGTTTTGTTTCGAGTTTAGTTTCATTTCAACAGCCCTGTTCCATTTCGTTTCATCAAAACAGTTTCGAAGTTTCGACTCTGTTTCGACATTTCACCCAGGCTGATCACAGGCAGATCAGGGCTGCATCCTGGGGAGGAGTTTGGCAGAGCCCCGCAGCCCTCCCAGAGGTATGGGCTGGAGGCTGCTGCTGCCACCTCCCTGGGAGCTGTGTCAGTGGAGGGAGGCGAAGCACAGCCCAGGGGCTGTGCCACACCCACCTACACCAGGCTTCAAGCCTCTGGGAACCCAGCTTGGTGCAGGTGGGTGGGGTACAGCCCGGGGGCTGCACCATGCCTGCCTACACCAGGCTTGAAGGTGCTGAGAACCTGGTGCTTGAAGCTGCTGGAAAGCTGCTGAAGCCTTGTGGAGTCAGGCGGGGCGCAGCCCCAGAACTGTGCTGCACCCACCCCCACCAGACTGAGTTCCCACCAGCTTGCGGCCTGGTGGAGGGAGAAGGGGAGGAGCCCCAGGGCTGTGCTCCACCTTTCTCCACCGGACTTAGCACCCAGCAGCTCCCAGCCCCGTAGAACTCAGCCCAGTGGCAGGAGGTGGAGTGCAGCCCCAGCTCTGCCTGTCTCCCGCCACTGGGCTGAGCTTTATGGAGCTGGTGGAACCGATCGAAGCACAGCCCGGCATCAGGCCGAGCGACTCTGCCAGCCCAAGGGTGCTCAGCCCAGCGGTGGGCTGTGGGGAGAGCCAGGGCCACTCTCCCTGCCAGGCTGAGCCACATAGGGCTGCACAGAGCTGCTGGGAGGGCAGCCATGGCTCCCCTCTGCCTGCCACCACCTGGCTGGGCTGCTACTTAGAAACTCAAAATGTTTTGAAACTTTTGAAATGTTTTGACCGGCCTTGTTTTGTTTCGAGGCTGTTTTGAAGCCCTCTGTTTCATTTACAATTCGCTGTTTCAATCTTCAAACAGTGTTGAAATGAAACAGCCGGTGAAATTTCGCACAGCCCTAGTATCCAGCCAGTTTATGAATTTTTGTTCCCAGGATCACCTTTTCAAGGTGTTTCCTTGACCACAATGACACTGAGGTTAGAAAATCAATGGTGGTTCTGTAGAAAATCTTCATACATTTCATAGACATTAGGGCTGGAAAGAACCTCGTGAGATCATCGGGTCCAACCCCTGCCCTAAGGGCAGAAAGTCAGCTGGAGTCAGATGACCCCAGCAAGATAAGCACTAGGTGTTTCTTAAAGGTATCCAAAGTAGGTGCTTGCACCACTTTTGTGGGGAGTCTATTCCAGACTCTGGAGACATGGATGGTAAAGAAATTTTTCCTTATGTCTAAACTAAAACTTCCAGTAGTTTGTGGCTGTTAGACCTTGTCATCCCTTGGGGTGCCCTGGTGAACAAACATTCTCTCAGTTCCTGATGCACACCTGTTATGTACTTACGTAGGCTCCCACCAAGTCACCCCTGAGCTTTCTTTCCCCCAGGCTGAAGAGTCCCATGCCTCTCAACCTCTCCTCATAAGGCCCGCTCTCTTGACCTCTAATCATGTGCGTGGCTTTCCTCTGGACTCTCTCAAGCTTCTCCACATCCTTTCTAAAGTGCGGAGCCCAGAACTGGATGCAGTACTCCAGCTGCGGCCTCACCAAGGTTGAGTAAAGTGGGAGAATGACTTCTTGTGTGTCACTTGAGATGCATCAGTAGATGCAAGCCAGCAAGTTTTATTTGCTTTGCCAGCTACAGCATCACATTGGTGGCTCATGTTCATCTTGTGATCAACTATGACCCCCAAGTCTCTTTCAGTCATGGTGCTAGTGAGTGTAGCACTGCCAAGCCTATAAGTATGATGTATGTTCTTTCTCCCCAGGAAGAGCACCTTGCATTTCTCTGTACTGAATGTCATCAGGTTTTGATCCGCCCACCTTGCAAGCCTGTCCAAGTTAGCCTGAATCACTAGCCTATCCTCTAGCGTGCTCACACTTCTCCATAATTTGATGTCATCTGCAAACCTAGCCAGTCCAATTCTGACAGCTGAAATCCACCCAATATATTAAAGAGCATTGGTCCAAGTACTGAACCCTAGGGAACGCCACTGGTCACCATGTTCCATGTTGACACGGTTCCATCGACTATCACTCTCACTCTTCTCCTACACGTGTACTGCAAAAGCATGAAACAGGGAGCCAGAGGGCTCCTGCGATTTTAAAAGCAAAAAGTAGGTGGATGAGGGAGAAGCTGGCAGCTAGGAAGCAAGCTAGCCACTAATGAGCTGGCTGCCAGTAAACAAACAGACTGCTAGTCACAGATAGAGGCTAACCCACTTAGGGAGTGGAGGCAAAGCAGCAAACTGCATCAAGGCAGTTAGGCAGGCAGCACAGAAGCAAAGGGCTTAGATGAGCTAAGCCCTGGTAGGAAAAGCCAGCAGGTCATCAAGGTATCCTGGTTTTCCAAGTCATCACCAGGGATCCTGGTTTTCTCTGTTTAAAATCCCAAAGTCTCTGATAAAAATCACAAATTCTCCGATTAAAAACCAAACCCAAATCTTCATTTTTCCAGGATTAAAATGAAATGCCACTATATATATGTATTGATATATTTACAATTTTAAAGTAATTTGGAAGCCTACCAGTACCTCAATCATTAATATAAAATAAATACTAAATACCTATAAATGTTGGTATTTGATTTGCGTTTTTTATCATAGAGAAACAAGAGTTCCCCTTGTCCCCTTCACTCACCAAGATGTAGGTCCAGCTGTGGCTTTGCCCCCCACTGCTTTGTGGCACTGAGCAGCCCTGATATGCTAGTGCCCTGGCCCTGCCATTGCCCCTCACTCACAAGCCACAGCCACCCAGCCACAACAGTGGCCCTCACTCCTGAGGCACATCCCCCTGGGCCCTGCCAGTGCTCCACACTCCATACCCACAGTCCCTCCAGCCCTGCTGGTGTCCTTCAGTCCCCACCCACAGGCTGCCGCCCCTCCAGCATTGCTGGTGAACCTCACTTGTAACCTGCAGCCCTTTGCCTCCTTAGCCCTGCCAGAGGGGGCCCCCAGTTGCCAGGGCTATGGGATCAGAACCAGGGCTCATAGCCCCCTGCCCCCACCTCAACAGCACCCAAGGCCTGGCTGCCACCCACAGGAGGTGGTGGCTGCTGCAGCCAGGGCAGAGCTCAGAGCCCGGCTCTACTCCCATGGGTAGCATGGCCAGAGCAGAGTTTGCTGGGGGCAGGGATGGATACAGGCTGCCCGCTACAGGCTTCAGGTTCTCTATCCTCCCCTGGGGACTTCTGCAGCCCTACAGGTAGGACACAGCAAGGGAAAGCAGAGAGGAGCAGGCAGGCTTGGTGCCCCACACAGGCGACAACCCCATGGTGAGGCATCCTCTGCCCACCCAAGAGAAGCCACAAGTAGCTCATAAGGCAGCAGGTGCCCTGGGGTACAGATGGATCTCGAGGGCCCACTTAGCAAGAAGGACTAGACTGGGAGCAGTGGGATCTAAGAGGGACTCACTGGAAGCAGGGAAAAACAGGCTCACTTTGGGACCCTGGGGCAGCTTTCTTTTTTGTAATCCAATTATTCCAACAAAGGCATAGCAGTAAAGAGAAGAGAGAGGATACTCAGGGAAGACCCAACAGGGCAGAAGCTGCAAAACTAACAGGAAGCATCATGACAACTCATGGGGCTTCAGTCCCATTGCAGAGCACAACAATTTAGCTGGCCCAAAAAAGTGATTACCCACAGAAATCCTTGCCTCTCACACATTTCTTTGACCATCAAAGCTACATCACTCCACCACTACCATATCATAAATAATGCATTTTCCCCCTGCTGCAACTGGTCTTATAATGACATGAAAGTTTCTAGCCTTCACATGTATTATTTTTTTAGAAAACAAAATATGAGAAAGAGAGTTATTCCTCCAAACACAACCCTGTCACCTATTGAAAAAATCAAGTTAACTGCAAGTGCAGAGACCTTGAGATCTAACTTAACATTTTTTCAGATCCCCAAAATCATGAAAATATTTTTAAAAATAAAAAACGAGTCTGTTTCTGGTGGCCTTTTGACTTCAGAGCTCTCGGCAGCTGCTAGAAACAGTTGCCCCCGGGGAGGAGGAGGAATGAATGGTTGCCCCTGGCCATGCAACCACACTACCAGTATGACAGCAAAGTCAGCACTGTCCCAGCATGTAGTAGCTGCCCTGGATGCCTAGCTGCATTACTACACCTCTGACAGCCACCTCCTTTTGGGAACCTGAAAGTTGCATTGTTACTACCTCTCCCAAAATAAGAGGATAAGTTGTTCTGGCTCCTGCTAAGGGAGCTCTCACTGTCTGCTTGATAGGGCAATTTCCAGCTCCTCCCTAAATTTTCCCCCTCATTAATTAATTTTTTGTCCAATCATCCCATCAATTAATGATGCACTCTGGCACCTACATTAATTTTTCCCCCCAGGGCCACATCTGCTTCTTCTATATCCCAGTCATTCATCATGCACTCCTCAATTCCCACATCAGTTCTGCTCCTAAATAAATCATTAAGAAACCTTTCCTCTTTCTCTGCCCCCTACAAAGAAGGCCTTTTCTTTGCCAGTGCATTTCAGATGTACTATACAATACACTTTGCTGTTTCAGCTGTGAAGCTCTCGTGACTGCAGACTGCCAGTCTGGCCAGTACCGCTATGAAGCAGAGGAAGATTGCATAGCAACATGACAGAAAACACAATCGCACTTCATTAGTGAGCTGTATTTGGCACAGAAGCTTCAGAAGTACTAGCACATGCTTGATCTTGCCTACCATACTTAATATTTCATACCTCTACCACAGATAGATGTAGCTTTGGCCATGACAATATATCTTTAGCTTCTACTTCCTTTATCTTCCCTCTTCTTTTAAAATGATGGTTTTTACAAATTATAAGAGTCAATCTCAATATTTTTCACTGAGTGTGCTACTGCTGGCTACAGATACTATACCAGGAACCTACCTTAGTCCCTCATTTCCAGCCATGTAACATCCCTATGGCAGCTGAAGCAGGTGCTTCCAAGGAAAAGAAATGTTAAGAAAGTGATGTATATTGGACTATCTTTAATGAAATCTGGCAGCTGGAAATTGTCTCAGACGGCCAGAGCCGACTTGAGGAGGATTGCTGATTACTCGGCCATCAGGCGGGCTGGTGGATGGAGAGGCAGGACACAGTGTATTGGTTGCAAAAATAACTTTTACTTTACTTACGCCGCTGGTGGCCGCGACGCAGGTGGTAAGGTTGCTTACGTACTTACAGGTAACGAGCTGATTGAGTAGATACAGGTAACTGGCAACAAAACAAGCCGGCGAGTTTGTAGACTGAAATGAGAATGCAGAATGAAGGATACGTCCAGAACAGACGGTGACGGGGAGATGTTGGTGAATGGCCAGTCCACCAGCTTTTCTCTGTCACGTGGCAAAGTTCTCTGTACTGTACCACGTGTTCAGAGCTCTCTGACTTGGGCGGAAGCTCCACAGACCTTTATACATTTAGAGTAGCCAATGACAGACCGCCAGGTGGTAATAGCTAATGAGGCAGACTGTACCAAATTTAAAAGTAACTGCAGTTGCTTAGAGCAGTTCTATTGTGATAGGGGCACTCAACTGATTTGATTATGACAGAAATAAGGAGGAAGAGTGAGCACTATATGGCCAAACTGTTCTTTATTGGCCAGGAGCAACTGTGTCAGAGATCATCAAAGTACCACAGGCTACAATTTGTGAACTCCTGCCAATTTAATTAGGAACATCGTTCTTAAAATTAGACAAAAGAATCACAGTGACACCTTGTGGTTAAAACTATCTCAGCACTTCAGTTACCATATTCTGTTTAGGATTTGCTTAAAATCATTCTGGTGATGCTGTCAACACAAGGTCTGCTTCCCCATACCAATCTTTTAAAAACAGTCATCAAATGTCTAAAAAGTTCACTTATAGAAATAATGTAACAGAAAATTCTCCCACAAGGATGAACCAAGAACACAACAAGAACTTCTACTTAATACTTCAATATGGTTGGTAAAATAAAAATAACATCATACTGACCCCTGTGCTTACTGCCTGGAATCATATGCTGTTCCATTCATTCATCATTTGTAGACACCACTGTCTGGTGCACTGATCTCAGGTGTCTGTGTGTATACTGAGATGTGCAGCTACCTAAACTTACTAATCAAGGAGCTATGTGTCCACAAAATGGGATTTTCTCTTTAAAACTCAGTCCTTTAATATAAGCAGGAACACAGGTCTGTGTTCCCAAACACTAATGGTAAACCATGGAATGCCACGAGAGTTTGGGCTGAAAAACAAGGCCGAACAAAAGGTGCAAGATTTGGCCTAATATCTGAATTGTCTGGGGCAAAAGTTCAGCCTTGGTTTTATTTTTCATTGCAATTGTCAAAGACTTCAGAGATGGCCAATTCCATCTCATAAAAATTGTTTTATATCTTTAAAATGTTTGCAAAGCCTTTTGAGTTCGTGACTTGGAAATCATAGAAGTGACTACATTTTATCGAAAACAAACTGGTACCCATTGCAGATACATCAGTAGATGTTAAACTTGATTCTGAGCAGTCATCAAACCAAACACATTAGGCCTAGCTGTCATGTGGCTGATATCACTTTGTTTAGAGCAGTTTGCAATTCAACAAACCGTTCCCTTTATAGCGTAGTTAAATGTGGGGAACCAACCAAATGGCACCAATTCTGGTGTACTGAAACTACTGTATCTCCAGCTGACTAATTCTGTCTTGTTGTTCCCCGGCCCTCCTGCACCTGCCTGTGGGTGTTTGATTTAGTCTTGAGCACAGATGGTCAATTAGGTGCCATCTGTTTTGCTTTGTGTTGGAACCCAGGAAAGACATCTTACAGCTGCAAGAAATGAGGCTCAGGGGGGATTCATCAATTAGAAGTAGAGAAGGAGCCTGGAGAATCACCCAACCCCCTCTGAAGGAAAGAACATAGACGGAGCAGATTCAAGGGTGGGTCTGTAGTTGCACCCCCTTTAGATTCCTGGTTTGCTCAAAGCTTAAAACTCCATGGCAGTTGCAGCAGCGTTTCTGTTCAGGCACCAAGAATGGAGTCAATTGACTTCACGGCTCATTATAATCTAGCCAACTCCTGCTAAACTCTTCATTCCACAGGTGTTAATGACCCTCTCTCCGTTCTAATAGTCTTGATTGGGGACACTCGCCCTCCAGCCCATGAGCCAAATACAGCCTGTGGAGCCATAATATCTGGCCCACAGAGCTCTGCTCAAGTTGGGAAATTCGGCAGCAGGAAGCAGTGACCATAAATACTGGCCCCTTCTCACTTGCCAAATCCCAAACCCCAAGCCCTACATGGCAGGTTGGGACTAGGCCACACCCCCTCCTCTAACCTTCCTCTCCTCCTGCAATGGAGCCCATGGTGGTGCCAGTGGCCCCTTGCCCCCCTGTCTGTGGGGGCTGCCTGGTGGGAGAGGGGTCTGGAGGCTCCCTTGCCCATCTCTTTTGTGCCCAACTTCAGGCTCTGGAGAAGCAAGTTAAGGAGCTCCAGGCCAAAGTGAGCAGGCTGAGGGGGATCAGGGCTGTGGAGGATGAAATCAACACATATTTCCATTCTCTGCAGGATCAGTCTTCCAGTTGTTGTGGAAAAAACACACTGTAGAATTTGGAATCAGATAAGGTAGAAACTTTATTTCGATAGCTATCGGAGAGAGACCCTTACAGGAAGATCTTTGCTGTGGCCTCTCTAATTCACATCCATGGCAATTAACCTTTTATAGATTCAAGACAAAGGGTTGCCTAAACTAGCTTTTCCCGCTTTGGGGCTATATGTCTTGTGTCCTTCAAGACAGTTTAATGGTCATCTTCCTCTTATCTAAGAAATTTCTCTCTCCCCCCTTGAGACCTTAGCCATCCTTTGTTTCCACACAGTAGACAGACCTCCTGGGAGAGAAACAGCTGAGGAATGGAAGAAGGTGACCACCAGAACCAGGGCTGCTCGGGCTAGCATGGTGACAGCTTCTCAGGTACAACTGGGGAACAGATTCAAGGCCTTGGCAGCTTTAGAGAAGAAAGTCGAGGAAGCTGCCACTGGTGGTGGGGGGAGGGCAGTGCCACTCTACACATGGCACAGTCTGAACATGGACAGAACACCACAAGGAAGAAATGCTGAGTCTTTGTCATCAGAGACTCCATCCTGAGGGGAATGGAGGGTCCCATCTGCCGACCCAACCCCATGGCACACAAGGTCTGCTGCCTGCCTGGGGCTTGGATCCAGAGTGTTACAGGCATGATCCCAGACCTCATTCGATCCTTGGACCAGTACCCCATGGTCCTAATCCATGTGGGAACAAATGACACAGCAGGGAGCAGTCCAGACCACATCATGAAGGACTACGAGGCCCTGGGAGCCAAGCTCAAGGAGACAAGGGCACAGGTGGTATTCTCCTCTATTCTTCCGGTAAGTAGACACAGATGGTGTCATGAGGCCTGCATCAGAGTGGTCAGTGATCAGATGGCTTCGGAGTTGGTGCTACCAGACAGGTCTCAGGTTCCTTGACGATGACCTGCTTTTTTGCTCAAGGGCATGCTCAGGTGGGATGGGCTTCACCTCTCCCCTAAAGGCAAGCGTGTCTCTTCTTCCAGGTTGGCTGATCTCATAGACCATGCTTCAAACTAGCTTTGCCAGGGGATAGGACCACAGGGGGACATGACAACACTTCCCAGCCAAGACAGGCAATGAGCACAAGTACTCACGTAAGAGACAGGGGTCTGGATAGTGCTGGGATTAGGGGGGTGGTGCATACACCCTCAGGAGTCCCTAAATGCCTCTACACTAATGCTTGTGGTATGGGGAACAAGCAGAAGGAACTTGCTATCCTGCTAACTAACACAAACTCAGACATAGTGGGGCTCACTGAAACCTGGTGGGATTCAATGCATGATTGGGTGGTAAACATCAAGGGCTGTAGGCTGTACAGGCAGGATAGAACAGGGAGGAAAGGTTGGGGTGTGGTGCTCTATGTCAAAGAGTAAAACACGTCCTCAACAAACAGCACTGGGTCAGAGGAGGAGCAGACTGAAGTGCTCTGGCCTTCTACAACCAGGTCACAAAATCCTTGGATGCAAGTGGACGTAGCCTTTCTGGATTTTAGGAAAGCCTTCAACACCCCATTCTCATTAAAAAATTAGGTGACTGTGGTGTTGATGCCTACACAGTCAGATGGTTTGCAAATTGGCTAGAGGGCCACACCCAGAGAGTGGTGGTGGATGGGTCATTTTCGACCTGGAGGGATGTGGGCAATGGAGTTCCTCAGGGCTCGGTCCTTGTGCCCGCACTGTTCAACATCTTCATCAGCGACTTGGACAAGGGGGTGAAAAGCACCTTGTTCAAATTTGTGGATGACACTAAGATGTGGGGAGAAGTGGGCAGCAGCATACCTACAGGCTGGGGAACTCCCTTCTAGTCAGCACAGAGGCAGAGAAGGATCTTGGATTTGCTATTGATTCTGAGATGAACATGGGCCACCAATGTGAGGATGTGGTCAGTAAGGCTAACCGCACCTTATCATGCATCCACAGATGCATCACAAGCAGGTCCAAGGTGACCCTCCCCCTCTGTGTGACATTGGTCAGGCCACAGTTGGAGTACTGCATCCAGTTCTGGGCGCCACACTTCAGAAGAGATGTGGACAGCATCAAGAGGGTCCAGAGGGTGGCCACTCACATGATCAGGAGTCAGCAGGGCAGGCCCTACGAGGAGAGGCTATGGGACCTGAACCTGTTCACCCTCCACAAGAGAAAGCCAAGAGGAGATCTGGTGGCTATCTATAAACTTACCAAGGGAGACCAGCAGGGAATGGGAGAGACCCTGTTCCCTCTGAGCACTACCAGGAGTAACTAGGAATAATGACCATAAGTTGACTGAGAGTAGGTTCAGGCTAGACATCAGGAAGCACAAAATGTTTGAACATTCCAATAATCAAGCTATGTTTTCTTCTGCAACTCTGAGGCCTGGTAACTACTCTGACATTGAAGCTCCTATTTCACAGCCCTGAAGATTTTTTTAATTCTAACTAAAAGTATTAACTCAGGTGTGGAAACAACTTTCAGTGAAGCACTGGATGCATAATCAAGTTGCCCAAGAAGGCTAGACTTTATTTTATGAACCTGAACGAGAGATATCCATTTAATTCTAACAACGATGGGACTAACGAAACAACTTTTCTGATTACTTTTGCTTAGTTTGTTGTGTTTTTATACCTGATAAAAGATATGACTTGAGGAGAGGCTGAGGGAGCTTGGCTTATTTAGTCTAGAGAAGAGAAGACTCAAGGGAGATTTAATAGCATCCTTCAACTACCTGAAGAAGGTTCAAGGGGACTTATGAGGAATGACTGGGGGAACTGGTCTTGTTTAGGCTAGAGAAGAGGAGACTGAGAGGAGACTTAGTATCAGTCTTCAGCTACCTGAAGACAGGGTTGAAAGAGGATGGAGCTGGACTGTTCTCAGTGGTGGCAGATGACAGAACAAGGAGCAATGATCTCAAGTTGCAGTAAGGGAAGTTTAGGTCAGGTATTAGGAAAAAGTTCTCTCACTACGACAGTAGTGAAGCACTGGAACAGGGTACCAAGAGAGATGGCCTCTCTCCATCTTTAGAGGTTTTTAATACCCAGATAGACAGTCTTGGCTGGGATGATCTAGTTGAGGATGGTCCTGCTTTGAGCAGGGGCTTGGACTAAATCGGTGCTTCCCAAAGTGGTGGTCCGCGGACCGGTGCCAGTCCATACAAAGTTGCCAGGAGAGAAAGAAATATATTCACCAGTCCACAGTGAGTTGCCAGGAAAGAAGGAAATATATTTTCAGAAGCATAACATTGATATGTCATAGTGCCACAGTTCGTACGTTCCAGTGCTCCAGGTGATGCCACATCATGCGAGGTGAGGCAAGAGAAAGAAACAGCTGGTCACACATTTGTGTAACACTGTTACACACAGTTGTTGCCACCGGCTGAACAAGGCACTGGTCCCTGGCCCACTGGAAAAAAAATTGCCGGTCTGCCACATCAGATAGTGTGAGAGGCACTGGACTAAATGACTTCCTGAGGTCCCTTCCAACTCTCAGTTTTCTTTGATTCTACATAGCAAATGAATGCACACGCCAATGAAGCCAGAATTGATTTTGCCTGCCTCTTACGCCGAACCCAGGCCTGGGTCCCTGGCGCATCAGTAACACTCACTTTCTACCTGAAGAAAATGATGTTGTATTCTATATGAGGATGCACCGCACCCCACTTTGCAAAGTCCCAGCTCCCCTTTCCTATAGGCAACATCTTGGCACCAGCCCCTCAAAGCCCCAGGCCCTGGCATCAGGCGCTGTGAAAATGGCACCTGTTCTTTAGTCACAATAAACAAACACACACCCGCAAGCTTTATAAAGGCAAACTCCGAGGACTTGGCTGACCCACACTAGGCCTGCCACAGAGAAGCCCGAAGTCCAGCGGCGGGAGCCCGCAGCAGGCAATGAGGAGGAAGGGCGCCACAGCTGCCCGAGCCCGAGCCCGCCCCTGGAGGAGCGAGGCGGGAGGCGCATGCGCGGGGGGAGGCTTCGCAGCGCGGGTTTACCTTGGCAACGGTTGCCGGGGAGCGAACGCCCAGTTGCCGCGGCAACGCCTTGTTCGCCCGCCCCCGCGTTCCAAACCCGGCGGCATGGCCTCGGCTCAGCCCGCCCGCACCTACAGCTACTTCAGCCAGCCCCGCGCCCTGCCCGCGCGCCGCGCCTACCGCGGGCCCATCGAGCAGTGAGTGCCCGGCCCAGGCGGCCTGTGCGGTGGCTGCGGCCCGCTGGGTGCCGGGGCTGCAGTGGGATGGGCTGCGATGGGGGCCCGAGGGCTGACTGCTGACGGTGCTGTGTATGTGTCCACTGTGTTGCAGGCCCGAGGAGCCGCGGCGCTATGCCAACCTCATGTATGACCGGCGCGTGGTGCGGGGCAGCACCTACGCCTTGCCCCAGCTGCCCTGGGTGAGTGCCAGCAGGCAGGGGCTGGAGGAGCTGGTGGGCCCCACCAGGGTCTTCTCCACCCCTGGCTCCTGCCTAGGGACCCGCGCTGTCTAGATGCTCTTGACCACCAGTACGCCACAGCTGAGGGAGTGCGCTAAAGCTCCAGCAACTCTGATTTACGTCGCCTGTTACAGGGGTGCCCAGCCTTTCGATGGCACGGGCAGGGCTGGGTGAGAGCCTGGGGGCTGGTCTGTGGGCTGGATCCAGCCTCATGCGGTAGAATCAAGCCCCTTGAGCCAGGATTTGGACCCTATGCCATCTCCCTGAGACCTACCTGCTGCCCTCAGCGCCAAGCTGCAGGGTCATAGCCCACAGCACCTCTGGGCAGCTCCTGTGTCCGTGAATTAGCCCTGTGCCACCTCCGCATACAGATCCAGTGTGTCATTTGGCCTGCTGTGCTCCCCCAATGCCAGAAATTTGGCAGCAGAAGAGTTGCAATTGCTGCCACCATTGCCCTATGGCACCTTTGAGGAGCCCTGTGGACCAAGTGGCATGGCTCTGCAGGCTAGATCTGGTCCATGGGATGGGGGTTGAACACCCCTGGTCTATAAGGTGTACATCTACTCTATCTTCTGCCCAGTGCTGTTAGCCAGGGGCTGGTGACCTGCAGGCCAGATCTGGGGTGCGAAGCCTTTGGATGTGACCTGCAGAGCATGGCTGTGGTAGCCTTCAGCGGCAGAGGGATTGTACCCATGCTGCATCACAGGCAGGTGGCAGGGAGATGAAGCAGCAGCAGGAGCTGTGTCCTGGTTCCCACCTTCCTCCAGTGGAAGCTGGGTCAGTGTGGGCCCCTCCTGGAAAACACTGCTGACCCAGTGCTTCTTCTCATATCCTGTCACCATGTTCAAATTTGAGTCCAAGAATAGGCACATGCTCTTGCTCGATCTGTAGCCTGAGCAAAGTCCTCATTGGTGGATGTTCCTCTATATGTGGGCAGGCCAATAGGTGTTCTGTAGTGTGAAAATTTCCTCCACATTCACACAGGAGGGTTGTGTCGTTAAGAGTATCCCCACAGCTGCGTGTTAACTTTACACTTACCTCTGTTCAGAGACAATTCAAGCTTCTCCATGTTGGGCAATCAAGCTCTGGGTTTTCACAGAGAGATTTGAGTGTTGATATTCATCCTAACTCCCTCCTGGATCATCTTAAGTCATGACTGCTCTTCACTTGGGAGAAGAAGGTTCCCCACTTTTCCTTCCTGGCCATGGTGGGTGTTGTTGAGCCCAGCAGTTTGCTTCCTCCCATGATCCTCAGCACTGCTGTGAGGGCATCATAGCTTTAGGATCATGGCTTCTTCATTAAGTTGAGCTCTCTTTTCCTGTAAGAGGTCAGCAGCTCCACAGTGCCCCAAGGCTAAAGACACACAAACTGCTGGCTCATGGTACAGGAATCATTTTTCTTTCTCTGGGTCTGTGTTTTAGGGTTGGTGGTAGTTTTATGAAGAGGTTAGATTATGGATTGTACAGGATGGTTGGGATGATCCTGTCCAGGCAGGGGGCTGGACTTCATGACCTCTGGAAGTTTTTTCCAGCCCTACTTGTCTATGATTCTGTGATTCTCAGGACACCTGGATGGATACTTTTAGAGGTATTCATTTGTCCAAAAATATTCCCCAGCATTTCATTTTCAGAACAGGTCATATGCGAATTTCAAGCACCATTGCACTCTGGAAAGTGATTTTGTGATAATGGCCCTGTGACCTGCCATGGCTATTTCTCATTGTATATCAAATGCACTTCATTTGCAAAGTGCAAATGTGTTTCCTAACTGTGAATGTGACATTGAATCACAAAGTCAGTCTGGGTTCCTGCTGACTCACATTTCCCCCAGAAAAAGACTCTGTAATGAGTATTTAGTGAGGGATGCTGTGGATACGGGGTGAAGTAGTCCAGAATCTATATCACTCTTCCATAGTTTCCTCAGTTTTGCACTGCTAATGGCAGGTAAGTGGAATAAGGATTTGTTCTAGTCAATGTAATAAGCAGGTATAACTTGGAGCAATGAAGAGCAGCAATATGAGTAAGACCAGTACATTTTAGCATAATTTGTTTTTCAGAGCAGAACTGCCTTTTAAACCTAGTGGAATTAGATATCCACGTCCAAAGAGCTCTGAACCTAGAATTTCCTTAGATTGCTAACCTGTAAAGGTTTGTGCACCTGCTTAGCTTTATGCAGTGAAATCAATGGAGCAGCTCACAGTACTTAAAGTAAAGCGATATATATGTCTGTGCAGGGTCAGTAACTTAGAAACCAAATCTGAATGATCTGATTTGTAGAAATAAGAAAAAAAATCACTTAATTGTAGAGGGTAATTAGAAGTGTTGTCATTAGAAATTGTGCATCCATTGTTTCCTGTTATTTTGAAACGCCTTTTATATCAATCCCCAGGGTCCTCAGCCAGATCCTCTTGAAGTCCAAAGGCAGGAAGAGGAACGCAGGAAAGCACGTGCCAGAAAGCGGGCAAAGGAGCATCTGCAGACAAGAACTCCTGAGCCCGTAGAAGGCAGAAAGCACATCGATGTGCAAACAGGTACGAAAGGCCTATGGTGTCCCTTTTATTTCATTATTAATGGGAAAGGGGAGAAGGTACACATAGAATTAAGGTGTCTAACCATTTCCATTGTAACACCTGGCTTTCAATTGTTCATAACTTCAGCACTTACCATGTGTACTCAAATCCAGAATGAGGTTCCCCCGCACCATTCAGCAACCAGGGGAAACAGAACCACATCTTGGATTCAGATACTGTCCTGGGGTAAGCAGCTGCTGCGACTCCAACTCTGGTTCTGGCTGTAACCCAGACTTAGGCAGGCAGAACCACAGGTCATGGATTGGGTAACAGGGCAACTGGCCAATTGAGAGGGCAGGTATGGGGAGGAAACGGCAGGGGGAACATGCAGCAAAGGGGCAGGTGCCAGGGGGCAGAAACACCGTGGTGGAGGGAGAAAATAGGAGGACAGGTGGTAGGGGTCAGACACTGGTGGGGGAGAAGAGAAAGTGGCAGCAGAAACAGGCACCAAGGGGCCAGAAGCCAGGGGCACAGATATGAAGGTAGGGCAAGTGGTGAGATGGG
The DNA here is from genome assembly GCA_030014935.1 of Caiman crocodilus. NCBI lineage: Eukaryota > Metazoa > Chordata > Crocodylia > Alligatoridae > Caiman > Caiman crocodilus. The sequence goes on along the minus strand of JAGPOW010003648.1, from coordinate 18,619,745 downwards.
CAGATGAGGGAGCAAGTGGCCAGGACAGGCAGGCATGGCGGGGTGGGGAGGGCAGGGCAATTTGTGGAGAGACAGCAGCAGAAGGACAGGCACAGGAGTGCAGGAAGGAGTACACAGGCGCCAGGGAGCACATGGCACAGGTCCAGGTGCAGGGGTTGGACCACTTGTCTCCCCAACACCTGCCCCCACACTGCTGTTTTCCTCACTGCCTGCTCCCCTGCCACTGCTTTCCCCACCACAGCTGCTATAGGACAAATATAAGAGCACCTTCCAAAAACTAGATTCTATACAGAGAAATTCTAATAAATTTATGATTTTCCATATATACAATCTCTTTTTGCGGGAGTTGTCTTAAATTCCACATCATCTTGGATTCAGGCAAATAACATTTCCAGGTTTAGTGTCTGTTGCATAAAAAATAGCACAGCCATTTCCAAGAGGAAGGGTACTATTAGAAACCAACCCCAAACAGCTTTTAACAGGACTGTAGCCCACAACTGTTTGTGGCAGAAACTTAAGTTTTGGCAGTGGGGCAATGATGAGATCAGTGTGGTGCAAATCTGTTCATATTTGACAGGAAAAGTTGTCAGTTGTGTGTACTCAGCAGATGTGTCCCTAAGTTTTTTAATATTTCAGTGGCTTCTCAGTCCTGCTGAGCATCCTGCACTGTTTGCCAGCTGCAGTAACAATGGCTTTTCTCCATTTAAATACCTTTTGACCTAGGGGGAAATTCACTGATTGGGAGTTACTGTTCAGCTCTTACCTTTTCCTCTAACCTGTGTTAATGTTGTTCACAGCCCTTATTTCTGAACAAGGCCTCATGCCTCTTCCCCTAGGAGGCAGGCAAGTGGAATTCCCCTTGTCTAGACATACATTTTGCATGTGTGCGACTTCTCAGATCCTTAGCTACCCTGCGGTCATTTCTGAGAGCGCTAGAAATAGAACGCAACAGGTCCAGTCTCATCCACTTTGCCACTACCTCTTAGAATGAATACACTGAAAAAGAAAACACATGTTTCAAATATATCTAAATAGCATATATGCTACCAGTGACCTTTTTCATCTTAACTTATAATAATTAACCCCACCTGAACATAACATAAGAATTGCCATTTATTGGGTCAGACCACTGGTCCATATTGCCCAGTATTCTGTCACACACTGGCACAGAGTGAATGTTGAAAAAGAGAATAAACTGGGTATGACCAGGGTGGTTTTTTTCTACTGTTCATCTCTCACTTGCAGCCTCTGGCCTTTAAGGACTAGGAAGTTCTAATACAGAGGCTGTATCACTAGCTGTCATGCTCAGTAGCTACTGATACCCCTTTCCTCCAATAATTTGTCCCTAGTTCCTGTTTTGAGAGAAAGTAAATAATAAGTCCCTGTTTACTTTCTCTTTGCCATATAGTATTTTGTAAACCCTTATCACATCTCCCCTCAAGCATCTCTTTTCTAAACTTAATAGGCCTAGCCTCTTAAGTCTCTCCTCATATGGAAGCCCCTCCATACCATTAATCATCCTGGTTGCCCATCTGTGGATCTTCTCTAGTTCTCTATTCTTTTTGAAGTGAGGGGACCAAAACTGGGCACAGTATTCAAGGTGTGGACACACCACAGATGTATAAAGGGGCATAATGAAACTTTCGATTTCATTTACAATTCCCTTCTTAATAATCCCTAACATTGTGTTTCCCTTTTGATGGCTGCTGAGCACTGAGCTGATTGATATTTGTAATGAACAGTGATTCCCAGATCTCTTTCCTGTGTGGTAACAGCTAATGGAGAGCCCAGCATAGTGTATGTATACAATTATCTACATTGAATTGGACCTGCCATTTAATTGCCCATTTGCTCAGTTGTGGCAGATATTTCTAGAGTTCTTCACGGTCCTCCTTGGTCCTCACTACTTTGAATAATTTTGTGTCATCAGCAAATTTAGACACCTCGCCATTCAGCCCCTTTTCCAGATCATTTATGCATACGCTAAATAGCACTGGTCCCAACACAGATCCCTTGGGGACCCCCTGTTTGCTTCTTTCCTTCCTGAAAGATGACCATTTGTACTTAATCTTTGCTTTCTACCTTTCAGCCTATTTCTAATCTGTAAGTGGACGTTCCCTGTAATCCCATTATTACCTAATTTAGTTAAGAGCCTCTGATGGGCAACCCTGTCAGAGACTTTTTGGAAATCCGGATATACTGTGTCAACTGGATCACCCTGATCCACCCACTTATTGACACCCTGAAAGAACTCTAGTAGGTTGGTGAGGCATGATTTCCCTTTGACAAGGCAGTGTTAATTCCTCCTCAGCAAGTCATGTTCATCCATATGCTAAACAATTCTTTTTATTCTTGTTTCTACCAATAATACCAGTTTTCCAAAAGAAGAAATCAGACTCACTGGGCTGTAGTACCCTGCATCCCCTTTAGAGCCTTTTTTAAATATGGGAGTCATATTGGCAAGCCTCCATTCCTCTGGTACCAAGGAAGTTTTTACTGATAGGTTGCATACTATCAAAGTTAAAAGTTCAGCAGTTAAAAGTTCAGCAGTTTCCTATCTGAGTTCATTCAGGACCCTAGGATGAATGCCATCAGGTTCTGGTGATTTGCTACTGTTTAATTTATCAAATTCCTCTACAACCTCATCTATCAAAACCTCAGCTTGGATCAGTTTCACTGACTTGTCCCTAGAGAGAAGTGGATCTGGTGACAGAATTTCTCTAATACCTTCCAAAGTGAGGACAGACTCAAAGAATGCATTTAGTTTCTTGGCAATGTCCCTGTCATCCTTAGCACCCCTTTTACACCCTGATGATCCAAGGTCCAACTAACTCCATGGCAGGTCTTTGGCTTCTAATATATTTAAAGAAATGTTTATTGTTGCCTTTTGTGTCTCTATCAAGTTTCTCCTCCAATTCTCTTAGCACGTCTTTATTCCAGTTTTATATTTGCTTTGCCAATGTTAGTGTTCTTTTTTTATTTTCTTCATTAGGATTTGACTTCCACTTTTTGAAATAAGCCTTTTTTCTGCTTATTGCCTCTGCAACTCTGCCATTAAGCCACGCTGGCTTTCTTTTGGTGTGCTTTCCATTTTTTTTTTTGATTTGTGGTGTACATTTGTTTTGTGCCTCCAGCATGGTGTTTTTAAACAGTTCCCATGGTGCCTACAAGTTTCTCACCTCTTTAGGGGCACCATTTAATATGCATATAACTAGCTTCAGGGCCAGCCTGCCCTATCCTGCTGAACCTGTGGCCACAGAAGGCCCCGCAGCCAAGGGTCCCCCTGTGGCCAGGAACACTCGAAATCAGTGCCATAGCAAGGCGGGGTAGGCGGTTGCTACCAGTCCGCATTGCCATCACTGCCAGCTCCAGGTCCTGCTGCTTGCCGGGGGGGGGGGGGGGGGGGGGGGGGGGGGGGGGGGGGGGGGGGGGGGGGGGGGGGGGGGGGGGGGGGGGGGGGGG
>JAGPOW010003648.1:18540236-18611342 GCA_030014935.1 Caiman crocodilus | reverse complement strand
TTTGAGGGTCTGCCTGGGTTGTCCTTCTGATGTCATGAACCATGTGGTGCTGGTGTCACACACCACATGACTGGGGTCGGGGCGGAGTTGCTGATGTCACGCACCACGTGACTGGGCTCAGGGGTGGAGTTGCTGATGTCATGCATCACGTGACTGGGGTCAGGGGGTGGAGTTGCTGATGTCACGCACCACGTGACCGGGGTCAGGGGTGGAGTTGCTGATGTCACGCACCACATGACCAGGGTCAGGGAGTGGAGTTGGTGACATCACGCGCCATAAAAGGGAAAAGGGGGGTGGGGTGAAGGGGGCGGGACCAGAAGTCCCGCCCACCTGACACATTTTCATTGAAGGGCAGAGAGCCTTTATACTACTTGAGCAACTTCAGTCATACGTCTGGAACCCTGTGATACTCTGAAAAGAAGTGCATATGATTCTAGACTTCATTTTTTGTATCTTGATCCCATAAGTATTAATGTGAGTTACATGTTTTTCGGAAAAATGGCCAGCCCACAATATGCGTCCCTGTTTTAAAAGTTTCATATTTTACATTTTCACACTTCACACATTTTGCTTCAAGAGGGAATAAAGCCAAAAAGTTTACAGTCAAACATTGTTTTGTCAGGAACGTCGGAAACGCCAACAGGTACAAGTGCTGCAAAAGCAGAAGGAGACTTCAGAGAAAATCGCAGCTCGGGCTTTTGCACAATGTTACCTGGCTGATCTCATTCCTTCAGTTTTCAGCAGCCTTCGTGAGAGTGGATATTTCTATGATCCTGTAGAAAGAGGTTGGTACAATCCTTTTCTTACACAACTCAAACAACCGCAACGCTTAGTGTCACTCGAGTTTACAAAGCCTTTTTTATCCTTTACTGTTTATATTTGTAAATGGGCAAATTGTTAGTTTAGAAAAAATACCATTTCTAAAACTAACATTACTGGTCACCTATATGCAAATGCATCATGTTTGTGTCAGCAAGAGCTTTGATCTTTGTTTTTAGCGGAAAGTGCTATATTTGGAAAATTTTAAGCTTACAACTTAATGTAAGTGAAAAGCAGAATTTGACAGGACACAGGGCAAAAGTAGACCTGAGCTGTAGTAGTTGTGATACAGTAGCACTCTAAAAGTGGGGAAGCACTGGTTGGTGTAATGATATTGATATTACTGATGTGTTGTTGTTTTTATTGCTGTAGTGCATAGGAGCCTCAGTCCTGTATCAGAACCCCACTGAGTTGGATACTGTACAAATACAGAACAAGAAGCTGCCCTTATCCCAACAAGCTTAAAATGAGAAAGAAAATTTTTCTTGGCTAGATTTCCAATTTAAATATACTTAAGGTCACTGGGGACTGTCAGAAATTACCAGTTTCTTCTATCCAGCCTTAGCCTCTCTCTAACTGTTTAATTCCTCACTCCTGTCATTCCCAGCCCTTCATCTCTTCTGGTTCTGCAGGGTGAGGGATAGTAGTCTTCTGCTTCCCCTGCATGTGCTCTCATTGTACAGGGTTAGGGGAGGCACTAAACTTGGTTTCTGTGGCACAAGAACTCTGTCACTGACACACCTATGTTGTGCTTCTTGAAAAAAATGTCTCCAGATCTAGCAGGCCAGCTGCTTTCATGAGCTGCAAAAATTTACCTAAGAACTCCAAAGACGGGAGCCTGCTGATATAATAATCTTTCTCTGGCAGCTGGGGTCAGTCATCAAGTCCAATAATTACAACTTGAAAAGGATGGCCAAGTGCCCAGTCAGTTCAGCGAACCATTCAGCCTCTTTGTTGATGCCACTGGAGTTAGCCTTCTTCCCATTCAAGCTGCTCCCTTCACAAATAAGATTTTATATTAGAAAATCTAATTTTCCAATCTAAAATATAATCATGTGCTTGGCCTGGTAAGTTTCAAAGCTTCTTAAAAAAAACCCAACAATTATGTGGTTTCAAAATCTAACCTTTCCGGTCCTTGGAAGTAAAACATTTTGGCAAACCTGCCATTATAGGTCTAGAGGGAAAATGATGTTAAAAATACATATAATTTATTTTTCTTCCTTGTGCCATTGAAATCACTGCATTTAATAGAAGACATGTTCGCTGCCATTTTTGAGGGATGTGTGTGTCAAATATTATAACCTATGGGCTCATTGACCTCACCAAATTTACTGTACCATTGGGAAGTTTTATAACATAGTGCCTAGTCAAGGTTGGCCAACCAGAAGCATGACCAGCCTCTGTGTGGCATGCAACAGACGAGAGCAATAGATCAGGTAGGGAGCATAAGGCAAGGAACAGAAAGCAGAGCAGTAGATGAGGCAGGGGAAGAGTACAGGCATGCCTGCCAAAGTGGATCGCCTCCAGTGGCTTAGTCTCCATTATAACTTGGCTTGATCTAGGCAGCTGAGTACCCCATCCTGGTTATAATCTTACAACTGATCTAATCAAATCAGAGCTGTAACATGGTTTTCTTAATGTGGTTATTACAGCTTGCTTTATCATGTATAGATAGAAACAAACAGCATTGGAAAATAGCTGGATTGTAACTGGCTGCCTAACTATAGTTACTGTTGTAGTATATCAGAAACATTAGGATTCCACCTTGTTTTAAAAAGAAGCATCTGTGGAAGCTAACTTCAGAATGAAACTTCAGTTGTTTCTTCCTAATTAACTGCAATAACAAAGCTACCTTCAGATATGGGATGGATGTGAAAAGGGAGAGAAGACTCAGACTAGAAGGAATTTGCAATCACTCTTGAAACCCTTCATCATAAGGTCACTGGTCCATTCCCAGTCCATGGTAACCGAGAGCCAGAGTTTCTACCAGGAATTAGGTTTATACAGTTCTGTGAATGCAAAAGAGGGCATGCTTATCAAGTAGTGTGTGAAAAGGTACACATGAATATAGGCTTCTGCTTTCTGACACAAAATTAGGCCCTCAATATCACTAACCTCCAATGGCATGTCCTTGGTTTACATAGCACAAGTTGCTAGTCTCTGAGCTATAGAAGGTTGGCCTCCATAATAAAACAATTCCACTGTGTGCCAGTTTTGTTGGTGACAAGTGCCTGAAAGTCAAGGCTTCCAGTTTTCAAGAAATTTCTTTTCTTTTCTTTTCTCATTTTGTTTCAATTAAATTCAAACTGAAGCAATCTCTAGGTATTCAGAAATTCCCCAAAATTGCAAGGGGACCAGGTCACAGGATTCTTGGCTCTAAAGCTGATGTCCCAGCATACTGCCTAAAGTGAGGGATCAGCAACTTGCATAGTCCCCAGCCCTGCTGCAGACTTGCCAAGTGTGTTTACCCCAAGATGAGGGACCCAACAGCTCCCAGCATTCCCAGCCCCAAGCAAGACCCATCAGCAGGAGTACATGAAGACAGAGATCTTTCAAATTAAATACTTTGGCCTCAACAAACCAGTGTTATTCCATCACTTTTACTTCCTGGTATAAAAAGACTAGCCTAGAACTGAGCAGTCATCAAAATGAACCACCTTCTCAGCTCTAGAAATGGTCCATTCTTCCTGATTTTAGTCACTTTGATGGAGCACTGTGCACTGCACTTCAGATTATTCTTCTGGGGACAGAGGATATAGTTCTATAGTACCATCACTCCTCCCTTCAGAAATAGCGCATTTACTTAATGATAAAAAGAGGATGGTTCTGATAAGCATGAGATAAGTAAAATATGAAAAAAATATATAAGAAACACTGCCAAAATCTTAGTGCTCTGGCTTGCTGCTTCAAAACAAAAATCCTAAAGTGTATATGAATTGAATGAAAAGACTATCTGGCTTAAAGTTCTAAATAGTGAACTGGAATTTCAAACTTGAAATACATTTTTATTATCATCCCATATAATAATTCCAGCAAGCTTAACAATTTGACCTCATAAGTTATAGAATCATAGAAAGTTAGGGTTGGAAGGGACGTCAAAAGGTCATCTAGTCCAACATTTCTCAACCTGTGGGTCGCGACCCAAAAATGGGTCACAAGAATATATGAAAGGGTCACAAACAAACTTTAAAAATGGATTCTCCTTTAAAAGAGAAAAATGTGGGAAATCAGAACTTTTCCCTTGCAGGCTGACAGAGTTCCAGCCTGCAAAGGTCTGCTTGGGGCCCTCCATGCCCCACACACATCCCCATCTGCCCAACACACCCCTGCCCTGCCCCATGCACTGTGGGGCCGGGGGCTGGTGGCAGGGAGTAGCAGGTCAGGAGTGAGGGGCACTGGGTTGGGTCTGACCGTTAATGTTTACAAGTGGGTCCTGGTACAAAAAGGGTCTAAGCCAAACTTCTGCTCAAAGTAGGATGATCTCCAACTATGAAATCCCAGCCAAGTCACCTGCTGACAGTCACATGCATAACTCAAACTTTGTGCTTGTCCTTTGTTCTTCTTGTAGGTCAGTCTAACCGTGCATGCACTGCACTTGTGAATTTAGTTAGCCCTTTGATGTGCCTATTTTTGAAGCACATTCTGAGATTTATTATGATTACTTGCAGATAGGTAGAGGCATCTAGTTTACAAGAAGAGAGAGGTTCTCTGGTCCAAGGAATATGATTCTATAATGTTGTTTTTTATTTTGTTAGTGAAATCTGTTCTAAAGGTCACTTCCAGTAAATCAACTGCTGTCATTATTGACCACTTAAAAGTTATCCCTAAGGTGTTAAGCACAATTCTGCATGCACATTAGCTACAGGCCACTTCTTATGGCATGCAGCTAACTTTTCTCTGGGAAATTGATTCTTTTGAAGGTTTCAGTGTGTGAGAGGACTTTGGTATCAAGGTGATTGCACCACAGTGTTGAGTCGCATTGAACCATCATGTTGCAACATAATGGCTTTTCCTGGATGCTGAAAATACTAGTTTTTGTACAGCACCAATCACTGGGTAGGTGTAGAAACTATGATGTAAATAGGACAAGATTTCCAGTTGTTTTGCTAAAATTGGATGATCTTGGCAATACTAGGATAAGCAGGAACTGCTTAGAAGGAATTACACACTTTGGGCAGGCCAAAGACCAGAATACATTTATATTAAAAGCAAAACTATTGTTATCCCAATTGTTCAACCTTTTTCACCTAATTAGATGCAAGTTCTAACTTGAGGCTTGAGCCTGCAAGGGACTGAGCATGCTCAACAACTTTTGAAGTCAGTCTCAGTTGATGAGAGACTGAAATTATATAGAAACCTAACTCCCAAATTAGTAGGGGGATTTAGGCCTTAGCTTCTTATAAAATCAGGCTTTAACAGGGCAAGCATCTTCTGTGCTTTCCATTTATCTATGACTAGCATCCTTACATTAACTAGGAAATATAACTCAAGAGTTTATAAGTTATCATTAATAAAAATATATATTTTTGTTTTCCATTCCTAAATGTTAAAGATATTGAGATGGAGTTCCTTCCATGGTTGATGGAAGAAGTAGAAAAGACATTGGAGAAGAAGATTCTGGGAAGAACAATGCTGGATTGTAAGTTACAAGGTCATGAAATATAAACTATCTTGCTTAATTTCTTTAAGTGAAAACTAATGTAATAACTGCAGGATTATTATGAAATAGGCAGCAAATTATTTAATGAGAGTTAAGTGAGGAGGTGGATGATATTTTTCCATTTTCCTTTTTTTAAAAACCTTTTTATTGTTAGAACATTTTCATGCTTACTTTATGCTGCAGTTTTGTAATTGAGGCTCAGCTGAAATAATAGAAACAACAGGCCTGATTCAACACCAAACTTCTGCTGGTAGTATTTAGTGTCTGGCAGACCTCTGCCAGATGCTAAATACTACCAGCAGAGGTATGCTTCTGCCAGAAGCATTGGATATATTTAGTAGACATAAAGCATTAATGAATGGTAATTGTTTTCGCTGTTTTAATAGCTTTCATTCCTTATTTATTACATGGAAGACAAACCGTAGTCTTTCATTGAATTCTCCCGTTGTGTTTATGCTTCTGTTTCAGGAAAAGAAGCATCTTTTGTTCCTCAATTTGAAAAGCACATAAACTGTTTAAGGCCATCTGTTTGTAACAAAAGGCCTCTGATTTCACATGTGTAAATTACCCCAACTGTGTAGTAACTGCTTATCCAAAATGAACGAACAAGAAAAGGAAACAATAATCTTTGGCTATAATTGGCTGAAATGTCGAACAATCATAAGTTTCTAGTTTTTATTTTATAATTGAATAAGTATTCTGGAAAAATGTTAACCAGTCAGACATTTCATAGAGGTAACTGCCTGGCACCTCAGCAGTCAGTAAAAGTATCCTTGCTGAGTGACTCATTAAAGTTAAGATCATTTAAAAAAGCTGAGCTATATAGGTTGCTATTGAATTGCACAAACAAACCTAACTATCAGTAGTCATATCAGAAAATAAACACACTTATGATGAATCCATATCAGTGTCTGTAGTCCCAGATTAGATTAAATTGATTTTTAAACTCACATAAAATCTTTGTTTGTGTTCCTTTTTTTTTCAAATGTCAGAATGGTGTTACCTGAGTGTCTGTGCAGTCCTTTCTGTTTAGATATCTTTTAAATTTAACCTTATCTCCATATTTTCTTATATTTTTAGATAATTACAACTGCTCTGTTAGTTATTTTGTTCTAAATTACTTTCACTCAACAGAGTTCTTGAGTGGTAATTTCCTTATCTGTTTTTTTTTAATTATTAAAATGGTCGCATCTGAACACTAAACAGCCCCCCACAGAGAGACTGTTACAATGTGATAATTTAATACCTAGCAGGCATGTACTGCCCCCCTATATCTGTCTTTAATGTTATGCAGTTTAACTTAATTTAACTTTAGGCCCAGTATGTTCTGACTGCTTTGGGCCACTTTGAACAGCACTGACTGGAGCATGCTGACTTGTTAAACAGGCTTACCAATAGCTTAGTCATCCTGCCCTCTTCATTTCCATACTTATACTAGTTTTCCCCCTCCTATTTTACAGTTGAGTAGATCTGTTCTTTTAAGAAACTTCTAAAAATCAATGCTTTGCAGTTCTTTTGTGGTGAAAGACAATGTGTGAACTGGACTGTTTGGTAAAAAAAAAGGTCTTATAGAATCCTTCATTTCTTATTGGATCCATTCTTAATTAATTTCAACTCAAAAACTAATTAATGGAATTCCTTGTAAGTTCCTAGCAAATGTATTATTTGCTCAAAGAGTTAGTGTTACAGTTCTAAGGAGAATATACTGCATCCTTCACAACAGTGAGGATGAATCCCTCCTTGAAGTGCAAAACTCAATTCAGCCTTGATTATAAAGCTGCAATTTAAAAACCATCTTTTATTGGTTGTTTTGTTCTGCTTTCACTTCTCCTGTTCTGCTGTTTAGTAACAACTACTTCTTTCATTTCAGCCTTGATTCGTGTGGTGATTGAAAAGAGGTTGGATGCATTTGATCAGGCAAACACTTCACAGGCAGAAGTTTCTGGACACACAGAAGTTTTTGGTCAGGCAGATCAAGCATCTGCTCAGGTATCATCATGTCAAACCTCTGTTCAGCTAAGCATGTCATATCAAACAGAAACTCAGGAACCTGAAACCAAGTAATGACCAAACCAAATATCTGGTAATCGGGTATTGGCAAATAAACCATGGATCTCAGCAAAGAAAGAGGTATTAACGGCTACCTGCAGATGTTCCCTTGTCAAATAATAAGTACAGAGGTGTAGCAAGCTCAGTGAGCACCCAGGGTGCAGGGAGAGGGGGTGAGCATATGACAACCACTGTAGACTTGGAGAGGGGAGCAGGGTATGGATAAATGGAAGAGAAGTTTTACTTGCTTGGGCTACTGCTGCTACTCCAGTGGCAGCAGCCCTGCAGTCAGGCTCCCTAGGAGCCAGTCTTGGTGCCCCATTCACTGCCCCTCCCTCCTAGATACATACATATTGTGTGCAGGGCTGCACCTGTTCTAGCAAAGACCCTCGGTGGAGTCTTTGCCCCACTTGCCCTCCACCTGCAGATACACTGCTTGATTGCAGCACTGTGCTGCCCAGCTCCTATGGTGGGGCAGGAGCAGCAAAGACTCTCAGTGGAGGAGAAAGGGGGATTCTGGTGCCTTCTCATAGCACCCAGGACTGCTGCCCTGCTTGCCCTACCCTAATTACGCTACTGAATAAATATAGCCTAAAACAATTGTTAATGCTAACTTGATGACACAAGAACCCAGGTGTGTTATAGTCTTAAAAAAGAGAAGGCTATGAGTAAAGTTGAATTTCTGTATAGGCACTACAGAACTATAGGTCCTTCACCGTGAAAGGTTGTGCTGTTTCACACTCCATACTTCAAGGGGAAGGGAAGGATGTTGAAGGCACATGTTTACTGCCACAGACCACACTAGGATGTACTCCTAAAAAGCATGCCAGAGCTGTTTCCTCAGTGCTACCACCCAAACCAAATGTTATGTAGCTGTGTTATTGTGACACTGAGAAAGTGAGTTTATCCCTAGGCACCCAGTGCCACACTAGTTTAACTATATTACACATCTTGGGAGGTAGTCTGTGTGGCACAACTATGTCATTCCTCATAGCAGCACTGTTGTCCTTTCATAATACTGACTTGCCTTAACTGCACATAAATATTCTTAGCAGATGTCATGCTTTACGGAAGCAACCTGCTGATATTTTCAGTCTCAGATCTAAGATCTCTTCATTTTCTTTTTTAAAAAAACATCAACCACCAAATGTAAATACCACATTTACTCCATTCCACTTTGGAGACACAACATAGCTCTTTATCCTGTTTGTTTTGGCTTCTAAAATATTGTATACGCCTCTAAAAACAGAATACCATCAAAGAATTCTCTAGGAATACAAAAGCTGAATTTTAAAATGCTGGGTGTCAAACATTAAGTTTTCATATGCTTCTGATTAGATACACAGGGAAATCACTAGAATTCCTAATGTACATGGCAGTCAATTTAATTCATTGATAGTTTCTTTCAGGACAGGTAGGGTGCATCCCCACAAACACACATTTGCAGGGGCATGCATTTTCCACAGGACAAATAGCAGCAGCACATATTTGTACCTCCCAGGACAGCAATGGGTCCTGGCTCGGTGGGGCAGCAGTGGTGCCACTCAGAGCCTGGCCACCAACCAGGCTCCAGTTTGCTGCTATGTATGCCACACCAAATTTTTTAGCAGTAGGCTTTTTTTTTTGACACCAGGATCTCTCAGTGTCAAGAAAACTCACCATGCTGCTTATTTCCCATGCAGTAAATGGGCGCATGTGTGCCATGTGCCTCAAAAACAGCTTTGAGGTGCTGCAAACTACGTGGACACATGGGGGGACATGCACATAGAGGACAAAAAAAATTGTTAAGCTCAGTTTAAACTAGTAAGGAAAAGTTAATTACGTCTGTGTCTCAATGTTTAATGTTTTTGTCATAAATAAAAATATATATGAAAATGTAAGTGCTGTCACATTATTTGATCAGGGATTAGGGTCTTAATTTATAACATATGTCCTTTCAAAGGGAAAATTTAATTTACTCTGATTTACCACTAGATGTCAGTGATACCATTGCAAGCAAAATACATTGTACCTTTTGTTAAAAGTTTTTCTCACTTATGCATACTTGCATTCAAACCTACTGTTTGTAGCTTCCAAAGCTTCTGTGGGCGGTTGAATCTGCTTGCACATTATTTCAGCATTTGTCATATAGAGTTTATATTGAATCTAGGTAAAATCCTTCATATCAAGTTGTGTGAGAGTTTTGCCAGAATCTTCAAGGATTTAGATCATAAATCGACAATGACAGACCCTCCTCCCTAAATATATAGCCCTGGGTGAAAAATGTTAAGGGTTGGTATAAGGAACCTTTTTAGATGTTTTGATGTGTTCCAGTCAGGAAGGAGTGAAGTATCATTTTGATACCCTCAGGTCTAATAGGAAAATTCTGTAGATGAATTTTTGTTGAAGTTCTACATTCCCAATCCTAACAAACAAATATGGTTGTAGCAGGAGCTGGGGAGGGTGAGGATACAAGGAAGGGCCTAACCACAATTCTGGCCCTTTCCTGTCTGATGCACAAACAAGAGCACTGCATTCCTTCTCTACAGGAGTAGTACAGATCAGACTCGTAGAAGTCTGGGGAGAGAGCAAAATGCCCCTGGAAAAATGGTACAATGGGACTGTTCACTAAGATTTAAGAATCAGTATCTGCTTCCGAAAATGTCTTCTTTTTCTCTCTCTCCCCACTTTACACAGCAGTGGCGGAGGCTTAAAGCCACAGTCTAAGGTCTCTCTGAGGTTTTCTTGTTAATTGTGCCATCCTGTTGATTCATTGTTAAACATTCCAGGTACTGACGCCAAATATGCCTGTGCTGCTGCCACATGTACCTGGCACATACTGATTGAAGTGCCAACATTCAGAGTGGAACAGTGCCTCTTAAAACCTCTGCTCCATTGCAACAGAGCTGCTTAATAATTAACTTTGCCAATGAAAATAGCCCCACCTTGGCAAAACTGTTCTTTTGCATCTTTTTCTCAATGGTGCTGTATACAGAGACCAGTCTACCAGGCCCAGATCTAAAAATGAGATCTTAAAAATAAAATGCTAATAGAAAATGCAGTATTATTCATTATGTAATATAAAAGCGTACCCTAGGCATTGGGCAGGGAGGCACTTAAAGCTATCCAATAGGAAACACTGGGCACATCAACACAAGATGCTTAACTGCACAGTAGCCTAATAACACTGCACAGTAGCATGCCAGGCAAAAAATGTGCTAATATGCTACTGTGCAGTAGTATTCAACTACTATACAGTAAGTGTCACTAAAAATCCATGAGCTAGCATAACTGCGCAGTAGCACAAGTTCCAGCACATTGATTTAGCACTTGGTTAACCCAGTACTAAACTTAATGTGCAGTAACTATGGCACATTAATGAACAGATAGATGTGCCCACTTAGTAGTGAGTCTGAACTCTTGCTCCATTCTGGATCTTAAGGGCATGAATCAGGTCTATACACTTGGGACCCAGAGCAGCCTCATCTGAAAGTGATTACCTAAATGACTTGTGACAAGACCCACTGCTCACATAATGGCCTAATACACCATTGACCCAGGAAGTGAGTTTTAAGTTGCCCTAGCCAAATCAGATTCATAACCACATCTCCCAGAGCTCTCTAAGCTCTCAGAGAGCTCTCTAAGCAGTAGGCTCTAGAATAGTCTCAGTATGGGTACACATCACCCCTCTTAAAGCTAAGCCAAGATTCTTGGAACCTGAAGGAGAATGAGTGAAAGTGAGCCTGACCCCATAGCCTACAGAGAAGGGCACTCCCCTGGGAGAGTGAAGTCGTGGGCTATGGTCCCTCTTCTCAGGGTAATTTCTGTTTTTTAAACACTGACTCTGTAATGTGCATAGCTAGTCCAGGGATCAGGGACAAGAACTGGAGATTTCCTGCCACAGGAATGACTGCACAATTAGGCTCCTTCTCCCTTGCTCCCCTTCTGGCTCTGTGACTTGCATTCTTGTTGTCATTGATCCAGCATCACCAAGAGTGGTGGATAGGGACCCTCCTAACCCAAACTAAGCAATAGCCTGCTAGTTGGGGCAACTCCTGGAAAGTGGTGCATTATAATCTTCTTAGCCTAATAAGGCTAAGCTTTAAGAGGGGTGTCTTTAAAAGTACTAGTCTTTTCTTCCTGGGCAGAAGGCTGTTTTGCAAAAGATCATAGAACCATAGAAGTGTAGAGCTGGAACGGACTTCAGGAGGTCATCTAGTCCAAACCTTTGCTCAAAGGAGTACTGTCCCCAACTATAATATCCTAGCTAAGGTTTGTCTATCTGGGTATTTAAAGTCTCTAAGTGAAGTTTACACAACCCCTCTGGGTAACCTGTTCCAGTGCCTTACTACCCTCCTTGTGAGAAAGTTTTTCCTAATATCTAACCTAAACTTCCCTTGCTGCAACTTGAGACCATTGCTTCTTGTTCTGTCATCTGCTACCACTGAGAACATTCTAGGTCCATCTTCTTTGTAACTACATTTCAAGTAGTTGAAGGCTATTAGTAAATCCTCCCTTCTCCAGATTAATTAATCCCAGTTCCCTCAGTCTCTCATCCTAAATCATGTTCCTCAGGCCTCTAACCACTTCCATTGCCTACCACTGGACTATCTCCGACTTGCCCTCATCCTCTCTGTAATGAGGGGCCCAAAAGTGGACATAGGAGTTCAGATATGGCTTTACCAGTGACAAATAGAGGGGAATAGTCACTTCCCTCACTCTACTGGCAACATTCCTGCTAATGCAGCCCAGTATGCCATTAGCCTTCTTCACTAGGGCACAGTGTTGACTTGTATTCAACTTATTGTCCGTTGTAACCTCCAGGTCATTTTCTGCAAAACTGATACTTAGCCAGTCAGTCGCCAGCCTATACTGGTGCATGGGATTGTACTGTCCTAAGTGCAGAACTTTGCACTTTTCCTTATTGAATCTCATGAGATTTTTTGTGGTCCAATTCTCCAATTTGTTGAGGTCTCTGAATCCTAGCCCTACTCTCCAGCATATCTACTATTCCCCCCACCTTGGTTGCATATCTGCAGACTTGGTGAGGGTGTACTCCATCCCATCTTTGAAATCGTTTCTGAAGATACTGAACAAAACCATTCTCAGGACCAACCCCTGGGGCATTCCACTTGATATTGTCTGCCAACTAGACATCGAGTAATTAATTACTACTCTCTGAGCTCAATGATCCAGCCAGTTTTCTATCCACTTTACAGTTCATTCATCCAACCCATACTTCCTTAACTTGTTTACAAGAATATTGTGGGGGACTGTATCAAAAGCCTTGCTAAAGTCAAGGTATATCACATCTAGTGCTCTCCCCACATCTACAGAGCTAGTCATATCATCATAGGAGGTAATCAGGTTGGCCAGGCATGACTTGCCCTTGGTGAATCTTGCTGACTGTTCCTAATCACCTTCTTGTCTTCCAAGTGCTTAAAAATGGATTCCTTGAGGACCTACTCCATGATTTTAGCAAAGACAGAGGTGAGGCTGACTGATCTGCAATTCCCTGAATCTTCCTTCTTCCCTGTCTTTAAAGATGGGCACTATATTTTCCCTTTTCCAGTCATCCAGGACCTCTTCCAAATGTCAAAAGGTTTCGAAGACAATAGCCAGCAGCTGTACAATCACACTGGCCAACATCCTCAGCACCCTCATGCTGGTACACATCCAGCTTTTCTAAATAGTCCCTAACCTGTTTTTCACCACTGTCTGCTGCTCACCTTCCTCTCCAAACTGTGCTTCCAGGTGCAATAGTCTGGGAACTGATCTTCCTTGTGAAAACTGAGGAAAAAAGGCATTGTGTACTTCAGCCTTTCCCATATCTTCTGTTATTAGGTTGCCTCCCACATTCACTAAAGGACCCAGACTTTCCCTGATCTTCCTTTTGTTGCTGAATTACATGTAAAACCCTTCTTGTTACCCTTCACATCCCTTGTTAGATTCAAGGCCAATTGTACCATGGCCTTCCCAGTTTCATCCCTGCATGCCCAAGCAATACTCTTCCCTGGTAGTTTGTCCAAGTTTCCACTGCTTGTAAGCTTCCTTTTTTGTGTTTTAGCTCATTGAAGAGTTCCCTGCTAAGCCAAGTTTGTCTTCTGCCATACTTGCCAGTTTTCCTGCACATCAGGATGGTTCGTTCATGCCCCCTTAGCAAGGTTTCAAGATGCACACCAATTTCTCTTGCTGTGTTTGTACAAGTCACAGTGGCCATGAGTTCTGTGTTCTCCATTAAACTCAATGCTGGTAGTGTGAGCTAGGCATGTTTTGTAGCACACCTAACAAATCAGACCTCTGCTAAGAGTCTGGTGGAATTAATGTGCTTCTCCTGCTTCACTGTAGATCACACAAGAGCAGCTGTGGCAATTAAAATGCCTGGCTGCTCAAACTGGGGTGCTTTTGTGCATTCTGGAAAGTCTAAGTCTACACGACTAAGGATCTCTTCAGGGAAAACAATAGGCACTAAATGAATATAGACACCTAAGGATTTTGTGTTCACTGTATTGCTTTTTGAGATTCAGATCCATCAATTCCACCTGAATCCCATTTAGGTCTCTACTTTACTAACCTGGATTTGGCCCAACATACTTGGAGCAACTTTCCTACATGGGAAAATGATACTGGACTGTGTACTGGATTTTAGCTACCTTTTTTTTTCTAAGTAGCCAAAAATAAGGGATCAACACCATGTATGTAGTCTGCCATATTTTCATTATTACATATTTGAGCCCAAGCCACTTAAACAGACTGCTCAGCTCTAGGTACTAGGTTATCTGAGATCAAAATTGACAGCAAACATGTGGGTAATCTTTCTGTCTATCTTTCAGTAAACTCCCTTCATGTTTTAAGTCATCTCCAATAAATCAGTGTATAGTGTTATGTTTTCCAATTATCTCCAGTTTCTTAAAAACATTATAAGTCTGTCACATATTTGAATTTATATCAGAGTTTATTATATATATTTCTCTGGACCTTTTCAAATGACAGAATACTTTCTTCTGGGATCACAAGTCCTGTAATAAAATTCTGGCTTCAACTAAGTCAGTAGGAATTTTACCATTGATTTCAGTGAGTCAGTGATTTAACCCTCTTCTTGGCTTCTGATTTTGATGTAACAATCTCCAGTGACTTTGAATAAGTCAGCCTTTATCTATCTTTTCCTACATGAAAAAAATGTTGGGACTATACATTAAAACTTGTCTAGGGGCTTGAAATTCTTTGCTAGAATTTTCTTCTTAATATACATTTATTTTTATTAATCTTATAATATCTTTACAGGATACTTCCTATAGATAAGAAGATTGCTGTTGATCATTTGTGAAAAGATCCAAGCCACCAATATTGAACTGACAGTTTGTTTTGGAAATTGTCACAAGGGGTAGGCAATCAACTAAAAGATTTTTATTTTTGCTCTGTGCTTTCTTTATTAGAAAGTTTTACTTGGAGGATTTCTTCATGATTTTACTTGTAAATAGGCTTTGGTATTAAGCCTTTTCATACTTGAATTACTGTAAAATGAGCTGATGAATTCAACTGTATTCATTTAAATATGTTGGGAACATTGGTTTATAGAAAGGCCCTTTTATACCTTTCTGGTAAAGAAATTCTGAAGCTGGTATATTACATCTTATCCTCACATAACATTAGAGTTGAAGTCCATTTTGCACTTGTCTAATAAGCAGCTGGTATATGAGCTTGCGTGCATGTATGTAGAAAACAGAGCAAATTCAGTCAGCTCTAAAAGATGTATTTCTGACATTGGTTAAAACAATGGTACTTTTGAAAAAATACACTGTGACAAGAGTTTGCTTGTTTATGTGGTTGTAATGTTAATAAAATATCCAAATACTTCAATAAGGTTGGCCTGGGGCAACTTATTCAATGGTGCTTGTTTTTATCTCCTACAATTACATATTTTTGAAAAGTTACATGAAAATTGCAGCCCATACTTTGTTTTTCCTATACAATCAGTTGTATGGTACAGTAACATTTCTGCATCGTTAGTGTTTGCAAATACAGGCAAGGATTACATTCAGCAAGCTTGGCGTAACTCTTTTGTCTTGCTAGACAAACAGATGTCTACTACTACTAACAGCTCTGTTAGCTAAAACTCCAGATCACTAACATCAACAGTTTCCATCCTATAGTGGTTTAATGATAATTACAAAGAGAATACAGTGAACATTCACATCTCTCCACGTGGATGGGATGTATTTAAAAATGTGTTTAAAGTAGATTATAATGGTTCTTTCTGATTTTTTTTGGTGTGTAGCTGTTGAGTAGAAGAGGAATATATTTGTAACTTCAGCCAGCCTGACAGCTACCCTTCACTGACTGATTGAGAATTCTTTAATTTATCCATTCCTACCAAAAATATTCATATTTGGTTAGAAATATACTTTCTGCAAACAGGTGCTGTTAAAATATCAAAGAATATGGATTTGAAAAGTACACGATCAGATTTTAAATTAATTCATTAAAACAGGTTCTATACCTTATTTGTCTAGTTCCAGCAGCTATACTCTGTCATTCCAGACATCATGCATATAGGCATCTGTATCACACCTAAAATTCACAACCAGTAGTGTTAGAGACCTGCAGTAGTAACAGTTAAGGGATTACCTGTTGGTAAAGGAGCCATTTGGTAAAGAGATCACAGCCCAGACTAGAATACCTGGATGGAAACAGACTTTACTTTGTATATGGTCTTTTGTAGTAACGAGGTCATGTGCTTCATAGCTTTCATAGACATTTGGGCTGGAAGGGACCCCGGAGGATCGTCGAGTCCAGCTCCCTGCCCCAGGGGCAGGAAGTCAGCAGGGATCATAGGATCTCAGCAAAATAAGCATCCAAATGTGTCTTGAAGGTGTTCAAAGTGGGTGCTTGAACCACCTCTGGTGGCAGTCTATTCCAAACCTTGAGGGCTCAGACAGTGAAGAAGTTCTTTCTTATGTCCAGCCTGAATCAGTCGCAACAGCATTTGTGACCATTCCATCTTGTCATCCCTTGGGGCACTTTGGGAACAGACGTTCCCCCAGATCCTGATGAGCACCCCGATAAACTTATAGGTAGCCATCAGATCACCCCGAGCCTGCGTTTTTCCAGGCTGAAGAGTTCCATGGCTCTCAGCCTCTCATCATAAGGCCTGTTTTCCTGACCTCTGATCATGCACATGGCTCTCCTCTGCACCCTCTCAAGCTTCTCCACATCCTTTGTGAATTGTGGAGCCCGAAACTAGATGCAGTATTCCAGCTGCGGCTTCACCAAGGCCTAGTACTACAGGAGAATGACATCCTGGGATTTGCTTGAGAAGCATCTATGGATACAAGCCAGCATTTTGCTCGCTTTACTAGCTGCAGCATCACACTGAAGGCTCATGTTCATCTTGTGGTCAATCATGACCCCCAAGTCCCTTTCGTCTGTAATGCTAACCAGCGTAGCACTACCAAGCCTATAAGCATGCTGCAAGTTTTTCCTCCCAAGGTAGAGAACCTTGCATTTTTTGGTGTTGAACACCATCAGGTTCTCGTTCGCCCATTTCATGAGTCTGTCAAAAGTCAGCCTGGATCACCCTCCTGTCCTCAGATGTAGATGCTTTACCCCAGAGTTTGGTGTTGTCAGCAAGCTTGGCCAGTCTGCTTCTGACACCAATGTCCACATCATTGATAAAGTTGTTAAATAGCACAGGCCCTAGGAGACAGCCTTGTGGGACCCCACTGGTCACAGCGCACAAAGATGATTGGCTCCCGTTGACCACCACCCTCTGGGTCCTACCGCGGAGCCAATTCCCCATCCAGCGGATTGTGGTGAGGTTGAGGCCGCAGTTAGCCAGTTTAGCCAAGAGGTGATCATGGGATACCAGATCAAAGGCTTTTTTAAAGTCAAGATATACAACATCGATCTCTTCCCCCTTGTCCTGGTGATAAGTTACCTGGTGATAAAGGGAAATGAGATTGGTCAAGCAAGACCTACCCACAACAAACCCATGCTGGGTATCCCTCAGGATATTGCCTTCAGCTAGTCCGTTAAGGATGGCCTCTTTGATAATCTTTTTCAAGTCCTTCCCCAGGATAGAGGTCAGGCTGATGGGATTATAGTTTGCCAGATCTACTTTCCTCCCTTTCTTGAAAATAGGCACAACATTGGCCCTCTTCCAATCATTGGGCACTTCACCAGAGCACCAAGAGCTCTCTAAGATCTGTGCTAGGGTCTGAGCTATGATGCTCAGCAGCTCCCTGAGTTCGCTTGGGTGTAACCCATCAGGGCCAGCTGACTTGAAGGTATCCAGCCTGTTCCTTCACAAAGTCAGCTTCGATGGAGGGCAAGGAATCTCCCTCACCTGGGCCTCCCTGACATATAGTGGGCAGGGCCATCCCATGGGACTGAAGAAAAGCTGACACAAAGTACCCATTTAGGAGGTTTGCTTTTTCCTGGGCATCAGTTGTCAGTTGCCCCATCTGGTTCCAATGTTGCCCTTGCTTTTCCTCTGGCTTCCCACATATCTGAAAAAGGACTTTTTATCATCCTTGATAGTTGGTCCTCCATCCTTTGTAGGTCTTCCTTTTAAGACACAGGAGGTCTGCTAGTTCCCTGGAGAGCCAAGGGGGCTGCTGTGCCCTTTTGCTGCCTTTCCTCCGAGATGGAATGGACTTTTCTCGCACATCCATGATTGCTCCCATGAGGAGCAACCACTCTTCCTGAACTCCCCTCTCCATTGGGTTGTGGCCTTTTAGGGCCTCTCTGACAAGCCTCCTAAGCTTGTCAAAGTCAGCTTTCCTGAAGTCAAGGACTTCCGTATTACTGACTGACTTGCCAGCTTTATGGCAGATGGTGAAGGTGATCAGCTTATGGTCACTGTCACCCAGGTTCCCTTCGATTGTTAGGTCACTGATTAGGTCGTCTCTGGTCGCCAGTATGAGGTCAAGCAGTGCTTTACCTCTTGTTGACCCATATATTTCCTGCATCAGATAGAGGTCATCCACACACAAGAGAAAGTTTTGCGACCCCTCGGGTTTGGCTGAGCGCTCCTCCAACAAGATTTCTCGGTAGTTAAAGTCTCCCATGACAACCATACACCCGGAGCATGCAGCCTCAGTCAATTCCCTGGTGAACTCCTGGTCAAGGTCTTGACCCTGGGTAGCTGGTCTGTATTAGACCCCCACCTTAGTAACCCCTGTGCTGTGTTCCCCACGGATTTTAACCCACAGGGTCTCAAGTCATCCAGCATGGGTGCCAATATCAGCTTGCAGGGACATGTAGCTTTCCTTGACATAGAGAGCTACACCTCGCCCTTTTTGTCCACTTGATCCCTCCTGTACAGCATATAGTCATCTATATCCATGGTCCAGTCATAAGTAAAGTCCCACCAAGTCTCCGTTATCCCAGTGACATCATAGTTATTTGCATTTAGCAGGAGAACAAGTTTCTCTTGTTTATTCCCTATGCTTCTGGCATTTGTGTATAGACACACAAGTGTCCCCTTGGGGGCCCTTGCCCTGCCTACATGTTGGAGTGTAAGAAAAGAAAACCTATATTATGATGTAACTTTGAGGTGCACCAATACATTGGTCTATATTGTATCAGCACTGATAAAAGGAAAATTGACATTATTGGCAATCGTTATTTTTGGCTGGTGTAGCTGATAATGTCACCAATAAATGCTGCCATGAGTGACTAGTGCCTCCTGAATCTGGGGGCACACCAGCAAAAGCCACTGATGGCAGTGGCCCTGTCAGGAGGGACACCAGCCCTACTGATAGCATAATTGTCAGCCGTCAGGGGGGCACCAGCCCTATCAGGGGCATATGAATGCTGCGTGCATGTGCACAGCCACAGCATGCATGCAGCCAGGAATGCAGACAGCAGCTTGGAGACTATCATCCAACCAGTAAGTCTTTGGGGGTGGAAAGGGCATGGGGGAGAGAAGGGGCATGGGGAGGCAACTCAAAGCCCCTACAGTAAGGGAGGGAGTGGGGTTGGGTGTGGGGCAAGGGCAGGCACCACCCAGCCGGGGCAGGACAAGGCACAGAATGGATCTGTGGGCAATTCATCCAGGGGCGTGCGTGGTGGGGAGAGGGGTTGGCTCCCACTGCTGAGTACACCCCAGGGGAGGCATAGGAATCATGCAGGGTGAGGGCAGGCTACACGCTGCAGGCTTGGGGTGTGGGCAGCTCGAGGCCCCCACAGTGAGGGAGGGAGTGGGGTTGGAACTGGGGCAGGCACCACCCAGCCAAGGCAGGACAGGGCACAGAATGGAGCTGTGGGCAACTCATCCAGGGGCACGCTTTTGGGGAGGTGGCTCCCACTACTGAGTACACCCCATGGGGGGCATGTGCCCCCCAGATTTGGGCTGAGGTGAGGGCAGGCTGCTCACTGCGGGCTTGGGGCCGGGGACTGTGCTGGCTTCTTCCCAGCAGCAGGAGCTGGACTGGGGCAGCGCTCAGGGTGGGTGAGGGTGGGGTGAATGGTGGCGACTCAGGGAGGGGGTGCTAAGGGGAAGGTTACAACCACCCCAAAATTCACCATAGCCCCCTATTCTGAGCTTTTTTACCAGTTTTCAGCCCAAAAAATTCAGCTGTTTCTGAGAATGAGGCTTCTGACAAGTACACTGTTTGGTCCCTTTACAAAATTCTAGAAATGCCAGTGTAACTAGAGGTGGGCAAGCAGAGCCCCAGCCCTGGGTGCCAACTAGGAGGGGGCACCATGATGGCAGCACCCCCAGAGAGTCTTTGCCACAGGTGCTACTGCAGCCAGAGTGCAGGAACCTTGTGTTCCCAACAGCAGTCACCAGAGTGCACTGAGCCTGCACCACAACAAGTGAGACTCGTTCAGCTCCTTCCCACTGCTCTTTACTCTCCTGCATTCAGCACAACACCTCCCCAGTGCTCTGCCAAGGGCGTGGAACTACCCACTTATGCCTGTGTCTGGAAGTTGCCTCTGTATGAAGCTCCAACAACTTTGTGCTTTGTAGCAGTGACTCAAAATTTGGCTGGACGCTGGCATTTGTGTCTGGAATGCACCCTGGAGTGTTCCGATGAAAATCTGCACACAATTGGTTCAGTTTTAAACCAGTGAAACAGAGATGGGCACAGGCTCAAGAGAGGTGTGCTGAAGAGTCCCTTCTAAAGACTTCCTTTGTCACTTGGTGGCATTTCCTAGTGGGGCTGAGCAGGATCTTCCAGCAGGTTGTCTGTATTTTTTAATTGAATTCAATTCCCTTCAAAAGCAGTTTGACTAAGAAATTAGGCAGCTAGTAAATTAAAAATGCCATTAGCCACTTTCAAAATGTTAAAATTGCAATAGATGCACGTTAAGACATATGATTGGTTATGTACGGAGTGAATCTTCCTGGTTAGTGGTACCAAATTAAATGTCAAAACTCTTTAGCTGCAAATCAACATCTTAATAGTCATTGTCTAATAACAAATATTTTTTTCTTTAGGAAAATAAAAGTACAAATGCAAAACAAGATTAAAACTGATGGTAACTCAGTTTCTTGCTTAGCCATTCATTTCATGATTAAAATCAGTCATTTAAATCACTAACTTAAATTAGTCATACATACTGTGCACTGAATGAGACAGTGGCCCTGTGTCAAAAATAGTATGTGATCATATAGTTCAGTATCATAATGCATGTAAAACAAGGGGCTGAACAAAGGTTGCACAGGTATTCTTAATCCCTGCATTTCCTGTTTTATGAGTTCTTCACTTTATAACTTTTAAGTTCTTCCATTGCAGGTGTGTGTGAGAGAGAGAGACATAGATGGATGTACACATAATATATTCACACATACACATACACACACACACACACACACACACACACACACACAGAGTTAAATATTAGCAGCGTCCACATTTACTGAGGTTAACTTTTACGTGGTTTCAGTTACTGTATAGTTACTGTGTATTCACCAAGACGTCTCCCTCTTTGTCTTGCTGAGCTAGGTTATCTCATTCTACTTCTTCAAATAATTTATTAAAACTTTACATGGGTCCTCAGAAGTTGCCCAGCTTCTGTATCATACAGTTGACCAGTTGATGCTTCTCTGAAAAAAACCGCTAAGTAGCACCATCTATCATGTCTATGAATCCTTTATGATTTTTCAGTCATTCACTACAGAGGAGACTACTGAGGTGGGGCGCTTATGCCCACTAAGTTGTGTAACAGATTATCTGCATGGACAGACTGGTATTCCTGTGCAGGGATCCACTGATGGTAAAGGGTATCAGTTCATGCAGATCAGCTTGCCCAAATCCTTATTACGAGTTGTCCTGCTGAAACTAACAGTATTACTTGTGAAATCTCAGCATGAAAATAGGTGGTAAAATCAGGCTTTAGTCACAACCCAAAGCTCACTGAAGTCAAAGCATTTTTTCCATTCATTCTTGGTGGGCTTCAGATCAGGTTATTAGACTGTAAGCTCCTTAGGAGTGGAATCCATGTTTTTTTGCCCAGCAGCTCATTAGTACCCAAACAATAATCAGCTTACACAATAGGCAGTGGTTCTCAGCCTTTTAGCCCTCACAGTATGCATCATTAAACTCAAGGCACCTCCCAGAAAATGCCAGTTCTTAGCTTAACTCAGTCTTTGACTATGGAAAAATGATAGAGCAGTTCTTCTATCATATAGAATGCATATCATCACAAGAGGTCAGAATATTTTTGATAGCCTGGCTTTCTCTATGAAATCTCTGTGTTTATCTTGTGAAACATAGTAGGTGTTTATACACCTAACAGGGCATAGCACCCTTAAAAAGATCATACAGCACCCAGGATGTTGAAGCACCTCAGTGAGAATCACTGCAATGGGCATTAATTTAACAGAAGCTCCTAACTCTAGCATGTATAGTGCCCTAAAAACTGGTGGCTTGGGATCTGATGGAACTAGGTCTTGGTGCCAATATACATACTTGTGCTTGAGTCAAGGAAAACACTTTGGATCTCAGCATAACACTAATATGAGAAAAGGCCATTTTTGATGTGAGAGCCCTGCCAGCAGTGTCTAAAAAGGCAAACATACAAAGCAATGCAAATGTGAGGCATAGTCTTAAATCAGTGTCTTGGAATTTCAATAAGAAGAAATCTGGGCAGCAAGACTGAAATAGAAATTGTCAGTTTTCTTCTCCTTTTCCACAATAAACATTAGTTTAACTGAGGAAAGAAAGAGCTGAACAAAATACTGGTGGCTGTAGATGCACTTGGATGTTTAAAAAATTATACAGAAATGGTTCAAACTTATGAAAATATTACTTCTGCAGTGCTGCCAGTTACTGTTTACATCGTTACCAGCAACAAATGTGGCAGTTACATAAGATAAATGTGCCTTTGTGGCAGGACTGACTCACAGAACTAATGTCTGCAAACATTTTCAGATTCTCATTTTGAAGTCTGCACTCTTAACCATTGTTGAGGGCACAACATGTACCCTGTCTTCAAATCTTTCTGTATTATCTCTGCTAAAGGGATATGTATTGGACAAACGTTAAAAAGAACTGGATCATCAGTTGATTTTCTTTTCTGAATTAAAAAAAATACTATTTCTTGACATGGCACATTACATTCAACTAGACGCTGAGCCATCTAGGTTGAGATCTATCAACAGTGTAAATTTTTATCAGGCTGCAGAACAGAATACTAGAATAACTGCATTTCTCCATTTCACTTCTTCATGGCAAGCAGATTTATTTTCAGTTTGGCGAATGGAGCTTTCACTATATTTGAGAACAGCCGTATAGCCCACTAACTCTAGACTGTGTGGGAAACTGCCATTACCTTGTTTTCTAAATCATCTCAATGAAGTTCCATCTATTGAGGCCAAAAATTAACATTTAGCTCTTGTAAATAAATAAGTTGGAAAGTACCATGAATTTGTAGATGTATGTATCACTTGTGTCATGCTTGGCAGCTGCTTCACGGCTAATTGGTTGCAAAACAGAGGCCAAACTGTTTTAATAAGCACAGAGATCTTCAGTGAGTGAGCTATCTCCATCTTTCACACAGTGAAAGGGAAACCACCCAAACCTATGTTTATATTTTAATACCTGAAAATGTGTCCATATATTTCATTTACTGAATCCATAGTAAAAGAACACTTAGCAATAAGACATCTGCAGGCACCGGCTTTACCCAAATGCAGGAAGGCATCCAGTCAGAGCTCACTGCCAAAAGATGAGGCGGTGGCTCTGTAACCTACATAAAGCCACTTTTTACTGCCCGCAAGACGCAAATGAATCAGAAGAGAGAAGCCCAGACTAAATAATACAGGAAGCCTTGCCTTATCACTACCATCTCTTCTTTATTAACAGCTGGTCTAATGCATACATGGTATTTGGTTTCACAAGATAAAATATTACCAGGACAGTCTTTTTAGTTCCAGATAAGGCACTAGCTACCCTTAAAGGGATTACTGAAAACAAAAGGGAGCTTGAATGGGGAAAAGAGATTAAAAATAGATGAAGTGACTCAGCCTGCCCTTGAGGAAAAAAACGAATCAGGGCATAAACCAAAGTGCAACCAGTTTGGGCAACTATGGGGAAACTCCTTCCTAGGCACAGAGAGGATCTGCCTAGAGGAGATGCCTTGAGGTTATAATTAGCCCTGGGGCTGATGTCCGTCTTGCTCACCTGGTAACACAAATGTTATGGGCATGTTTTGAAGCTCCAGCCCAGGACTGCCAGGCTGGGCTGGGCTGCAGAACAGAACAGCCCTAGCTTCTACTGAATGGAGACTCCTGGGATTGCGCCAGGGCAAGCAGCAGCAGCAGGTCACCACAGCCCACAAGGCAGGGAGCCGCACCTACGCACCAGCCTCACCCCCTCCAGCCAGGAACGCTCACACACCACACACTCCTCTGCCCTTCCTCAGACACACAGACATCCCCTGCCCTGCCTCAGACGTACACGCAGGCTCTCACACACCAGCTACCGCTCCCTCACACGCACACTCCTCCCACGCACAAGCGAGCCGCCGTTCCTATTTATATGACGCTATTTCAGTCCCCGCGGCCGATTGGCCGCCCCGCCCCGGTGACGCCACAGTCGCGCCCAGGGCAAAGAGCGGGCGGGGAGGGGTCGGCAGCGGGGATAGCCTCGGGCCTGCCCTGGGCGATGCGGGAGCTGTCCCCGTAGGAAGCCCTGCCGGGAGGCTCAGCTGCCGGCTGCTGCTTGCTCTCGGCAGCCGGGGGGAAAAGGGCGGGAGAGGCTCCCTCAGGACCAGAGGGCAGCCTCCAGGGCGAAGGGCCCCTGGGAGGTGCTCAGGGAGACACGCCGGGAGCGGCCCCAGGAGAGCGATTGTTCTCGGGCAGGAGCGGTAAAGCAGGGTCCAGTGATTCCCCACCAGGTTGCTATGGCACCCTGGGGTGTCCCGAGAGCTTTTCCTGGGTGCTGCAGGGGAATGAGCATGAATCCCAAGACAAGCCCAGCAATTTACAACAGGAGCCGGCAGTGTTAAAACAGGCTGGCTTCTGGTTATTCTGCGTTCTTTCCGACAGAAAAATCGTTCTGGGTGAGTGTACACAATGTGCTTCACTGCACAGAAGACTTATTTACTGTGTCCTAAAGCATCACCATCTACACACAATTAGGCTAGTACAGAGTAGTTTGCTGCGCCCTCAGATAGTCCCATCAGACACAAGTACTTTGTGGTGGCACAGTAAATTACTGTGCTTACGTGCACGTGTACACGGTGACAAGGCTGACTGGAGCAGCCCTTCACCATCGGGCTAGCCACCTGGGTCCCCTGCCAGTCCTGGCTGCTCCCATTGGGCTCCAAGTGCTGCACCCAAATAAATTCCAGAACCTCATTCATTGCACACATAGACGAGCCATCTGGTACCTTCCTGGAGGCATAAATGAAGTGAAAAATTAAGAGCCAGCATTTTCCAAGGGTTGCCTCCAGTCTATCAAAGGGCGCCTGGACTCCACAAAGGTTGAGATCCACTTTCTTCACCCACTTGCTCTTGAAGGCCCTGTTTGCACAAAGATCGACCTTTTATGGAGTTTCCCAGCCCTGCTCAAGCTTGTTAGCTCTGCTGGAACTAGCCATCAGGCCAGTCCCACTGCAGGCATTTTGCCAGCTGCCACCAGTGTTTCAAATATACCATGGATGAAGTCCAGATCCAGTGCAATCCAATTAGAGCCTGCCATTGACGTAAGCAGAGTCAGGATTTTACCTCATGTCTTCCATTGCTGTGAGAGGCAGTTTAACCAGCAAGGTGGCTCAAAATGTTGGCAACAGGTGTATATCTGGACTCCAAACACTGTCCAATTTCATCCCGGTTACCTTGTGTTAGCAAAGATGGAGATTTTGCGGGGGGGGGGGTTGGATTAGATGGAATTGTAGTGATGAGATAGATGAGATTTTCAGAGAGAGATGTTTATTAGTGGTACTTTTAGGCTTCTAACAAGGTTTCCAGTGCAAAACCAGAGACAAGGGAGACGTTTCTGAAAACCAAATTTGAACGAAGAAATCTGTTTTCTTCTAGCAGAAGAAGCAGTCACTCATACAGCAACATACCCTTCCTAAGAAGAAAGCCAGATTCACCACTGGCTTACAGGTGACAGGAAGTGTATAGGAAGAGGTGAACAGGATAGACAGGTTAATGCAACCAAACTTCACAGGTAGGTTGTGGCAGACAAAAAGGGAAAACAGCCTTCATGCCCAAGAAGTTCAGCAGCTCAACCCAGAGGGTCCTTATAATGGATGTAGGTCCTATAGAACTACTTCACAGCCTGACCTGCTGCACAGTGCTGACACAGGCAGTATCAGCCTTGTGCAGCACAGCTGATGTATCTCCATTTCCAACACAAAGGAGCAGGGTGTACTCCGCATGTGCCACCAGCTTGGCTGAATTTGGCCCTGAGACAGGAAAATACTAAGATCACAAAGGCCGTATTTCTATAAAGTCCTATTTAAACAAGTTACTTAAGATTTATTGTTGGCATACAACTTTGGTAATTTTTAAACCTTTTACAGTGGGCCAAATATGAGGTCAGCATTCAACATCAGCCAAAAATATTCTCAGTAGCCACTGGCCCATAAAATCTCTGTGGTTGTCTTGTACTCAGTAGCTGCAGAAACTATTCGCAACACTAGAGAAGGGTATCTTTAGCTGTGGCAACCAACCCCTCCACTAAAGAAGAGTTCCTCACTCAACCTGGTCTGGATGTTGTATCAGCATGCTCCTAAGATTAGTGCCAGGATACTTCATTTCGAGTGCTCAAAGACTCTCAATTCTGATTTAATACATTTAGAATCAAAGTAACTCTTCTTCTGTGGCAATCCCTCACAGTTGAGAATGATGGTCTTCCATGATTGTCTTACCTATATGTCCAAAGATGGCTGATGAGACCTATCCAAGATCGACAGACTCTACTGCAACTCAGACATGTGTTTCCATGCGGGGTAGGTGGTGCTGGATTCTTGATTTCATCTGCAACATGTTGTTTTTGCTATTCCCACTTTTCCATCTCCTGCTTTTGTCATGAGGTGTCAAAGTACTGAGACCCCTGCAGCAGAGTCTTCCTCAATTTGGGACAGTCCTGGGTGATAGTCTTCTAGGAGTTAACATCAGTGTTGCATTTTTTTTAAGTTGGCCTTGAGGACATATCTGAAGGGCTTTCTTTGTCCTACTCTTGAGCACAGCCTTGGCCAAGCTGGGAGAATAAAACTTGCCTCAGAGGTCTGGAGTTGGACATCTGGATGACATGGCCAGCTCAATGAAGTTAATATTGGAAAATCATTGCCTCTATACTCATGGTGTTTGCTTACAAGAGGATGCTAATGTTGGAGTGTGTTTTCCCACTGGATTTGGAGGATCTTCCACATGTAGCTTAGATGGTAGTTCTCCAACAACATTAGATGTCTCTTGTATGTTGTCCATGTCTCATCTCCATACAGCAAGGTGGGGATCGTGGCTGCCTGATAAACCATGAGTTTGGTTTCAGATCTGATGTTGTGATCTTTAAAAATCCATTTCTTCAAGCAAGGCTGAGCTTGCACATTTGAGGTGATGTTGGATTTCTTCATCAATGACAGCCTTCTGAGAGGTGGCTTCCAAGGTATGGGAAATACTCAACATTCTCCAGAGTCTCACCATGGATCTGGATTACCAGAGCTGGGGACTGTTCATTCAGAGCTTGTTGGTGGAGGACCTTAGTCTTCTGAATGTTAAGTGTTAGTCTCATTTTCTTATATACCTTGGTAAAGATGTTAGCAATTTCCTAAAGGTCTGCTTCCAAGTGAGCACATTCTATAGCATCATGAGCATACAACAGTTCAATGACTGGGGTCAAGATGGTCTTGGTTTTGGCTTGGAGACCGCTTGAGGTTAAACAGCTTACCATCCATTCAGTAGTTTAGCTTACTCCAACTGGAAGCTTGTTGGTGGTCAAATGTAGCATCATGGCAAGAAGTATTGAGAAGAGTTGAGTAATGACACAGCCTTGATCAGAGTAACCAGAATGAAGCAAATGCAGTAGCTTGTGCTGATCTGGAGAAGGACCTGGTTCACTATTGTTCCAATGTATTAATAAGTTCTTCTTCAGCAGATGAAATGTCAGTCAGCTGAAAGCAGACAAGGTTCTTTGGGTGAATCTGTTATCTTTTATTAGACCAACTTAAATAATTGGAAAACAATTTTTAAACAAGCTTTCAGGTTCAAAAACCCTTCGTCAGGCTAAGGAAGTTGGCTGAGATGTCTTTTTAACAAGGTCCAAATGTTGGGGCTTTTTCCTGGCTGGCAAGCCCATTACAATTTTCTCTAGGGAGAATAGTTAGGGTTGATGAGTATAACAATTAATAGTGTTTCCAGCTGTTATTCTCAGTGACACACAGCACATAGCAGTCAGCCCAGGTGGAGCTGGAACACCACATAGAGAAGATGACAATGGAGAATTCCTAAGGTTTTCTCCAGCCATTTAAAATCAGAGGGTCTTCCCTGGACAACTAGGCAAAAGATACTATAGTCTAGATTTGGTGTGGGGCTAACTTTTTTTTTTACTGAGCACTTGTGTGGTGGATGGGCAAGGGTAAGGTAACATGAGACTCTGGTTTTCTGGAGCTTTTTTGGATGAGCTGTTCACTTTGTATAGAAATTTTAGTTGTGCAGTAGCTAGGATTTACATCCTTTGAACCTACAGCGGAAGAAGCCAGGTATGCTTCCTGCCAAATACTAATGTTATTATTGGTTAAAACACACTTGATTGGGTAGAACAACTTTTCACACTCTGCCTAATAATGAACTTTGTAAAATATTCATTAGCTGAATAAAGGCAGTTATGTATGTGGGGCACAAGTTTTCTCCCTTGGTTTAATGTGCTTTGAAGTCAGTGAAATTCCAATGCAGTGTACAAGCCTGAGGTAATCTGCCGCTTTGTGTCTCATTTCTACCACTGGATTTCAATAGATAACTAATCTAGAGGACTTGAATTATACATAAAATTGCTGTATTATCAAGAACAAGAGATGTTTGAATGTTGATGATCACCTACAATTTCTTAATGATCCCCAACCATCTGTTCTGGCTATAATTCTCTCATAAACCAATTTAGAGATTTATCATGGTTTAAACTTATTTACTCTAAAATGGAAGTTCTGTTGAAAAGAATATAGAGAAAATTCCTTTCCTAGCAAGTACCCTTTAATCTGTTGCAGAGAAGGGTTCTTCCTGTAGGACTGTTCATTCATATACTTATACATTCTATATTTAATTTTGTTTTTCTTAATTGAAGCCAGACCAAATTCCTTTTGAAGTCAATGGGAGTCTTTCATTATCTTCAACAGATTTTAGAGCAGACCCTCTCAAAGTTCACCTCTAACAGACCTTCAATGGTATGGGGGCTAGATGGAAGTAGGACTTACTTGTTCATTTGTATCATGTCTCTTATGATCAGGGTATTTTTGTTTGGATAAATATAATCAAAAGTTTTACAACAGTTTAGTAACTATTTCAAGGGGCAGGATGTTTAGAGTTCTCTGATTCAAAGTCTCCTGGCTAGACAGCATCATTTCAGCCTTCTCTTAAACTTCTAGGGGCAATGCTTGAAAGACTTACCATGCCCAAGAGCAAAAGTCCTCTGATATGTAGAAGCTTTGCACTACTGAATCTCCCACTGCAGTTATACTTACCTGGCATTCAGAAACATTGGGATCTTATTGTAATTACAAAAGGACAAACCCTCATCCTGATTAACAGTTTACAATCCAATTTGTCAAGAAAGATGTCACAATTCACTTAATGAATTGGAGTTCACCATATAAAATTGCTTATACACCACTATTAACTAATGCCCATAATTGGAAAATTGACCTTGATTACTGGCCTGATTCACCACCTGCTGAAGTGAAAGAGAGTCTTTCTGTTCACCTCAATGGGAGATGGATCGGTACCTATATCCACAACAAGTATGCAAGTCATTACAGATTCTGCTAACCCTTTGTTAGCAGAGGTATTGGTTGTGTTTTTTTCTCTCCCCACACACAGTAATCACAAGTGGTTGGGACATTATTTAGAACATTGGTGCTCAATCTTCCAGCCCTGTGGGCCAGATAAGTAGCACAGATCCCATCCATGGGCCAGCTCCTACATGTGGGGTCAACATGTGGGTGCAGTCCCATGCACTGGCCTGATCCCATGTGACAGCTTAACCCTATGCAGTGGATCCAGCACCAGAGTAACTCCATGCACTGGCCACACCACAGACCACTGATCTAATGTGCAGGGCCCTGTCATCTGGCTCATGGGCTCTACATGGGTCTGGAAATTTTGGCAGGAAGGAAAAGGCATTTAAAGCTGCCACCGCTGCTCCATTATCAAATTTCCAGGACTTGTGGGAAACTCCACAGGTCAGCTGACATGGCTCCACAGGCCAGAGGTTGAGCATCTCTGATGTAGACACCTATGGTTATACATCAAATCATTTCTTTAAGAATAGTTTATAACAAGGAAAGAATTTCCATAAAGGAAAACTGTTGTATTTTAGTGTTGGTGATTAGAAATTGTCCTTTCAGCAGTTTTCCTCTTCCTTTCTGCTGCAGTATTGTTCTTGGAAGATCAGAGTTAATGCCATTTTTTCAGGGCCTAATCCTGAACCATTGAAACTAGTGGTAGTTGTGCCACACAATTTACTAGGGACAGAATTGGGCCCTCAAAGTGCAATACTCAACCTGCCTCTGAGCAAGGCAAGCATGCTGTGCAAATAATAGAAATGCCTGATTTAAAAGGAGGTGTTATAATCATATTCAGATAACAGGGGTTTTTTTATTAAGTCCCCTGCATTAGTTTACACAGGGCCACATTCTGATTTCAGTGATGGCAGTAAGAGCAAACTTTGGAACCAAACCATTCATCTTATGTTGTTATTTATGAAGTGTCATGTTTGCTCACCTAATCGTGTTGCTGCTCCCATAAAATACAGTACTGACTGTAGCTCCACAGTGTACATTATGCATTACTAAAACAGGCAATAAATTACTTCCCCTACCAGTAGGGCAGTGGATATATTCTGCTGATTGCCACATGAATTAACTAATTGAGCTTTACTGAAAAATGTCCACAAAGGAAAGCTTTGATTAGTTACAGTAGCAGGGCCCTGTCCCTCTTGCACAGAACAAACCCATTGGCTTCTGTTTTCTTTTGAGTCCTGCAACAGTTGAGTCAGAGTATTCAGAACAAGGGCATTGCCCTCCTGCCAACAGATACTCATTTGTTAACTCTTTTTTATAGCGCCAAGTTTTTCTTAGCCCAGCAAATCCCACCCTTCTTCGGGGCCTGGGTGCTGATTCAGACCAGCCTCCCTTCTCAGGTCAGGACTCCTTCACTAAACTCCTTGAAAGAGTACAGAGGTTTCTCCCCCCAGAACTTAACTAACCTACTGGTACTACTTCTCTCTACCAATGACATTTCTTCTGCCATTCTCTCTGTGTTCAGATCCCACCATGCTCCTAAATCCTTAAAGGGCTGTAATTCAGAAAAAAGAAGCTGCTCTTGTGCCACCCTTTCAGGGGGATAGACTCACCTTGTTATCTGCTATAATATAATAATGATAACATAACCTCATTTAAAAATCACAGGATTTTCAGGAACCCTTTCATGATTTGGGGAGGTTTGACTGAAAATTTTTACCCCTGAAGTGGTGTCTCGTACACAATTTTTTATTTTTTGAATGTAGCAATATTGCAAGAGCAAAGATAGAAAGCCTTTTTATGACCAGTTAATCCCATTGTTGACACTTAGTTTTTGTCCCTTTTCATCATTAAAAAACTTAAATGTCATATGCCTGACTAAATCATATAAAAACAATTAAGTTTAGTAGTTCCATGGAAAATATAAAATAAAGGCAGGAAGGTCAACCATACCAACAGTTTAAAAAGTGAGTTCACACCCACTATTCTTAGGTACATGGGCCAAGTCTGGCTTACGTTATGAGCTTGAACAGTCCCACTTAATTTAATGCAACTAAATTACTCTGTTGAGTAAGAAGAGCCTGATTTGGGTCTTTCCCACCAGCTGCTACTACCAGCTGTAAAAAATTAACATATATACTGACTACATGCTGCAATCCATGTTACCCTAAACACTCTTGAAACCCAAGTTTTGTTTCACAAAAATAAAAGAAAATGATATTTTTTTTAAAAGATTTTTTATTAAAACAACAAAATGACTTAAATAGATATTTAGTTTGACTTTTAGGATAGCAGTAGATCTATCTTGACTAAGAGCAGTTCAGCAAGTCTTAAACAAAGAAAAACAACAAAAATAATCCAAACTCTTAGTTAGTGTCCACCCAATTCACTAACTTGACACACAAGTTGGCATCGATATTACTCTCTGTACACATTTCACAAAGAACATAGGGTCCAATTCTTCCACCTAGGCACATTGTTTAAATAGGAGTTTAATAATTTAAATTATTAAATAATACAAGGAGTTCAGCTGCTGCTCAAACAGAAAAAAAGACCTGTACAAGATTGACAGTAATTAATGCCTTCCCACCAACAGAGACTCATTTGTTAATTCTTTTTCACAGTGCCAAGTAATTACAGTACTGTTTGCAGTTCTGAGCAACTTTCAAAAGGATGTGGAGAACTTGGAGAAGGTCTAGAGGTGGGCAACAAAGATGATAAAGGGCTTGGAAAGCAGGTCCTGTGAGGAGAGGCTGAAAAATCTAGGCATGTTCAGCTTGCAGAAAAGGTGCTTAAGGAGCATAACAGTCTTCAAATACCTGAAGGACTGCCATAAAGATGAGGGAAAGCACCTTTTCTCTCTTGCTGCAGAAGAGGATGCAGATCAAGAGCTTGAAGTTGCAGCAAAGTAAGTTTAGATTGAATATTCCCAAACTTTCTTCACTGTTAGAACAGTGAGGCAGTGGAATAGGCTACCTACGGAAGTTGTGGACTGTCCATCACTAGAGGTATTCAAGAAGAGGTTGGACAGCAACTGGTCAGGGATGACCTAGGCATATATATGCCTACTAGCCAATTTCCCATCAAAAATGAATGGGGGCCAGGGGTGGGGGCTGAGATGGAGTGCTGCCACCTAATGCCCCATGCTGCAGGGAGCAGGGTGGAGGTGCCGGAGTAGCTTCAGAATCATAGCAGCGCTCCCACATGCTTGCAGCACTCTGATTGGCTGTTTCCATCAGCCAATCAGAGTGCGAATGAAGTGTTATGGACAGACAGATGGACAGATAGACAGACAGACCTAGGCTTTTATGATATTAGAATGTTCTACTATGGCTATTTCCCATAATTCTGGGCTTTGCTGGTTGCCCTCGCCTACCCACTTGTTCTGTTATATGTGTCAAGGTGTTCTTAAGCCTCTCCAAAGGCACTGGGTGTTGGCTACAGCCAAGGCTGGGGAATTTGACTGGGGTGTGCCAGTGTTCCTGCTGGAACCAAAGCTAGTGGTTCCTGACTAGAGGGTCTTGCCCCTCTGCTCAGGGTAAGACCAATAACCATATTTGTGGTCAGAAAGGAGTTTTACTTTGTGGTCAGATTGGTACAGACTGTGGGGGTTTTGCCTTCCTCTGTAAGGGGTGGGGCATGGTCCTCTGCTGGGGATTTCTTGAGTGTATATTGACAATATTTTATAGAAGCAGAACATTGACTGTCACTGCCATCGTTCCCCTGCTTTACCTGGGGCAGGTTAGGGTACTAGGTCTGTTGTGTCAGGGTTGAGAGCAGTTTTATATAGAGTTTATATTATGGTTGTGTGAGATGGTTTGGATAGGGATGATCCTGCCTCAGGCAAAGGGTTGGATTAGATGACCTCTGGAGGTCCCTTTCAGCCCTTCTTCTCTATGACTGATTGTAATGCCCACCTGTTGACCTGCAAAGGTGTTCTGCAGAACAAGGAAGATTTGATGAGCTTTTTCCACCAAAATCAAGTGCTCAAGAAAATAAGTTGAAATACATTTTTAATAGCAATGTTAACAATGAAATATAAATTATATAAAAAGGTTAAAAAAATCTAATAAGGAAGAAATGTCATTGTCTTTTTTCTACATTGTTCGTTGTCTATTTTCTATTGTCTACATGTAGACAAGAACTGTAGGTAAAGGATGAAGAGCAAAGATTCTAAGGTGAACCTGGACTTTTACACTCAATTATTTGGCTCAGTCTCAAAAGCTTGCTAAATAAGGCTAGAAAACATAGAAATGTGCCTAATAGGCTGTTTCATAATTACTATTAATATGTCTATCACTATTTAAACTACGTCATGTCCTTTTATAGGCAATCATCAATCCTTTGGATCATGGTGTATATGCAAAAAGTCTAGTCAGATGCCTGATGAATCAATTTGTGACTGACAGGAGCAACACAGCTTGTTACAAGTTTCACAGATCCATGCATTGTCTGAGTTGGAGTCCAAATTCACAGCATGCTGCTTTCTTCTTTCTCTCTTTGCTTCCATCCTCTGAATCAAAGCTGCTTCATGTCAAGCTGTACCCAGTGCCAGATGTTTCCTCCAGATTGGACAGGATTCTGCATGCTCCTCCCAGCTTTTTATGTTGATGTTAAAAGACACACATCATTTTTTGTACACATTGTGGCACCACCATAGAGGTGACCCCACTTTCAAGAGCCATCTCAAATCTCTATACAAAACATTCTTGAGACTATGGACTATTATTCTGCTGAAATGGCTGATCCATTGCAATGTCCGCTTCTTGGTAGTAATTTCTAAGTATGTCAGTCCTGTGCACTCCAGTACCTCTGTTTTTTGGTATTCTGTCTTCCTACTTTATTTTCAGGATCTTATACAACATCTCAAGTGAAAGCTGTTCAGCCTCTTGATGTGTCTAGCCTTGATGTGCCTAGTCCTAAACCAGGTCTAACTGGTATAAAACTAGTAAACACAGTCTAAGTGACCATTATCCAACTTCTGCTCTCTCATATCTCCCAAACTCTTCTCACCTATGACATTTGCTCACCTGTTCTTTTCTTTACCTCCTCTTCTCTTGGGCAACGTCTGGTCAAGCAAATGCCAGCAGATATTATGTTATCTCACGATCAATTAGGACCTACCATCGTCTACACTCCACAATATACGAGTCAGCCGTATATGACACCTACTAGTAATGTTGCTCACTGGGTTTACTCTAAAGCAGTGGTTTTCAACCTGTGGTCTGTGGATCCCTGGGGGTCCAAAGACTATGTATAAGAGGTCTGCAGAAGATGACAGTGATTAATCAAAAGTATGTGAATACCTACACTTACAATTCAAAGGGTACCTCCATTCGAAATGTCCAAAGGGCTCTGCACTTCCACTTAACATTTTTTAGGGGTCCGCAAGTTAAAAAAGGTTGAAAACCACTGCTCTACACTAACTTTAGTAGACTTAGCTCTGATTTACATTTGTTTGACTCAAAAAAATCTCTGACTTTTGTCCCTGTAAATTGTGTATGCAATCCCTAAATGACATAAACTATGAACAAAGTCATGCAACAACAAGGGCAGTTTAAAAAAGTAATGTAAAGTAACCAAAAAAAAAGTAAAAAAGGAACTTTTCTACAGTGAAGTCAGAGATTTTTTTCCTTACAAAGTTTCTTCATTTTAGGCCTAATGCTGAGGTCGTGTTCCAGGCAAAACCCCTTTAAAGTAATATAGGACTGAAGTAGAGGCTCACCCTAGAAGTCTGTCTACCTGGCACAGTTCAGTGCCACTTAATGTTGCCTGTGCTATCTCTGAGGCAATATAGCCACAATACAATAGTGTTTTATCTAGCTTAATAAGTCAAGCTTTGTTAAGAAGCAAAATATAATTTCCTTTCATTCTTGTATAAAAAAAAAAAAGGGATATCATTGGCAAGCTATGAAAGTCAGCAGTTATATAGTTGAAGACTAGAAGGTTTAGAACATCTACTCTGCCTTCCTATATAACATAAGGCATAGGACCTCACCCAGAAATTCCTGCATCCTGCTCTGTAACCTTTGTTTCAGCTTGTTTGAATTACATTGTCCTAGCTGAAATCTGATACTTTAGAAAGCAAACAAAGGTTTAAAAAAAGTTTGCCTAGTTTCCACACAGCAGTATCTGAGATGCCATAGCAAGCATGGGCAAATACTGATTTTTAATGGCAATCACCACCCCTCTGGCTTTCCCATATAATCAACACCAGCCAAGATCATTCCAATCCTCTTGTATATCCTCCTGCCCCCATCCTTTTTTTAAATGTACTTTTTAATGAATTACATTTATACTTCCATACTTTCATTAACTGATAAGTGACTTGCTCATGAAACTAATACCTGGCAATATTTCCCTAAACTCCTCCATGTTCAGATGTTTTCACACACAGTCCTCACCTAACCACTAAATTACAATCTAATTTCAGTCTACACATGAAAAACTTAGAGCTAGCTCTTTCTTGCAGGAATAAAATGTCCCGTGTACCCAAGGAAAAAAAGATAGAGAGCGTGAAAAGCATGTGGCCTAAGCAGTCAGATTTCTAAGTGATCATTCATAATGCTCCCTTCTGGACCTAAAGATCTATGACCATAAGAACAGGAGAACAGCCAGGATTTCAACTTCATACTCAGTAGGTGCATCTACATGTGCGCTTTAATGCACATTAGCCTATTTTAACGTGCATTAAAGCGTCACTAAAAAAAGTACTCTTTAGCTAATGTGCAT
Source organism: Caiman crocodilus (assembly GCA_030014935.1). Classification (NCBI taxonomy): domain Eukaryota; kingdom Metazoa; phylum Chordata; order Crocodylia; family Alligatoridae; genus Caiman; species Caiman crocodilus. Next base: position 18,574,690 of record JAGPOW010003648.1, on the reverse strand, counting down.
TAAAATAGGCTAATGTGCCTTTTTTAATACTGTATTTCACAATAGAGGGCACCTATACACGTGACAGAGCTCTGTTCAGACGTGTGCTAATTAGCACGTGTCAGAGAAGAATTGATTAATCAAGTCTGCTGCAAATCTGCTGGAGCATACCAATCAGTGTGCTCCAGCAGCCTCCGTATCACATGTATTCAGCACCCCTGCATTACAAAATGGCAGCAGGGACACTTTAACTAAAGCTCACTGAATGAGCTTTAGTTAAAGTGCTCCCACCGTCATTTTGAAGCACAGAGTGCTGAATAATGTGGCGCTGCATGCATTTTAATTAAAGCGGCTCTCAGAACCCCCTCCTCTTAAAGCATGTGTATAGAAGCCCAGAGGTACTAGATTTAATGTGCATTACCTAAAGCATATTAATGAATGTATGGAAGTGCCCAGTGTTACCAGATTGTAACCCCTACCCCCCACATTCTCTCCATAACACATGACTGCTGGCTTAGCTATAGATCTTGCCCACCCTATTCCTCATCCATATATACCTGTAGCATGGAAATTACTCTTTCCCAATCCAAAGTGGCAGGAAAAAAAGCAGGAAACAGCAGCAGACTTTTAAAATACTTAAAATCATTTAAAAACATTACGCCCCCACTACAAAAAACTGTGTAGATGCACATGCTGTATGTGCCTGCCTAAGCACCCACCTTTGGGCAGTAGTCCCCAATTTTCACTGGCCCATGTGCAGCACAACTGAGCTAGCAATGACCCTGTTGGCTGTGTCAAACTTTGCTCTCCTCCTTAATCTCAGAGGGCTTCTTTCAACCCGGATCCTGGTGGAAATTCCCTTTGTACAAGAAACTGCTGGTGTTAGCAGTAACAGCATTTGCCTGTCATCAACAATTAGATGTTTTTATTCTCTCTCCCTAGGGTTGCATACTGCACTCATCACTGGATGCATACTGCACGTCATTGATGCCTAGCCCTTCTGCTGGCCATTGTACACAGCAAAATGTACTTCCTGTTTTAAGGCAGAATTACATTTCTGAGTATTGTGAGGTATTGCTAATCAATCTGCTGCATACTTCAGCATTTACACTTCACAACCCTGCACCTGAGAGTAGGTGTGCCATTAAGGAGGCACTGAAAAATCCCGTGTTATAGATTACCTCAATGCTTAACCAGGTCTGGTAAGTAGTGATCAGCACAGTGTCATTTTCTGTCAGAGAGGACTCACAGATTTAATTTTATTGAGTGGCCCTTTTTTTCCTAAATTGCTTCTTTGGAGACAGCTATGGCTGATTAGACAAGACAGCAATAGCTCTGTGGCCCAAATATGAAATGAATTACATTTGCTTTCACTGTTTAGCATTGCCATTTAAAACTACAGTAATTCAGGATTTATACATATGTATGCAAACTATCCACTGTCCACTACGAAACCCGAATGGGGCAATTTGATGAGTATCTAACAGAAATTCAGCTCAAGGTAGGAAATATAACACAGCAGGGCAGAAATTCAGAGCAGGTGAAAGTTACATAGTTCTACAGTATCCATTAGTTTTACATAGCTTTCATCCACTTTCAGTGCACTCAGGATGTTGCAGAACAGATTTGCTTTCAATAATTGGGTCATTTTTTGTGGAAAGAAATAATGTTACGTAGAAGGGGTTAGTATGATGATGAAAGGAACCTGCAGGCCATCACCACTGTGTTACTTTTTTATTCTCTTCCTCTTTGATTCTTCTTTTACAGGCCTTGTAAATTTAAGCTAAAATAGACTTCAGCTGTGATATTCAAATAAAAAGAGGATTTTATTTATTGTGTACATTGTGTACGTTTAAAGCAAGACTACAGAAGAGATATTCTGTAAAAGAGAAATCTGCACTGACTGGGAAATAAGGGTAAAATCCTAAACCCAATGGATTTTATTCACTAAAGTCCAACATTTTTGATTGAAGTAGAAGAGAGTGCAGGTAAGAAGGTTTACTAGCAACACTTGACTCCAAATCTTGCTGTAACATACAACTTTCCTATCCTATTGACTTCATTGAATCAAAGATTTAAACTATCTGTTGATAAATGTTATCGTGGCAAAAGTACAATGTTTTAGCTTAATATTCATTTGTCTGTATATTGTCCTATTCATATAGTACACATCTCAAAAAGTTAAGACAAGCATAGCAACCACCGAAAACACAATATGCTTTCAGCATTTTTAACTGTTTTTTTTCACTTGTGAGGATAATTAACCACAGAGACGACCACTGAGGAAAGTGGTAGATCCTTTATCAATGTCTCAAATTAAGTTTAGATGCTTTTCTAAAATATGCTTCAGCTCAAATGGAAATTATTGGCTTGATTCAAGAATTATGGGATGAAATTCAGCGGCCTGTATTATTCAGAGAGTCAAACAAGATAATGCTTATGTTCCCTTCTAGCCTTAAAAGCTATGAATCAGCATGACAATCCTTAGAAAAAATGTGGCCCATGTTTGTTAACTTGCACATCTAACTGCATGTTCTTGTTCTAGGCCAGGGACTTTGCACTTGATCTTCAGTTATGTTTTAATTATTTTTATTGGCTCTGTTGTAACAACTGGGGGCCCTAACCCCATTGTGTGAGGGATTTAAAATATAGACAGTTCATCTGGTTATAAAATAGATATGAGTGTAATTAGGGATATTTTCAGAAATAGACTGACAAATGGTCTTTCAGTTTCCACAACAGTAGGAACATTAAACACTTTTATTTAGCCTCCTCGTTTCTATGGGATATAAGCATAATCCCTCCTTCTCCCCCTCACACCTGTCATGTACACAATGACTTCATCCAAAGCTCAGACTGCATGAGTCAGTATTGTTTGAACTCTTCCTCTCACCAATGCTGTATTTATATTTAATTCTCATCTGGAGAAGAGATCTAAGAGTCGGTCCCTAGCCAAAGATTTCCAAGATGTATAGCACCTTTAATTTCATATGTAGCACTCAGCTGTGCCGCTAACCAAAAACTAGTTGCAAAAGCATAGTGGGCCAATATCAATAATATTGCATCATTATTATTCTGCCTTAAAGATAAATCCCTTCTTACATTAAGCACATGATTTTACTTTGAAAAAAATCCCCATAAAAACTATATTCTCCATACTTTCCTTTCAGTTTGAGTCTTCACCAAACAATGTTGGATTTGCATCATAGATGATACACTTTCCATAAATTCAGTATCCCATTGACTTCAATAATAATTTTCCATAAATATTTGGTCCATAACATTTTGCTACCTGACTGTTCTCATTCAACTAGTACAAAATTATGACTGCTTTAATTTATGAATATAAATAAATAATTTCAGATTTCATCTATACAAGTTGACTGTCACAGTTGAACATACGTATATGATTAGGAATGGATAAAGGCTAACTTTACCTTGATTCATATTTTATTGATTTAATAGCTTGCTATCACTGTAGCAGTTAACAATACTTCCTTAACACCCAACTGAGAAAGATAACTTCCTTTTCAAAACATTCGAGATGACATAAACACAGCAAACTAGGCAGTTCACTAGGATGTATAACAGGGATGGGCAAAATGCAGCCTGTGGGCCAAGTGCGATCCAAAAGGCCATTCTGTCTGGCTCGTGGGGCCCCTAAGAATTTAGAAAATGAATATTTATCTGCCCTTGGCTGCCTGTTATGTGGCCCTCAATGGCTTGCCAAAACTCAGTAAGTAGCCCTCTGCCCAAAATAATTGCCCGCCCGTGATGTATATAGTATCATACTTTTACCTTCACATTGGCATTGTGATATGTGGGTGCTCACACATAGTGCTATAACTTGGAAGTTACTTCACTGAAGACAATGGAATGGCATTAGCATAAAAATGGTGTAAGTGAGTAAAGACAGGCCTGGTATGAACAAAATTATCTTTCCCTTACTCAGGGGGAGGAATTTTATTTCAAACCGTGTACCATGCCCCACTGAGAGCACCCCCAGCAAGCTTCCCATTGAGGAAGTGTGTAGAATGTGAGCTAAGGACGCACTCAGGATAAAGGGCAATTCTAATACACACCTGTTGGTTCCTTTCAGAATTGAAGCCAAGGAGAAGAAAATTGTCCTCAATCTCCAGGCAGCTCTTTATTTTTATATTGGACAAGAGGTCTCAATATGAGATCGTTGTACTGAGGAGAGAGAAGAATGATCGAGAGCACCATATTTCTTTCCTTCTTTTGACATTTAATTTTTTTTAAGTCATCTTTTCAAAGACTTCTCTCTATATTTCATCATAATGGAGCAAGGGCTGATCAAATAATGATGTGCAAGAAGATTGAGGGGGAAAAAATTGATGCAAAGTCGTTGGGCTGTCAGCCTACAAAACCTTAAATCAGCAAAAACATTTGACCAGGCCTTAATCCTAGTCATGATCACTGCATGTGATCTCTTGTAAATGCAGATGTAGTGCAGAATACATTCACATGGAACCCATGCTCTCTGGAAATATCCACAAGTTACATTTGGCAGCTGCTCTATCTTTATCAGCAACCAAAAGAGGAAGCACACAAACACTAAACTCTTCAACTCATACATCCCCATGCAAAAGAAACTAACCATGTCAGCTTCGTGCTTTCATTAAAAGATGCTAATCTGATACAGACTTCACTGTAGGATTTTTCAATAAAACTCAGTGCAGTGCATGAGAAGCCAAGTACTTTTAATTTATATATAGATATAAAATATAAAAACTCTCTCTCTCTCTCTTTCTCACACACACACACACACACACAAGTTGGGAGTTATATGGAGACAGTGGCAGGTCTCGCCTTCACACTCTCTCTCATGTGTGCACATGTGGTGTCACAGTAGGGTCCTACAAGAGGGCTGTGATCTCCTGAAGGCCCTCTACCCATGCCAAGTCCAGCCCAAGGCACCCTCAAATTCTCACCCGCCACGACTTTGATGATAAGTATATATGGGAGGCTGCCTTTATACCGCCTTGGGCACGGTGTATTGGGACATCTGTCCCCGTAATCTCTCGACCCCACCGGGGTGTCTCCCTGTGTGCTGGGTGCCTTCCAGGCACCCTGGCCTAAGGGCCTCGCGTGTGTACCAGATGTTAGTGGGTCTAACTCTATGCCCGCTCTCTTGAGCCTTCTATGAAAATGCCTGTCCTGGGCTTTCTATGACAATGCACCTCCTGGGCTCTCTCCGGGCCCTCTCCTGGGGCTTCTTACCTAACAGTGTCCCCTCTCTCTAGGGCTTCTTTTAGCGAGCCACCGGTCTTGTGGGCCCACCGCACGGCTACCCTCTTCTCAGGTTGGGCGTACCGTGCTGCTATCCCCTTTTCAATCAGGGGACCACTGCAATACTTGCCTTTGTCAAGTAGGCACTATGCTGCTAACTCCTGTCTCTCCTGGGGTCCACTGCAGCATCCAGCCTCTGGCTGAGGTCTAATGCCACACTAGCCTCCAACTGGTCTCGTGGTGTCCATCCTGGGCTTCCCAAACGGTGCCCCTTGTGGGCTCTTTAAAATGCTGCCGCTGCCTGTCTAGGGCTTCTCAACACGTTGCCCCTCGTGGGCTTCTTCACGTGTCTCAATAATACTGTCCCTCTTCTGGGCTTCTCAATAATACTGCCACTCATGGGCTCCTCAAAATCCTGCCCCCTGTCTAGGGCTTCCCACAATGTGTCACCCCTCATGGGCTTCTCAAAATGGTGCTCCCTGCTCTGGGCTCACCATGCCCCCACAGGGCTTTTCAATAATGCTGCCCCTCATGGGCCTGGGGCTCCACACCCCATGTTGCTGCGCCTTCTCTGGCGCTCTGCTGCGCCTCCCTGGCGTGTGACTGCGCCCCTTCCTGGGCACTAGAGCCCCGCACCCTGTGGGCCCTTATGAGGATATCGCGCCTTCTCTGGCGCCTCTAAGAACACTGCACCCCGCGGGCACCGGGATCCTCATGCTCTGTTGTGAGTCCCCACTGAGGTTACTGTGCCCTACTGGCGCCAGGATCCCCACCTTACTGTGGGTCTCCTCTGAGGATATCGTGCCCCTTCCTGAGCACCAGGGCCCCACACCCTGTGGGCCCTTATGAGGCCTCCTCCTTCCCCTACAGCCTCGCCCAAACCACCAGTGTAATCCAACAACCAAAACACAAGCCTCTGGCTGTAACTTAAACATCAGGCACCTGGCCATAACTACATAAGCCTCCTGGCTCCTACTTCGCATCATTACTCCAGCCTCTGGAGTGACTCTGGCTCTGGGCTTTATAGGGCCAAGCCCTGCCCCCTAGGTCAGCTGACTCTCCTCAGTTGCCTCAGCAACCCTCAGCTGTGCTCATTATCCTCACAAGGAGCAATGCAGCGAGGTGCACCGCGACATGTGGATACACACACATATATGTACACATGAGAGACAGTGTGAAGGCGAGGCCTGATACTCTCTCCATATGTCTCCCAACTCCTATTTGAGCATGATCCACATATTTTTTCACATCTAACAGACACAGTTAATGGTAACTTATTCTTCATCGAAATCATATACATGCTGAAGAAGCAACCATCTCTAATAAAATTTGTAACTTTTATCATCTCTCTTCCCAATGCCTAAAAAAATTATATTTCCCACTCTGTTGCAATAAGAGTAAACATTTATAAATCTTTATAATGCTTCTATAAAAGGTGACATCCTTTTTTCTAACTATCAAAATGATTTTTTTGGCCATGCATGATGTAAAATAGAAAGCACTAGGAACTGTAGTCTTCTGGTTATTTACAATAAAACTACACCTTGCCAACTTGTCAAATCCTAACAAGTAGAGGAATGCCCTCTGGGGCAAGTAGACAGACACCATATACAGGGCACAACTACACAAGACTCTATGTTACTGTAGTGATGAGCTACGGTGATGTAGCTTGTCATTACAGTGACATAGTGTCAGTGGGCATGAATCATATGACGCTGTTGCTACTGTGCGGTAGGGTTGGAAACAACCTGTGCGCCACCAGCACTGTGCAATATTGACAGTTATGTCAGAGCAAATCGGTTAAGAAAGTGCCTCGGCACAGCTGTGTTAGGCACATTGTGAGTCCTGGGTGCAGGGATTTTCCCTGTAAGGCGGGAAAAGTCCATGGTGCAAGATCAGAACCTGCCAAAATTTTGCAGCTGCACCATCGAGTGCACGTTCATGATTGGCTTAGAATAAATTATGCATACGTGGCGGTCGGCAATTGGCTTGCTGGCCGCATAAAAGGCTTGGGCAATGCCCGCCCAAATTGGAGGAGTGCTTGAACATATGTAGGGAGAGATCCCCATGTGTACTTTGGAGCCACGGAGGAGGCCTGATCACCCACCATCGACTCCCCATCGTGGTTGCCATGACATATCCCATCCCTGCATGTGAGCAACGGTGTGCTTGTCTTCAGTTTCATGTGTCTATCTATGGATTGTGCCTACACTGCATACCTCGTGTATACAGCTTGTAAGTAAAGTTTTTTTGTTCCATCCACTGCTGCCTCCTGTCCAACCAGTTCTGCTCTATAGGTGACCCCATCCCGCTGGCGTTTCTCGGCCCCCACAGGTTAATGTTCAGTCATTTAGTACTTGCTAAAGTAACAGCTGCACAGTCAGACACGTGTAGGTGCACCCACAGAGACCTGAACTAGCTTCAACTAATTGTAAGCCAAGGTAGGGCTTTCACAGTGTACCCATCTGTTACCAGCAACTAATTTATCACAGACCACTTGATAGCTGCAAAACTTTCTAGAGCAGTCTGTCAAATATTTTGCGCCTTATGAGAACGTTTAATCTGATTTTAGCCATTAAAATAAGGTGGAATACCCAAGTTAATTATCTTCATCCCATGACAAGCTGTGATTAGGATGGCTTTTCAAACTCCAGGTTTGGAGAGGGGTGCTTAAAAGAGAAGTAAGGAATATGTCTGGAACGCACAAGAGGGAAAGTACATCTGGGTTCTGCTACTGATCTGTTGAAGAATCTGGAGTCATTTGACCTCCTTTGCCTCAGTTTTCCCCATCTGTAAAATGTGGATAATGGCACTTACCCTTCTCTCTCAAGTCCCTTGTGAACAGTAGTGACAGCTCCATAACTGTGGTGTGTAATTTAAAAGCATGAGAAAGAAAATCTGAAGCCAATTCAGAAAATAAGAACACAGTTTTGAACAGATTTCCTGATCCCTATTGTCTGCAATAATTCAGACAGAATAATTTAGGCTATCTTGCTAAAAAAAAATTATGCATTTATCTAGACTACTCAGAGGAATAGTGCTAATCCTATACTTCAGTCTTTGTCATAACATCCTAATCCTTCCTTCTTAGTAGTGACTTTCAAATTTCTCTTCCTAAAACTGACCATCAGAAATACTGAGGCTTCAGTCCTGCTAACCCTTGTGTAACTGAGTAATTTAACTTTAGTCACTGGGCCTCTTCAACTGCACTAATGCATGTGTGTGTTTAAGGGTTTGCAGGAGCAAAACCTCAGGGATTGTGAGACTCACTATGCCTTGAGTATTCCTTCCTTCTCTTTCAAATGGTAAATTCTTCTTTTATTAAGGTTGCACCTGTGACTTGAAAGAAGATAAAATAGCTTTCAGGAGGTAAAAGTCTCGACTATTAAAAAAAGCTTGAGTGTTTCAAAGGTCAAAATGGAATGCACTACTCATTGCTCTCAAGGAATCAACTGAAAATGCAAATCATTTACAGCTGATTCAGCTCACCCACTGTAGAATGTAAACCTCTTTTTAAAGGACACTGCCAGATTAACAAAAGGTTAAAAAGACTGATGATGTCTTTACATAAGATTACAACAATAACTTAGATATTTAAAAATAAAATAATTAAAATGCCCAGTGCTTGCTTCACATACTGTTTACTTTTTTCATTTCTTTCAAATTGGACAATACAAAAGTACACAATGTTTATGTGGGGAAAAAAGCAGTCAGGGCTCAAACGTAGAGGTGATATCTTTTATTAGACCAACAAGATTTTAGCAAAAAAAAAATAAATCTTTAATTATAAGCATTAGGACATAAACACACTTCATCAGGCATTGGAGAAAAAATTGTAAAAGTTCTCTTCGTTAGAAATGAAGTTTATATTTCATAAGATTTTACAGAGGAGTCAATAGATGGAAAACTCCTCTGGGCAGGCAGTTCTTAGTTGGTAAAAAGTCTCTCACCTCTCTTTCTGTGATAATGATGCAAATTACCTTGAACAAAGGCAGAAGCAATATTTCAGGTTTCAGGTACTCACAGCAGCTTCCTCCTTGGAAAAATATGAAGATTTCATTTAAAAAAAATCAGCTAAAATTTGATATCTTCCATGTGTCATCTATCCAGGTTGTAGCTGTATTGATCTATAGGAAACAGAAATCAGGGCTCATGGTAGAGGTGATATCTTTTATTTTAAAAAAACTTTAATTGCAAGCTTTACGTAGGGGTTTTCACAGACACAAATGACAGGTGGATTGCTAACGCCCATTGACTCTCCTCTCTATTTTAGATTTCTACATAATCTATAAAAAGAACTTAGCCTTTGCTCTCAGTGTCTCATCCATATGTTCAGAACCTCATGGTGAAGTGAGGTCCAACCACAATTCATGGGGCTGTGCAAGTATCCAGTGGTCCACCTTTGTGGTTCTGGTGGCAAGACTGGGACTTAAAATGCAACTGATCAAATACAAATAGTCTCACTCTTATTTCTAAGCAATTCATTTTCATATTCAGGATGTGTAAATACTTACAAAACATGTAGATTTGAGGTCAAACTTGACCTGACAATTTTAGCAATATTTAGGAAGTTTACCATCATTACCAGGAACTAGAGAGCTCAGATGATTGGCAACAGTATTATCTAACTTTAGAGCACTTTTTTATCTAGCCAGAGACTAATGTTAAGCTAGTACATTTAACATTTACATACTTTGGGTCTTTTCATCCATAGGTCATAAACCCCTTTATGAAAGTGGCAAGTAGTCGCACTCTGATGTTTACCTAAATGGAAACTGAGATGCAGAACAGCTAAAGGCCAGATCTAAGTGTGGCAGTATTTCCTTTCTAGGGGTGGCTGTGATGCCCCTGGAGTCCCTACAGCCTTCACTCTTTGGGCAATCACCCCTTTCAGTCACCTGCCACACATTGAGATCTTACTTTGACATGAGGGAGGCTGCCCCAGGGCTTCCCAAGTTGCTCTCAAATGACCACCAGGTGACAGTGGTCACTGCCTTATAAGCTAATTGCATGGCTCCATTCCTTCCCTACACCATGCCCCATGACTCACAGATGGCATCCTCATAGATGATCTCTTTCACTTAGCCCCACCCTTGCTACTTTCTTGGCCTCTCACTAGGTTCCTGGGACCCACATTCTCAGCCCCTCAATCTGGGCTCCAGACCCCTCCCTGGGTCCCTAAAAAGCCCCTTATCTCCTTAGTTCCTCCCCAAGCCTCCCTCCAGGTGTTACCCTCCATGTTGACCTTCTGGAGCTGCAGCCATCCTGCTGAGGTGGTGTTTTCTTAACAGACTCCACAAAATGCTACTGCTGGGTCATCTCAGGGCCTAGGCATATATCCTCCTCCTGGGTTGGGTGACTGCAATCAGCTCAAGCCATACCTGCAGGTTGCCCCAGCACTAGCCTGCCCGCTTCTTAAAGTGGCAGGAGCATCAAGCCTCCTGCAACACTAAGCATAGAAAGGATTTAGGTCCCTTAGCAATGACTTACATGGAATTTAGGAGTCTAAATCCAGAACTGCAATCTTGAAAACTCCTGTTTTAAAATTCCAAGTGCTGAGGGCTATAGTCTCCACATGCTTGATCTATATCTAAGTTACCTGGACCTTTACGCTACATTAAACTGAGCTTCATTCCTTCAAGGCGCTCCAAGCCAGTGGTCCCTGTATCCATAAAGAGTTACTCACAGGACTGATGGGGCAAAAAAATTTCATAAAATTTCTGCAGATGTCTGCTCCTGGATTCTTTAGACACAAAAAAGGCTTATTTTGGCATTTTGTCATCCGATCACAGCCAGAAACAGGAGGTTGGGCCTAAGCATACATAAAAATGAAAACTAATGGAAAGAAATAGCTATGAAGCTAAAAATATGTTCACTTAGGGTTCTAAGTGAAAGTTCATGTGTTGGGTTTTAAAAATATCCCAAACTTGGCATATTTATTTGTAATGCCTGCCAGAGTCTACCAAAAACATGGCTGAACTTCGGTCTGCTGCATACCTAATGGCGCATGAATGTGAGCGGAATTTTGCAAAATTCCATCCAGGATGAATTCACATGTGTGACTGTTTAATATGTAGATGCTAAACACATAATTCCTGAACTCTCTGAAACTGGATAGTCCCTGCAGTATACAGGGGGACACTGGAATGGCTATGGCTATCCAACCCTCATTCATAAATAACTTACCTGCTTTCAGTATATAGTTGATCCCACAGCCCTTTTCATAAGAGCTGGAGTTTCTGTGGTGGATTTAGCTAGATTTTCACCTCTGCTCTTGCCCAGTCTGCTGGCCACCGGTACATTTCAGGGGTGCTTCATGATCTTTCCTTAGGAAAGGTACATAAATGTGAAATACCGCCAGTCCCTTACTTGGCCCCTTGTGTTTACCGGCACTTCATTCATACACTTTCTTTCAAATCTTAGATGTGGTGGCATTTCCTTTGCTCTGCTGGGGGTGCTCCAATCATTGCTTGGTGGCATCTTGGTGGTCTTTTTGCATACTGTTATAACTGTCTTTTCCCATCTACTCTCTAGTACTTGATTGGCCTTTTTGACCCAAATCATTTTTTCAGCTTGATTTTTTTTTTTTCCCTCTTTCTGTGTCCTATCTATATACTAGTGGTATTTCATTGTGATCATGGAAAAATGTGGATTTAGGGTTCATTTTCTTAATTAAAAAATTGGAGATTTTTTTTAATCAGAGAAAACCAGGATCCCTGGTAATCAAGTCTCTTAGAGTTGGAGTGGGAGCTTTAAGGAAGACATGGGATATTGTAAAAGAGGTGAGAGTTGGTCACGCTACTGCATCCAGTATCCCATGGACCTGCCTTCTGCCCTTTGGACCAGCCCAGAGTCAGAATAGAAGACATGGGGTACTTCAGTAAGCACATCTTGGCAAAATACCACATCCCCACAAGAATCAGAAATGGCTGCAAATAAATACAAACATTAGAATTGGGCCTTTAAATGTGAAAAGGCATACATCAGACCAAAGCTGAAACCCTGCAGCGCAGCAGTCCTCAATCGATGCTGGCGAATAGCACAATAAATTTAGACCGACCACACACGCAAAGTAATTATCTCTCAATTAACTGGTGAATCGCACAATAAATTTAGTCCAGCCACACTGTGAAAAGTAATTATCACCAGTAAAAATTATTATCCCTCTGTAACAAGAGCCAAGCAGCTGTAAAGTTAGTGCTTAAAAATTATAACAATTCCATAGCTGGTTTCTAGACAGCTTTTAATTTGAACATGTACCAAGGCCCAGAAAGTCCCTACATATTTTCAAGCACTCACTGGTCAGCAATTTTTATAGTTGGATAGTCCTTTTGATCCTGGGATAATTAGTTTGCCCACCTTTGGCCAGTGTCAATTTATGGCATGATGAATTGTATGATATATCTAATGCGTAGCAGGGGCTTTGGTTGCACAACTCCTAGTGCTAACATTGGGTGGCAGCCCATTTCGCCTTTAGGGGCCCTGCTATACATTCAAATCAAAGCTGGATAGAAATCAGCTGTAGGCTTGTTAAACACTTTCAAACACTAATTTTATAGATGGTTGGCTCTTTTTAAAGTTGGATAGTCCTTTTGATGATGTGATGATTAGGGCCTTCCTAAAACTGGATAGAAACCAGCTATAACATTATTACACAGTTTCAAGCACTAACCTTACAGCTATTTGACTCTTTTTATAGATGAATAGTCATTTTTGTGTGTTAATTACTTTGCCTGTTTAGCCAGTCTAAACTGATTGCATAATTCACCAGTTAGTTGCATAATATACATAACATGTTGCAGGGGCCTTATACTTTTGCACCTATGGCTAGTCTGCATGTATTGCGTGATTCACCAGTTCATTGTATGATCATTAGTTTGCATCTGTTGCTGCTCTACATTTATTGCACGATTCACCCATGCATTGAGTAAATGTAACATGTAATAGAGGCCTAAACTTTGCACCTCTGACTGACCTAAAGGTATTTTGCCATTTACCAGTTCCTGGTGTCACAGGTGCCAACTTTTATTTCGCCAGGGGTCGGGCGATAAAATGATGGACGTGGAAAGTTTTACACATTTCAGGTGACAGCCCTCTTCCTAAAGTGGGGGGCAGGGTTCTTAGGCCCCCACATACTTAGCACCTCTCCTTGGTGTGATCATTACTTTGTATGTGCAGCCTATCTACATTTATTGCATGAATAACCATGAGGTGCACAATAAATGTAATGTGCAGCAGGAGCCTTATAATTTTGCACCTGTGGCTGGTTTAAAGGTATCTCACCATTCTCTAGTTCATGGTGCGATCACTCCTTTGCACCTGTGGCCCCTCTACATATATTGTGGGATTCATCCATGCATAGTGTGATAAATGTAATGGGTGGCAGGTCCCTTATAGCTTTGTCTCTCTGCCTGGTCTAAAGGTATTCTGCCATTCCCCAGGTCACCCTGCCATCACTTCTTTGGCCCCTCTACATTTACTGCGTGATTCCCCAGTTTGTGGTGCCATTGTTCCTTTGGCTCCCCTACATTTATTGCCCAATCCCCCACTTCATGATGCAATGGTTCCTTTGGCCCCCTATGTTTATGATGTGCGAGTCCACATTTCACGGTGTGATTAGTCCTTTGGCTCCTTTACATTCATTGCACAATTTCCTGGTTCATGGTGTGAATACCCCTTTGACCCATTTACATGGATTGCAGGACATCCCCCCTTCTGTGCCATTGCTCCTTTGCCCCTGGGGCCTGTCTACATGCATCTCCTGTGCAAGGCATAATAAATGTAACGTGTGACAGAGGTAGTAGGGCTGGCGAATCCCTGCTCTTGTGAGGACAGGCGTGGCTCTAAGCTAGGCTGGGGGGACACCAAGGACTACATCAGCATGGAAGGGTGCTGCCCGGGCCTGCAGGTGCAGCTAGGGCACATGCCCGGGCGCCCATTTCGTGGCTCCAGAAGACAAGCAAGGTCTCAGAAGCAAGTGCCCTGAGCAGCCACAGCCCCCACTCTCGCCCCGCCCTTCCAGCCCTGCAGCCAAACACATCCCCCCTCCGCAAACGTACACAGCACACACCACACTCCCTCCACACACATACACACCCACACTGCACACGTGCACAGCCACACTCCCTCCACACACCGCACTCCCGCCATACGTGCACAACACGCACAACCACACTCCCCACACGCGCAACACACACCCAACACAACACACCACACGTTTAGGACAACTCCGCATTTGAGACCCCCCGCGCAAAGCGGCGCTGTGAGGGGGCCGGGCCGGGAAGGGCGGGCCCGCAGTGCCACCCCGGCCCCGCCCGCACCTGCGCGGGTGCCCTGGAGGCCGGGGCGTGTCGGGCCGCCCGGCTGCAGCACCCGGAGCGAGGTGGGGCGGCAGGAGAGGCCGGGCCCGGGCATGAATCACCCTTGCGCTCCGCTTCCCTCCCCCCGGCCCTGCCCTTAAGAGCCCGCCGGGGCCTCTGCCCGGGAGTGCTTGTCGGGGCAGCCAAGAGCTGCGAGCGTCTCCTCGCCCTGCTCCGCGCCCGGCAACCAGCTGCCGCCGCCTTCTGCTGCCCCGGCCCCGGCCCCTGCTTGCAGCCACCATGCCCAAGCCGGTGAGTGCCCGCTTTGTGTCCTAGCCCCTGCTCCTGCTCCTGCTCCTGCTCCTGCCGGTCGGGCAGGGCTGTGGCACTGGAGACCTCCGCATTTGAGACCTGGCGTTTGGGGCTTTTTGGATACTCCTTCTGCTAAGCTTGTGTCGTCCTCCAGCTCGAAAGTTAGCGCTGGGAAATGTACTTTTTTTTTTTTTTTGGCGCGCGCTTCTTTTGTTTCTCCGCGTCGAGGTGCGTGCCGGTTGTACCGTGATGCGTGAGCCCCCTCCTGGGCTTTCGGCTAAGCCTTTTTTATAGGAATAGTTGTAAATGATACTTGCTCTGCACTAAGCTGGTCTGGCAAGCAAAGGATAGATAAGCCCTGGAAGAGAAGGAGTTGCGTGTTCCTGACCCGTAAGTAAAATGGCATTTGCCTGGTTCAGCTCTTGGCTAGAGTCTGTGCCTGGGCTGCCAAACCTCCGGGATGGCTCTTCAAGCCTGTCACCAAGCCATAGGCGTAGGTGCTCCCACGAGCGTCCCTCTTGCGTGATGAGGGAAAAGAGAAGCTATAAACTGGGGACAGAAACATGACTGAGGCTCCAAGTTGCAGGGGTGGTGGGTGTGAACAGAAAGGTGACTGACTGTTCAGTTTTGGTTGCTCCCTTTACGTGCATGTCTGTGTATAAAGAGGAGCAACTTTCAGTCTGAGCCTCAGTCACTTTGCGTGCATGCGCGTGCACGCGCACACACACACACACACACATACCTTAGACTGAGCCTCAGTCACCTTTCTGTGCACACGCATGCGCACACACCTTTGTGTGTGTACAGAAAGGTAACAGGCTCAGTCCAAGTGGGTGGGTCGGTGGGTGTGCGTGGTGAGAGAGGGGGGTGGGGGGGGTTCAAAAGTTGCTTTCTGTTAAACCCAACAAAGGCAACCACTTATTCTTTGTGTAAACACCAAATGAAACTTCCATGCACATACTTAGCATTCAGCGTATAGGTCACTTCTAGGACAAACGCATCTGGGACCTCACTTTGAAAGGCATTGGACACCCGCAACTCCATCTAAGCTCAGTGGGAACTGTACAGGCCTTGTACCACTGAAACTCAGGTCTGTTCTGGATTGCAGGACTGTCATCACCTGCTCTTTGGATTAGAAAAAAAGCTCATTTTTAAAAGAAGAAAAGGACAAATAATGCATTTCCTGTTATATTCTAAAATGCATATAGGATGATAGGAAGGTATTGAATAATTGAAAAAGTAGGGATTTATTACACTCCCAAATCTAACTTCTAGAGTTAATGCTATCTAAGATGATAAAGCTGCAACTAATTATTCATTTATCTTGTCTCCCAATGTAAAAAGAAGAGTACTGGGTAAAACAGTTGGCAAGAAGCATTGTTACATTTAAGGAGCCTGATCTGAGATTCTTCCTTTAAAGAAGTCAGAGGCAGAATTGCTCCCGTAAGCAAGCCTGGTCTACTTTATCTTCCATACTGTTGCATTCATTTTTATAAATGTTATCCTGGAAAATGTGTTGTTATTTGTGAACTTCCATACTATTGGCAATCACTTGCTCAAAGGAGCGAGAGCAGTGATTCCCAACCAGGGTGCTGCAGCACTCTGAGGTGCCTCAATAAACTTTTGTGGGTGCCACAGGGTGCTACACAATGGTCGCAGTGTTAGGTGTGTAAATATGATTCACAGTATAAACCCAAATGGAAATCCATAGTGTTTAAAAACATTTTGACCTGTTGTGGCTTTTTTTTAAGGTCTTTAAAACAGAAGAATTTCTCTTTTTCTATTGTTTAAATATCGAGTGAAAACTAACAGCTGACGTTTTTTCTAAGGGGTGCCTTGAATCCAAGATGGTTAAGAACCAGTGGTCTAGAGGTCTGAATCAAAGCTTGAATTCAGTGAGCTTTGGATTGGGTCCTTCCAATAACTGGCCGTGGGAACAGATTGCTAACTGAAGACAAAATCAGCATGGATGACTGTTGCTGCATATCTTCAATAAAAGCTTGTTATCAATTTACCTTTTAGAAATGCAGTGGAACAGCTGTGGCAAGTTGGAGTCCTTTTTTTTGCTATTGCTCTGACTTTGCAAAAAAATGGCTGGTCAGATTTTATTTTCTGATAAGCAGCCACCGTCATTCAACCCAACATAACAGCAGTGTGTTGTAATTAAGTTTTTAGTGACAGATATGCTATTGCTCAAGGTTAACCGTGGATGTATATGTACGTTGTTAAAAAATTATTGTTTACTAGTACACTAATTTCACTGAATGTTTCTGTGGGGGGAGGAAACACCCCGTTCTATTGAAGACGTGGAGCAGCGTCAGTTTACCAAGTCTTTCTTGCAGAACCTCTCCTCCACACCCCCCAAATCTTCTTGAATTTTCCCAGTAAATTGTATTGGCAGTTTTACCTATTTCACAGTCTGCATAACAGGAATATATTTTCTCAGTCAGATGTTGAGAGAGCTTTAGAGTTGATCCATTCTGTCCTCTTTCTTGTTCCTTGTTATTTCTTCAATTTGCAGGCTTTTTTTGGTACATGATATAAAAAGAATATAGCTTGCCTTAAAAGTGTAGGGGGTTTGTTTTGTTTTTGACTAAAACCCCCAAAAAAACAAACCTGCAGAGGACTAGCATATAAATTTATATAGTTTACCCAAAGTGGCTTTGGGGAACAAAGTTTATGAAGTTGCACAGTCAGAATAATCTGAACTCCAGGGCTTTAATTTATGCTGAAAGTCAGTGATGCTTGTGGACAGATTTTTTTATTATTTTTTTTTTTTCTTATCTAATCAACAAAAGCTGCTCACAACCATGTTCTTAATTTTATGTGGGCTGAGCATGTCAGCAGATACTAGAGTGCTCCCTGACGGACTGATGTTCTTTTCTTGCTGGCTACAAAGTGAGTGCTGGAGGGCCAGAACGGTGAGAGGCATATATGTGAATAACATGGGCAGGACAACCACCACCTCCTTCGAGATGATCATTTCTGAGCCACGTGATCCATTCGCTGGGATTTAGGGACATGACTCCATGACAGCACCTCCTGTTAAAGTAAACCCAGGCTTCATAATCGGCACTTAATCTGCTCTTCAGCAGATCCAACTCGCATCTTTACCAGAAAAGAAAGAAAGAATTTTATGAGCATTACTTTAATAAGGTATCCAGGTGGCAGCTGTATTTACTCTAGAGGCAAAGGGAATTGGAACTCATGGTAGAGGTGATACCTTCTGTTAGATCAACTAGATTTTTGCAAAAATCTTTAGAAAAATCTAATTGGTCTAATAAAGATAGAACTCATGGTAGTGGAGATGATTCCCTTTACTAATTTAAGAAAGCATGTCACTTAGTCTACTGGTTTGGATTCTTCCTAGTTTTGTCCCATGTGTTCTCTAATATCATTAAAGAATGTCTCTGTCAGGTTGCAGGGCATTATGGAATAATAAGTAAAGCTGTCACTTCAAAGCTGGGAGTGCACTGTAAAGATCAGAAAAGGCTGTGGCCTGCAAGTCTAGCACCTTTTAAGTTTACCCAGCTAGTTAGAAGGTTGGCATCTGCTTAAATAGCTTGAGATGCCAAGTGCCAGTAATGTTGGGGTTTTTTGTTTTTAACAAATTTAGCTTGCAGATCACCTTTTTGTCATTGTGTACATAATAACTCACTGCTCAAAATCGGAAAATGAGTGACCTTATGGCATGTGTATGTATTGCACCCCTCTCTAGCCACTACTACTGAACTAAGTCGAGTGTAGCCCAATATCTCTGGCTATGTTTTTAAAAGAATTCTCCTTAACCTGGTGATGCACATTTTTAATTTTCCTGACATATTGGTAGTGTTACAGTGTTGGTGCTGCCATACTGATTTTAAATTAAACCAAAGCAGCTAATTGAGAAATCTTCATACTAATAATAAGCATGAAGCATAAGTGTTCTGAAGATACAAACACTTCTAACTAAGATGGTCAGTATAAAGTTTTTATACCCAATTTATGGTTTTGCTTTTTTCTTGAGGGGTTGGGTTTTTGGAGTTGAGGAAGAGGTAGTTATCTGTCAATCAGCAACAAATCAAATGTAATTTCCTTCTTTTCTAGACAATAGTTTGCTAGGCTACACTGACACCAAATTCTGTTGTTTGAAAAAAATCTATAAGTAGATGCCATGCTGCCCAGAGGGAGCTTAATTTAAATTAATCTTATACAGCATGTCTTAAACCCTAAGTACCAAACTAAGTCAAAACTCAAAATGGTGCAGAAATCTTGGGGAACTATTATGGAATTGTAGTGGTGTTCACCTGACAGTTGAGGCTCCTGCCCTCCTCTTCTAGGTACAACATGAAATAAATCAGGGAGAGTGTAATAGTTAAGCAGCATAGGAAGAGGTGATAACAGAGTTGTAGGTAGAGTGGGTGCTCCTCTGCCTGAAATGCGTTGCCTAGTGGAGGGCACTGGGGGCTGACATGCCCATGGCATGTCAGCAGGATGTACCTGAGTTTTGTATACAATAATACTTTTGCACAGAGGCAGAAATAATTCAGTTCTTGCGAGAACTAATACCCCTTAACAAATACTAAGAACAATTTTGGCCATGTTCTGTTTTGGTTCCCTGCCCATAAACCCTGATGTCCTGCTAGAAAGGCTTAACTTCTCTTCTCAAAGTTGAATAAATATGTGACTTATCTGACAGAGATAATCTGTGTTTCTGGTAGCATGGTATAACTGTGATGACATTTCCCTTAAATGGATGTCGTATTGGAATTCACCTTTTTCTTTCTTGTTCTTGTAGACTTTTGCTGTTTGTTTTTTTTTTAAATTTTCTTAACAAATTAATGACTATCAATTTAGAGAGAGTTCTCTGTGATTGGAGAATAACAAATACAGTGCCTAGGTTCAATGAAGAGGTATTTGGGCACAGGGCACCTATGTACCACGTTAGTTTGATCTCACCACTATGCAGAGCTTTTGGTCAAATTTGGAAAGAAAGTGTAATTAAAGGCAGGGAACAAACAGTAAATGGATAAAAAGTAATGTTGATATACCAGATGTAGGTCATGCCTGATTAAGTTAATATCCATCTTCAGGAAGAGAATTGCATTTTTAATACTAGAAATGCAGTGACTCTAATCTGGATTTAAGTAAAACTTTGGATACAATAGAACATGAGAAATGATTAGTACAGGGAATGTAAGGAAATGGCCAAAGAGATGGCAATGGTAGCCTTTAGTGAACTGCTCGTCTGGAGGAAGGTTTTCAGTGTAGTTCCCCCAAAGATCTGTCCTGAGGCCAAAACTTACTTAACTTTTTCTTGAATGACCTTTGCAGAAATTCAGAATATATTAATGAACTTGAATGATGCCATAAAGTTGGAAGGCATCCATTCATACAGAAGAGGATTGGATTACTTGCAGAAGAGACTGGAAGACTAAGAGGTCTATAGTAATAAAATGGAATGATTTAATAGTACAAAGTACAAGATCGGGTCTTTAGTGACCAACAGCAAGAACTTTCTGGTATAAGCTACAGGGTGATTATCAGCCAGGGTGGGATTTCTTTTGAAAGGTACCTCAGAGATAAGCAAAGTGTGAACAGATAAGGGCAGGCTTAGGCTCTCCCTGCCAGGCTGCTCTGACTGTTCCCTCTGCTCTCCCTGCCCCACCCCACCTGCCCTTCTGCAGGGAGGTAAGCCCTGTAATAAATCCATTATTTTTAAATAGGGTGCCATTTAATTCATAACAGTTATGGAAGAGTCGCTGGAGTCAGCTCAGTGGTTCTCAACCTCTTCAAAGAGCTTATCAATTGGATGAGATGGAGCAGGGGAAAGACCTGGGTGTATGTGAATTGATCCCTGGGAACTCAGTCATTTGAAGTGGTGGCTTGGATGTGGTGAGCAAGGTATTTCCATTACAGATAGAAAAATAATTAATACCAGGCTCTGCAAAGAATTTGCATGGAATACTTTGTACAGTTCTGGGTATCCAAGTCCAAGAACAATGAATTCAGATTGCTTCAATCACAGAGAAGGATTGTTGGGATGATCATGATCAAGAGAATGAAAATGTCTTACAAGAGAATGACTTTTATTAGTAGATGTTTAAGGTTTACAAAACCCCAGAAAAAAGATGACAAAGCCATAAGGGAAATACAGAGCGCCCAGGCGAGGGACTAACAATAAAAGGATGGGGGTGAGGTGGGGAACGCACCTAGGTTACATAAAATACAAAGTTAGCCAACTAAGCCTGGGGGTAAGGGGAGTGGGGAGGGGAGGGGTTTCATGACGCTGAGAGAGAAAGAGGATAGAAACACACATACCCGTGACAATGGTCCACGATGGTGAAGAAGTAGTCCAAATGGTAAAGAGTCTCAGTCTATAGTCTATCGCAGGGGTCCTCTTCGGGTGGAGTAGGGTCGTGGTCTGTGGTTGACTAACGGTTTGCCTTAGTCAGCCTAGAAAAAGAAAGGGGAAGATGGTGATATGTGGTCTCTCTGTGTATCCGTAATGGAGGGAAAGGAATGCTTTAACTTAAAGGACAATGCTGGCACAAGAAAAAAAAGTCTGTAAACAGGCTAGATTAGGTTCTTTGTAAAGATGTGTAATGTCTTTTATTAAACCAGCTAAATGGACGGTGGGGGAAATTTTTTTCTTTGCAAGCTTTTGGACAGAAACGCTATATGCCTGCAGGAGGATGTTTGTGCCCAAAAGCTTGCAAAGAACAATTTATCAAACTATTTAGTTGGTCTAATAAAACATACCACATCTGCACAAAGAACCTTGTCTGCCTATGTCTTTAGACCAATATGGCAACAACCAATAACCCTGTAAACAGGCTATGAATAAATTTGGGTTGGAACTAAGAAGTTGGGTTCTTTACAATAAATTAGTTTCTAGAATAACCTTCCAGGAGACTTTATAGAACTAGTTTTAAGATGAAGTTTTGATGCATTTTGAATAGCACTATGAAGTAATTGCTTGTGAAAGCAGGGAACTGAACTTGATTTGGACTAGAACAGACTTTCCCATGCGTTGTATTACTAATAATGAGCTGGAACATTTGGCAGTGACGGGACAGATTAGTTTCATAGTGTTTTGCTTCCTGATTAGTTGAATGCACATGAATTTTGCAAATATTTGCATGTAGATTTCAAATTCAGCTTTGACAAACTTCTGCCTGACTTTCAGACTTGTTCTCTTTGAACATTTATGTAAATAAAATTCAGAAAGGTATGACCATGAAGAATGTGAACATAGTGAAAAAAATTAATGAAATTTGAGAGAACCTTTGTGATAAACTTTTTTCCCCCTGCCTAGTTCTAGTGCTGATTACATACCTTTTAGCTGTGAAGGACAATGGACTTATACCTTCATATGTTGTAAGAGTTTCTAATCTCTCTATGCTCTTGGTATCAGATTGGTGTGACCGAACTTGAGTCCAAAAATAACAGAATTCCACTGCATATCCTGAAGCTTAGAAATTAATGTGAACAATTTGTATTACTTTAATTTCCTGCCTCTTGGATTAAGCTCTGTTACTAATGAGTGTATAAGATTTGTTCTGAAGGAGGGTACTGAAGCCTGTTTAACTATTAAAAGGATTTTTCATTAAATAAAGGTTCTGAATTTGTCTAATGTCAAATCTTCTCTCTTTCATATTCTTGAGGTGATAGTCTGTCCCACAGTCAGAGTAAGAGACAGAATCTCACCTCAGCTTCAATTGGTGACCTGGAGGAAATAATTCATAGATGACTAATGCATGGGAGAGAACTGAACTCACGTTTTTCCTAAAATCAAATGGGGGGATGAGCTGATTTACCATCATTGAGGTCAGGATGGTTTAGAATAATATTTAGCTCTGCAGAGCAATTAATGTTTAACTTGTCTTTTTGATAGCCACTGAGAGGTAGCAGTACTTGAATATTTTTTTTAAAAGAAAATGACCCTTCCTTCCTTACTTGCTGTCCTTTGAAGGAAACCATCGAACCATTTTTAGATATATCAGTCCTTGAGAATAAAAAATTCTTGTTGACTTTAAATATTTGTATCTGATTGGTTAGAAGGCACTCAATAAGTCAAAGATCTCAGTGTACTTCAGCTGATATTGACCCTTACCGTCAGCCATGACGTAAGTAAGTATTATCCCCTGGTACAGATTAGTTATTTTAGGTCCATTGTTAAATAACCTGATCCCAGCTGTATTGCAAACTTGCTTTGTGGCCTTAGGCACAGCATTAAGTAACTTGCCTAAACTTCTTGAGACAGTCTTAAGAACCTGACTTGCAGCCCTCTGGTCCAACAAGTTTTTTCCCTGAATGATGCATAGAGCCAGGTAGGGTTGCCAACCCACCTGGATTGGCTAGGAGTCTACCAGAATCAGCATCAACCTCCTGGTGACTACTGACAGCAATCCGTGAGACTTTAATAGGATATTTTTAAGAAAATGAAATTAATGATATTTACGTCATGTTGGGTGGGGGGAATCTCCCAAAATAGCTGTAGTCAGAACTGACAATCCTAGAGCCAGATCATGTCTTCCCTTTCTTTTGCCATTAATTATATACATTTCTTATGAGTAGGTGAGGTGGATTTGGGGTAAATATGTAAATTCACTAACAGTTGACCATCTTTCCTTCATGGTGCTTGTCTTTTCACACCCCACCCCCCTTGTTGCAACATTGTAACTTTAAAATATGGCGGTTTGCCACCTGTTTCCTTGCCTCTTAAATGGGCAGAACTCTTTTCTATCAAACATGTGCTTTGAGGAATAATTCAATATTTTATAGAGCAAGAAGGGCAAGATCTGTGAAGGAATTTTAGAAGGGTGATGCTAAGCATCGCTGTGCATAACTGCTGTGCCCATGGGTTCTGTTTGAGGATCTGGTGCTCTTAGTTTGGCACCTTACATTCCATATGTAGTGCATGGGGAGAGTTGGTTGGGACGCAGAATAGCCAGATTGCAGAGTGGGACATAGCTGGAGGTAGCCAGTAAGAACTGCTGAAGAGTGGTGTGCCAGAAATCCTGACACACTAGCCTTCACATCTCATGCATCAGCATCCCCATGCTTCAAAATGATGGCTGTTCAAAATAGGGTTTTCAACAAGCTTTAGTTAGTGCCCTCGCCACCATTTTGAGACCTGGGATGCTGAATTCACAAGGTACTGAGTGCTTTAATTAGAGTGGCTTACAGCTCTAATCAAGTACCTCCTTCCCCCCACCCCCAGAGAACATGTGAAAATGCCCAGTGGTTGTGGTATGCATCTTTTACAGCCTCCTGAGCACTTGCTGTGCCTTCTTCCTCTTCCTCCTTCAAACCTTAGCCACTAAGCATCCCTGGGTGCTTGGATATTCTTGTCTTGGCTGCTAAGGCTGTTTGTGTATTTTTGGCCAATGGTCCTCTGATGTAAAATGCATAAACAATCCATGGAGCAGGGATGGCAACCTAGGCTTTCCATTCCCAATGAGTGCCCTTATCATAGTATTACAGAATCAGGCTCTTGTTTGTGCCCATGGACATAACTTCTGGGCTTGTGAATGTGGTTTTTCTTGGCTGTATGGTAGATGGTGTTTATCATGTTAGTCTGTGGTAGGGCAGCTTCAGACTTTAACAGGAGTGATTTATAGAGTGCTCCTACCCATGCTAGATGATAGTCCTTCTCAAGAAGGTGGGAAATGTGAAATTTAATGCTGGCCTTCCATTTTCCAGATACCCTAGGCTAACAATTAGGGCAATTTGTACGGTAGGCAGCATTACAGCCTCCTCTTGCTGTCTTTGAAAGTGACTGCTGTATTTTGTATTGAATTCGATGTTCTTGGAAGGTATGAGACTTGATCTGGTCAGGGCCTGCTCAGCAAGTCCCATGGGGAGCTTGTTGTAGAAATGTCTGTTCTGTGAATCCTAAATGGCTATTGGCAGGAGATGAGCACTGAGATGCTCAGGTAGTTTGGGGCTTGCGTGGAAGCAGAAATCTTCTAAAGAAAGTCCTAGTAGAATATAGTATTGTTAAAGAATAGCTTGGAAAAAAATACATTCGTTATAATATCTGTATCATTGAAAAATAAAATTGATACAGAAATTTCCAGATATTTCACACCTCTTCTGTGCATATTTGATTAATAGAGCAAATCTATTTATCTGGAGATCTTCTCTCTTTGCCGTTAAGCTCCCCAAAGTACTCCATCCTGTTCTTTTTCCCTGCAAGTATGTTATGAGAGAGAGAGTAAGCTTTCAAAGTAATGCCATCACTGAATACAAGACCCGGTATTGCTATTCTTTGGGTTTGAATTAAGCCCCTGTGCTGTGCCCGTAGCTTCACATATGGAGTCTGTGCAATGGTTGGCATGATCCATTTGTTTTTTAGCTCTGTGCTGAGTTTAATACTTGTACTTTTCAACTTGGGAAGCCCAAACCCCTGCATTCAAATATTAGTACTGACATGGTGATAGTCCTTCAAATGTCAGACTCAAAGCATTTTTGAGTGTAGCTCTCCATGAATATTTCTTTTGCAATACCAGGAGAAAAAAAAAAAAGTTTGTTAAATTACAACACAAATACTTGGACTGCCAGGCATTTTGAGAACTGTCAAATGGTGAAATATTTTGAAATTAGTATTTTAAAACAAAGGTTTTGGATCTTGGCATTTCTAAAACTGGCCCCATCTTAAGGTCTTACAGCCGTTGTAAAGCTATGGAGTAAAATTTCAAATCCACTTTCAGGTTGTCAATTTAACAGCAACCAATTTAACCATTTATTTAAATAACTTCATGTTTTAAAAGCTTAGGATGAAATTACAACGTGCCTCGTACATACGTTGTATTAACGAGATGCATGGGTGGATCCAGCCTTGCAGGGAAAGGGGCACAGCCATGCTAGTGGGGTACATGTGCAGTGAAGAGACTTCACTGCACATGTCACACGGACAAAGCAGAGGTGGCTCCAAACCCTCCAACTATGATTCTGGATGCCATGAGCTCTCAGAGCTCACTGGCATGTCAGGGCAGCTCCTGCCAGAGTTCTGTATGTGGTGAGCACCAGCCTGCGGTATACCAAGAGTCCCTGCTTTCAAGTGGCTCCAGAGCTTGCTGATATTTGGTGTTCCCCATCCCCACCCTGAATACAGTAGCAGAGGAAAGGAAAATGTAAATAACCACAGTGTACAGCCCCTAGAATTCATGTAAGCAGATGCTGAGTGTTGCTGCTCTTTCCCTTGCTGCTGAACTGGGAAGAGCCAACAGCTGCAGTCTGAAGCTACTTGAAAGCAGGAATTCTGCACAGATGCTGCATTGATCAGACAATAAATAGTAAGCTCATAGAGTTTGCTGCATATGTAGAGCTCCTAGTAGGAGCTCTGTTGATATGATGGTAAGCTCTGAGAGCTCACTGTAGATCACAGCATAAAGGGGGGGGGGGGGCAGTGATTGCCACTGCTGCACCCTCTCTGGATCCACACTAGGCAAGGTGCAGTTTTTACATATAGCTGTCGTGAACAAATTGGGGAGTCCAGCAGAAGGCTATGAAAATGGTTAGGGGCTGCAGCACATGACTTCTGAGGAGAGGCTGAGGGAACTAGGATTTTTTTAGTCAGCAGACGAGGAGACTGAATGGGGTTTGATAGTGACTTGATGGGGGATTCCAAAGAGGATGGAGCTAGGTAAACTGTTCCCAGTGGTGGCAGATGACCAAATAAGGAGCAACAGTCTCAAGTTGTAGCAAGGGAGGTTTAGGTTGGATATTAGGGAAAATCTTTTTAAGTAGGAGGGTAGTGAAACACTGGAACAGGTTATCTAGAAAAGTGATGGAATCTCCATCCTTGGAGGTTTTTAAGGCCTGGCTTGACAAAATTATGGCTGGAATGATTTAGTTGGTACTGGTTTCTATATTGTTTGCTGCAGTGGCTGTTGTTAAATCCCTAGATAATAATTCTGATGACAAATGGCTTATATAGAGGATTAAGATCATGCTGAATCAGTTAGAACTGACTGCAACAAAATGTGCATGGAAATATCTATTTATGCCACAAGAAATAAAGGCCAATAAAATCTTTATGCTATATCAAATATACTTTAGTAGGCAAAATAGTAAAGCACTTATCTTGGGGTGGCAGGAGGGTTGTCTTGCATGTGGAACAGACAAAGAATTCTCTCCCCATTTGTGAGCCAGGCTGCATCAGTAGGAAAGCTACTTTTAGGTAAACTGAATATGTTTAAAGCAAAGGAGTTCTCCTCTCCCTGCAGTTGTGCTTTTCTAACTGACAGTGTTATGATGAAAAATATCTCAGGACCTTCCAGGACTAACTAAGATCACTTGGTGGTTTGTCTCACTGGAAGCTTGGAGGTTACTATTCAATCATGAAAGTCTGAGCTGCAGGATCTTAAGTGTGTCTGGTGACCAGTATAAGATTGAACCTTTTCTGGTCTCATTTGTAGATGAGAGCATGTTTGGTGTGGGAGTGGCTGTCAGTAGCATAGGGATGTGGCTGGGCACCCAGTCACGGGTGCAGTGGTGACTTCTGGTAGTCATGCAGTTGCAATCATATGGCTGCTGGCAGCAACCACTTTTTTACCACCATGTAGGCTGGCCCCCAAGGAAGTTGCCCTGTTTGCCCCACCTTAGTCATGACCCTGGTGGCTCTGGAGATTTATGTTTAGGAGTGGAGGGAACAGTTATCTGTCTTGGAACTTGGCTTCTTTTTCACATTACAGAGCCATTTTAAAGCTACTTGGAGGTGGAGAACATGGTGAGTCCCCAAGAGAGGTCTTAATGGATGGTGTGGAGGTGAAGCCTCTGGAGGTATAGGATCAGTTAAACTTATCACAAAGATATAACTTAACGTTTGCATGTAATGCAATGTCTATGCAGTCAAAGATTTCCTGAACACTTGAGGTGTCTATGTGAATAGTGAAATGCAGTCACCCCTGGCATGGAAGAGAGTAGTCATCCAGGCACCTGCTCTGCAACTGTAGATGTGGATAAGACCTTTTGGCAAGGACACTGGAGCAGGCTTGTGCTCTTATTTAAAGTGTCATGGCATGCACTGTCCCTTCCACCCATGGGAATAAATGAGTATGAAATGCTACCATTCTATCATGGTACCTGGTACATCCTTTGCAAGGCCCCAGCTGACTTTTGTGAAAGCAAGGCACTGAGGAAATGGGCTCTTGGACTGGACACCCTGGGGTAAAGAAGGCTGCAGTACTCTGTGTAATGCTTTGCACAGGCTGCCTCAGCTGTGCTGTGGACCAGTATCTCTCTCCCTCCTCTCACTTCTGAAGAAAATAACTGTCTGTAATTCTGCTGGTTCTACTCAAATAAGAGAAACCAGCAAGACCAAAGCAGTCAAGGTAGCTAGTGTCCCTACTTGCACTGCTGCAATGAAACAGAAGCCTTGCTGGCTATACTAATAGCAGGGGATCCTGTCATCAGCACCCTTGGACACATGGCCTCATCTTGTGAGCCATTTCTTAATTTGTGCTGGGCACTTTCTTCCCCAGAATTTCTGCCCCAACTTGTTAAAACTAGCATCTGAAAATGAAAAACACAGTAGGCGTTGAGGAGAGAGACTATATAAAAATTCTTGCCATATAAAGGTAGCCAAAACTTATGGATTCTTGTAGCACTGAATCCATTCATTGTCTGAAAGACTTTTGTTCTATTTATACTGCAAAGGTAAGACATGGCTTGAGTGGAAACAGCAAATTCCTTGCCCCCTCTATTTTTGTGTAATAGTTGGTAGAGATTCCCAAAATGTGCAGGATCTTGTAGCAGGGGTGTAGGTTGTAGCTGTGTTGGTCTAAGGACATAGGCAGACAAGGTTCCTTGGGTGAATTTGATATCTTTTGATATCTAGTTGGTCTAATAAGATATCAAGTTCACCCAAAGAACCTTGTCTGCCAGGATCTTGTAGTACATTTCAGAGCTTAATGTGACTTAAATCTGTTTCAACTGTCATTACTGATTTTTTTTCCCCTCCCCCCACTCCTTTAAACAATTAAAATAGACTTTTTAGAAAAAAATATTCTGGGGAAGGTGACAAATTGAGGGGCAGTAAAGACCCTACAGGTTGATCTGAAGCTCTGGGCCTCAAAGACAAAGCCTGGGCTCATGGCCTGTAAGGCCTGCTCACATACTCTAGAGGAAAAAAAACCCAAACAGAACAAAAGGGACAAAGGAATATATACAGTTCTTTATTTTACAAACCATAAAATAAGAAAGTGGATATTACTGCAAAATCAAATTGAATGCCCAAGTTACTAGTTTAAAATGGAAAACTTTGCTTGCTTTTTTTTTTTTTTTTTTTTTTAAGAAAAAGCCTTTGGTGCATAGTAGGTAATAGCACATACAAAGGCCAATTTGAAACTACGTGACACATTTCCTAAGATCTTCTAGATGTGATGTTCACACAGTGGTATTTACTTTTCAGTGTGGTGTTTGCTCCTGGCCAGGAAAGATGAGTACTCCATATGAAAAATGTCCAGCAAGAACTTTAGCTGCTATGTACACTTTGACCAATGTCTAAATCTGCTTCATAGGCACTGAAATATAACATTGACTGTTCTGCATATTGGGAGTGGCAGAAATGTTGGTGAATGTGACCTAATGGTGCATAATGTGAAGGGAATTAGGAGGAACAGGTAACAAAGTGAATATATCTTGTGGTAAACAGCTGATTTTAAGTACTAATTTTTAATAAGGAAGCTTACAAAATGGCTTAATTTTAAAGCAGTGCCAAACCCCTGATGTGGACATTCCTGTTGATTGAACTTAAGTAAAGAAGCTATTTAAGCTAAAGCAACGTAAGAGCATCTAAATTGGGATAGTGCTGTTGTGTTGATGCTTTCCTGATTTAGATGCTTTTATGTCACTTTAGGCAACAAAAAACCCATTTAAGCGAATATTCAGTCAGTCCAGTTAGTAAAAATCAATTAGGTTAACCTCTTTATGTAGATGAAGCCCCATCTACGTTTTCTAGTAGGCAGTCTTCTGTCACCAGTTGTGAAATGTGTATGCATCTGGAGTGGAAACCCACTTAACTGCATTTATGGGTACCCATCCTGTTAATATCCTTTGATTGTATTGAGAAAAGTTTGTTTTCAGTGCTATTAGGTGTGTAGCATCATCTTACAAGCCTTTGGTCCATTTTTGTACTGTTGGGTTTTTTTTGGTTTTTCTTCCAGCATTGCTATCCACAGATGTTAAAGATCATGAATTCCACTCCTATGCCCAATGAAATGAATTTAAAATTATGAGACTCCTTAAGGAAGAGGGAAAAACTGAACTTAAAAAAAAAAAAAAAAAAGTTTTGTTTGCCATCCTGATGTTGAACTTCGCCAGGGACTTTGTAATCAGGATCCCTAATTGCAGAATCATAGAAAAAGAGGACTGGAACAGCCTTGAGATCATCTACTCAATTCCTCTGAATCAAGATAAGATGAAATACCCATCACTGACAATCAAGGTTTATTTGCTTCGCCTGTTTAAGGACCTTGGTTGAAGGACTTATTACAAAGTCCCATAGGCAGGTGAGCACAGAAACAAGTAGCCTTATAGTTAGTTTCCCCTCCCCCCCCCCATAAAATTTTACCTAAGTTCTTTGCTGACAACTAGTCTGACCCTTTTTTTGCTCTACCAAAGACAACGTATCAAGTTTGTTTTTATTGCTGATCCTGTCGTCCAAAGTGCTTACAACCTCTCACAACTGGCTGTCATCCACAGATTTTATTAGTATGTGTTCCCCATTCCATCATCCAAATTATTAATAAAAATAGTGTGCGAAACTAGACCCAGAACATATGTCTTAAAAGGGCCCCACTTGAGATGCCCTCCAGTTGTGACAGGAAACTGCTGAATGCAGCTTGATAACCAGTTATGCACCCACCATATAGTGACTTCATCTAGACCTGGGGTATCAAGCTTGCCTGGAGTCCCAGGCCAGACCCAGACCACAGGGGCTTTTCCCAGGCTGGATCCACAGGGCTGCATTTGGGTGGCAGTGTGTGCTGGGCCAGGCAGCTGAGTTGAACCATGTTTGTGTAGTATGAGTCAATGCATACTTGTTGCTCCCCATAGACACGTGCCCCCCTGCTCCATGCTGCACAAACACGACTCCTTGCAGCAGCACACCCCTGGCACTGCTGACTTATGCTGGCCAGCAGCATGGAACTGAGTGTGTGCAACTGCATGGCATTGCATCATTCCCCTGTTAACCTGTAGCTGCAGGCCACTGCCTGGTGGCATGGAGCTCTGGCCAGTTGTGAGTGTTGGGCACGCAGAAGTGTGGAGCCCAGGGGCAGCGCACTTCTGGTAGCCCACTGAACTATTTATGTGCTGGACACAATGGTCCCACAAACTGAGTCTGGCCCACAGGCCATATGTTTGACATCCCTGATCTAGACCATGGTTTTTTTGTTTTGTTTTTGATTTTTTTTTTTTTTTAAATGTTTGAATGTCCTGTGGGACTGTGCTGTTCTAATATCAAGATCCCTTGTATCCTTTGGTTTCCCACTGTGTACTAGGCCAGTTACTTGTTCAAGGTAGGTTCTCCTCTTAGAAGCTGTTTGCCCTTTTCAGGAATTGCATAGGGCTGGAAAATAATGACCAATTGAAAGAGTCAAATGTGAACCTTTTATTGTGGTGATAAGGATCATAGTTACAGACTTTATTTTTAAATAAGTACTGAATTTTTGTTTGGGTCCCCCCACCTGCACCCATGCCCCTCCACACATACACCCCTCCCCCCCCCCCCCAAATTGGCTGCCAGGAAGCATTGCTATGCTTAAAACTTCAAATAGCAGCTGAAAACTTGACATGTTGTAGAGTTGACAACTTGATTGGTTTGGGGAACAGCAGACTCAGTAAATGAAGGTAAATCAATAGAGAAGAGTGCCCTTCCTAATATTGTTGCATGTAAACACTTCTGTTAGTAGCCAGTATCTATTCAATATAACTTTTTTGCTAAGGTTGAAATGAGATTTTTTTTTTTTTCCCCTCAGATCTGCAACAAGCCTTTGTGAGTGAGGTAATTTGTCTGCTGGCTGAACACCCAGAAGCTCCTTAGAACAAAGGCAATAGCCATTATTTGCATGTTGGGAGAGTAGCAATAGCAGATCTGTCATGTGGATCTGTATGCATAATGGTGCCAGTCAGGCAGACTTGGCTCCAGTCTTACTATAATTTTGTTCTCTCTCTTCTCCCCGCTACCCCTCCCCAACTTTTTTTTTTCCCCCCTTCTTACAGCTGCCTGTGATTTTTAAATACACCTTTAATTACCACTTCCCAAGCACTTTTGTTTTGATTCTTAACTTTGTTAGATAAGAAAGTCTTGTCTTTGTTTTTTTCTTTTTCCAAGAGGGGGAAGAGTTGCATAAAATTCAAGATTTTGTTTATTTTTAAACTGTTCAGAACTGCATAATAATATCTTAAATTATCTTTCCTTTTATCAAACAGAAATGTGTACTGTTTCCTTTTATTGTGCATTTAGATAAGTATTTATTGCCCTCTTTTTTTTATGGAATTTGCTGATTTAGAGAGACAAAAAATGTAGTTCGGTATTTTACGGTCTCTTGGGGAAGTTTATGATGCAAGGTAATATAAATCCAATTTGATCTCATGTCTTCAGATGTAAAAAGATATAGGTGTGTGTTTTTCTTTGGGTGCAGCATTTTCACAATGATGGTTAATTTAAGGATTATAGGATGGGTGTCTCCTTGAAATGAATGGCTGTTGACCATAGCCTGGAGCAAACAAGTGGAAAAAGTGGATTAGACCACTAATCCACTGTTTATTTGTTTGAAATTTTTCATAGAAAGATTTTGGATTTTTTTTTTTTTTTTTAATGAATTTTATTGACCTACCATCTTTAGTTAAAGGATTTTTTTTCTATGAGTACATGGCTTGTACAGAATCATTTATGCGTTTAAGTATACTTAGCTGACAACTGACTTGGGAAGCAAAATAATCCTATCCAAACTACCATGGCTTCTATTTCAAAATGTGTATATATAAAGATACCACTGACATTTTTTTTTTTTTTTTTTTTTAAATGTATTAATTATATTCACAGCTCACAGTTGATCTTATTCATGGGGGAACCTGAACAAAATTTTCTTTTATTTCCAGTCTCCACCTTTCCTGACAAGTACATTGTTCAGAGCAGATGTAAACACTAACCCATGACTTCAGCCTAACTATAATCCAGCAGATAAACTATGGAAATTTTTCTTTTGAGCACACAGTATACAGAAGTCCTGGCATAAGACTGAGAATAAACTTTTGATAGTTCATTTTCATGATTCTACTGGAAAACCTAGGGAGGGGGATAAGTGTATGTATGGTTTATAACTTACGCAGTTATGGCTTGGAATCTGGAGTGCAGCATTCTTTGTGTTGTCCTACCCCCACCCCTGCCCCCCGCAAGGCTTTTGTCTTGTTCTTGGGTTTTCTTAAGATCTGTATATGGAAAAGGTAATAACGTAACACTATATTCAATACAGTCATCTAAGGAACTGATCCTGCAAATATTTCTAAATTAATCTTGCATTCAAATAAATATCTCCCCTAAATCATTGTAGGGAAAAAGCTCCTTGCCTTACATTCGCATACAAGGAAACCTCATTAAATACATTGTCTATCATTAAACTGCTGCCAAAAGCAACATGTGCTCAGTTGGAAACCAACTATAAAGTTCATTTAAATGCAGCCAACACTGAGCATGACTGTAAAACACATGACCCATAATAGGTAAACACACTGTTGGGCACTTTTAAAAATTTATTTTATTTAATTTATTTTTATTTAATATATTTCATGTTTCAAGTCAAATCTGCTCAATCGTTCCGATTTGGACAAACTCAATAGTTCTAAACGCCACATCTGGCGCTACAAACCGGCAAGCATCCTCTTTCCCAGGCTCTCGCCCTGGGACTTCAGATATTCCCAAATCCATTGGCAGGCATCCTACGTGTAGCCTAAGCCCAGAGGTCTTGGGATTTGAATTCCCCTACTTGATCTTAGCCCACATGAGGCTTGATATGAGCCACAAGGCCAAGAACCTCCACAAGGATTGCCAGTGCAACCCATAAGTTACTACAGCCCCTCTGAATAAAATATGTGGTGTAGTGCCCGTTTGTGCTCAGTCCCCCTCAGCACTGACTTTTTTTTAAGCGTCATGGTGAGCCACTACATTGCATACTTTTTTTACTGCTCTTTAGTCCCACAGCTGAGCTGTGCATTTCTTTCCCATTTCCAATTATTCCTGTTTCTTCACCAGCCTGAAATGTCTGGCAGACATCACTAAGCAGGGCCCCAAACAATTCACCCAGAATCCCTCTGTCACTCTTTCTGTCAGCTTGTTGGGTATGATTAATGAGGAGCTGGTCAAGGTTGCCCTGCACCATATCTGCATGTACATTGTTGAAGGATCCCAGGGCTTGTGAAACAAATAGTTCTAGTCATGAGTGGGGAACTAATTGGCACATGGATCTTTCTTTGTGTGGGGAGTGATGTCTGGAGTATACATACATAGTAGTTTCATAGTAATTCATAGTAACTAGGGTCAGAAGGGGCCTAGAGCAGGCCATCTAGTCTGACCCCCTGCCAATGGCAGGAACAAGTGCCAGG
Organism: Caiman crocodilus; assembly: GCA_030014935.1. Classification (NCBI taxonomy): domain Eukaryota; kingdom Metazoa; phylum Chordata; order Crocodylia; family Alligatoridae; genus Caiman; species Caiman crocodilus. The sequence goes on along the minus strand of JAGPOW010003648.1, from coordinate 18,540,254 downwards.
GTCACAGGACCCCAGCCA
>JAGPOW010003648.1:18503946-18540136 GCA_030014935.1 Caiman crocodilus | reverse complement strand
CCTCTTTGGAGGCTGCTCCCTCCTTCCAAAGATAGTATGCCTCCCTCTTTGCCCTCAGGGCCCCCCGAATATCCCTATTTAGCCACAGGGGCTTCCGGGGCAGTGCTGAGCTATGGGGTCACCCTGGTTTGAAACACTGTTGCCTCTGCTGGGGCCCATCCCAGTGAACTGTAGGGTAATCACGAGCCTTTTGGCTTTGGACTAGTATCGTGCATAGGTTGTAATATACATAAGTAGGTACAAAAGTGCTACTTAAAAGCATGTTTATGGAGTACCTGTGCAAAAACTCAGCAGTTTCAAAAAGGGTAAAATGTATCAATTCTGGATGAACTAAATTACTATACACGTGTTTGTCAAGGTTAGTGTTTTTAAACTTGCCTCTTGCTTCTGTGTGCTCAGGCAGAGCAGTAGTATCTGAGAGCCGGGAGAGGAGGGGGCAGAGGGGCTAGGGGAGCACCTGAACCCCCCCCCCCCTTGTTTCCTTCCAGATTTATTTTCCATGCTGTAGCAGTGGGAGGAGGACAAAATTTAAGACAAACTTTCAATAATTAGATTTATAACCTTTCCATGTAGAATTGAATTACTGGGGGGATCACCTTGCATTCAGGGTCCTCTTTACATGCGAGTAAATACGGTATTCACTTGATTTCTATATATTTGACCAATTTTAATTTATATTCATAAAATGTTTCCAGAATTAGACCTAAAAGTAGAAAGCTAACACTTTCTCATTTAGCTCTTGTATATACTACACATATTGATATTTTTGTTGGGTTTTTTTGGTGTTGGTTGGTGGGGGTTGTTTTTTTTTTAGCTGTTTGAACTTCTGCCACGTGGCCAAGCTTCGGTCATCACACACTGCCCAGATTTGTTAATGGTGTCTTGAATTCAGGGTTTGTCATCTCAGTGGGATAGCACAATGTCTCTCATGGAAGCCTCCTCCTTCATCAGGCCTCCATTTCACCTACCTCTGGGTTAGTTAACTTGACTGCTTCCATAATAGCATCTTCAGTTGTCTGTAGCCATGTAGTTTAGTGTGTTAACTTGTGTGTAGTACAACTTCTTCTGTTTCCTATGGGCCATACTGTTTACAGCCCTGCAACTGATCTTGACCTATGGGAAAGAGCCTTGATATCTCCTACTTCAGCCAAGGATCTCATGTGAGCTTAGCTTTCAGGGTTCTTCCTTCATTACATTTCTGCAGCAGCCAAAAACTTATTTATGTACCCTGGCTCTGTGGAAGCTTCCTAGAAACACTCTTAAGACCCCTAAGCCCTTGCCTAAAACCAGATTTATTACCCTGAGGAGAACAGAGGGAAAAAAAGTAGGTAGGCCCTAAACTGTTAAAATTGCAGGAAAAGACATTTCTAGAGATGCAGAGCGGGGGTGGGGAGAGACACTCAAGTCTTTGGCTGACCCCTCAGCAAACCAGTACTTGAAATCTAAATTCTCCATAGGTTCTGCTGGTCTTTGAATTGAATCCTTTGGAAGCATGTAGTGAGGATTCATTAATATGCTCTCCACAGAGTCACAGGGGTCATACTCCAGGAAAGAGTGGTATGTAACCAAGCAACCACACCACTTCTTGTTTAAAAGTTGCAGTGTAAATTTTTGCAGCAAAACAAAGTGTTAATATTGGAAGTAAACCCAATTCCCAGAATTTAGAAAGAAACTAGTTTCTGTAAAAGAATGTTGCTAATTGTGATGGTTTCTGTGACACTCAGTTCTAATGATAGCAAGAAAGATACCTTGGTACCAGAATATCTGATCTTAAATGTGTGTGTGTGTTGGGTTTTGGTTTTTTGGGGCTTTTTTTCCATGCTAGAGGGCTAAAGAACCCAAATAACCCCATTTTATACTGTTTTACTCTGTTGCATCTAGGACCAGAAAAGTGTGTGGAATTCCATTGCAATTCTATGTATTGCAAGGCTGCAGAATTTGGCTCTTGAGTGGGAGAAATATCCCTTCAACCTGTCTGTCCTTGCAAGTTTTATTTTGCTTGCATTGTGGTTTTCAGCCAGAATTATAAACAATAAGGGATTGCTGGCTTGTATTGTATAAGAATTATGAGTGCATACATTCTTTAGAGGATATGGGGAGATATTAGAGTAGAATATTATTTAACTGAACTATGTTGGGGGAGGGATTGGGCAAAAGGATGTCATACTTGAACACAAGCAGATCAGAGTTGCACCTCTATATTTGAACATGTTATACATTCACGTTCTGGTCATCCTTTTTCTAGCAATAAATGGCTCTTTTTAACTTTTGTACCTGAGACTGTTCTTTATTTTGGATGTCATTTAGACACTTGTTTATTTTTGGTGGGAGTAGGGGGGGAAAGTATGGAAGTAGAATATTGTCTCATTTCTCCACTGGATTTAGCATAAGCAGGGGTGTACAATACTTGGGGAAAATGCACATTTTTAAACACTTTTAGATTAAAAAAAAAAACCCTCTTCAATTCACAGTGTTCTGTCATTTTAATAAACTCTCAAGCATCACCTAGCAGCTAGCTTCTTGGGTTTGGCCACAGGGGACCTGCAATTCTACAACAGCTGGCAGAAATTTAAGTAAGCTAGTGGGGGAGTAAAAGGCTATTTAAATAGCATCTTTTTTTTAACACTAAAAGCTCTGTGGCTTACTGAAAATCGCTGTTATTTTAATATAAATCAATCTGTTTTCTGTAGTTCAATGCATTAAAACTAGCATGGGCAATATTTTGCAAGCAATGCAAGTGCCTATTTTAAGATTGCATATATGCCAAGGCAGTTAACTATCATACCTGTTTTTATTTAATAGTAGAAAACTATTTGAACTTGAACTTCTCTGTGACTGGGAAGCTGCTGCTTAGAAGTCTTTATCTCCCCCCCCTCCCCCCCCCCAAACTGTATTCTTTTGGAAATAGTAGTGTTGTTATATCACAAGCAGTACTCAATTCTCATAGCTGCAGATAATTCTTTCCTGAGCTGCTATTTTCTTGCTGTTGTTTGTTATTCCCTGTAGATTTGACTGCTGCTTTTACTGCTTTCTGACTAATTGTTGAGAGTGAGATTTTACTAGTAAACAAAAAACCAAAAAAACAGCCTTTTGAATACAATGTTAACTTATTCTGCCATTGAGAAGCCACTGTATCACTTCCTGTAAAGTGCTAGCTATTAAAATGTTTGGTTACTCTATAGCATCCTTTTTGTGTGTTTGACTATTCTTATGATCATAATAATTTATGCTTATTGGATTAATGCTGATTGTTTTAAGAATAAATCGGAAGCTTTTTTACCTTTTTAAAACCTTGGATTAAAGCCAGCTCCAACATAAATTGGAGCTAAACTAATTTTTAAAAGCCTTTTAATTCAACTTAGTACATTTTCAGTCTTTCTTAAAAGGATGACGTAAAGCCAACATGCTCAGGATGTTCCAAGCTCTGAAACAGTCATTGCTAAAATGGCTTCTCCTTTTAACCTGAAATTCAATCCAATTCATGTACAAGTAACAAAATCTGTGGAGCAACCTGGATAACCTAGTAAAATTAGAGCCTTTGATTAACTTGGTCTGTGCATTAACAAAATGTAAATATATTAAAAAGTAGACTGAAACCATTGCTTATAACATGTTCATCAGCCAGAGAGGCATGTAGCATGACTGAAGAAAAGGTTTTTTTATTTGCTTTTAATTAAATGCTTCCAAAACATGGGAGCATGTTTCAAAATATGAAACCATGCATGCTAGCACTTAAATTCTGTGACTTCCTATTGTATAATGCTTTAAAAATAACACTTATTATTTCCTCACCCCCCCCCCTTGTCTCTTTTAGATCAATGTTCGAGTTACCACTGTGGACGCGGAGCTGGAGTTTGCCATCCAGCCCAACACCACAGGCAAGCAGCTCTTTGACCAGGTCAGTAAGTAGTTGGGTACCTATTTGTTTTTTGTCTTTTTTCTTGCTTTTCGTAAAAACCGAATGTTCAGGTGTGCTTCTATTGCAAGTTCCCCTTTGTATCGGGGACCACGTCTTTTTTTTTTTTTCTGTTTTGTCAGAGCTTTGTACAATGGGAACCTGATCTTGATTGGATACTTTGGACTCTGAGGCAATACATATGAAGTAGTAATAAACAGAGATTCTTGTAGGCATTTGGCCCCTGCTTTTCATATAATTTATCAAATAAATTGCGTGCCTGTTCGAATATCCGCTCTTGCATTTGCAGCTGCCAGTAGTTTTGCCTTATTTTTGTCCCACAGAGACTTCATGGGTCAAACTTCCCATGTAGTGACAGACTACACAGCCAGCTCCTAATAAACATGAATTGTAATCATAATGGCTAGATTTCAGTACAGTTGCTGTTGCGTTGTTCCAGTTCAATCAGTTAATGTAAGTAGCATTCTTTCTCTGAGAAGCAAACTGTTTAACATCTCTCCCTGCTCTGGGCATACAACAGGGAAGAGGAGAAAATAGGCCTTCAGAATGAAGCGGCTGTGGCAATGATTTACATCCCAAGGGATATGAGAGAGTGATTCGTGCTCACCAGGATTTATGTTTTGGAAATAGGTGCTATATTAATTGATGCATAGTCACTGCTGGGCATCTGAATCTTTAATTCTCCTCTAAGGCTGGGTACAGACATTCAAAAAGCCCAAGACAGAGTTGATCTAAGTTGCACGATTTTCTGTAAGTGGTGTAGTTTAGATTGGTAGTGAACACAGCACACATTTTCCAGGGGGGAGGGACAGGGGAGGGGTGGACTGAAAAAGTTAGACCAGGTTCTGCTATTTTTAAACCAGTCTGTGCGCCAAACTTCTGTGTTTGTTTTCAGGTGTAGACCAGTTTTCCGATAGCTTATACTGGAAAAAGTCCCTGGCCTAAAGGGTTAATTACTTAACCCTGGTGGCAGAGAGGTGATAGACTATGACAAGTGTTTTCCCTCTGTTTAGTTCATTCTCTTTTGTGAAGAATCGGTTATTTTAAACTCATTTTATCTGGATAATGCCTTATTTTTAAGCTAATACCATTTCTGTAGACTTCCTCTTGGTGTCCAAATTTGAGCTATTTTTTCTTAATTTTTGGTGAGTGTGGTTGTGTTGAACTTGATAAAATTCTTCCCTAAAATAACCTTTATATTATCACCTAGATATTTAGTAAGTATATGTCATTAAAAGAAGGGAGAATTTCTTAACTGAATATGTAGAATTCCACTATGTAGTTTTTTAAATAAATAAACTAAATTTTTTTTACACAGGAAGCTATAGTACTACTCTGCACTTCTGTCATAACACCCTTTGAATGGAGTCTTGGAGCGCTTGACAAAGGCAGCTCCCCATTCTTTGGTGATGTGGGAAACTGAGGTGGTGACTTGACAAAGATGGTGGTGGGTTTGGGGCCATGTAGTGGAAAAGTCAGGAGATCTGTGTACTGATCTGAAGCGTTTTTTTTTTATAAGGCATGCCAGCTCATTCATGCCTCCATCAGACGAAGCAAAGAAGCTGGCATTCCAAGCCATGGCGCTGAAGGACATGAGCAGTCAAACCGTGTCCCCTGCTCTGGCTCTGAGGATCTCCTTAAGGAAGCCTTCAGCTCTTCCTGCATTGCCATGGAACAGAAAGTGGAGCTGCTAAATTGCAGAATGAGGAAATGGAAGGGGTGACTAGATTGAGGCAAACAACACTTTGTAAATTTTTGTCTGTCTTTGGACTCTTTCTGCACAGAGAATGCACAACAGGATTTTTGTACAACAGAAATAGACCTGGTTTAGCCTAATTTATTCAAGGCCTGCTTCTCACAAGGCCCTGGTCACTGACCTAGCTGTTTGAGGGACTACATTTGTGTAAAGAAGGCAAGTTTTTTAATAGGCTTAGTTTTATAATTAAACACTGAGAAATTAGTTTTCTTTTCCCATCTCTTACTAGCTTTGTTAACAAAGGCTATGCAATCTGTAAGGTCAAGTAGGGAGAGTTGGCTAAAAAGTGTTCTTTCTTTTGTACAAGGTTTTGTCAACATACTTTGAGTGAGATACCAGGGAGATTCAACAGGATCTGTTGGGAACAATGGAGATGCTTCTTGACAATTCTTTTTCTCCTAGAAAGGAGAACAAACTGCAGGAAGAAGAGGGGGAAGGAGTTATGTTCTGATGATTTTTTTTTTTATTTATTTATTTTTTTTTGGCCTGAATTCCAGTTGCTACAGTACTTGAACATTAACAAACAAAACTTGCGAATCCAGGTGTTATTGTAGGAACAATGTAACTTTAATTCTGTGTTGTTTCTGACCTGGGCTAGATTTGAAATATTGATAAATGGTGCATCAAGTTTCCAGTACAACCATGTTGCATTGAAGCAGGATTTAGTTAGGTCTTTCCATTCACTGGTGGCTACCTATAGCCTGGCTTAACCCTAAAAAAAAGTTAACCTTAAAGGCTTAACCTTTTTTTTCCTAAACTTCACACCTTCCCACCCCTCCACACAATAAACATTTGAGGCGAGTGCGTAGTGGTAATTCAGGTGCCTGCAGAGGTGCCTCAAAGTAAGTGGTCTTATTAAGCCAAAACCCCTTTGTCTTTTTTCAGTGAGGCTTAGGACCCCAACATTCATTAAGCTCTCTTGAGAACATGACCATCAAACTTTTACTGCTGCTCACTGTAGTTAAGTGACACGCTGTAGTTGGAAAACTTGTATTTGAGGGTCTCTCTCAAATATCTCTTTCCCTGGCTCTGGCCTCCTCTTTAATCCTTAAAATTCAGCAAGGAAGAATTGTTTTTGTCCTAAATGTAAAGTTAAGGGTTTTCATTAATAGCAAAAGAATCTTGAGGGTTTTTTCCTCTGCAGCTCAGCTTTTCAAGTGGGGAAATATTTGGAGATTTGATTTAATAAAAGGAAAAGAGCTATTTTCCAGACAGTATTTTAATAATAGTTTGCTCCCACTCCCTTTTTATAGTTTTTTTAACCATTAACTATATGATAGGGAAAGTCAAAATATTTGAGAGGTGGTAACATGGATGTACTGCAGAACTGACACATTTTACTCTGAATATCTTTAGATCAGGGCTTTTGACCACATGGACCGGATGAGTGGCCTAGGGATGGTCCACAGGTTGGATTGGACCCCGGAGCCTAGCATTTCTTCCATCCCCGTGTGCTTGGATTGGGCCTTAGGGGTCCAGCCTTCCCACTAGACACCCCCCAGCCCTGTTTGCTGGATTCAGGCACTCGATGCAACATTCAGGGCCTGCTTCCCCTCCTTTGTAGAAATATGGCAGCAGGGGAGCAGTACCATTGCTCCCCACTTCACATTTCCAGGGCTGGATGACAGCACCATGGGCCAAATGTGGCTCACGGGCCAGGGGTTGAGCACTTCTATCTTAAATTTTATACCTGACCAGGGTTCTGTACCTGGGACTGGTCTCTCGCCAAACAATTAAGAGCAAGAGCTGGGAATCTGATTAGAAACCACTTAACAGCCTGGTCAAAGAGCCCTATTGCCTGAAAGAAAGGAAGCTATATGCCAGCTAGCCTTACCAAAAACAAAGAAAGAACTGCAAGGCTTCTTGGGTACAGTAGGTTTTTGCAGGATTTGGATTCCTAATTTCGGAGTTATTGCAAAACCACTGTATGAAGCTACACAAGGTGATGAAAAGGTACTTGAATGGACTCTGGAGTGTGAGCAGGCATTTTACCAGCTGAAGCAAGCTCTGATTGAAGCACCCACTTTAGGACTACCGGACATGAGTAACTCCTTTTCACTTTTTGTAAATGACCAGAGAGGGGTGGCATTTGGGGTCCACTTTCACTCCTAAGTTGGTCCCTTTCATTCATAAATTCCTCTGATGCACCATATACTTTCTGATGAATATTGTAAATTAGGTGTCTATACTGCTTGGATTTCAGCTAATTGGAGATGATATCCGTAGACCTGCATCAGACTAAAACAAAGCCAGAAGCAGTGTTAAATGCTCATGCTGAGCTGCCGTAAGAAGATGACTCATTTTGTTACTAGCCTCTTTTTCAGGTTTTTTCCATCTAACCTGACCTTATTCCTTGCTAGAAGTCAGTTTTAAGGCAGGCTGGATAAAAAGCAACTTTTTTTTTTTTTTTAAATCAATTTGATTTTTTTTTTTTTTAATTTTAAATTGGATTTATTTATTTATTTTTAAAGCATCTTAAATTTTAAAAATAAATCCTATATAAAGATAGCTTTAATTTATGTTAAAGATCAAAGATATCATCATGGAATAGGGATTATAACTTCTAATTGTATGCTATTTGAGATCATATTTGTGTAACATTTTTAGAAAAGTTTTTATACATGTCACAACAAGCTATGCATTATATTAAGGATCCAAATTTGTAGAGTTCCCAGAGGCTTCCCTATAGATTAGTAAAGATTATAGAAAACCACTCTACCGGATGGGACTTGTTGCTCATTAAGCATCTCTGTGATGATTAGTTTCAGTTATCAAACTGTGGATTTGTGTCTCCAAAGGTAGCATCCTTGTTAACAGCTGATTGCTATATGGAAATGAGAAAAAACGGACCTGATTAACCACCCATCAGTGCTATTAGCAAGTTTGTGTACACAGTCAAGCCCTTACCTTTCCCTAAAAGTGCAAAGCTTCAAGAAGTTAAAGGATATAAAACAACAAGAATGCACTTTTTGTAGAAACCAATGTTTAAACCAAGGCTTCCTGACAAGTGATTTAAATCAAGTTAATTGAAATCCTATCCACCCTGGGTTAAGGACTTGTCTACTTGAGGAAACTAACCAACGTAGGTTATAGCAGAAACCCTCTATAGCTATCTCAGTTGTATTCAACCTTGCCTTCATGGGAAAGATATCTGTTACCCTCTTTCTAAGATATATTTGTAAGTAGTGGAATAAGATTGAAATCTTCGTGAATGGGTGCTGCATTTTGAGTTGGTGGCCTAGCAAACAACCTTTCATGCAGTAACTTTGATTTAAAGGTAGACCTAAAGTTTTATTTCACTACAGCTATCCTGCTGACCTTTGGCTTTCATGCAAAATTTAAATTTTAAAAAGAAGACTAGTAGCTAGGCTTGTAAATGTTTTAGCCCTTTTCCTCTTAAATTGGACGCATTCAGATTCTTCCCCATTGTAAGAGCTTCAGAATACTTTCTGTGGCTTCTTGGAACACCCGAAAATAGATTTGTTTCATAAGAATTTGCAAAGTAATTTATAGGTATTTTTGGTGAGAGAGTTGCGCACACAGTTTCTGATGGTACCTTTTGGTTTAGCAACACCTTGATTGAGACCCACTACCTTAACTCACCAGCCAGACTTCAGAGCTGATTGTTAACCAGGGCTCGGTGTCCACCCAATCTGATGGATCACACATCTATCCAAATATTAAATTTGCTTATGCAGCAAACAAATAAAGGGGAAATATGCTATATACCTGTATAAAAGCATATATCTGCTTGCTGCTCTTTCTTGCATCCTGAAACATTTTAAGCACTTCTGCAAATTGTGGATATAGGTTAATTCTGTATTTGTGATATGCTTTTTATAAACGATCGTGCGCACAAGTGACTGTATATTCTAACTTTCTCATGATAGCATAAATATGAAAGTGGAACATGGAGTTAAACATTCAAGATTTCCCAAAGGTGAAAGAGCAGCATTCACCCAGTCTGTCATCCATTTATCCAGTGATCTGTAGAAAGGAACTAAATATTGTATGTTCTCCATTAAAGAGGTTTCTTAAAGGAGTTATACTGTACTTTTACACAGTTAATCTTCTTTGGAAATGCTTAATGACTTATTAAGGCCTTGCTACTGTGAACTAGTGTTTGCTAGAGAGTAGATTCAGCTATATCTCCGTTTAACATGATTTAAGTTAAATTGTCCTCAGTACAATTATGGGTTTAAGTCTCTCTTGCAAAATGAGCCAAATCCTGATTGCTTTCCTCATTTGGGGTGTATTCCTCCTTTGCTAGGTGTCCTATGAGACCATTCAGATTACTGACAGCAAAATTAGACCTTTTACTTTAATAATGTAGGTAGTAATAGCTATAGTATTTTGTTTCTGCTTGCTTTCCTTTGCCTACAAGTAAGTTGCTGATATCAACTTGTCCCTTTTCAATTGTACGAGCACCCCTTCTTCACCTAGCTGAGTAGAACACGCAACACATTCCAAAAATCTCTTACTTCAATATCCTTTGCACTTTCTATTGTGGCCATGGGGAAATTTGTTTCTAAAATCTTTTATGGTAAAGCACAGAATGCAACAGTGTACAAATTTTGGCACTGGTTTTTAAGTGTTATTCACTCCAAGCTTTTAAAAATCATTAGCTTTAAAAATAGTGAGATTAGAAAACACTTAAGGGCTTCTTTTTCTTCATGTATTGGAGACTTCAGGAATCACACTTTCAACTTTTTTTTTCTCCTCTGCACTTGTGTACTAGAAACTTAATTATTTTTATTTTATAAAATAAAAATTGAAAATCCCATCTACCTTGAATCCAGGAGCTAGGACTTTAAAGAAGTTCACTGATATCATATGAGTTGCTAATGCTGGGCAAGTATTTGAAGGTATTGCCATTTTCTCCATCATAGAATATTTAGAGTAAAGCTCAGTTTCTCCTTGTGTTCATCATTAATTCATTTTCCAGGGTCATGTGCATTTTTATAATTCTATAGATGGCCTTAATCCTCACATGCTATTGACAACTAGTTTATTGATAAATACTGAATTCAAAGAAATCCATACTACTAGCTAGCTAAGGGTCTGAATAAGTAGTATTTGGACTTGGGAACAAGATGTTTACACAAGTGTGTGGCTGTCCTAAATGTGTGCAGTTAGGGCACTGAAATTTCCTTCTTCTACCAAAGAGTAGCACCATAACCCAAGGGGATGAAAAGGATCCCCATCTAAAGTGTAAAACTGCTTGTAGGACTTTCAGTATCACTCTGTTAGCCTGAGAAACCAGCTGGTCTGCAATTTTGGTGCTCAGGGGAAACAGCAGACTGAAATCCATTGAAAACCACTGTAAGTAAAACGTTCATCAGCATTTCTGTCAGTTGTTTCTGCACACACAAATCTTGAGGGTTGAAACATGTAGCGTAGCTTAGCTTCATTACTGCTAAGGCTTGAGGCTAGGAGATTAAATTAAGTAGACTGGTTCAGCAGACAAAGGCTGCAGGTAGAGAGCTTTGAAGGCTAGACCCTTGGGTGGGTGAAGTAAAGGAATTCCTCTCAAAACATAGGACAGATATAGAGTTCAGGCTATTCAAAGGTTGAGACCATGGTTGGAGGGACAAAGGAAAATTCACAGCCATATCAACTGGGTGTATGGTTTTGTTTTTTTTTTTTTTTTTCTCTCTCTCTTGCAGGTGGTGAAAACGATAGGCCTGCGCGAAGTCTGGTACTTTGGTCTTCAGTATGAGGACAACAAAGGATTTCAGACTTGGCTGAAACTTGATAAAAAGGTAATTGAGATTCAGGGTTAACTGCTGAATGGAGGTTAAAGTTTGGTATGGGATCCCTGCTGTGCTATCAGCTGCTGATGTTGCAATCCCATAGCACTATTAATTTTTTAACCTTCAATAGCTATAAATTTTTCTGGTGGTTTGTTTGGTTTGTTTGTTTTTTTTTAAGGGGTCACTTAAGGTTCACAGGACTACTGTGAACCATACTCAGATGAACAGAAAGGTTTGCCGCTGCTCCCTGGATAACTGTAGTGGCTGTATAAAGGCAGCAGTCACTCTGTCAGAGCACACCTTGAGTCTAACCAGTGTGACATCATTGCTTTTCACAGAATAACCAGCTATTGTGTTTATTTCGGCTAGTGGAACCTGTTGGCATCTGTTGCTTAATCTTCTGTGCTTGTATAGGATCAGTTGCCAGGCTTGTTGGAATGAACAGTTTGTTTCCAAATTGGCCTATTCCATGCTGTAATTGAACTATTTAATGTACTCTTATTCATGAGTATGAAATCTGTTAATGGAGTGCACTACATCTTGCAGATAGTCCCTCCTCGAAAGCATCTAATGCTGGTCATTGTCAAAAAACTACGCAGGACTGAATAGACCCTTGATCTGATCCATTACAGCAGTTTCTCTGCTCCAGGATGCAGAGTTTGCTACAGAAATATCAGCTTCTAGTTACAGTGACTTCAGTAATTGCTTGCCTGGAAAAATAATTCAGAAGGCATTGTATTTTTGCATACTGTTTAGCAGCTCAAAGCAAGGTGAGAGCAGGGTGTAATCTGCTAGTTGATTCATGTGGAATTGTAAATGGTCCATGAACAACCTCTGTTTGTTTCTCAAAGTGCAAAGGGGCTCTACATTTTCCAGTCTAACAAAATTGACTGATATACATAATCCACTTTGTAGTTGTGCCACCTGTAAAGGTTGTGGGCAGTCCTGAAAGTGCACTGTCTCTTTGCAATTTAAACAGGGTTGCTTGAAGACCAAATTGTAGGTTAAAACTTGTGTTTCTTGTGGGCTCTAATCTTAGTGTGCATCACAAATTCCAGTGCCCCTGCATGTATCTATGGCTTTAGAAGAGGCCCTATGCTAATGTAAGAGTTAGTTACAAACCATGGGCTGCAGCCAGTTGAATTCTGAAATGAATTCTCCTGAGCTAGAATGCTCTCCAGATATACATTGTAAAAGAAACTAAACCACTTTCCACATAAAAAATTTATGTCATTATCCATTAATGCATGCTCAAGAGTTGTTGTGGTCTTCTCTAATCTGTTCAGGTCTCTGCTCAGGAAGTCAGGAAGGAAAGCCCCCTTCAGTTCAGATTCCGTGCCAAGTTCTTCCCTGAGGATGTCTCTGAGGAGCTGATCCAGGACATTACCCAGAAGCTCTTCTTCCTGCAAGTGAAGGAAGGGATCCTCAGCGATGAGATCTACTGCCCACCTGAAACGGCAGTTCTGCTCGGCTCCTATGCTGTGCAGGCCAAATTTGGAGACTACAATAAAGATGTGCACAAACCTGGATACCTCAACTCGGAACGCCTTGTCCCCCAACGGTAAGCAAAATCATCATAAAGGAGTTAAGCAGCCTCAAGTCCTCTGCTCTTTTCTGGTTATTAAATAACATGTGGTCTGATCGAAAGACGCAGTGCTTCAACAATAACACTGCATTTCTTCTCCATCTAACCCAGTTCACATGTCTGCCTGGAGAGTGCTTTCTGCCTCCATGCAGTGGGTAAGGGCACATTCTTACTCTGAGGGCTCACCTTTTTCCTCTCTGAGTGCCTTCTTGACACTGCCTATGCTGGCAATGATTGTGCTGGCAGCTATTAATGCAAGCATTTTGGCTTTGAGTAAGAAAGAACAGGCTGCTGTTAGAACCTCCTGTCCCTGGAGAAGTTTGGCTTACATGCCATTAATTTTAAAATTGAAGCTCTAGACCAGTGGTGAGCAACTTATTTGGGCTGGAAGGCCACTTAAGGAAGTTTGGTGAGCTGTTGCAGGCTGACTCGGCACCCCTCTGCTCTGCTGTGACAGGTCAGGCCCCCTTCTTGTTTGCCTTGCAACAGCTCACCAAACCTCCCTAAGTCAAGGATGGGCAGTTATTTTGGCTGGCGCTCATGCCCTACCCCTGAACCCAGAACTTGCTGACCACATCTACCCAATGTGCTGGAAACAGCCCCAGATGGGTGCCAGAGTCAATTGCAGATGCAGCTGGCAGATTCCAGGTGGGATTGTGGCATCCACTTGGGTCCACAGTAGATACCGCTGCATCAGCACTGGACAGATGCAGTCCTGCCCATCTAGTGCAGTAGCATCGGTTCCACCCACCTGGCACCATGCAGCAGCCAGAACTGCTGGCTGCCCATGGGCTGGATACAATCAGTTGGTGGGCCAGGTTCAGCCCACAAGCTGTCTCTTGCCCACTCCTACTCTAGATTATGGGGCTGGAAGGCAGCTCAAATTGCTGTCTACTGCATTCCCCTTCACTGAGACAAGGAAAATGCACACCCTGATACCTTGTCTTCTCACCTGTTTCTGGACATCCTGGTGTGTGGCACCAGTTTAAAAATAAATTTCTCTTTCTGTTCACTAACTGATATCACAGTGGCAGATGCTTTTCTTTCCATAAGCTGGCCTGCTTAGGCAAGCAGTTTGCATCTTCTGCTTTTGTGTTTCCTTGTGAAATAATTTTATGGCTTTAGTCGATGATATCCAAGAGTTCTTGCAGGAAAGAAGTGGCCACTTTTATCTGTTTTACTTTTTCTAATCCAGTGCTCCAGGATCACAGAGGAGTGTGCAGGTCTTTTTGTTCTTGTGGGGAGGGGTGAGAGGACAGGAGCTAAGGCTTTTAATGAGGTTGATCTTTGCAAAGTATAGCTGAGTTTCCTCTGGAGGCATGTAAGCCTTTTTATGGTGATGGTTCTGAAAAGCTACAGGAGTAACCTTGACACAGGCTTTACCTGTAGACCTTGAGGTAAAATCTCAAAGACAAAAATATTAATACAGATCTAAAGCAAATAGTGCAAATCAGCATAGGTGCCAGAATAAGGAACTTAATGCTTCTATTTCCCTTTTGTGCATTAGTGTGATGGACCAGCACAAGCTTTCCAGAGATCAGTGGGAAGAGCGGATCCAGGTTTGGCATTCTGAACACAGTGGAATGCTCAAGTGAGTTCTTGAATCTAGATGTCTCCTGCCCCCCCCCCCCCACTTCATTAGTTTCCTTAAACTTGCTTTTTTTTATGATGCATTGGTTTTTTTGTTTTTTAAATGGACTTATAAGGTGATTGGCTCTGGAAATATGTGACACTAACACTTTTTCCTGTCCAATATTGAATAAAATGCAATAAGAAATAGGAAACAAATTTGTAAAGTAGAATGAAAATTTGGAGCCAGGAACAAATGCCTGTCCTGTCAGACTAACAGATCTTTAGCCAGATACCAGGTATAGACTGCTTGCATCATGAGAATCGAACTTAGGAGACTAGAATACTTATGAGTTGTGATATCAATGCTGCCATGTATAGGGAAGACCCCTGTGAACTGTAGACTGTCTGGTGTAGTGTCCTTGTATCCATAATGATCTAGGGAATATTTGAGGAAGCAAGATTTGTTTGGTAATATCTTTTTTATTACAACTGTGTAGTTGGGAGAGATTATTTAGATGAGCTTCTGGCCACAATTTCCTTCCCCTCGGCAG
Organism: Caiman crocodilus; assembly: GCA_030014935.1. Lineage (NCBI taxonomy): Eukaryota > Metazoa > Chordata > Crocodylia > Alligatoridae > Caiman > Caiman crocodilus. The sequence continues at coordinate 18,525,003 of JAGPOW010003648.1, read as the reverse complement.
AGAAACTTTGGAAACCATTTGTTTTGAAAGCTAGCCCAAGTTTACTTTCAAACAAAGTGGATTTGGGCTTGTGTAGGAAAGTCAACTGCTTCACTCTTCCCATTATCTACATGTTTTCTCTGACCTGCACTATGATAGAAAAATGTTTCTAAAGTCCCCTCCCTATGATGTCCTTGTTTAGGGATGGCTATAATCATACAGTTGTAATACAGTAGTTGAGAACCACTGTTACAGCTGGGGTGGTGTCTGCTACACTGGGAAGGGCTGTGGCTTGTGTGCATTCTCCTGCGTCATTAGGGTTCTTGGATCAGCCCAAAGCAGGCTGGTGAGGTGACTTGTGCTGCAGCCTTTTCCATTCCAACTGTGCACAAAGCACAGGGCACTCTTATCTAGCCACAGTGGTGGGCAGCAGAAACACCCTGGTTGAGGCAGCACAACAGAGGTTTTCAACCAGGGTCATGCCAAATTAGGAAAAGCTGGGGGAGGTGCCCTGATTCTAAAAAAGTTAAGAGACTGATATAGAGTCTCTGTTCAGTAACAAGGTATAATACTTGGGAGTACTGGGAGAAGTCCCCACAAGTCCCAGAACAGGAGTTAGGAGCAAACTTGCTGCCCCAGAAGTGAAATGCTTATTGCATCCAGGGACTTTGGCTGGTGCGTTGTTACATTTTCATGTGTTTTGCATCTGTTTTCCCTTCCCCACACTCAACCAGAGAGGATGCCATGCTAGAATATCTGAAGATTGCTCAAGACTTGGAGATGTATGGGATCAACTACTTTGAGATCAAGAATAAAAAGGGAACTGAGCTCTGGCTGGGAGTAGACGCACTGGGGCTGAACATTTATGAGAAGGAAGACAAGTAAGTTTTGTGTGTGCATCTGGTCCCTCTCCAGCAGGAAGAATTGATGCTGGAGCCAGCCATGTCTCAGCCACAGTAAGCATAAAGCTTAGTGCTGTCCTGATGAGCATACTTCAGAAGACAACAAGGCAGGCTGCGACTCATGCCTGGTGTTAATTTGCCTCTGCCTTCCATTGCAGTTTGACCTGCTTTCCCCTTTATGGGCTCTCCACCAGTACATGTGAGCAACTTGCACTGTTTGTGGAGGCAGACAAGTGAATTGCATCACAGAACTTGCCCACAAGCTTTACCCATTGCTGTCAGCTTCCATTTTTCAACAGGACTGTAGAACTGAACTGTAAAGAGTTTCTCTAGGAAAATAACTATTTTTTTTTTCCTTAAATTAATCTTATCAAGCAATATAATGATGTATGCAGGGTAAAAACTTGCTAGATGAGGGGCCTGATCTTTAAAAATGTTCAAAGCACTGAGCTCCCATCTTGCATTTATGGGAATGATGGCCATGTCTACTAACACCCCACTCTTGGGAAGAGCAGGTTCCAGGGCAGGCACCATAAGAGTGTAGGACCAGACTTTTAAAAAGATTTACGCGTGCAGCAATCTATATGTTAGTTACAAACGCAAGTACAATTTACCATTAGGGGACTGCAAGCTTTAATAGGAATAAACATAAAGAAAATGGATTCTGGTTGTATAGGACTTGCCACAGCGCAAGGATAGAGAATGAAAGACGAGCTCAAAGAGAGGGTTGGGAGTGGAAGTGAAATAAGAGAACTCTTCTTTAAAGGAAGGATGACAGCATCAAGACTTAAAGAAGCTCCCAGTCTTGATTTCATGCGTCATAATACTAGAGAGGGATTTGCACTCAGGTGTTTGTGGGTTGGAGAGTATGACTGAGTCTCAAATGAGTTGAATGTTAATTTCACAATAATTGGTCTAGTTTGAAGTTCCTGTTTAAAGCTGCAGAGGAGGAGAATGCCTTTCTCTTTGCAATGCTAATGTGAGCTATCACCCAGAAAACAAGGAGTGTCCCAGGAGGTATTACATGAGTGAAACTGCCTTTCTTTCTGTCTTGAATGACTGGTCTTGCTTTGTAACCATGGTCACGCAAACAGGTTTTTCAAGCTGGATAAACAGGCCAAATATAGCCCTCACCTTTGAAGGAGAACTATGGAAAAAGTTAGCAAAACAAATTTTGGGCCAATTTACTTGTTTTGGTGACTTTTTTACTACTATGCACTTAGGTCTTTTGAACAGAATGTCAGGACTGGGAGGAGATCAATTAATACAAATCGGGATGGAGATGAGGGTGGGGAGAGTTTTCAGAGGATTTTATATGCTGCTGTAAAAATATATATTTGATTTTTAGTAGGGGCAGGAGTGTGTGCTGCAGAGTGGGTTTCAGTTCCCCAAACCAGTAGGGGTTCTCTGACAGTATTTTTAAATCGGGGTAGAAAAAGGTTATGCAGTAGTAGTTAGAACTTGTTTTACTCAACCAAGTATCACTGCCCCCTGAACTCCAGTGCATTCTTGCACGCTCGTCTTGGAATCCTCATGGAAGCCAGTGTGAAAGACTAGAGCAGTTCTTGCCGAGTCAACCAAGGCAGATCACTTTTTTTTTATATTCCTTTTAAACTTTGTAAATCTAATAATACGGAATAAAAATTTAAGGGCACATTTTTAATAGAGATTCTGTTTTGATTTTACTTTAGTATAAGTGGGCTTAGTGCATCAAGTATGCTGTGCCAGATAGCAGCTTCCTCCCTTTGATAGATTAATTGAAGGAATTTAGTTAAAATTGCAGTCACTCTGTTTCTCTGAGCATTTCTCTTTCCCTTTGTACAGCTCCTCTAGATCTTCATAAAGTAAAGCTCTAGTAAGCAGCTGGAATAATTTAACTAATCAAATGCTAAATATTTTATAGTACATCAAACATGTGTTCAAGCTAGTTCTTAGAAGTAAATTAGTACTACTTCTTGGAAGTGTGTAGAGCTGTTGCCCACCCTGCTCATGGTGGAACACTGAAGTCTTTCCTCACTCTCCACCCCCCCACCCCCACTTTAGGGTGTGCTTTCCTGTCGTAGAGAGCAGCAAGCTGATTCCTTTGCTCTCAATTTGCTTTAGTAAATGTTCAGAGTGGCAACAGTTTAACTTCTCTATGGTACTTAAGACCTAAAACTATTTTAATCATTAGTGACTAAAGAGAACTTATTTTCCACTGTCTTGTAGTTATTGCTGGAAGGACATTTAGAAAGTCAACTCTGACTCATAATTTACCCTTTGGAAAGATTAAATGAAGGCAATATTTAAAAGTTCCACCATGTATGTTAAAAAAAAACAAACGTGTGTCCCTGCAGTATACAAACCGTATTCTTATAGCATCAAGAAGGTTAGAAAACTCTATTTGAAAAGATCTGGAGACCAAATAGGTGCAGTATTAACACATAATTTTTTTTTCTCTGAGCTTGGATAAACAAGAGATGCAAAATGAAGGTTACAAAAATAGGGAAATACCAAGAAAAAGAATGTTCTCAGCTTTACCAGGGTCTTTTGATCTCACATTTTAAACAAACCACTTTGCCTTGAAGGAAAGGTTCATCTTCCAGTGAGAGGATATGCACAAGTATTAGGTGTGAGGCCAGAACCTCAATATAAAGTTCTGTGCAATTTGTGGGCAAATCTGCCCATACTGCTTGTGGCTAATGAGGACAGGACAGAACATATTACTTGCAAGCCTGGAGTAAGTCTGGGGGAAGGAGAGGGACTCAAGGTGTTGGCTTTCCTGAACTGTGAATACATGTCTGTGATAGTAGGGAAGTATGATTGCAGCCTGGAAAGATACACACAGATTTCTCTTCTTGCCAACTGAGGTAAAGCTAAAGGCACAGCAGAAAGATTTCAATACAAGTCTACTGCATTTCTAGCTGCCCCACAGCAGTAAAGTGGAATAAGCTATGCTTCTCCATATTTCAATCATCTGTCACATTTTGTGACTTGCAGTCGAGGCCTACCCTGTGTCAAGCATGCTGTGGCTTTAGCCCCGGAATCAAAACAGCTTGACTTGAAGCAAGTGCTTAATAGGATTTAAGTACCCACTTAAAGGCATATCTTAAAGACCGTACTTAAGGGGTATAAATGTTTTATTGTTTTAGCCAGAGAATAATGTAAAATGACTCAATACCCCCACTTAACAGTATTTTTAATAATAATTCGAAGCTACTTGTACATCAGTGCACAGAAACAATTTTAAAAACAAAAATAAAAATAACTTTAGTGCCTGGATTTAAGCTTCTAAGTCTGTAATTAGCACCTAACAAAGTGGTTTGGTGTTCAGTGGACCTGAGTATTCCAACAGGCCTTGCTAAAGTAAGCTGAAGCTGTGTTGGACTCAATGTTTCTGAAATTGAAGCTGTTTCCTCTTATTTCTGCACTTAAGAGCCACAGTTATCACAAGTGTGGCCCCTATAAATTAGAAAAGAAAGGCCTGCTAGAGTAAGAAATGCTATAGATATTCCTTACTCCAGAAAGGCCTGCTGGAGTAAGGATGCTCTATTCATGCTTCCTTGGGAGGGGGTGGAAATGGTCTTTCTACTGCTTCCTTGTTATTCAAAACACAACAGTCGCTTTCATTTTAGAGTATTTGGCTCAATCTCTGATTTCATAGTATCATAGCATCTAGGGTCAGAAGGGCCAAGAGCAGGCCAACATAACTGTACCCATAACTGTTTTGGTACTTGACTTTTTGCACTTAGTCCCATGAGTAATTTGTCATGGCTTTAAGCAGCCACCCACATTGGCCTCTCTTAATCTTCTTCTTTGTTTCCAGATTGACCCCAAAGATTGGCTTCCCTTGGAGTGAAATCAGAAACATCTCTTTTAATGACAAAAAGTTTGTTATAAAACCCATTGACAAGAAGGCACCAGTAAGTAGATTCAGAATGAACCCTTGCATGTCAAATATAGTTGGTTTAAAATTTTATCTGAATAACTAAAACACAGTTTTCATCTCTCTAAAAATCACATTGAATTAAGAACCGTATATGGCAGCCACTGAATTCTCATCAGATACTTGTACTTGCAGCAAACTCTTTTCATGTGTGAATTTTCATCATGCTGTAGAGTAGACTAAAAAGGGTTGGAAACAGGATTATTAGTGTTAGGACTGAGAAACATGGGTCTAATAAGCAAAAACAATCTTTTTAAGAAAACCATTGTGGATTTCATGTTAAAACAAGTGACCCTGCTTACACTTATGAAAGACACTATTGAACCAGCAACACATTGAGAGTCTGTCTGTCTTTTAGAAAAATTTGCTCCTGGGGAAGTGATAGTATATTTTATAACATAATTCATGACCACCAAGAAAACCCTACTCTATTATAAGGCTCATCATTCTGTCAGTGTTGGACTTCTCAATAGAAAAGCTTCCTTGTGGTTTCAGTCATGCTTTGTGATGAGTACAAAATGTTAATCTCCTTTCCACCCACTCTGCAACTTCAAATCTGAATGCATGTATAGTGTGAACTTACAGGAGACTAAGGCAGAAAGCTCTTCCATTGAAAACATCAGTCGTATGTCAGTTCACATTTGGCTTGGGTTGCCTTGGTTTCTGTGGGTGCTTTTTTTTTTTGTATCCATGCTTTGGTACAAAAAGCAGAAGTCACATACTCACCCTGAATGTGTTTAGAGACCCCAAATATAAGTAGTAAATCCTTTTCTTTTATTTTTGAGTCTTCTGTCCCCATGCTACTGATAGCAAATAGCTCACATGGAAGATTTTGTTGTGGCAGTATTCAAAATAACAAGCTACGATGCATGCATTGACCTCCAGCTACGGTGGGGTTGGGATTCAGTTATACAGTGCATCTAACTTGAATATTGGACAATTGTTGCAAAGGAAAGGGATTCTTGTGTTTTTGTATCCCTTAGATACATAGTTGACAAACATAGACTACTGTCCATGACTGCAGTGTTTACTTTCTTGGAAGTGGTCATTACCTAGAGAATGGAGTCTGTACCTGCATACAATACCCATAACTGTTTGTGGAAGAGTTTAAAAAAAATTACCATGAACAGAAGCAGGAAAGGCAACTTGCAGCTGTAATAGTTTCAGCCTTGCCAAAGACATTCATGATCTATATAGTTAAAAACCAAACCAACCACCTCAGTTGGCTACGAAGACTTCATCCCACGCAGTTTAAGTGCATAAACTATTTTAGAGGATTTGAAGAGAAACTATCATGGCCAGAAAACTTACACTGAGGTTTTAAGTTGAGACAGGAGGAACACTTCCATTATTTCTAGTGTAACTTTGTCATGAGCCGGCTACAAAATGGCTGTGGAGTCCTGCATGCAGCTAGAACGTGCAAAGTGGTGTCTGTAAATGCACACCTGGTGTTCTCCCAGTCTGAATTCCTTTAACTATGGGACACTCCACAGGAGGGCATTTCCAAGAGATGAGTGCATTTCCCAGGCGACTTGTTATTCTTGTCTTATCAACTTGTTCTTATCAGCCTGCCAACAGTACGCACTGGTAGAACAGAAATGTAATGCTTTTTTTATTGTGTAATCAGTGTTTCCAATCTGAAAACCCCTACTAAATTGATAGGGTTTGTTGGACCCTTTCCACCACCGCCCTCCCCCAACAAAAAAAGCCGGACTCGGAACTGATATAGTAAAGTATTATGCAGATAAAGGATTCTGGGGCTTTGTGTATGACCTAAGAGTTCATTTTGTGGAGGGTTCTGCAGTTCCCTACAGAACAGAGTGAGTTTGTTTTCACGCCACCTTGCTAACTGATTTTTATGCCATTCTTTGTTAAGAAAACAGAATATTCTGTTGTTATTAATTCTGCTGGTAGTTGGTGCTGCATGGAACCTGATTCCCAAACTCTTCCTTATATGCTTGCCTGCTGATGGCGGTCAAAGATAGAATAGCTCAAAATTCTTAGAATGGATTGGCTGTTTGAAGTGCACAAGAAGGAAAGGACAATAGGGACGGATATCTCTCAAATGTAGAAACCTGGTGTCTCTTTAAAAACAAGTGGCTTTTGGCTTGGTGAAAGAATGAGAATCTGCATTTAATAAAATGTATATTTTAATGTCCCTTAATATTTAGTTATTTCAGTTTGATACATGTTAACAGAACTAATGTAGAGAGATTTCATCTTCATCAGCTTAATTTGCTTTTATACAACCTGTGCACACTTCACCTGTTGGTCAATAAGTGTACGCTACCTCCACATCTTGTATAATAACTAGAAATGGGCAAGTTGTACTGATGCCTAAAGATCTACCAAAACCCACTTTTTTTCCAAGTGTTTCACATTCCAGAAAGCTACTCACAAGCTACTGTATCTATGGGAGTGTAGTCACAGTAACTGCTGTAAGAAGCTGTCATGTCCTATAGGAAGTACATCTGGTAAACCCAAATTGGAGTATCACAACAGTCCTATAAGGATAAGGTACAAAATTAAGATATTTGTCCTTGCTTAAATGGAAGATGTGGCTACTGTTGTTGTCAGTGGTCAGCCACATGATGGGTAAGCTTTGACAAAGCACTTGGACAAGAAGCTTGTCTCAGAAATCAAGTTATCCCGTGTTCTATACCCTCTTCTAGGATTTTATATTTTATGCTCCTCGTCTAAGAATTAACAAGAGGATCTTGCAGTTGTGCATGGGCAACCATGAGCTGTACATGCGCCGCAGGAAGCCTGACACCATTGAAGTGCAACAGATGAAAGCACAGGCCCGTGAGGAGAAGCACCAGAAACAAATGGAAAGGTGAATTGAATACAGAGGGGGAGATGTCTATACATTCAACTACCTGTGTGCATGCGAGAGATCTACATGCAAGCAAACTATCAGGATTAAACATTTAACCGTAGTGGTCTCTGGGGAGTAGCAAATGAGGTGGGATTCTAGGGCACAGTGTTGAAGCATTCAGGCACTGAGTGCCTCTGCCTTTATCCCACCTTAGAACTACATCCTGGAGCCTGAACTTTATACTGGAAAAGGCACTTGAAGAGAGAGGAAGTTCTTTAAAGGAAAATAAGAATAGTGACACTGGTGCAGAACTGTATCTGATTTACTGTCTCTGATAGCTCTGTGAATGGGCACAGGAAATGACCTAGAGCAGTGGTTCCCAAACTTTTTTATATTGTGGACTGGCACAGGAATGGGATGGGGTGCACAGAGCTGGCCACCTCCCTCCCGCAGATGCCCCATCATCCAGCTTTAACCCCACACGTGACTGCCAGGTGGACAGACAGGTCAGAGCAGGGGGCTCATGCTACAACCTGGTAGCCAGCCCTTTGCGGCCCAGTGGTTGGGAACCTCTGACCTAGATGGCAGTTAAAGAGCAATCTGCACAGAAGCATTGTCCTAATTTCTGTTAGCAGCTGACTTCTGCTGTGTAGCATGAGGGCTTATCCTTTCTGAAGTCTTTGTGCATATCTGGTATTCCTGGAGGTGGTTCTCAGCATTATGTATCTAGTCCCTCCTGTGGATTTGACCAATATCTGGGCCTCAGTGATACCTAGTGGCAGGGGGCTCGGCAGGTTGGTCATGGAATGTGGGAAAAGTTTTTGTTCAGCTGCTTTTGTATTGCGAGAGTTTACAAAGCCTTTTCCTTGATTATTCCTTGTTTTGTCAGCTTCTCTCCTCACCACCTGTTCTTACTATAAACAAGGTCTGTCCACCTGCAAGCTGCATGCAGCCTACAAGGGGTAGGCCCTGGCCCAGGGGCTCCTGCCTGACTGCAACTCCCTTAGATGTTCCTGCTGCTACTGTGATGGATGCCAGGCTCTCTCCCACTCCTCCACCTTCCTTCTGCTTCCTCCCTGTAGCAGTTGGGGGCAAGACAACTCAACAGGAAGGAGTCCCTGGGGGCTGCAGTTCATGCATGGTGGGGAGGGGAAGTCTTCAGGGGAGGAAGAGGCCAAGTCCTAGCAGCACCCGATTGCTCTATTGGACCGTTCTGCTATACCAGTCTTCTCAGTGCCTCTACTGCTGGAGTTTTCCACACTCTTTCTTTGCCACCTTTTTAAGAACAGGTATGCAATGCAGAATCAAAGTTCCTTGGGTGATTTATAGCATTGGCTTGGGACTTGAATACTGAAATGATGATTGTCTACCCCATTCTCATGGTACTGTACTATCCTTGGGCTTCGTTTTGGTTCTGACAGCTCCTGAGCTATCTGCAGGCATCCACGTTCCCATCCTTCAAGGACACAGTTCAGTTCAGCAGTCAAAAATCTCACCTCACTGGTTTCTGAAAGTATTTCTCTCTCTAATAGGCAACAGCTAGAAAATGAGAAGAAGAGGAGAGAGACTATTGAGAGGGAGAAGGAGCAGATGCTGAGGGAGAAAGAAGAGTTGGTGATGAGACTACAGGAGTATGAACTGAAGACCCAGAAAGCAGAGAGAGGTAAAGGGCTTTCCTGAATCTGCGAGCAGGGGATCACACACATTGTGTCAAAGCTCTTCTGTCTTAGAAAGAATAGTCATGTAGCTCAACAGCTGCTCTTACCTGAAATGCTGCCATCTTGTGACAATTTACTCTGCTATCTCAAACCACCTTCTGTCTACAAGTGTGTCTGCTGCTGTGGATAAATGCAGGGAAAGGGAACCTTTTCTTTATACAGGGCAGAGGTCAGCAGTTGTGATGTAAAGGTCACTGTGTATTTACTCTGTCCCTTAGCACACAGATAGAAAATTTAAATATAGGACCCCTAATGGTCAAGAAGAAGGGCTGTTTAGAACCACTGCTCAACTGCCTTGATGTCTGTGTTCCCAGAGCTCTCGGATCAGATACAACGAGCCAGGCAGCTTGAGGAGGAGAGGAGACGAGCCCAGGAAGAAGCTGAGCGTCTAGAAGCTGACCGCTTGGCTGCCCTTCGGGCCAAGGAAGAGCTGGAGAAACAAGCCATTGACCAGATAAAGAGCCAGGAACAGCTGGTAGGAACCCTAGCCATGTTGATGGCAATTGTGTACAATCCAGAGTTGTAAACTGTAGTTGCACTGGGTGCATCTATACATATATAATAAACGGTGCATGTCACGCTGGAGTTTAATGCTCCCAGGTGCACCACTTGAATGTGTGCCTGGAACCACAGCAGAGCAACCCTGGCTGGCAGGGTGTGTGCCCAATCAGCCCAGGCCTGCTCCAGCCCAGCTCCATGTGCTGCAGAAGAGCTAGCTGGAGCACAAGAAGCACCTTTATGCCCCAGCCAGCTGGGTCTGTCTACATGCGTGTCGCTACACATGAAAATTCTGCAGTAGGATAGTACTTGTATTTACAAAGGAAATACAAAAATGTATTGGTTCCCTGTGGCTTAATAGAGCCACACATGTGGATGCCAAGACATTTACTGCAGAGCTAATCGGGCAACTCTACAGTAAATGTCTCGTGTAGATGCACCCACTATTGAATTCAGCTTTATTACTGCTGCGTGTGGGTTTTTTACATTGTATACAAGGCAAAGTCTTGCACCCAAGGAAATGATCAGCCAGGTCAGTGGATGCGCTGTACTAGCATAATCATGGAGTCCATCTCTGACTGAAAAAACTTGAATACATCCAAATTGCTGCATGGATTTTGCAGCATTCAAGCCATGTTTGTCCTTCACAAAGGTATTACTGAAAGACTTCAGAGTATAATTCCAGCCTTGCTATTCAACAGGCTACTGAGCTTGCGGAATATACCGCCAAGATTGCCCTTCTGGAAGAGTCCAGGAAACGTAAAGAGAGTGAAGTTGAAGAGTGGCAGCACAGGGTGAGTTTTTTCTACTTCCTTAAGTTGATCCAGGCTTTAAACTTGAGACGATAGAATGCACCTGTCTCTCTCTTATTTGGAGGTGTGATCTTTCATAGAGGAAATTCTGGGACAAACTTGTCATTTCTGTCAGGTCTATACAAGTTTATGAATGATGACTCTCTCTGAATTTCCAACCCAGAAAGTATTGTTTAGTCATCTGTCAAACCTTTAAATAGTTGGCTGTAAAAACTGACTGCCATCTTAACTCTAGAGTTATGATCAGTCTTGAAATTATTGCAGGAAGTACAGCAAATGCAGCACCACAAAAGAAGGAAGTCCCAACAAATGTGTACTGTTGGCAAAGTGCCTTCTCTGTGATAACACTCTCTGAAAAGTCCTGTATTCATAAAGGAATACAGCAGAATTAGGCACCATATGGGATTCCTAAGGATATGTTTTATATGCTAAAAAGGTTAATAGCATAAATCTAGAAACCTGTTAGTACTTTAACTTTCCATTTAGGTGTGTGTTTGTTTTTTATTTATTTGTTTCATTTTGTGTTTTGCTACTTGGAACCTCCTAATAAAACAAACCAGCAGGACTGGGGGGTGGAATTATCTTGTGGGAAAATATGGGATGATTTGACTTAAATCACTGGTCAGTGCCTTGATTTAATCAGTTTCCTACAAGAACTGCATTCTTGTTGTCTGCTATCTTTTATGCATTTAACTTCTTGAAACTTTACGCTTTTAGAAAAAGGTAAGGGCTTGACTATGTGTACACAAACTTGCCAGTAGGGTGGTTAATCAGGTCTGTTATCTCTCATCTCCGTATACTGCTGTTAACAGGGATGTTATCTCTGGAGATGACAAACTTTCCCTATGCCTGAAGAAAAGGGAATTTTTGCCCAAAAGCTTCAAAGAACATTTTTTTCCAAATGTTTAGTTGGTCTTAATAAAAGAGATTTGCATCTACCCAAAGAAGCATGTCTGCCTACGATCTCTGGAGACACGCATCCACAATTTGAGAACTGCAACTAGGTATCACACAGAAGCTTAATTAGATCTTCTAGACTGAGCATGGCATCCCATTGGGTAGAGTGGTTTTCTTTAATCTTTACTAATACATAGAGGAGCCTCTGGAAACCTCGTAAGATTGGGCCGCTAATGTAGTCCATAGCTTGTGACCTATTTATAAAAATTCTAAAAAGGTTACGTGGATATATGATCTCAAATAGTATATAACTAGATGTTATAATCCCTATTCCATGATATCTTTTTAGCTTTAACAGATCTTAAAGTAAAACTTGTTTAAAAGCACCTTAACAACTTAAATGATTAAAATCAGATTTTCTTTTTATTTAAGTTTAAAAATCCAGTTTTTAATTGTTCATTTTTTTTATCTACCCTGCTCTTCATATATTCTTTCAGGTGCTTGAGAGACACTTGATGGGAATTCTAAAGTGTGCAGTTGGCCACAGAAATCTTGGATGCTTTGAAACTTCAGTGAATGTGGAAACTTTTTAACTAGCATTCTTCCATTTTTCAGTGAACTGTAAAGCCTTAGCTTGCTCTACTGCAGTTCCCTTTCAAAATCTGGAAGTTTAATGTTCATACATTACCATATTAGCAAGTACAGGGAATAGATAACCAGTTTATTAGCAAGTTTAGAAGCCAATTTAACATTCAAGTCCCACAACTTAGGGATGTATATTTCTCATCAGATGTCCCTGAGCAGGTTTCTGTTTTGAAGGACACTTGTAAATGTGTTCTACGATCTTGATTGGTAGCCTGTTTTTCTTCTCTCAGGTAATTTGTTATTGTATCAGGAGAAGTCTAATTTTATTAAAATCTTACTGGCCTTATCTACTATCCTGACTTACATTATTAATACTAAAACAAGCTTTCATTGTACACGAGTTAAAAAAAAAAAAAAAGTACTTTTTTTTTTTTTCTTGTAACAGATGGCACACACCCCTAAGAGATGGTTAAGGCACTATATGTAGCTTGTTAAACTAGGTTTAAGAACAATTTACACACCTGCCTTTTTGTTGCTTTTAAAGGCTAAGGAAGCCCAGGAAGATCTAGTAAAGACAAAAGAAGAGCTACATTTGATAATGACTGCTCCTCCTCCACCTCCACCTGTCTATGAACCAGTGAACTACCATGTCCACGATAACTTGCAGGAAGAAGGATCAGAATACTCTGGCTACAGCGCAGACTTATCAAGCGAAGGGATCTTGGATGACCGCAATGAAGAGAAGCGCATTACTGAAGCAGAAAAGAACGAGCGTGTGCAGAGGCAGTTGATGGTAAGAAAGCAAAGTTATTGGGAGAAAGTTTGCCTAAAAGCAAATGTTAATGAATATAATAGGCTAGACTAGATGATGGATCAGTCTGTATCTATACTTATTACAACAGTCCATTTTTATGCAGTCCATCCTGCTTTCCTCATTGCTCAGACACCGAGGATGCATTTTCAGCTTTTGGCATTTCGGAGATCTTGTTTTCGCAGACGGTGCCTCGTGCAAAACTCCAGTTGCCCCATTTCTGCCAGTGACTCTTCTATCCTAAGCATCCTGTTATTTGTCTTGAGGCTGTAAGGTCTCTTCAAAAATATCTCAGGTTTGTGATTCTTTTGTGGTTTTTAACATTGCAGACCTTGTCGAGTGAGCTGGCCCAGGCAAGGGATGAAAACAAGCGGACCCACAATGACATGATCCATTCAGAGAACATTCGACAAGGACGTGACAAGTACAAGACACTGAGGCAGATCCGACAGGGCAACACCAAACAGAGAATTGATGAGTTTGAGGCTATGTAAATAGTGTTTACTGCCAAAAAGGCAAAACTATGAGGCAAAAGCAGTTTTTAATGCTGATTTTTACTATTTTTTTTTCTGAGGGGTCACTGTATGGCACGCTTATCAAATGCTCAGCCTAAAAGAGATCCCAATGGCTGTTTATCCTCCAACTTTTAGTACCAAAATGTGATAACTGCCCATCGGGTCTGTTAACTATACCATTTTTCCTGGTAATCTTTATTAATGCATATCCTAGTGCCAAAAGGCCTTTATGTAATGTCCATATTCTCAAGCAGGACTTAAATGTTCTATCCTTCTAGTTCTGATAATGATGCTTCTTCTGTGGCAGTTCCTGAATTCAGCTTGGTTTAAAAAAAAGGTGAATTTTGTGCCATACAGCCTTGGATTCTCCAAGTGCAGCATATAATCAGGCTTCTGGCAAAGCAGAATGTAGAATTCTATGCCTGCATTTTCCAAACTAGTGCTGATGACTGCCTGAACCTAGTTTTCAGACTCATGTGGTTGATTAGGTTTTCCTGGTTGCTTATGCCCAATTGGACATGTTCCTGCAGTGATCGCTCAGAAGAAATGCAGTATAGGAACACTCTGTGGTATCCTCTTTACATAGTTAGACAGATACTCAACTGGAATCTAATACAAACTGTTTATATTCCAGCCTAATTAATTATCAGCTGTAGTGTAGTATTTATGTATAGATAAAGTAAGAACATGGATTGTAACACTAGTTTAAAAGGGAAATAAAGTTGCTTTGTATATTTTGTTACTGTTTTCAGATTTAATAAAGTTGGATATGTTTAAAAAAAAATTAAACAATATACTTAGTCCAATGTGCTACAGCCAGTGTATGAAATGGATTACTTGCTATGGAGCATGTGTAAAGATGATTTTTTTACTCCAATGAAAGTTGTGATACATGCATGTGATTCAATATATACAGTTTTACTGCACCAATTTTTTTCTAACAAGCTTTTTTTTTTTTTTTTTTGTTTGATTTAATAATGTTTCAGACTCCAGCCATGAAGGAACTGTTTATATCACATTTGTATTCTCTCTATTACAGGGAGCATTCCTATGGACTTTTTCCTAACCCACTCCCTCCCATCCAGTCTTTTGAAAATCTGTTAAAGTCCAATGAAATCTGGTATAAGTTCTCCCCCTCTTCCATTTACAACCTTTAATGCTGCTTTGTAGTCTTAAAGTTAAACCCTCTTTATCAAAGTGTTGTAGACCCTTTTTTTTTCTTTTGGTGACTGACATGTATCTAAATAAAAGATCTGCAAGCTGACAAGGAAGTAGAAGTCAAGTGGTTTGTGGGATGTTTTCTCCCCAGCACACTAGCCTGATGTGTGCTAAGACTGCAGCATAGTCCTGCTTGTATATTCTTGTGTTTTGAGTACAGTGAAGTCTCCTCACAGCTATGCTTACTCTGTTAACCGGAGAAGACAAAGTGCAAGCAGCATTTTCAAAGTGGCAATGGCAGAGGGACAGAGACTGAGAAGAGGGAGACTGGTTTAGAGCTCTTTGAGCGCCAAGAGAAAAAGCATTTGACAGGGACATGCTACCCTTAGTCTGACACTGGGTCTGCAGCAAGTCTGCATCACACTCACCAAGTTACCACTAATTCTAATACAGCTTCTGCTGAGACTTGCATGTAACATACACCTTAGGAATTCTAACTGAACAGGGCTTTCTAATGGTGTTTACGCCTGTTCATCCTGATTGGTCAGAATTGTTGACATAAGCAAGGGCTTTGTCAAGCCGGTGATGGACTCATCCTGTAATGCTGCCACCCAGCCAGGGGGTGATAGCAGGGAATGTGGCTGCAGAAGAATTTGTACATCACAACGACCCAGCAGTTGTGAATGGAAGGAACACACAGTTCTTTCCCTCTCTCCACCCCTCAAATAATTTCTCAACATGGTGCAGAGCCTGGCTCTAGGGCAGAAGTGATGTTTTCAGATAGTTGGCAGAGCATTGCATCCCAGCTTCTGAGCTAGAATGAAACAAGGAGCAGGTAACTTTTGTTAGTTGGATAATGTAGAGACCATGTAGATTGCATGTTGAGGTCATTACTCCACTGTAGTAAGAAGGTGTACTAGCAGCACAGAGAGGCACACATGAGCTAGCTGTACTCCAGCTATAGCTGAGTAACCATAGTAATTAAGACACAGGCTTCGACAGGCTAAATAAGCACCCAAGAACCCTGGTGGGCTTGCACTGAAGCCTGTGCTACCGCATTTCTACTGCTGAATTACAGGCTTCTGGTCAGAGATTTACAGCTGCAGTGACATTTAAATACTCCAAAGCTATTAAATGTACCTGTCCTCCATATTGGCTAATGTAGTAGCTGCCACAGCTATTTTTTTCAGATCACTAACTGGCAGGTAAGTACTTATGGTATCATATTTACAAAACATAGACCACAAAGTGCAGGGAGGGCAAGGCCAGAATATGAACTAAATTATTTGATTTGGAGTCAGACCACTTACTCTTTCCCAGTGTGCATTGCACTAGAACTCACTTTGGGGGGAGTTCCTTTACCTACTTTGCAGTATTAAACTGATCAATATTTCTTCTTCTCTTTCTTCTTATCCCTAACTTTTTTCATGTTAAATAATTTCCCATTGTGCAGTATACAATAGTGCTTCAGCATGTTGGGAGAGATGGAAAGTAGTGTCTAATGAGAAGAATATTAGGAGACATGGCCTTAATGTCCCCCATCCTTAGCCTCCCTCTATACAAGGAAGCCAGCTGTGACTTCTGTAACTGCTGACAAGTACAGGAAAAGGCCTTCTTTCTCCTATCAAAGCAATGTAGCTTCTGAACCATGGTAGCAGTTTTGAGGAACAATACTAAAGTAGAGCTTACAAAGTTAAACCTTCCCTTTTGGTAATGAGTTTTACACAGTTGCACCACTTAATCCCATTACAATCCCCTCTTTCTCAAATTGAAGTATGTCTGATCTGAGCCCTGATAAATATCTTCCCAGTGGGGGTGATACCTGAATCGCCTACTGCCTTCTTCAAAGTAGTGCTCCTAGGGTGTGAGACTAGGAACAATCCATTGGTCTTGCTCAGCCTTTTGTTACACTGCTGGTTTGCTTACAGATACAGGCTGCTATTTACAGCTTCAAATGAAACAAAGCCCTGTTTAATTTTTTGCTTCTGAAGTTTCTAATGGCAGTTTTCTCAAAATCCCCAAAGAAAGTTGTATAATTTAGGATTGTCCACTCCTTGCTTCCTTCTACAAGTCTCCTTTCAAAGGGTAGAGTTTTCTTCCCAGAAAGCAAAGTGCTGATTGTTTAGCCATGGCTGGAGCATGTTCTGTATAGCCTTGCATGCTCAAGTCCATCAGCAATACTTGCTTCTTCAACCAGTGGAAGATATTCTTGCCATCCAGGTGCTATTAAGATTTAAACACCCCTTTATTTGACTGCAGAGGCAGCGTAATGTCCATCCAGGTATTTGGTCTGCTGAGAATTCTTTGCCAAAGAACTTTTGCTTGGGGATTGGAGGCTGTGGAGCTGATTGGTTCTTCTGCAAAAGGGTAAGGCCAAGTGTTATATAAACAGGGTGACGTCTTGGGATTTCTGAGCCCAGCTCTACATCTTTGCTTGCCCCAATTATTAAACAGTCTCTGTTTTCCACCCCTTCTATCTTGTGCTTATTATATTATGGAAAAAATAAATGGGAACAGATTCTCGGGAGCAGTTTATGTAGTTAAGACAACTGCTTGCCTGACCAACGTAGAGTTGTCTTGGTCCTAGTTTCCCAGTAGGTGTTCCTCTAAAATCTAGTGATGGTGATTTAAAATAGTTACTATGTCACTAGTAGTTATACAGCAGTCACCTAGCCTACTACATCTATAACTCTAAAGCTCTTCCCTTATCTGCCCTATGCCTTGTATGTTTCTACATGGGTTGCACTGAAAAGTACAGCTAGAAGTGACTGCCAGAGTCTAGTCCAACTCCCTGCCTGAAGCTGGATCCTCCCCATCCAAACCTATTGTCTAACTCAGGGGTGCTCAGCTGCTGGCTTGTGGAGCCATGGCAGCTGGCCTGCAGAAATTCCCGTGAGTCAAAGAATTTGGCAGTGGGGAGCAATGGAAGCTTAGCAAGCCAAATCCAGTCCTTCCCAGGCCATTGCTACACAGCAGGATCAGGGCTGGCCCCAACCCTCAACAAATCCAGATCAGACCAGGCTGCTCCCTGTTCCTGCCCCTGTCCTGCACATCTGGATCAGGGTTGAGATGCTCCACCCGCACTTTGTGTCCCAATTAGGGCCAAGCTAATACATGACCTTGTATCCCCATACATATGGATCTGAACCAGGCTGTTCTCCAACCCCTTGCCCCACTCCTGGCAGCTGACTCAGGTCCCTGTCATGCCAACCTTGCATACTAGATTAATCCCACTAGCCAGATCTGGCCTGTGGCCAGACCTGGCACTACCCATCCAGCCCACAGGGAAAACAAGTTGGGCATCACTAGTTTAACTCCTCAATAATGTGCTGCAAAACAGAGGGCTCCTAAATAAGCTCTGGGCTCCTGGCATGAAGTAGTCACATTTTTATATAAAATGACAAACCCTAACATTTTTTTCAGTTTAAAAGCCACCACAACATTTCCAAGGTAATAAGAGAAGCCATGGTCCTTGTACAGAACAGTGATGGCCTTACCAGTAATGCTCGTGACACAGCTGCTGTACATATGCTGCAACTACTTTCTCAGTGTGGAACAGCTCAGCTCATCTCCAAAAGCATAGTGGCCAACTGTTCAGAATTGGGAAGCCCTGTGCATGGCTATCCGAGCGTTCCTGGCTATGAATGCCCCAGCTATAGAACATTAGTGTTGGACTGATTATTAAAGGGCTTTGTGTGTTTCACTGTAAAAGTACAGTAGTAGTTGCTGTGGAAATCCTGCCAGGAGACAAAGCAGGCTCAGAGCAGCTCCAATTAATGTTTAAAAAAATTCTTGGGACTCTGTTTACACTTCAAACTTTGTTTACCCAAGAAGCGGCTGTTATATGAAAGACAGTGGCTGAAGCCAAAGGAATAATGGAGAACCTAATGGGTCAGTTCCTGAAAAGGGTGATTAGATAAGTAACTAGCAGGCCTGCAGGTGTGGCATGCCAAACTAGGAGTCCACAAGCTTCATGCAGGCTCAGCCTTGGAAGAGGAATGTATTTACAGAAGTGGAGACAATAAGCTATCCTGACCCTGGAACTAGGACTGCCCCTGTGTTCATGTGGCTATCCACTGACTTCAGTGGGGGCCCCATACCAGAACATGCATGAGTGTTTGTAGTAGCACCTGGAAGCCTCATTCAAGGTCAGTGCTAAGAAATGTACAACCGCAGGCTTTGAGCAGGTAATGTGAATGCTATTTTATCATGTAAACTAAGTACTAGGACTTTTCCATTTGGCTTCACATTTAAATAATAAAAGGACTTACTTGTGCTAAGCCTGGCTCCTCCCAGAAATCGGTCACTTAAGCCAAAGGATGCTTGGTTCCAGATGGTCAGATCTAGGTAAGCCCACTGGAGCTGGGATGGGGTAACACCATCAAAGACAAACAAGTGCTTCCATTGAGGGCAGGTTTCTTTCCTCAGGACAGGAGACTCCTGTTTTAACTCACGTTGGTCAGAGAGGACCAGGCAACTTCCAAAAAGGAATAAAAAAAAGAGCTGCTCAGTGAGGTTGTTGCCCTGACAGGTATATTGCAGAGGTAGAAAACGAAGCATTTCCTCTAATCCCCTCAGGCCCCTCTCACCATTTTGCCTTGTATATTAAGCATGCCAGAGTGCTGAATAGGCTTATTTGATTAGATTCTTCCCCCCTTGCAAGTAATCCATGTTCTGACTTCACTAGGCATAAGACTGAGCTCTCCTTATCATTCCACTTGTCAGTGACCACGATAGTAAACCCTTGGCCCCAAACCCACTGAACCATCCAGCAGTATCTATATAAGAACAGTGAAAATTGCTATTCCTGGTGAAGAAACTGAGACCATTTCACTGTGGATCTAAGCCACACCTGATAAGAAAGTCTTATATGGCATAGTACAAACCCTCAATGTATTTCTGCAGTCCAGCATCTTGCTTCCAGCAGCATCCCATGCTTGATGGTAGGATGTAAAAATGACCCTATGTACTAACTATGGTAGGCTGTACCTGGGAGAAAGAGCTCCCTCCTGGCCCCTGAAGTGATAAGAGTATATATCATATGCTCTGCTTCCATTCTAGGCTGGAAACAAGATGTTGTCTTTGTGCCACTATAAGAATTTTTACAGTGGCACAAAGCAAAAGTAAATATAAATCCATGATCATAGGCATGCCACAAATGCCTTTGTGACCATGATAAAGGGGAATAATAATTTGTGCCACTTTTACATGACAGAAGTCTTATTTGTTTTATGGTAGGAGAGTACGGGCAGCCTGAAACACCCCACACTCTCCAACCTCCCCAAACAGGCTTGAGAGGCCCAGGCCTGTGCACCTCAGGAATTCCCATGGAGAAGTGGGCCCCTCAAGCCCCAAGAATTCCTGCCCAGCTTTCCCCACTTGCAGAGATTTGCCCTGGAGATTTCCAGGGGTGTCTCTCAAAGTGGGAAACATTGCTTATTCTCGCATATTTTGCTGGATGAAGTGGATCAGCTGAGCCGGGCAAAATTGAATAGAACTATGGCAAAATTGACCATGTACAGCTGTTTGTGATATGGTGACTGCCTGTAACAGTAGTTATCTCTTTCAGCTGTAGTGATGTCTTTCATCAAATGCAACCATTCCTACTTACTATGGCAAAGGCTGGATGGAGACATCTCTGTAAATGTCACCTACATCAGTTACAACACTTTGACAGTCATGAAGAAACAAGTCTTAAAAGGCCTAGAATAAGGAGGATACTAAATTCTCTCACAGCAGGTCCAAAGCTGCAATTCATTCTGCAGCAATGCAGAAAAATTCATGAAGCAAGACATGAGTGCACCTCTGCTTTTCTGATTTATAACCATATTTCCTACCTGTGAAACCTCAATATTCAAAACTGATTCAATACATTTCAATAAATGTCAAAGTCCCTTCTACCTGTGCAAAACAGTTAAAAGATGCCTCGGCACAGCTGTGTTGAGCACATTGCAAGCACGGATGCAGGGATTTTCCCCCTGTACCATGGGAAAAGTTTCGGTGCACGATCAGAGCCTGCCAAAACCTTGCAGCTGCACCAGTGAGTGCATGCTTGCGATTGGCTTATGCATACGTGTTGGTTGGCAATTGGCTCGCTGACCGAATAAGAGGCTTGGGCGATGCCCGCCCAAACTGCAGGAGAGATCCCCGTGTGCATTTCCAAGCCACGAAGGAGGCCTGAGCAACTGACAACGACTCCCCGCCAGAATCAGCCAATGCCCCATACCCTGCGTGATTGTGAGCTTTGGTGTGCCTGAGTTCCTGTTTGAGTTTGTAACTTCAAGGAAAGTGCCTACAGCCTAAGGACCATAAGTAAAGTTTTTTTTGACTTCCAACAACTCGCGTGTCTAGCGCCTCAATTCCACTCCATCAGCGGCCCCATCCTGCCAGCGTTTCTCGGCCCCCACATGGCATCACGAACAGGATTATCAGTACGCCG
>JAGPOW010003648.1:18475680-18503846 GCA_030014935.1 Caiman crocodilus | reverse complement strand
GAGGACCATCGAGGGTCAGCGTGGAGCAGATCTTACAAGTGATCATCGGAGTTTCCTTTTGCACGTGGAACCCGAGACAGCACCCACTGGGACTGTCACCAGCCCAGCAGCAGGAACTGTGGCCTCACCGTTACCTGCAAGAATCGGGAGCTGTTCCAGTTACGCTGGCAAGTATTGATGCTTGTGTCAAAGTATACGGAGGAAGAGCTGCACGTATTCTCCAAATTTTGTTGAATCCCTTAGCCGGACAGCCTGCAAGTGATTTCTTGAGGCAGTTACCGCAACTGCAAGCTCTTGTAAAGCTGGATCAAAAAGAGTTCCGGTACTCCCGGCTCACCAAGCAGCAGCTGAGAGTGGTAGGCGATGAGGGTCAATGGAACCTCGCCTATGAGATGGGGTTTCAGTGCCAAGATGATCCAGACGACAAATCATTTTGCGATAATGATTAATCTTTTTGTCAATAAGCTAATTAATTTTTTCCCTGAGAATTCCTTTCTCTGCAGGTCCACCAGAACGTGTGCAGACCAGATCGGAGAGAGAAAAAGATTTTTGAGAAGAATGAATTGTCTCTGTGGATCTGCTGGGAGGTGTGTGCAGACCAAACCAGAGAGAGCATTTTGAAAGAGGGAGAACCTCTGAGAACCGGGACGCGATGATGCCCAATGAAGTTTTGATGATCAAACTGTTCATCACGAATGTACTAATATGTAGCTGTGTTCTGTTAGGATATTGTTTAATTAGATCTTTGGAGAGCGAACTTGCTTCATTGTCCGCTCTTGTCTATGCTCATTTGCAATGTAAACCTGTTCAACAGTGTGAGTGTGATATAACCAGTCCGAATGTGCTGTGAACACCACTGTGCCTTTGGCAAGGGGGCATGTCTGTGCAAAACAGTTAAAAGATGCCTCGGCACAGCTGTGTTGAGCACATTGCAAGCACGGATGCAGGGATTTTCCCCCTGTACCATGGGAAAAGTTTTGGTGCACGATCAGAGCCTGCCAAAACCTTGCAGCTGCACCAGTGAGTGCATGCTTGCGATTAGCTTATGCATACATGTTGGTTGGCAATTGGCTCGCTGACCGAATAAGAGGCTTGGGCGATGCCCGCCCAAACCGCAGGAGAGATCCCCGTGTGCATTTCCAAGCCACAAAGGAGGCCTGAGCAACTGACAACGACTCCCCGCCAGAATCATCTGACACCCCATACCCTGCGTGAGTGTGAGCTTTGGTGTGCCTGAGTTCCTGTTTGAGTTTGTAACTTCAAGGAACGTGCCTACAGCCTAAGGACTGCAAGTAAAGTTTTTTTTGCTTCCAACAACCCACGTGTCTAGCACCTCAACTCCACTCCATCAGCAGCCCCAGTCTGCCAGCATTTCTTGGCCCCCACACCTTCAAATTCCAAGGCCCTGTTCAGAAAGGCTGAGGGCCAGATTATAGAGCCTTAACTTACGCTGGCAGATGCAGAGGTGAAGTTAACAACCTGGATAAGTGCTCACCATTGTGAGAAACAATCTAGCCCAGAGCACATGCATAAGAACCTTCATCTGAAGGTCCAGTCCCTGCTAACACACAGCTCAGTACATGATATTTTCAAAAATTCAGAATCTGAAGTGTTAAATCTCTGACATACCCTTTTACAAATGAATTCAGGCTACCAACAGATCTTAACACGGGCAAGTTCTTGGCTTCAAGTACTACGAGGTGAAGCTGGCCACCATGAGCTGCTTGGTCTTCTGTCCCTAAAACACAAAAATTGCTTCCCATCAGTGACCAGCAGGAACAAATGGTTGTCTAGTTAACATAGTACTAAAGAAGGAAAGGAAAGATACTGAACACTGATTCTGAAGTGAGGGAGCTCAATATCTTCTATGCTTCTGTAAACTGCAGATGTATTTTAGTATGAAAAATCTGAAGCTCTGAAGTCACTTCTACAGCATGCAATTGGCATGATGACAAGGAACTCTAACTGTGCCAAGCCGGTCCAAAACCAAAAATAAACCAAACCCAGGGCCCACAAGCTGCAGTCGCTAAGATTAGATACAGCCAATTCATCTACAATACTTGCATTCTGAAGCAGCAGCATCAGATAGTTCATTCCCAGTCTTTGCTGCCACTCTCCTCTCTTAGAAGTGCATTTATAAAGCAAGTAGCATAAAGGAAGATGGAAATTAGAGACAGAGGAAGGAGAAGGAGCTCTGAATCAAGAGAAAGACTGGGGCTAACAGGGGTGGGCAAAGTGCGGCCGCCCCAGGCCAGATGCAGCCTGCCAAGCCATTCCATCTGGCCCACGGGGCCACTAAAAAATTTAGAAAATTAATATTACTCTGCCCTGGGCTGCCCGTCATGCGGCCCTTGATGGCTTGCCAAAACTCAGTAAGCAGCCCTACACCCAAAATAATTGCCTACCCCTGGGTTAGAATATAGACAGGGAAAATAGGGATCAAGCGAACAGACCAGAGAAAGAAATAAAACTTACAACTGGGTTTGATCCTTCCTCTAGTTCTTCCTGCCGCTATGGGTGGCTGCGCCTAGGTTTCCTGTAGGTGTTTAGCAATACCAAATGTGTGTAACTTTTTTAAGAATCCTACCCTGCAGTACCTGCCATTATCCAGCAAGCTAGAAGGGGAAGTTTCCCCAGGCACCTACCTCAGCAGGTTTTCCTTGCTCCATCACTGATCACTTCATTTCCAAAAACTGACTCCCAGTTGATGTTAAAATTTAAACAAACATAGGGAAACCTTCAAGGGAAAGGTCTGAAGGAGAAGCCAAAAACTCAGGCCTGTACCTAGAAGACATTTCCCTACCTCTCAGTTTGTCATTACTGATAATCTAACTACAGAGAGCAATAACTGGGTCTCCCCAGACAAGGACAGAAGTGCACTGGCAGAGAACTATGCAGCATCTCAGTGCACCAGGCTACAGGCAACATAATGAGGGCTACTCTTGTATCCACTTTTCTTTAAAAGAGGGAAGGAAGTGAGATTGACACAAGTCTGGATTTCAAATACTTTTACCAAATGCTTGTTTTATTTGTAAAATAAATACAACACAATCCACAATCTGCAAAATCTACAGCATCAAGCAGAAAGACCCAAACACAAACACTTCCCTGTGTGTCTCTGTTTCCATAGGCAGGGTATTTCACGTACTGCTGAAATACTATGTACCTTCCATCATGTGCTCTTCGTACCGGAATTTTTCAGGCTGGGATGGTAAGCACATTTTTGCACGCACAAGAAGTTCTCCACTGCACTGAACTTGATTGTCTTCAGGCTTTTCAGGATGAAAAAGAACACACAGAAGCCTGTATTACTACAAAAATACTATACAGCCTCCCCTCTCTATTCTTCACTGTCTGTCTGTCACTGCACTGCACCCACTCACTTGGTGGTTTGACAAGATTGTCCTGCTACATCAGTTTCATTTTTCCCTCTCCATGATGTACACAGGGTAGTCTCTTCTACAGCTTTCACTACACTGATTTTTTAAAAAAAAATCTTTTGGAAAATTAAAAACAATACTTTTAACCTAAGGCCCAAGAATCACCTTAGCTTTGAGCTGGTACCAGTTGTATGACTGCATTGAATTGTCTTCAAAATTCCAAGACGACAGTGGAATAAGGACCTCTCCAAGAAACGCCCGATTCTTGAACACACCTGCATGCCAGACAGATATCTGAAGCTGTCGAGTTCCCAGCTGGCAATAGTCAATCTTATACTAGAAAGATCAACAGCATTTAATAGCATGCAAGATCAATAGAGGGAGAACTTCACAAACACAGTCCAACCCCAGCACCATCCTCCCACCCAAATCTGGACAATATCCAGCTTTAGCCCTGGAGCAACTAACAGGCAAAATCAGCTGTGTCGACCAAGATGTGTTTCAGCAGCTTGCCTATTGCCTCCCCTGATACACTCACCTCTGTAATGGCTTCATGTTTGCAGAAAACTGCATTCACTCACATTTATTATTAATAAATAAATAAATGAATGAAGAGGACAATATTTGTAAAACCACCTGGGGGAACACCTACAGTTATAAGTCCTACATTTTTAAAAGTTTAAATAGCTCTTCATCCTTTTGCTATATTCTTACACCTTCTTCAGGTGGGACAGTAATATTAGACAGGCCAAGGTCACCATATAACTTGCCTGTGTCCTCCTGTTTTCCTTGTGTCTGCTGTACTAGGTAGACTAACACTAACACAGAAGAAAATTAATGTTTAAGTAAATTATTCTTAAGATGCAAACAATAGCTCTAGTCATATACAGTGGATTCTCTTTTCCCCTACACTCTTTTGCATTGTTCTGATGAACTTCTGTCCCAGACCCCTTCCTGGTTTAAGTTAGATCAAGTCCCCCAGCATGCTTTTCAGCCCTGGGCTGGGCTGCCTGCTCCAGAGAGCAGGGCTGGCCCTGCCCCTCTGCGCTCTAGCCCAGGGAGGAGGTATGGTCAGACACCAGCCAACACGGCCCCCTGAGGCAAAGGGGCAGGGAGGGGGTTTATTCTCCCTCCCTCTCCTCTCCCCCGGGGGACTGCAGCTGGGCTGTGCCTGGCTGGGGTGAAGCAGCCCCTGTCAGGGTCCTCCCCCTCACCACTCCAGCAGCAGTGGCAGCAGTGTAACCAGAACTGGCCGCCATGGCACCTCCATCTATCCACCTTGCCCAGGGCTGATGCTAGCCCCGGTCCCAACCCTGTGGGGTTGAGCCAGGCCAGCCCACAAGCACTGCTGAGGTCAGGGCCCTTCCCAGCCAGCTGCAGCTCAGGCTGGGGCTGCAGGAGCTGTGCACCCCAATTGCTCAGGACTCCATGAACCCAGGTTGGGCTGGTGTGCCATGGAGCTGCAGTCAGCTAGGAAGGGCCCTACCCTCGCAGCCCAGGCTAGCCCCTCCGTGCCCACACTCAGCAGCACCCACAGCCAGCCCAGTTCAGCCCCAGGCAAGGTGAGCAGATAGTGGGTCTGGTCCAGCCTGGGCCATGGGGTCAGGGCCCTTCCCAGCTGGCTGTGGCTCCATGACAGCCCAGCCCAGTGTGCATGAGTGGCGACTGGATAAGCTGTGTCATGGAGGCAACACCACTGCACCTGGAAGCGGGCACCTTGGCAGCCAGACTGGCCACCCAAGTAGGATGAGTCCTTCATGCCTGCAGCTACCTGGGCCAGCTCAGAGATGCTGACAAGCCCAAAGCCCAGCAGTCACCCACCACAGCAGTTCATGCACCCACAGCTACAGCCACCGTGCCGTCTGCACGGTGCTTGCTCGTCTGTCTCACGGGGAAACTCCAGAAAGACAAGCAAGCATGATGCAGGTGGCATAGCAGCTGCAGGCACACAAGCCCCCACAGTGAGCGGCTGCTGGGCGCTGGGCCTGCCAGCACCTCCAAACTGGCCTGGGCAGCCATGGGCATGAAGGACTCATCCCATGCGGCCAGGCCAGCTGCCAAGGTGCACACCTGCAGCTGCACCAGAGTCACACCTCTGCACCACTGCTTGGTCAGCTGCCACACATGAGCATCAAGCTATGCTGTCATGGAGCTGCAGCCAGCTGGGAAGGGCCCACTATCCACCCACCTCACCCAGGGCTGAGCCAGGCCAGCTGTGAAAGCTGCTAAGAGCGGGTGCAGAGGGTCCAGCCCAGGCCAAGCCAGGCTGCAGGGGCACGGCCCTTCCTAGACAGCTGCAACTCCATGACAGCCCAGCCCAGCCTGGGCACAGGGAGACAGGAACACTCCAGATACAAAGCTCCCATTGCCCCAGGCCAAGCCGCAGCTGGCTGGGAAGGGCCCTGCCCCCATAGCCCAGCCCAGGCTGGCCCCTCCACGCCTGCCCTCAGCTGTGCCCATGAGCTGACCCAGCTCAGCCTCACAGCCCCAGCCCCAACCTCATCCCTGAGTGAGGTGGGCAGATGGTGGTGCCATGGTGGCCAGCTCTGGCCATGCCCCCCACCATGTGAGCAGCCAGCAGGGCAGAAAGTCAGGAGAGGGGTGACAGAGGAGTTTAATCCCCCTCCCTGCCCCCCTTAACCTGAGGCACTGCCCAGGCCAGTGTCTGGCCATGCCTCCCACCCCCCCAGGGACAAATCTGGCAAGGGCTGCCTCCCCCTTCCCCCTCCAGGAACATGCCAGCTGGGGTTCCTGGAGGCCAGGGTGAGAGTTTAAACCCCTCCTCTATCATACTCAGCAGCCTGCCAGTACCTAGCCATGCCTTCCCTACCCCCCAGGTCAGCTTCTCTTCAGCCTTGCAGTTGCTGTGGAAACAAAGGGAAGGTTCACCTTAGTGTCCCCCAGTTTCTAGCCTAAGCTACTGCAGGCATGTGGCTGCATTTCCAGAATCAAAAGTGAATGTCTATTCACCTGCAAATCAGTTCAATCTATGCAGGTTAAGCTAATCTATAAATATTGAATTAATTCAGGCTTTGGCTTTTTGAATGCTTGTGCTTAGCCTAAATGAACAAGTGCAAACACTGATGTGAGGCATTAGCTGTGTCACAGAGGAAGAGAAAAGCGAAAAGTGACATATACAACGTATTATTTCTTTAAGCACAATAGGTATTCAATGCAAAAGTAATGATTCACTCAGCAAATGGCCAGGGGCACTCCCATTGACATTAAGAAAAGAGAGGTATTAGGTCATATAGATAAAGTACAAAGTACTAATTGTCCTCTGCAATATACGTAAATTAGATTTATATTGATAAATAGATAAGACCACTTCCTTTCACCATTTTTCAGATGGCATTATCTAGAAACTATATCGGAATTCAAATCAACATTGTTTTCCACGGACACAGGACGATATTTCTATAATATTGCAACTTACTAATAAAGCTGTCCAGAAATATACATTCTCCTTTGTTCTCAGGGTTACCATCATATTTGTTGATGGTGATTTTCACTCTGATCTCTTAAATAGGCTGTGACCTAATCCTGAAAGCCTCTTCACAACTCTTGCAATTTGAATGGGAGTTCTGACTCCAGGCAACTTGCAGGATTGATTGGGCACTGGAAATAGAGACTTTGCTAAGCAAAGGAGAGTTCCCAGCCCATAAATGTTGACAAGTCACACCTTTAGAGTTTCGTGGAATGCTGGATCCACTGTCCCCTTTCTGACAGCGGTCTTCCTTTTGCTCCGAGGAGTTTTGTCAGGAAGCAAGTAGGTCTTTACATACCTGGAAGCAAGAAAGAAAGTAGAGTGGGGTGAAAGACCAAAATTAAGAAGAGCTCAACCTGAGAAGGAAAGGAAATTAAGCCAGCCTGCTTTTTTCATTTTATACTTAGTGCTGGTAAAGATTCAAATTAAGACTAAGGGAAGCCTGACATCCTGTCATCTATTTATCTGAAGAACAGACTAGAGCCATGCAAACTTCCCACGTATCCAGTCGGAGTGTCTTTGTTTGGCTCTGATTTACACTAAACGGGCTACTGAGTGTTCATGCTCATTCAATTCTTAGCCTCTGCTGAAACAGTTAACAAGGAGGTCAATTAATACCACCCTAGTAATGGTTTTGTGATGTGGACATCTGCTATGCACTGGAATGGGACCACCAAATGAAGGCTGACCAACTAGTCAGCCATTTGTTCCAACTTTAGAAAGCCTGCGGTTGTACATTTAAAAAAATATATTTTCATGATGGTAATATACCACTCCTGTATGATTAGGACATTCATTTTTACTGTACTAATGCAGTATAGTAATTCATTACTGTTTCCCATGCTGACTCATTTAGTAGCAAGCAAGTAAGCCTTAAAGGATAAGATTTTGAAGTGGGCAGAACTGTCTTAACTCAGATCTCATTGAAAGTAAAGCATTGATTGCACTGGAAGATGAGCTGGGCCAACATTGAGAACTTAAAAAATGTAGGGTTACCTTATTTCAATTTCAAAAGAGAGGATACCTCTTGGGGAGTGAGGGGAAAAGGTATATGATTGTGGGGGGGGCAGTGATCTGCTCCCTGGTGGACTTCACTTCCGGCCCACAGCTGCTTTCCCACCCCCTAGCCCAGCTGGTTGATGCTGCTCACTCCTGACCCACAGCTCCCTGCTCCCCACTGGTGCCCCTTACTCCCAACCTGCAGCATCTTTCCCACCCCACAGCCTTGCTAGTGCTCCTCACTCCCAAATCTGAGTTGGTCTAATAAAAGATATAGGATTTACTCTAAAGATGATTAATGGCATTCTAGATTCCCAAATGCTATCAGAACCATCTTTTAACCTGACAGTATGTTGTATTCAATTCATTATAGAATAACTCTGTTTAATCAGCCTCTGGTTAAATTCTGAGCTGTAGATCAGTCATTTCTCTCAACAGCAACATAGACCTTGCATTCCTTTCCCATGCCTCTCAAGCCCCTTTGAACTGTAAAAACCACTACTGTACCTGTCTGTGTGTTTAAAAGCTTAAGCTTCCTACTATATAAACATGAAGTAATACATTTATCAAGGAAACCAACCCAAGTACAATTCAGATTTCTAGCAGGACTGAAAGCGTGTTATAAACATCTCAACAGCCAAGTTTTGTTGCAAGTGTCCTAACTGCAAACAGTGCTCATCCCTTTTCTGCAGAAAGAGCACTCAGTACAGACAATATGGAGTGTTATGTTCATTACATACATCTTTCCACACAACTCCTTATGCTTCTTGTGATTTGCATACTGTCTGCACAACTAGGAAACTTCAGGAGTATTCAGCACTTATTAAACATTCCCTAACCATGTCACTTCATTACCTGGCATCCCAACCAGGTTTGTTTTGTTTGTTTTTTTTGTCAGACAACTCATTTTTAGTCTCCTTCTCTTCCAGAGATGTCACAGCAAAGTCTTCCTGGTAGGATCTGAGCTGAACTCTGGAATTTTAGAATGCTGATTCAGACTCATTCACGTAGTGCAGGATAGCAAGGTCAAGCATTAAACATACGGCTGGATACTCCGACTAGCAATTTCCCATGAATGATTTCTTCCATGGAAAGGCTGAGAGAATCATTCCTAAACAACTTAACAAACAAGCAAGATATCATCTAAATGTTGCAAACCTGAAAAAAAAGTATGCTTACATCTTTCATCTGTAGAAAATGGGTATTCTTTGTATGTCCACTAATATATTACTATAGTTTGAAGTTACCTGGCTTTTATATATCAAAACATCTTGCAAAATCTGGACATATTCCTCATGTTAATGATAGGAAAGATGAAGCACAGAAGTGTTAAATAACTCACCAATCTCACACAGTGAGTCACAAGATGACTAGAAACTATGATAGATCTCTCAACTTTCTGCTTCATGTTGTAACCACTTAGCATGGGTGTGCATATTTTTTGCAGGCATTGTTGGCCAATACATACATTTGTCCTGTATACAAAACGGCAGCTGGATATTACTCTGTGACACTTTAAGCTCATACACGTTTATTTTTACTTGCCTTGGTTTTTTTTCCTGTCTTTTGAAACCAAAAATACTTACGGGTTACACTTTTTTTTCTTCTCCTCTCCATAAGCCAGATTCTTGCAAGCATTGATGCAGACTTCTAAAGTGCAGGTTTTGAAGATATATCTGAGGGCAAACTCTATTTCCCCAGTGACGTTAGCCTTGTCAAAATTGTCAGCCTCAGTGCAAGTGCTGTTAAGGCTACATAAACTCCCCTGACAAAAGACAAAAATCAAGGAAAAGCAAGCTTGCATCCAATGAAATGGTAATTTTTTACCCTCTAATTCTCCATTTCTTTGGGCTAAATTGATTGTTAAAGCTATTGCAAGTAATTCTGATCCAAGATAATATGTACATGAAACTATTCTTTCACTATCCTTGCAATATGTATACTAGACCTTAACATTCGATTTTCTATTTCTCTATATAAAATGGACCATTTTTATATATTTATCTGCATGGGCTAAGGGCACTATCTTCCTCTACAAATGACTAACCATAACCATCCTGCACATACCCACTTCTGTACCTGTAAACTGACAACAATAAAATATGCAAACATAAAAAAAATACTTCTAAAGAAAGACAAGGCTTCTCTTTTATTGGACCAGCTGTACAAATGGAAAAGCAGTTGGACAAGCTTTCAGTCATCATAAAAATGCCCAAGGTCAGAAACATGTTTGATAGGAACATTACTGGACCTTATTGACTCCCATTGACGGTAACAGCAAATATGAAACTATGCTGTGGTGTGCAACCGAAAGTAAGGGATTCTGCCACAGTGCACAACTCCAGCGAGAAGAGCTCCTGTCTCGCTCTGCCCTTCAGGGCCCTAGAGGAAACGCAGCAGAAGGTACTGCATCACTTATTAAATATTCTGTGGGCCTCTCCAGCTGCGCACTGAGATCCATTCTAAATGACATCTGACAAGGCAGGGAGGATTTTGATTCAGACACCTTCCCTGCCTTGCCACCACATTTGTCTGCCAGTGCAAAGAGGAGGTGGATCCATAGTTTCACCTCTCCTCCCTGCTCCTTGGAGGATGGAGGTTCAGAGGTGCAGCTCACCAATGGAGCATCTATGTCTAACACTTACACAAGGCATGAAACTGGGGTGAGGGAGCAACCTCTATGCTTCTTCACAGTCATATACATTCCGGGTGCAATCCAGCCCTTGTGATATCACGCAGTGTTTTTAAATCAGAACAGGCTTGGTCTCCATTGACTTATAATTATAGTCTTTAACACAATTACTCCGAGGTTTCTTTTTAAGCAATGGTTCCAGTCAGTGTCGCTAAGAAATTGCTATTGCAGTAATTATCTCACACTAACACCCTCACTGAATACTAAGTCACTATTCTGTAAAACACACCCTCTGAAAAAACACTATCTTATATACAAGCTTGGTTAACCAAGGAGTTTTTACTTTTCACGCCTTAGCAACTAAGAGTACAAGTTAATGTTTACAATAGATTAACATTTGTATGGAAGAGTGATATTTAAATATATGCAGGTTTGCCATACAGTTCACACCAGTGACTTTGAATGAAGTCAAAGAAGTGACCTATGCAGTCTTATGAGCAAAACAGCAAACCATGTTTTTTTTGAAAGAAGGGTCAGTGTGAAAAGTGAAGTCCTGAGAGGAACTACTTTGAAGCTGCGTACATAACATGTAAGCACATGGATGGAAGTCAGAGTGGAGTTTAATTTGGTTGTAGCTCTGGTAAAAGTTGCTCACCACTCATTGTAGCGGATTTTTGTAACAAGGGAATAAAAAATAAAAACAAAAAAAAAGACTTTCTTTTTTTCACTATCACTCATCATGGCAAAAAGGAGGATGAATAGATTTTGTCCCTATTTTAATATATTTTAATGACAATTCTGCGAAGTTGGTCTTAAGTTTATTTCATGGTATTTTCTTCTTAATCAAAAGAGGTAGCTCTATGCTAACCAGTGCTGTTCAGATTTGGTAGCACTGTGCAAAGAAGGCAGGGTTGTTTTCAGCACACTGTGTTAATAAGCACCAGACGCTTGGACAACAATAAGCACTGCAAGCAAAGGATGTATACTTACACATTGCAAAGGAAATATAAAATGTTATTATGCAACCAGCGGGAGACTGGTTTGGTTTGGCATGGCTCCAAAGAACCATATTATTCCACTGCCTTCTTAACACCAAGTGTGAAATGCCTAGATGCTACAGTCCAAATCCCGCCTCACTGCTCAGAGGTCTGAGTGCCACATACATAGTTTTCAGGGGTCTAAGTGGTTAAACATATTTTTGCTTTCTGCTTACTTATCAGCCTGAATTCCACTAAGACCCCTACATTCCCTATGTGCCTCCATTTCTTGTCCTACATGTCTAAGCTTGTTCTACTATGTATGTTTGGAAACACTCCAATACAGCTATTGAGACATCGTAACTCTATTTATGCTTTACTGGAATCCAATTTCACCCGGGAAACATTTTGCAAAGGACACCCAAAACTATCAGCAAAAATATCCATGACTAACATTGGATAGGGCACCCACTACCAGGGCAGTCAAACATACAGCCTGCAGGCCAGACCCAGCCCAAGGAGCCATTTTACCCAGCCTGCAGGCTCAGAGGGGCCAGAAATTTGGGAGCAGGACAAGTGGAGTCAGGGCCTGCTGGCAAATTCCCAGTGATGGAGCGCCATTGCCAGATTGATCCAGCCTGGGAGGCTCCCTGCATTTCAGGTTCACCCCATAAAAAGCCCCGTTGTCTGGATCCAGCCTGGGGGATGGGGGGTGTTGCAGGCAAGTGTTTGATATCCCTCCCTGCTTTAACGCCAATACTTACATGTTTTATACCACCACAGAAGACAGCATTGCTCAGGGGACTAGAAGGAAGGTCTTCTCCTGGCCTGCAACCCTTTTTGGTAAAGATTGCATTGTTGTCTCTTGTGCCAGTGATGAGCTGCTGCAGGCTGGGTGCATTTTGAATCTATAAGAGATGTAGTAACAAACTTACGTGTGTTTTTGTTTGGTTAGTTGGTTGTTTTTCCACAGTAGTAATTCCACAGCTGCTGCACTGGGTGCTTCTATCCCAGGTAGAAGGGGGAAAGAAGCACAAAAAATAAAACACCCCAAAAAGCTTTCCCACTTAACACATGTTCCAATTTTGTGGGGGTGGTCTGTGGGGAAAAGGTGTGTTGCACATGAGAAAGTGAGGTAGTACAATCTACAAAATACATGCTCCCAAGGTCACAGAATAAAAACTGATAGCAGTGCGAAAGAAGGAGAAGGTCACTTTTAACAGATTTTTGCATTAAAGAGAAAAAGAGAGTGGGTGGATTTCACCACTAAAGACTAACAAATATGTGACCTGCATGAGCTGCCAAAATCAGCTAATTTACTTTTGCCGATTGTACCCCTGCACCAGAAGGGAGAAGAACTAAGAACATAGACATCAGATAAGATGAAAAGGTACACTTATTTTGAAAGCATACTTCAATCTGAACAACAGCTTGAGGAACAGCCAAACTATTATATTCTCATGAGCTGGATTAAATTTAATTCACACTGGTGGGTGTAGCAGCTGCCCTTCATTTCTCATCAATCTAAGAAACAGTTAAGGATAGTGCCATAATATGCTTTGGGCACATAGCCCTGAGAAAAGCCCAGAAAGAGAGCCTTTTGTCCAAGTGCTGACTATAAATGGGCATGGAAATGTGTTAAAAGAAACCATCTCCTGTGGTTAGGAAAACAGGACTTCATGCACTCTTTGTAAATTAGCAGGGTTTCATTAAAGAATGACCTGATACTAACAACAGGTCTTCTCCTCCCCAAAACAATCTGCTTGACCATACACTTTAGCTAGTGCTTTTGGAGCCACAAAAAAAAAAAAAAAAAAGAGTAACCATATCATCTACTCTGCTAAATACAAAGCAAAAACCCTAAAGATGTTACATGTTATGAGGTACAGTAAATACCAGTGTATTTTGTCATTTGATCTAATCCCCTGCATAAATTAGACCCCTATTTAGCTTGTTCTTAATATCTGTGCCTGTGTGCACTAAGAAGGCGGTATTCAGTAATACCAACTCTTGTGAAAAAATCATGAGACTCCTGATTTCCAAGTCTAATTAACTCTGACTCATGATCTCCTGATAGAGAGATCAAATCTCAGGATTTTTTCTTCTGGTGTGTGTAGGGAGCACCAAGCTGGTACGTCTGTGCAGGAGAAGAGACAGGAAGAGAGAGAAGGGGCGAGGTGCAGATCGAGGCCCCTCTGGTCAGGGAGGGAGGGAGTGGGGCAGTGGCTGGGCTGAGTGGGACCCCGGGGCCATGGGCAGCAGAGCCATGGGCAGCTGTCTGTCTGTGTGCACGTGTCTGTGTGTTGGTGTGTATGTGCACCTGCCCCTCACGCCCAAGCCACAGTGCCCCCAGCCCTGCTGCTGCCCCTCACTCCTGACCCACAGTGTCTCACATTTTGCCTGGGTGTGCGGGGACTCCCCCACCAAGGCTCCAAGCCCCCCACACCTTCACATATAACCCCCCAAACACACACTTCAAAAACAGCATCTCATGATTTACATTCCAGATCTCTTGATTTTTATGAGTGTGTCTCATGATTTTTGACACAGCGGGATTGGCAATACTGGGTACCTGACTGCTGTTAACATATTGTGTGAGCCTCTTTGAGCCTTGATTCTGGGTTTCTCCAGCCATGTAATAACGATAGAAACAAGTCTCCTTTTCCTAGGGATGCTGCAGAGCTTGTTTAATGTTTTTAAAGTACTATGATATTCTGGCCCAAGAGGCACTAAAATGGCATGTTCTAAATCTTACCTCATGAAGTCAGATTTTGCATTGACCAACTGCTACCATCAGAACATTTTCAGCCTTTTCTCAGTTAAATATGCTTGTTCCCCTCACCCCCACCCCACTTTAACCCATTGATCAGGCTTGCAGGATGGTAGTACAAACAGTGACGTTCACTTGAGAGAGATGGATCTCACCCTTGGGACTAAAGCTCCAAAGGTGTAAGAAAGCAACCAGGGGCAACAGGATGCATGGGGGCAGTGGCAACTCCTGGCTGCCCCTGTGCTGCCAGCATGATCGTGCAATTATGGCAGCAACTGATATTTTTCTGCCCCCTAAGTCAGTGTGTGGGGCAGCTGCTGCAGTTGCCCTGCCCTAGTTATGCTACTGTGAAGTCCTACTTTGAAAGACGACGCTAAGATCAGCATAAGAGGATTCCATATGTGTTGTTTCTCAATTGTATCCAGGTTTTGCTCATGTCCCAAACAAAAAGACTTCCTCCCCTCAAACATCACTCCTGCAGCCTCAGATCTAAAAATGAAAGTGGGTTCCTTAAGATTTATGCATCCTGACAAGCAAAAGATCTGTAGGATATATTCTATCTCCAACTAATGTGAGCAACTTATTTTTAAGGGGAGTTTCAGTTGTAACTAAGGACAGAATTTGGCCCAGCCACTGAAACTCGATCAGTAATCCCACTGTCGAGGCATGAATTACAAAGGACTTACCTCACTCCATCTGCCTTGTGCTCACTCTACAAATCTAACAGGAGTAGAAAACAGTAATGTATATGTATATTCAAAGCAAATAACTATATCTCAAGAAGTAGGCATGTTAAATTAAGAAAATGTCATTTTGACTGTCAATCTTCAAAACAGAACTACAGTTTGAGATCACTTTAAGACTTCTGGAAGAGGGAATACAAAGAATGAGATCTGAATAAAAGAAAGGTGGCAACCTTGTTTGCATTGATAAAACAAAGATAGGAAGTCATACAGGAAATAGCAGATAAGGTGTTGGATAAAAATGAATGAACCAACTACACAGCAAAGTGTGAGACGTGATAGATATGTCCACTAGCAAAAAGATTTACAAAAATCAGAATGAAAGAAAATGCAGGAAAAAAAATAAGAAGAGTAATAGCTAAAGAATACACTTAGGAATTGCTGCCTGAGTAAAAAAAGCCAGAAGATGGGAAGAAAGATGTGAGTACAACTTTCCCCAGCACCAGGGAACCTAGATAACAATGACACCCACATAAGGGGAAAAAAAGAAAGATCAACCAAACTCCAGTAAAACTTCACTCAAATTAGCCCAAACTCCAGCAGAAGTTCAGGGTTTACAGTCTGAGGGAAACAAGACGCTCTTGTTTTGCAGAAGCAGAGCCCTTACTGCATGTCGTGGCACACCTCGCTGCACCGCTTCTTGTGAGAGGAAAATTGCTGGGATAATGAGCACAGCTGAGGGTTGCTGAGGCAAACTGAGGTGAGTCAGCTGACCTAGGGGGTGGGGCTCGGCCCTATAAAGTCCAGAGCCAGAGTCAGAGTCAGGCTGGCAGTTCTCTGCCAGCAGCCGGAGGGGCAGGAGCTCCGAGAGACAGAAATGTGAGTGTAGCTCACAAGGGCTCCAGAGGCTGGAGCAATGATGGGGAGCAGCAGCCAGGAGGCTTACATTGTTATGGCCAGGTGCCTTGTGTTTAAGTTATAGCCAGAGGCTTGTGTTTTGGTTGTTGTTTACACCGGTGGTTTGGGCAAGGCTGTAGGGGTTGGAGGAGGCCTCAGGGGAGACCCACAGTAGCATGGGGATCCTGGCGCCAGTGGGGCGCGATATACTCATAGGGACCCACAGGAGTGTGGGAGCCTTGGCGCCTGGGAGGGCACGATCTAGCACCAGAGAGGGCGGAGCAACACAGGGTGCGGAGACCCCAGATAGATCCATGACGGGCAACATTGACAAGAAGGCCTGCAAGGGGGCAATGATTGAGAAGCCCGTGAGGGGGGCACATTTGAGAAGCCCTAGACGGGGGCAGTATTTTAAGGAGCCCATGAGGGGCAGCATTAGTGAGAAGCCCTGAGGGGGCATGGCGAGCCCTAAAGAGGGGAGCGCCATTTGAGTAGCCCAGATGAGGGGCAACGCACTTGAGAAGCTCAGACGAGGGGCAGCATTATTGAGAAGCCCAGTTGTAGGCTAGTACGGAGGTAGACCTCAGCCAGGGGGGCAGGGTGCTGCGGTGGACCCCAAGAAGAGGGCACAGCACAGCGCCTCCAGCGAAGGGCAAGAGGCTGTGGTGGTCTCCAAGGAGATAGCAGCACAGAACACCCGGCTAAAGAGAGCATAACCGTGCAGAAGGCCTAAAAAACTGGGGCTTGACAGAAGGTCCCCAGAGCGGACAAGGGTCCCAGGGAGGGAAGACATCTTTAGCAAGGCCCGAGAAGGGGCAGCACTGAGAGGCCCAAGAAGGGGCATTGATACTATTAGAAAGCCCAGAGTGGGCATCGAGCCCCCCAAGAGAGGGGCGGCCTCATTGAGAGTCCCAGAAAGGGACAGTAGCACTGAGAAGGCCCGAGAGCGGGTGAGATTATAGAGAAGGCCCAAGAGCGGGCGTGGGTTTGGACAGAATAACGTCTTTCACGCGTAGCCCCTAAAGTTAGGGTGCCTAGGGAGCACCATTAGACAGTCCATAGATCACAGTGACAGAGGTCCTGAGACGCCGTGCCCAGGGAGGTAGAAGGCAGCCTCCCTACATATACTTATCATCAAAGTCGTGGCAGGCGAGAATTAGAGGGTGTCCTTGGGCCAGCTTGGACACAGTGCGAGGGACCTCAGGGGGATCACGGCCCTCCCTGCAGGCGCTGCCGTGACACTGCACAATCAAGAAATGTTACCCTTCTCTCTCTCTCTCTAATATAAAGTACTGGTGTACCTTAAATGCTTGAACATTTTAGGGCCTTAAAGTCATTAAAAATTCCAGGCCTATAGCTGGGGTCTACCACTGGCAAATTACAGACTCCTCATTCATGCTTAAAACTTAACAGGGTGTGTGTTTAGTATGCAGTGGAAACACAGCCATGGTGTGCAGACAATTAGCCCGCTAATTCCACTCATGCTGCTTCTCAGTGCGATGAAACATGGCAATGCTTCAGGGGAAGCATATGTATGTTTTGGTCTCATACTGTGAAAAAAAACCACGCCACACTGACAGGGTCAGTCTTTCTGCTTTGAATAATATTTGTAATACTGTTTCAATTAATCCAATTACAAAAAAAAAAACCAGAGCAATTTTGCTTCATTTACACAAGTATAACAGGATTTGTCACACCAAGTCAAGTCACCAATCCACTGAGTCTTGCATTCTGACTCTGAACCCAACCAGTATTTGAAGTTTTAGAGGAACATGAAAGCAGCAAGGTGAGTGTGCAAGGTTATACTGAAAGAAGGGAGGAAGGAAACAGGAAATTTCCTTCCTGATTCTTATTGTGAAAATTGCCCTAAAGCTAGAGCACTTACATAAATGCCTATCATAACAACTTAGTATGTGAAATCTATTTGTTTAAGTGGCTGTGGCAACTCAATGGAGGACTCACCGCCTGGAAATTTTCAGTGTATAAAGTTTGATGATTTGGGAGTAAAGTGCATATAAGGCAACAGTTCACTGTTCTACAGCAGTAAAACTTCATATTTCCATCCCCTCACAATAAAAAGAGTGAAAGTGTATTTTGTTCACCATTTCAAAGATGCCAACAGAGATAAGGCAGTGAGGCACCTTATAAACCAACTTGTTTGCAAAGGCATGAGCTTTTGTGGGCTACAGCTTACTTTATCAGATATGAATAGGCTGTGTAAAATCTGACAAACTGGGGAGTAAGTCTATGGAAAGCTAGTGCCTCTCTGAACAAGTTATTTTACAAAGTGTCACACTGCACTGTCTTCTGCCAAACTGCAAACTAACATGGCTAACTACCCGTCTCAAAGATACTAACAGTTAGTGACCAACAAGGGGAGAAGGGCAGAAGACTTTCCTGCCCAAGAGTTCACACAAGAGCCAACAGTTCCCCTTGGCTGATTAGCAAGCTACACAAGATGTTCTGAAGGAACCAGCAGCTCTGCTCTGGTCCCCCCTTTGTATCATTAGGGCTAAGTACAAATCAAAAAGCCTAAGGCTAAATTAATCAATCTTCACAGGTTAGTCTAAACTTCATCGATTGAACCAACAAGTGAGTGAACAGATATTCATTTTTGATTCCAGAAATGTAGCCACATGCCTGCAGGGGCCCAGGCCAGAATCCAGGGGCACTAGAGCATACGTCCCTGCTCACCTGGAGCAGATAGCTTGGGCCAAGGCTAACCCACCCACCCTGAAAAGCAGGGCAGGGTTGTGGGGGAGGTGCAAAGCATCCTGGGATGCTGGGGCACTGAAAGCTAACTTGAATCTGGAGAGAATCTGGAACAGAAGTTCAATAAACTGATTTAACCTAAATCAGTTAAGTCAGATACTATATCTACAAAGTTTATCTTAAACCAGTTTCAGCCACTTTGAAAGTAGTTTATGTGCATAGAACTGTCATTGTGTTACATATTTGAACCAGCTTCCAATCACTTATACCAGTGTAATTTTTGTCCCTAGCCTAAAGGCTGAAGCAGAGCCAGCAGCAGACTGGAAGCACAATCAGAGTAACCTGATGGCTGGCACAGCATGGGGCAAAGTGATTACACAGCACTCGCTACCAAGCCTGGTAAATTCCAGCCAAAAAGAAAATTAAATCACAAGCAGGGATAATTTTAGTGGCCATCTCAAAGTAATTTTAGCTTTAATAAATCCAATACCATGCCATGACAACCTTCTATCCCCTAATTGTATTCCATTTAGAAAAAAGCCCTTAAAATTGTAAGGGTCAAGTATATTATTGATTCACATACCCTGCTTGCAATGTTGATGGCCGTGTCAGACTGGCTCCTCCTTTCCCTCCTCCGATTCGCATCCTGGCCATAATCTGTAGTTAGGAGACTCTTGTCAGCTGTCACATCATCATGGGACTTTGAGATTTCTTAAATGAAAACAAGAAAGAGAGAAATGTTATAAAGTGTCTGCATGGCTAGGAGATTTTGGAGGCTAATTCTATGCTTTTCAGATCTTTTAGGCTACACATCTACTATTGCTCTCCTGAGAGGAAGAAATGGATAGGAAAATAAACACCTGCCCCATTTTCTGTAATTACATTCAGCCAATATAAATCCACCCTGCAGTTTCAACTGGAAAATATATTCTTCACTTCCTGTCTTCAGCTTCTGTACAGTTATTTCAGGCTACTAAATAAAGTTTCTCACAAAAGTGGCTGAAATTCAGAGGAGGACAAAACAATGATTCATGTGTATAGCTTACATATTGATTTCCAAAGCACTTCGGGTTCCTTTGAGATAAAAGATACTACATAAATGCAAGATCATTATAATAATTTACAGGAGTGCCATAGTAAAAGTTAGGAAGGTGGAGACTATAAAAACAGATCTGAAATATGGAAAAAGTCAGAAACATTGTATACCCAAGCTCCAAGCCAGGCATTTTAAGTCATAGGCATGACTTTAAAATATAAGCAGCCCCATTACCTCAAGTAGGATTACTCATGTGCTTATTGTTACACTTAACTACTTTGCTGAATCAGGACCTCAGTACAAAGAAAAACTTGTTTCTAAGGGGATTTGTACAGTATTACAGTTAATGCAACAAGACATGGTAATGGATTGTATCTTTACGGCTTCATATCACTGGCCAAACATATCTGCCAACACATTCAAAACTTTAAATGTAATGGTGTTCCACATCTTTCACCTCAGAATGCAAATCAGGGGCCCCATTATTTTGGAGGAGTAAGCTCCTTTGTGCTTGTTAGAATTGGAAACTGGAAATCTCAGCAAAAGATACCTTCTGTGCTGCAAACAATAAGCAGATTCTTATGAAGAATTAATAATGTTGCAGTACAAGTGGTGCATAAAATACCAATAGCCATATATAATTCGTAGTGGAGAATAATACCTCTTTCTTATAGTGTAAGACATTGACTGCTGTTGAGGGAACCTCACTCAGAAGACCCTATGTGTTTTGATACTCAGAAACAATGGGACTCCAGCCTGTACAATCTTTAAAGCCACTGTGCTACTAAGAACAAAAACCAAGTCAATCAGTCCTCATGTGTTTATCGTACTTAGTTTATACAGTAAACATGTCAGAAGATACATTCACAGTCTCAGTCCTAAGTGCAAGTGGATTTTTTGAGTGTGCATTTATAAAAGGTCTGGAGTGACAGAGGGACTAACCTGAAGTATCAGATTTGGACTTGAGGACATAACTCAATCCCTTCATGCCAGGAAACACAATTTTCTCTGTCTCCTGTCCCCTATGTTTTTGCCCCAATTAAAACAAGAAGCAACAGCCTACACATTTTTATGGCTAAAGAGATTCTGGTCCTAATTCAAAAGGCCAGGGTTTGCATTTTGTCATTGAAAGTCCCAGGTTCAGTCTCGTGATCTATCTACACTTAGAACTATGGAAAAACATAGTGAATTACAGAAGCATAATAAGTCAGCCTGAGCAGATGAAGCAGCTGTTATTTTTCTGCAGTCCCTCAAAGTCAGCTGCTGCCCAGGTCACCTTAGTTATGCTAGTGGTAAATTATTCCATATGCTGTTCTGTGCTGCTGTATCTAGACTGCTTCCAATATGTAAACTGGCTGGTTTAAAGCTCATCTGCTTACTTCCATGCTATAGCACACCCTGTGGTGCAGACAGGCCCACTACTACCTTTGATTATGCACATATGGATAAATCATTTCCTCCATCAGGTGCAGGATGTTTCTAGTATATTAAATAGGAGATATATGGCATTATACATATCAAAATTTGCCTTCTCAATCTACTGAAGAACAGGAGGTAGCATAAGTGAGTAGAAGGAATGAGGATGACAAAGATTATGCAGACTAAAAGAAGAAATGGTTTTACAAAGATACACTCACAGAGAGCTCAAAAGAAGGGGAAAGAGGAGAGAAAGTTTTAAAAATCTGATCAGAAAGAAAATGAAAGCTTTAATGGGTAAAAACCAAACCAATCCTTTTAGGCACACTGAGAGCTCAGGCCCTTTGAGTTCACAGACATGAGGCAGGAGCCTAAGTTCCCTATAGTTGGCTTTAAGGGTCACTGAATTAAAAAAATTAAAAAACACAATTGGTGTATGGAGCAAGGACTGGAATCCAGAACTCCTTCCCCCCAAGGTGAGTGCCCCCATCACTAGGCTCCTCAGTCAGGCTACCTCTTACTTGTTTTCTCTGCGGCCCCATGACTTACATTTCTTTGTGCACAATGGCTCCATGTTAATAGGAGTCATGGGGAGCATGCTCAGGCCAGCCAAGCTCCCAGCTTGGTGGTTAGCACACTTCCTTTGGATTTGAACCCCTACAGGGTGAGGATGGCTTAAAACTCAGGTCTCTCACTTCTTGGGCAGCTGCTTAAAATACTAGGCTATTATACAAAACATAACCACTATCACCAAATTCCTTGCCATCTCCTCAGTGAAGGTTACCATGAGAGTTGTACCGAATGCTTTCAGTGTACATTGAGAATCCAAAACAGCTTCACCTCCATTAAAAAGGTGGCACCTCTGAACATGTGTAGCACCTGAACATTAGGCTCCTGGCACACGTTACGATTGTGGTGAAATTAATGTATTCATCACACCATAAATTGTAACAGGGCTATATTTTCAGCCACTTTATGATGCCATAAACTGGCAAACCAGCCACAAAGATGTTCCTAATGGGGAGAACTGAAGGGCTCCCCTTGCCACAAACCTGGCAACCTTTTCTGCCTTGCCCTGCAAACCCCCACTTTAAAAGATGGGGTTGCAGGGAGACAGGATTTGTAAAAGCACAGTTAAGCTAAGGTATGGAGCCCCTGAATAGGGAGAGCCTCCCTGATCTTGGAGTCCTGGTGCCCCAGGAATACTAAACATCACACACATGCAGCTGGGCTGTCCTGGGGCTGAGCCAACACTCAGTCAATTGTCAGACCAGTCCCAGACAGTCCAAGTCTGGAATCTACTGGGGACTGGCAGCAACCCTGGATTGGGAGACAGCTACTCCCTGCCTGATCTGTGGGATCAGGCTGGAGCAGCTCTGCAGTGACATGGCTGGGATAGGAGGAATTTTCTGCCTTATTGCAAACATCACACATCCTTCCGTGCATATTTGGCATGGAAGGAGGTACAATG
Organism: Caiman crocodilus; assembly: GCA_030014935.1. Classification (NCBI taxonomy): domain Eukaryota; kingdom Metazoa; phylum Chordata; order Crocodylia; family Alligatoridae; genus Caiman; species Caiman crocodilus. The sequence goes on along the minus strand of JAGPOW010003648.1, from coordinate 18,481,386 downwards.
TTTGGGATGGGGCAGAAAATTCCTCAGATCCCAGTTGCATCACTGTTTTAACATCTGCCTGGGCCTCAAGTATCTACCAGTACATAGTTTTTCTGCAAAAAACTTTGGCACTTAAGGGGTCTCTTGCATCTAACCAGGTTAGGTGGAGTTTCTATGAATTGCTTTCTTGGACTTTGGCACCAGATTTCTATCCAAGATCCATTTTAAGCATTTACGCTTTTGTGTTAGTCTTGCTTTAGCTCCTCCCATCTTTCAGTGAGCAGAGTAAGGTAATCTGGTACAGGTTTACTCAGGGTAGGTGAAATAGATAACCCAACCAAAAAAGGGCATATTGCACACCCCATTAATGATTTCAACGCAGTACTTTCAGTTTCCTCGCCTTTTCTTATCTAAACAACTGCTGCATTTTTAATTTTTTTTTAAAGTGACTTTAAAAAGTCCTTTTGTTACTTAAAAGGAAATAAGAGATGTCTTGGCTGGCATCATCTGTTTTTCTGCTTGACAAAAGAATAAGTTGAAACACTGATGGAAAACTAGCTGTGCTTTGTGACTGTTCTCAATGTCAGTCACTCCACAGACCCTTTACTGCATGATTCACAAATTGAAATGCCTGACCAGTTTGCTTTAAAATGACAAAGCACTAAAAGGCACTTACTTCTAATGTGTGTAGCGAGAGAGAGAAACAAATTTTCCACAGACTTGTTAAAAGTTTTAGCTTGATCAAGTTCCTGCAATAGGAAGGAAAAACAGGTATAATAGATGTTTTCAAAGTTCCCTATGTTATCTGCCTTTAGAAACTTCAAGTTAAGCATGTGGGTAAGACTGGAAAAAGGGTATCATATTTATCACCATGCAAAAAGGATATCAGATCTGTCAACAAGCATCTATGAACTCATATTTTGTCATGGATGTAAATAATTACCACCAAAGTGTAGAACTGAGGGTTGTTCCTCTGTTACTCTGTAGGTAAATTCCAAAGCACTTTTATAATACAAACAAATGGCATGCCTGACTGATTTTTTAAATATTTGCTTTTAAGTTAAGGCAAAAAGGGCGTGTTTACACATCCCCGTACGGTGATGCTGTTACTGTGCCATGCTTTAGTACTTCTTTTTGGAAATACTAAAGCATAGTGCAGTATGGGCGGTTATTGAGCCATGTACACAGAGCATGGGTAAATTTTGCCACTGCGTCATCGTAGCAGTGCACTATACCTGGGAGCGCACCACTATAGCAACGTAGCTAGCAATCATGTAGATGATTGGGATGGGAGTGGCGGGAAGGGCAGGGCAGGGGAGGAGCCTGGGGAAAAGTGACCCAGGGAAAAGCTGAGAATGGGGTGGGAAAAACAGCCCCTCACCTGCCCTGTGGCTGGCACCCCGCGCTGCAGCCACTCACAGCCCGCTTGGGGCTGCCTGTGCCTGCTCCAGACAGCCTTGCAGGCTGCAAGTGGCTGCAGTAGGGAGCACTGGCCATGGACCTGGGGAGGGGCCACTTTTCCCTGTGCTCAGTTTTTCTCCGGGCTCATTCTCGGCACAGAGGAGAGCAGCCCCTTCTCCGCCCGGTGCCCGGCACACTGCAGCTGCTCACAGCCCACGCAGGGCTATCCCGAGCTGGCACAGGCAGCCCCAGGCAGGCTGCGAGCGGCTGCAGTGCAAGGCACCAGTCATGGGGCAGGCAAGGAGCCACTTCCCCTCGCCCCTGTGCTTAGCACCACCTTGTAAGCCGGCCCCACTTCCAGCCTGGGCCCTGCGCTGGCTCCGGCTTCACCCATTGGGGCTGCGCATGGTGACAGCAGCTGCAGTCCCCCTGCTTGCTGCGCCAGGTAGTGTTTGCCACTGTTGCCTCTGGGTTGCCTAACGTATGAGCTCCTTGTGGGCAGCAGCAGCCAACACTGCTTGGCGCGGCAAGTGTGGGGGCTGCAGCTGCTGCCGCCAATGGACAAGCCAGTGCAGAGCCCAGGCTGGCAGCAGGGCCGGGTTACAAGCTGGTGCTGAGTGCAGGGAAAAGTGGCCCCTTGCTCGCCCCGTGGCTGGGACACCATCTGTAGCTGCTTACAGCCCATGTGGGGCTGCCTCTGCCTGCTCCAGACAGCCCCACATGGGCTGTGAGTGCCTGCAGCAGGGAGCACCAGCCACAGGGCAGGTGAAGGGCCACCCTTCCCTTCACTCAGCACCAGCTTCTTCCCTGCTGGCGAGCAAGGGGTCAGGGCTGTGCGCTGCCCCCTGCCTGTACTGCGGGGCTGGCGGGCACTGGGTGTGAGTGGGTGTGGAAGGGAACACAGGACCCACACCAGTGTCCCAAGGCCAGTGCCTGCAGGGCCCAGAGCAGGGTAGCAGAAGAACAGGGTCCCAGCCGGCAGGGACTGGGCCAACTCCCCACTTTCCCTGCTGGTGCAACCCAGCCCAGCTCCACAGACCCCTGCCAGCCTGTGCCCTGCTCTGGGCTCCACTGGTGCTGGCCCTGGAACACTGGTCCCAAGACATTGCGACATTGGTCCCAAGATGATGACCAGGGGGTGGGGCAACCCATGCAGCCCTCAACAGCCTGCCAAACTGTGTAAGCGGCCCTCCACCCAAAATAATTGCTGGCCCCTGTGTCAGAAACTGTGATGCAAATAACAATCACCAAAATCCATCTGCTCTTCATTCATTTCTGCAGGAGATATAATGTGCACTAAGAAGGTGATGACTAATGTGGTAAGTCCCTTAAGGCACACTAACCTGCCTCACAGTGGCAACCCCTCATAAAGGAAAGTGATAAAGGAACTAAAAGCATCATGAATATTACAGTTTAGCTATTTATTGCAATATAAAAGATACTGATATTTGCTACACTTCTGTGGCCGGCCCATTACAACCTAAGAGACATCTTACATAGTGGCACATATGTACATTACCGTTGTGTTTTTTCCTGCCGTGGATTCAGTAAAAGGAGGTGGAGTAGGGGGAACCACAGATATTTTACTAGGAGAAGAAAACAAGAAAAAAGACAAAAGAATTATATATATACACACCGCATGTATTTGCAATGCTGTCATAGCTATAGCTGCTTCCACATTTTTGTCTTCCCTGCAATCTCAGAACTCTGTCTGAGAGATGCAGCACAGAATTTGCAGCCTGAAAAAGTGGGCTCTAAGCTGGCATAGGCTGGTCCAGCTGGCATAAAGTTGTGAGGGCGTAAGTTACTGCAGCCTTCCTAGACTGCTATGTAGACAGCAGTGAACATGCTTCAGCCTCACTGCTGGCACATGCTTCCTACCCCAACCATGGCTCTTCTTGACACCTGCACTGGAGCTTCTGAAGGGAAGCACAGAAGACAGCCCTATGGCAGACTTCCAAAGGCCCTGTACAAGATAAATTATCTCCTAGTTGGATTCAGGCCTCTTACCGTATATAAAAAAAAACAGGTAAGGATCTTCTACTTGATCCTGCAATCCTAACACAATCCAAACCCTCAATGCACTTTCTCTATGATTGTCTTCTGTCCTTTCTAAGTCTTGAGTACTTACATGACTCTCATTACGGTTGTATCCAATCATCTACAAGTTTCCTGATGGCAAACCTATATTCCACCAGAAGCGCTTGGTTTGGCTTTGAATTGTATCTATTTTTATTTACTAAAATTTTAAAGGAACAGGGTGCCATTCACAAGACATACATTTTATGGGATGAATATAGTGGTTCCTTTATGCACATATTATTAGTACTACTTTCAACAGGGCAGTGCCCCAAGTTAACACAGTACTTGCTTGAAATCAACTGGTATGCTCACATGCTTGGCACATGCTGATAAACCTTAACAAATAGAGACACTCCTATCTAATATTTATTCTAAAACTAACAAAAGGCAAAAATCTTTCTAGCTAGGTTATTGAGTGCCTGTACCTTTACTGTCTGTCTTAATTATTATTTTGAACCCCAGTCATTTAAAAGCTATAAATAAGCTATAAATGTAAAAGATCACAGCAAAAAAAAATAATTCCCACAATTTCCCAAAATTAAAGCAAGGAAACTCTTTAGCTAAAATAGGATTCTTTCTACTGTTCACTGTGGCTAAGTACAGACAGTCAAAAAGCCTGAGACTGAATTAATTTAATTTTCTCAGGTTAGTCTAAGCTGTGTAGATTGGACTGATAAGCGAGTGAACAGACATTCACTTTTGATTCTGGAAATGTAGCCAAATGCCTACAGTGGCACAGGTCAGAAGCTGGGGGGTGCTAGAATATGCCTCCCTGCTTGGTTGGAGCAGACAGCTTAGGCCAAGCCTAGCCTGCCCACCCTGCAAGGGGGATTTGTGCGGGAGGTACAAAGCATCCTGGGATGCTGGGGGACTGTAAGTTAACTTAAATCTGGAGGGGATCTGGGACAGAAGTTCAATAAACTGATTTAACCTAAATCAGTTAAGGCTGAAACTACATCCATCCAGGCTTATCTTAAACTGGTTTTGACCATTTTGAAAGTGATGTATGTGCACTGAACTTCCATTGCATTGCAGATTTGAACCAGTTTCCAATCACTTGTGATTAGCTTTCAATCATGGTTTATGTATAATTTCTATCTCTAGTCTGGGTCTTTTCACTAGGGTGCACAAAATCCAAAAGACCATTAAACTTTCTACGACATTACTTAGCTTGATTTCAAGTTGTATTAATCTTTAGACATGCTGTTTTAGGAATCAGAAAAGTTAAGCTGTTGGCTGTTTTATATAATATAATAGTCTCAGTGTCCTAGGACATTTTGTTCTCCAAGTCTTACCTCAGTTTCTGATAGGATTTCAAGAGCTTTGCCCCAGTTGTTTCACGTCTACCTATAAAGGGAAAAAAAAGACACAAACACAGTAGTCAGTAGCAATAACCTAATAGTGATACTATAGCGCTTTTCAGATACAGAGTGCTTTCAAGCCATGGGCTAAATTTCCAGAAGTTCATGCATATGAAAACTATTATGAGATTTACCTCTTGCAATTGGCCAGCACAACCCCCAAGCACACTTAAATCCCATCTATGCCAAAAAAGCCCTATAGTATTAATTTATCTCATCCTCTCCTCAGAGATATTTTAGTAACAATATTAATCTCAAACTCAGATAAATGGTCTCCAGGAATTGCTAGACAGTGGGCCTAGCAGTCTGAAGATTTACTGGGACCTGATTAGCACATAGGTCATGGACTAGGCCACTGAATGGAAGTAATTTTGACCTATAAAACAAAAACTCAATAAAAGACTAACAGCTTGCTTTAATCAGATGCTACAAAGTATGCCAAAGTAAGCTGTTGTCTGTGAAAGACTTTGCTTCTTTGAATTAAACTATAAGGTACCCTCTGCCTGACTTGAGACTAATACGGCTTACTGGAGCATTCATGCTAGAAGCCTGCTCACTTTTTATAAGGTCTGTTTTCACACAGTAGGTTTGAACAAGTATAAATATGCGCAAATAATTCCCAAACACTCTAGTCAACTAGCTCACCCAATCACAGAGCAGAAGCAAAATCACATGATTTTTAGGGGACCAATCAGAAGACAAAGAACAACAGCAACTACTTGTTTAGTCACAAACAAATTAAATAAAAATTACAAACTGTTCATGAATAATTTCATAGTTTCACAGTTTCATAGTAGCTAGGGTCAGGAGGGACCTGAACAGATCATCTAGCCTGACCCTCTGCCACAGGCAGGAATGAATGCTGGGTTCACAAGACCCCAGA
>JAGPOW010003648.1:18422966-18472907 GCA_030014935.1 Caiman crocodilus | reverse complement strand
TCTGGTGTCCCCACCTCAGCCCACAGTTTGGTGTCGTCAGCAAACTTGGACAGCTTGCTTTCCACCCCCTCGCCCAAGTCAGCGACGAAGATGTTGAACGGCGCGGGCCCAAGGACCAAGCCCTGGGGAACCCCGCTACTAACATCTCTCCAGGTCAAGTACGACCCGTCCACCACCACTCTCTGGGAGCGCTCCGTCAGCCAGTTTCTGACCCACTCAACCGTGTAGGGGTCAATGCCACAGCTCCCCATCAGTGGATGGGAACTTGGCCAGCAGTGACCACAAGGTGATTGAGTTCAGGATCCCGAGAAAAGAAAGGATGGAGAGCAGCAGTCCAGGACCCTGGACTGTTAAAAAAAGTTAACTTCGACTCATGGAACTCATGGGCAGGGTCCCCTGGAAAGCCAGTTTGACGGGGAGAGGAGTCCAGGAGAGTTGCGTGTACTTTAAAGAAGACTTACTGAGAATGTAGGAACAAAACATCCCAATGTGCAGAAAGACTAGCAAGTATGGCAGAAGACCAGCTTGGCTTAGCAGGGAACTCTTCAGTAAATTAAATCACAAAAAGAAAGTTTATAGGAAGTGGAAACTTGACAAACAACCAGGGAGGAGAATAAAAGTATTTCTCAGGCATGCAAGGATGAAGTCAGGAAGGCCAAAGCACAATTGGCATTGCAGCTAGCAAGGGATCTGAAGAGTACCAAGAAGGGTTTCTACAAGTTTGTCAGTAGCAATAGGAGGCTCAGGGAAAATTCGGGTCAGTTACTGAATGGGGAGGCAACCTTGTGACAGAGAATGCAGAAAAGGCTGTAGTCAAAGACTTTTTTATCTTGGTCTTCACTGGGAAGGGCAGCTCCCAGACTACTGCACCTGGCAGCACAGTTTGGGGAGGAAATGACCAGCCAACAGTGGTGAAAGAACAAGTTAGGGACTATTTTAAAAAGTTGGACATATACAGATCCATGGGGCTGGAAGGGATGCACCTGAGGGTGCAGAAGGAGTTGGCTGACTTGATTGCAGAGCCACTGACCATCAGCTTTGCAAAATCATGGCAATAAGGAGAGGTCCCGGATAATTGGGAAAAGGTAAGCATAGTGCCCATATTTAAGAAAGGTAAAAAGGAGGATCCAGAGAACCACAAACCAGTCAACATTGCAGATCCTCAAGGAATCCATCTTGAAGCATTTAGAGGAGAAGCGGTTGATTAGGAACAGGCAGCATGGATTCACTAAGAGCAAGTCATGCCTGATCAGCCTGACTGCTTTCTATGATGAGATGACTGGCTCTGTTGGCACAAGGAGACCAGTGGATGTGGTAAATATTTCTTTTAGCAATGATTTTGATATGGTTTCCCAGAACATTCTCACAGGCAAACTAAGGAAATATGGGCTGGATAAATGGACTGTAAAGTGGACAGAAAACTGGGTGGAGCATCGGGCTCAGAGGGTAGTAATTAATGGCCCAATCTCTAGTTGGCAGCCAATATCAAGTGGAGTGCCCCAGGGGTCAGTCCTGGGGCCAGTTTTTCACAGATTTCATTGACATTAGAGCTGGAAGAGACCTTGGAAGATCTTCAAATGCAGCCCCCTGCCCCAGGGGCAGGAAGTCAGCAGGGGTCATAGGATCCTAGCAAGATAAATATCCAAATGTCTCTTGAAGGCATTCAAAATAGGTGCTTGAACCACCTCTGGCAGCAGTCTATTCTAAACCTTGGAGGCTTGGACAGTAAAGACATTCTTCCTTATGTCCAGCCTAAAATGGTCACAGAGCAGTTTGTGACTGTTGGATCTTGTCATCCCTTGGGGCACTCTGGTGAACACACGTTCCCCCAGATCCTGGTGAACATCCCTGATAAACTTGTAGGTGGCCACCAGATCACCCCTGAGCCTGCGCTTTTCCAGGCTGAAGAGTCCTATAGCTCTCAGCCTCTCTTCATAAGGTCTGTTTTCCTGTTCTCTGATCATGTGTGTGGCTCTCCTCTGGACTCTCTCAAGCTTTTCCACAACCTTTTTGAATTGCGGAGCCCAAAACTGGATGCAGTACTCCAGCTGCGGCCTCATCAAGGCCAAATACAACAGGAGAATGACGTCCTGGGATTTGCGTGAGAAATGTCTATGGATGCAAGCCAGCATTTTGCTCGCTTTACTAGCCGCAGCATCCTATTGAAGGCTCATGTTCATCTTGTGGTCAAGGGGCTCTATCCTGGGTCCATTATTGTTTAATATCTTCATTAATTATTTGGATGATGAGATCAAGTGCATGCTTAGCAAATTTTTGGATGATACCAAAATGGGTAGTATTGCAGACATCCTGGAGAGTACAGATAAGATCCAGAATGACCTGGAGAAATGGTCTGCAATCAACCAGATGAGATGCAACCACAACAAGTGCAAAGGCCTGCACTTCAGAACAGAATAATCACATGCATACATACAAATGAGGGAATGAGTGACTAGGCTGCAGTACTGGGAATTATAATAGACAAGAAGCTGACTAGAAGCAACAGGGGTGTAGGTTGTACCCGTGTTGGTCTAAGGACATAGGCAGACAACATTCCTTGGGTGAATCTGATATCTTTTACTAGACCAACCCAAATGGTTGGAGAATAGTTATTAAGCAAGCTTTCAGGTTCAAAAATCCTTCATCAGTCTAAGAAAGTTTCAGCAGTTTGTGTGTGCTCTTCCTGGATGGAATGAAAAGTAAAGAAGCCAGAGGCTGGGCTGGGGAGCAACAGTGCACTCGTTGCAAAAAAGCCAAGAGTATACTGTGTTGTCTTAACAGGAGTTTCACTGGCAAGACCTCACCCCAAGTACTGTGTCCAGTTTTGAGCCCCACACTTCAAAAAGGATGTGGAGAGTTTGGAAACGGTGTAGCACAGAGCAATGAAAAGTATTAGGGGCCTCAGTGGCAAGACTTATGAGGAAAGTCTGAAAGAGTGTTGAATCTAACTGTGATTTGGACGAGGGGGTAAAAAACACCCTATTCAAATTTGCTGATGACACTAAGATGTGGGGGGATGTGGGCATGCTAGAAGGGAGGAATAGGCTGCAATTGGACCTAGACAGGTTACAGGGGTGGACCGATGGGAACAGGATGTGTTTCAACACTGACAAGTGCAGGGTGCTGCACCTGGGGAGGCAGAACCAGCAGCATACCTACAGGCTGGGGAACTCCCTTCTCATCAGTGCAGAGGCAGAAAAAGATCTTGGAGTCATTACTGATGCCAAAATGAACATGGGCCGAGTGTGGGGCCGTGGTCAGGAAGGCCAACCATACCTTGTCATGCATCCACAGATGCATCTTGATCAGGTCCAAGGAGGTGATCCTCCCTCTCTACGTGGCACTGGTCAGGCTGCAGTTGGAGTACTGAGTCCAGTTCTGGGTGCCGCAATTCAGGAGAGAGGTGGACAGCAGTGAGAGGGTTTAGAGGAGTGCTACCCACATGATCAGAGGGCAGCAGGACAGGCCCTACGAGAAGAGGCTAAGGAACCTGAATCTGTTCAGCTTCTACAAGAGAGGGCTGAGGGGGGATCTAACGGCTTGTTACAAACTAGTCAGAGGGGATCAGCAGGCATTGGGGTAGTCCCTGTTCCCCTGAGCACTACCAGGAGTGACTAGAAATAACAGTCACAAGCTGGCAGAGGGTAGATTCAGGCTAGACATCAGGAGGCGCTACTTCACTGTCAGGGCAGCTAGGACCTGGAACCAACTTCCAAGTGAAGTGGTGCTGGCTCCTACCCTGGAGGTCTTTAAGAGGAAGTTAGACGAACACCTTGTTGGGGTTGTTTGACTCCAGTACTTTTTCCTGCCATGACAGAGGGTTGGACTTGATGATCTGCTCAGGTCCCTTCCAACCCTACCAACTATAAAACTAAGGTTATTTAGTCTGGAGAAGAGGAGACTGAGGGAGATTTGATAATGGTCTTCAGATACTTGAAGGGTTAATATAGAAAGGATGGAGATGGATTTTTCTTTGTGACCCTATGTGACAGGATGAGGAGCAATGGCTTCAAGCTTCAGCAGGGGAAATTTAGGTTGGAATATTCTGATGAGGACAGTCAAGCACTGGAACAGGCTACTTAGAAGTTGTGGAATCTCCATTCTTGGAAGATTTCAAGAGCAGGTTAGACAGACTGAGACAGTATCGTCAGGGATGATCCTGCCTGAAGCAAGGCCTGGACTAGATGATCTTGTAAGGTCCCTTCCAGCCCTAGGGGGTTTCCTTTTACTTTTCCAGTCATAAACATCCTCCTGGGCAAACAGAAGGCAAAAGCCGATCATGCTCCCAAAGATGCCTTCCAGTCCAACCCCTTATCATAAAGGAGGTAGTTAGGGTCCACTGGTTCTTGGTTTCCCTGATGTAGAAGCCCTTCTTATTTTCAAAGTCACTATTAGTTTAAAACAGTGAGTGTCCCATACTGGGAGAAGTGAGGAATTGCTTCAATTCAGCTCCTTGGTTACAGGCTGGACACAGTGCACTGCAAACTTCCATTTGGATGCGATTCAAATGAGCAGATCTAGGGGGGTAATACAGATGGATGGGCATGCACCTCCTTCCTCCCCCACTTTCTCTGGTGCTTGGTGACCCCTCTGCTGGTAGGAGGGCCCTGAGTGTCTACCTCATAGCCTGCACCACTAAATTCAATGGAAGCTTTGCCATTAATTTTAATGGAGACTCAATCATGTAATTTCTGTCCACAGATTGTAGTGCTTGTATGATTATTTCAGGTGCCATTGTATTTCATATTACTGTCAAGCTGTACCCTTATTTGGTGTTCACAGCTTGTGTCACCTTGTTCTAGTTGATATGGTTCAAATTTTCCATATTACCCAGCCACATTGCTTTGTGCTTTCAAATATATTAGTCTGGTTTCTGCTAGAGACAAAAAGACATGCATTCTGCAGTCTTCCACACACTGAACCTACACCACAAAATGTTGTCTTTACTTCACACTTCTCTCGCACCAGTTGGGAAATGAAACAGAATGACATGGTAAGGACTTGGATTGTTTTTACTTCCATAAGGGCTACATACTGCACAGGAGTTTGTTTGTTGTCTGGGTGGGTGATTACCTTCACCTGGGAATTTCTTTGCTCGTTCCTCAAAGAACCATTCACCAGTTTTTACCTTCATGGCTCTGAAAAACAGAACAGCAAAGACTTGAACCTTCTCTATGCAGTTTACAATATATATTTTCATATTTAATTGTGTGTGCTTGAGACAACAGAATAAATGTCTATTTAACAAATCAAAAGAAATAAGAAAATCCTTCAATACATCTAATACCTTACAGAAGTCCCCACTGAAGGCATGGGGGCAAATGGTCAACTTCATTCTCCATGTGGGAATTATTCTGCAGGAAGTCTTAAATAGCATGTAGAGCAATTGTTTGGAAGTCAAGGAGTCCTGGGTTCTGTTCCCAGTTCTGCATCCAATTTGCTGTATGAATTCAGGCAAGGCACATTTGGATGTATTTTTGCCTCTAGTCATAACCTAGCTCAAATAAGTGAAAACAGACAATGCTGAAGTGCATGCACTTCAGTGGAATTTAAAATGGCTACATGGGAGCACATGCCAAATGGCAGGTCCATAGTTCTAGAGAAGGGAAGAACATGTCTTCTCATCATTGGTATGAATGGGCTGGTACCATGGCCTATCCTTCATCTTAAGTTTTCCTTTATGGAGAGGTTGATGTCAGCCACCAGATTCAGAATCTTATAAGGGTGATGCTTCACTGAGTATGCAATCAACGTAAGAACAGACTCTCAGAATAGGAAAAAACTAACATTTGTCTTTCAACTGAGCAATAAACAATTCTGAAATCCAAAGGCCAGAGAAAAATAGTCCTGAGGTAGCCACTCACTCTATTTGACAGTAGGTAAGAGAGTTTGTAGGACACTGTCTCACCTTAGGTTCCATTGCTAAGCACCTAAAGATAAGCAACTTTATGGGTACATACAGATGTTCTTGGAGGTTAGATCACATCAAAAATGACCATCCCATCTAATTAGTTCACCCACATGCAGACCTTAGATTGACCTGACTAGTAAGTGCAAGTGCAAACTGTTCTACGAAGATTAGATCAGCCAAAAATGGCTGAACCAATCTAATTTAACTGTACCTTGGCTTGGAAGTGCAGCAAGTTAGATTGGGTATGGCTAGGCAGATCTAACTGAACTTCTGCACACTTTCCCAGCACAGCCTTGGAACTGGAAAAGCTCAGCCACTGGCCCCAGCCCCAGAGCTGCATTTTTCCTACCTGCCCTCTTGGCACTGGGCTAATTTTAGCACTCCCTCCCTCCTACAGATACGTCAGCCCAACTCCCCCCATGGATGCCACAACACCCCAAGCCTTACCACTAGCCTCCCTAGCCCGCCCATCCCTCCTCCTCCCCTAACATACCTTAGATTGGGGGCCATTTTTTAACCCGACCTACTCTCTGAACTGCTAGCTGTAAAGTCTATACAAAGTCTATATTTAGAGGAATGAAATATACGGAGCTTCCGTGACCCTAAATAGAAAGGAAAAATTCCCACTTCTTCAGATATCAGGCTACTTACATGTCAAACCAGAGAATTTTGGTACCTAACTTTAATTAACAGAGCTTGAAAATTCTGAGATAGAAAACTGAAACAACCTTCCCTACCTTGTCTTGGGCACTGCTCTAAAGCCATGTACTGCATCATAATAGATCAGCTATGCAGGAAACTTCAGATATTCCTTTCTCTCATATTAGAAGGAGCACAACTTGGCATGTTACAATTTAAGAACATGACATAGTGGTAATTGACTGATGTCTCTGGTTACTTCAATACTTCAGAAGTAAAATTTTGGTGGTGCTATCTTTATGCACCATATTCCTCTAGCTCTCTTTGTTCCCCTTCTATGTCTCAGCAGTGTTTTTTAGCTAGGTGCTGTGGCACACAGAGGTGCCTTGAGATCCTTTCAAGGATGTTGCAGGATTCCATGTAATGTTAGCACTGTTACGTGTGCAAACATTATTCACAAGATAAACTCAGAGATTTCAAATAGGAAGCCATAGTGTCAAAAACAGTTGACCTGTAGTGGGCGGAGTTCTTTGCTACTGAAGAACTGCTCTACTATTTTTCTTTAGTTAAAAAAAAACAAGTAGGCCAGGGACAGACGTTACACATAAACGCGTTTAAGTGATCAGAAACTGGTTTAAACCTGTAACAGAACAGATATTCGGGGCACATAAACTAGTTTGAAAATGGCCAAACCAGTTTGAAATAGACCTGGTTGAAGGTAGTATCAGACTTAACTGATTTGGGTCAACCTGATTTATGCAATGTCTGTCCCAGATCCCCTCCTGGTTTCAGGATAAACCAGACACCCCCAGCATCCCAGCATGCTCTTGGGCTGGGCGGGGCTCTCTGCTTCGCAGCAGGGCTGGCTGCTCCCCCTGCTCTCTAGCCAGAGCAGGGGCAGGGTGTGGCCTGATGCTGCCCTGCCATGGCACCCGAGTCAAATTTCTCCCTCTGTCCCCTCTCCCCTCCCCTGGCAAGCTCTGCAAACCGCAACTGCCATTTGCCAGCCCCATCCACATCTCTATGGCTTGCCTGCAAACAGGTAGGGATGGAGTTAATTATTCACTCTGTCCCCTCTCTCCCCAAGAACCCCTGGGGCTTTGGCTGCAGTCTCTGCCAGGTGTCTGGAACAGTAAGTGTTGACAAAGACTGACGATCATCACACATGCTGATTAAGAGTTAAGAGAAGTTGCAAACAGCTTCACCAAAGAATAAAGAGAGCTACATTTATATTATAAAGCCTTTCTGAATGCCTGGCTGTAAGGAGACACTTTGCCCTCAGGATTAGTAAAACTAATTCTTGTCTTTCTGGTTTACTTTTTAAGTTAGACAAAGCTGTGTACACTGTGTTTTACTGGGCTGTATCACAGCTTAGGCAAAGATTTTTGGTAGTTCCCTGTTGTATGCTTTGCAAATTGCTGTGTTCAATACATGCTTGCTTCAGAGAAAGAACTTTTTCCCCCACATCCCCTGTGTGCTAGCCTGGGCTGGTGCCTGGTGGCGCCACCTCTGCTCCAGCAGAGAGGGGCGAGAACCTTGGAGGGCATCTCTCTTCCTTCCCCTTTGGCAGCGGCTGGCAGGCATGCTCTATCACCCCCCACACCCCAGCTTCTGGCTTGACCATTGAGCCAGTTCAGGCATGTACCTGCATTTCCTGGTTGCCAGAGCATGCCTGTCCACTTATTAATCAGTTTAAGCTGCACAGCTTAGACTAACCTGCAAAGACTTGTGCTTTTTGAATGTCTGTCCCTAGCTGTGAAGACTAAAACCTGACATTTTTCAAAGGGTGCCTCGATTCTAAACAGCCATGGAGAACTTCCTCTCTTTCAAATCTGTAAACCAATGTTTCATCACCGAGGGTTTGTGGGCATGCAACTTACAGAACTAGCAAGCACTAGCATATACATTTCTTTATTTCTCCCAATCTGATGCAAAGCAACAAGCCATGATTTACAATAACTGAATATGTACAAAATTAGGGGGTTGAAGCTAGTTTTCGCTGGCAAAGGGTTTGTGAATTATTATTGATCAAAACTGCAACAAGGCATTTTTTGTCTCTAAAGAATTTACTTGCAAAAAACCCATAACTTTAGTTTTTGTTTTTCCTCACTTTTAGATAGCTGTGAAAGTAAACAAAGCAAAAATTACAACTCATAAAACCACTGACAAAATGTCATGCTATTATGCACATTGTTTTTTAATGCAACACATGTATGTTGATTGCTAAGATACCACATTCGTGTGCAGTGATGCAAAAAAGGCAGCACTTTTTTGCAGGGTTCCACAGTATACAAGAAAGAAAAAAGGCCTGTAAAGTTCAACTTGATTTTCATGACCACAGTCAACTTGAAATCTAATCCATTTGTTTCAAGCAAGAAGTATTGAGTAGTTTAAGGTTATACAACTGCCTCTTAGTCCCCTGGCCAATTTTTGTGGTTTTATTACTGCCTTTTTCAAAATGCATCTCTCTCCCCTTATGTTTCATGAGCATATCTCATTCCAAGTCCCAATTTCAGTTAAACTGCCCTTCCCCACACAAAACTAGTAGATTGTGAGTTCCAAATTTGGCCAGTCATATTCCTTTGTCAAACAGAGACATTTCTATAGCTCTATGGTAAAACATATCCATGGCTCTTATTCGGATTCTTTTTGAAATGCTTGTTCTCAAATGTATGAAGAGAAAAGGCACACAAGAGGTTAAGAGAGACCATCTATTCAACCACATAAGCAGATCAGATCAAAGTTGTGAAAGCAGTTTGAGCAAATGGCAGTCTTGAATTTTGTTTACTCGGGCTTTACATCAGTGAACTCATCTGGTTTCAGAACATGGAAGATAAAGTTCCACTTTGTTTTTGAAGGTTCAGAAACACTATCCAATGGCACTCTTATCACTGTTTGTCCTCAGTTCGATAGATCAAGTTTCTTCTACAGTAATCTTAGTATCTACCCCTGGAGTAGGGAGGGGAGAACTTCAGTTTCTGATATCAGTACTTTATTGTGAGGGAAAAAACATTCTAACAGCATTCAGAGTTTAACCAAAAAAACCAAAAACCCAAGATGAAGATAATGAAAAGACACCAGCTATCAAATATTCATCAGTAAGTTTTTTAACGAATACTTTACAGCCAGTCACTATACTTTTCTTCACAAAAATACACACCATCTCCAGCAATCAAGACTCCACAACAAGGTATTTAGGTACTGATTTTTTAAGAGGTGGGTTCCTTCGCTGGAATTAAGGATGCTCAGCATCTCTGAAACCTGGGTTCTAAGTTTCTAAATCTTTCCTCATGCTCTCAAATATGGGACATTGAGTAGAACTCACCTCAGTGCAGGAGACCCAAACATGTCTCTATCCAGCTCCTAGCCTATATAACCCTGAAAAGAGTCTGCCATCATCTCAACCAATTTTGGATCAGACTTGTACTGAAAAGTTCAAACAATATCTAATCAAGAACAGAACTTTGCAGCATCTCTCTGCTCTAAGGTAAATAACACTCACTAAAGATGCACAATTTTTCAAGAAGTGCAGTATGAAAAAAAAAGTAGATTTCCTTGAACAAAGACTGGGGTGTTTCTAAAAACCATACTAGAAGAACGGAATCACAAGTTCTAATCATGATTCTACGACTCTAACTATTTAAACAAGCAAATTAAAAGACTTACGGTTCATTTATCTGGAATTTTGCAGTGAAAGTAAAAAGGTCATACATTTGAAAATTGATGCATTTAAAGTTCTGACTGCACATTCTTGTCCCCAATATGATCTCATTCAAATTTAAACTAAGTGTTTTAACACATATATACTATTGGTTAACTTTAGCATATTATAGCTACACCAATAGCTAGCAAATGGTCAGGAATTGTTATATAAAAGATGATCCCTCTAGCAGCACAAAACCACCACCAGACTGCTACAACATATGACTTCAGTATGGACTCAGAGAAGAATGCCATCAGTGGAATAATTTCTATATAAAAATCAAGCTACTTCAAATCCTGCCTAGTTTCACAATCCCAGGAAGAGCTGAAGCACAGGTGCATCAGTGTCCTATATTTCACCAGGTTTTGCTAAACACAAAGGAATGAACATGGTTCCACTGAAGTCAAGCTCTTACGGACTTCACTGAGGCTGCGATGTGACAAGATCTCAATACTTACCAATGGTATCTTAAGTACAGGCTTCCCTCGATTTATGCAGGTTTTGTACATGGAAATTTGCTCTTACACAATGACTCTTTTTATATCCAAAATTCATTATATGTGAGGTAAATTCACTCCTATGCGATGAGCATAGGTGCCCCACCCCAAGCAGATAAGTCTGCTGGGGGGAAGGGAAAGGCCTGTGGGGTCAGGACCCCACTCACCTCAGCTCCTGCTGCAGCTGTGCTAGGAGTGGCCAATGCCAGGCTCTGGTGACAGCACCGAGCTCTTCCCAGCACTGGAAGGGCAGGCGGGGGGGACTAAGGCAAATTTTGGGGAGGCAGCAGCCCCGCTCCCAGCACTGCCGCCTGCCCCGAGCATCAGAAAGAGCCCAGTGCCGCCACTGGCCCCAGATTGCAGCAGCAGCCTGCTGCTGCAGATCTGGGGGCATGCACCCCCCAGGAAGAGCCCAGCACAGCCCCCCAGCCTGCAGCCCTCCTGGGGTGCATGCAGCAGTAAGAGCCATGTCCCCCAGTCCCACACCCTGCACCCACTGACAGTTCCCTCCGCTTTACGCCCTGCTGCAGCCCCTGGAGTGGCCACTGGGCTGCATCGCACTCCTCCCCCCGACCTCTTTCCTAGTCCCAGCCTTACTCCCTCCCTCCCTCACTGCCATGGGAACATATCACTATGTCTTACATTGTATATGGGGTTCCCTTTATGCAAATTCAATTTATTCACGGTTTTACAGGAACACATGTACTGCATAAATCGAGGGAAACCTGTACAATTAAAGCAATCCAGGAGACTTCCTTGCTCCCTCAGTCATGATTTGCACTAAGAGATAAACACAAAACTGGCCATAGGTTGTCAAAAGCAATCCAGTTTCTCACCCATGAGCATAGCAGATGGTGCACTTCCACAAGTAGGAATTGAGACAGACGCGACATTCAGAACACACTCGATGGCTGCACCCATTGCATACTGCACCTCTATTCATCACAAGGCCCAAGGATTTCTGACAGCGAGCACAAGACCTCTCCTGATATTCGTGGCTTGCATTTTTAGCTCCTTTCCACCGAAGCTGCTGCAGCTGTGTTTTCAATTTCCTAACCCCCAAGACAAATAAAAATAAGTATAATAAGAAACTGATATGAAGGATATGCCATAGTGATAATTCTTTATGGAACATATTTCCAAATCAGTGCCTCTATTTGTTATTATAATTTAGATGTATATTTTATCTGCTTTGATTATTTACTTTTAGCTCCACAGGGCAGCTTATAATAAAAGACAAAAACCCACAAAATAAGAAACAAGAGATACTCCATTGCCCTCCTACCCACCCCTAATGTCATTTCCAAGCCCACATTCCCCACTTCTTACAGAGGGTCTGCGGCTGTCCCCAAAAATGCATAAATCCCCAGCAAAAAACAACATTAAAAGAACCATTCAAACAAAACATCTGAAATAGCCATAACAGAGAAATAATGATCTTTAGTGCAGGGGTTGTCTATACTATGTGCTTGTACAATGCTTTGCATAATGGGACCTTGACAGTGTAGGGGACTCAAGGTGACACTGATGAATATGCATCACCTTGAACACGGTACTCTTAATATAATGCTGTTCAGGTACTCCTGCTTTTCATCCAGCACACATGGGATTCTGTTCATGCAGACCATATGCACCCATGATAATACACCAAAAATACAGCATGAATGCACAGTTGCTTGCAAAGCTACACAAGCAAAAAGAGGAAAAGGTGTGTACTTTTGAAAATCTGACTTGTGAGAGAGAACTGCCATAAGTAACTTCAGTGAACATGCCACCTAAACCAAACCAAATAAAATACATACAGCTTTAAAACACTGTTTGGAACAAAATGCCTGAAAAAAAAACTTGCTTCCTTTACTTACCTTTCATAGCCTCCTAAAAGTGTCAGGATCATCAAGCACTAAGCTCCCTGACCTATTTAAGATTTAGTTACACCATAATCCTTTGTTTGGAGAATACCATGTAAAGCAGAATGGCGTAATTACCACAAAAGAGTAATGTATTGCTCAAATTTAAAAATGAATTAATTTCCTTTCCTTACAGTATTTTAGTATTTGCTTTCTATAGATGCTTTGCAATCAGATTTTACTCACACAAATGCTTACAGAAATCAAATTTTAAGTTTCACCATTCATATGTTTGGAGATAGAGAACTTAAGGCTTGCATTTGTAAATATTAGCAACACAAATAGTATATTTATATGGGGAAGCTGCTCAACAATGTACTGTACAAACTGCCAAAGCTTCTTGTCAAACCCCTGATACAAAGGAAATAAAACAGGCCAGGCAGAGATTTGATCTCAGCCTTCACATTGCAGATTTGTGTGAATCTGAGGAAATAAAACTTTTCATCTAGCAAATAAAATTTGTTATGGTGGTGACAGAAAATTGGAGACTAGGAGAGGCAACACTCTTGGAATACACTTTATTTGATAAGAAACAAGATTTAGCTCAGCTTCAGGATGAGATTCCCAAAATCCCCTGTTCAGAACCCTGACACCAGTGATTAATTAAAACAGGCCAAGCTGTGAAGTCTTCCTTTGTAATGGGGATGAGCTTACACACCAGCGAATGCAATGACAGAAAATTGACTTGTAAACTCTTCAGAGGGAGTAATCCTTGGAGGGGCATGATTTTTCCAGAAAAGCTGAGAGCTAAACTCATGAAGTAGATGATTCACTGCATTGTATTTGTTCAGGTCTCACCAGTAGTCTACAGTGTAGAGGTTATAATCACTGTTATTTTTCTTAGCTGGAAAAAATACCAGTAGCCAAGAGCATGCAAGAAAAGTGGTAAGATTAGAAGAGACAGCAATGAATGGCACAATGCAAAAAGAACAAAAGGGGGGA
The DNA here is from genome assembly GCA_030014935.1 of Caiman crocodilus. Lineage (NCBI taxonomy): Eukaryota > Metazoa > Chordata > Crocodylia > Alligatoridae > Caiman > Caiman crocodilus. The sequence continues at coordinate 18,459,308 of JAGPOW010003648.1, read as the reverse complement.
AAAAAGCATAATACCTTATCCTTTCTTCATCCACTTTTCTCAGCATCTGATCACGGTATAGAACCTCCAAAACAGTCTCCTGCTCCAATTCTTTAAGGAAGTTTAGATTAAATTCTACAGTCATTTTTCACAAACTTCACTTCCTTTCAAGACTGAACTAAACAGCTTTACTTCATCCAAGCTGACAGATATTAGTACTACCTGGAGTATGTGCCACTCAGGCCTATGGGTTTTTTAAGTGCCTGTGCTCTTATTTCATTGGTGATGCATTTCTACTGTGTCATACTCTTGAAGAAAAAAATTAAAGAGTCCATCTCCGTGCAGGCCATTATTTCTAAAAGGCTTTGCCACCTACTGAAGTGAACACACTCATTTAGCAAGGTCAGAGCAGTCTGCTGTCTTTCACATACAAGTACTTCAAATTCTTTTTTGCTAAGAATGGCTCCCAAACTGAAAATAGCTCAAAGTAGGGTCCCAGATAGGGTTTTATTTGCTAGTAGGCTGAGAAGGCAAAGAGTGACAGCACAAAAACTGGAAAACAGCTTGTCTTACTTGACCTCTCACTTTAGGAATTTCCTGGTAGGAAGTGACTTGAATGAAAGATTATCTTGTCCAGGACCTGCAGAAAAATAAACCAAATGTGTTATTCTTTCCCATTTTTCTTTTTCAGCACCCCTTGCTAGAAACTGAGCATTACATTGTGAAAATTAAATTCTACTGCACACAAATATACCTTTCACATGCTGGTATTTAATAGGACACACCCATGCTTTAGACAGACTTACCATGAGCACTACAGGTTCCATTATTCCTTAGCCTAACACCTTAATGGCTTGGGAAGGAAAAATTGTTTTAATGTTAATAATGCAATCAATAAAAGAAGCTTCCAAGAAAATTCAAAGACTGTTCCTGTGGCCTGACTGGAAAAGCTATATTGATGGAGATAAATGTTCCTTTGCCGGTTAGCAGCTGTTCAACTCATCTTGTAGTGACAAAACACTATAGACTTTTAGGAAAAGGAGAAAGAAAAACGCCCCATGGAGTTATTCCATTAAATATTTATATGTTTTAATAGCTAATGGACCTGTCAGAACCTTGCCTAACTTCTTTCTGCTGAAGCTAGATAAATACTTCACTACACAACAGTGCTGCTATCTTTGTAACACATACACACAAACGCACGAAAAATCAAGAGGACAGTTTCTCAGTCCACATCAGTCATTTTGTTATGTGCAGAAATACAAGAAGCAGGAAAATATGAAAACGTAATAGTTTAAACAAATACACATTTGAATTGCTATTGTACTAAAGTAGTTATTACATCTGTTGTAACTGCTCAAATCAGAGGGAGTTTATCTTGAATAAGGATTGCAGAAGTTGACTTTATATCTACAGCTTTCAAAAAAATGAATATAAGAAAAATGCATTATTGTCATAATTATTTTTAATAATACTATATACCACAGTTATACCCACAGAAGAAAAACAGTTACAGATCTATATTCAAAATAGTTGAGAATTTTACAAAATTATACTACACTGTTTCTACTTGGTTATAAAGTCTATTGTTGGTTTGGCATGAATTCTTCAGATGAGTTTACAAGAAGACCAGTTTTGACCCACATCTGATATTGTATGTTGTGTGTTTATGTATGGATGCATAAAACAAGAGTAATTTTTTGAGTATTTACTCTGGGAATAAAATAGAGAAAGCCTGATCCTTCATTTGTATTATAATACTTCCACTAGTGCAGTGTTTTTTGTACCAGGACCCATTTGTAAACATCAATGACCAGTCCCCACCCAGTGTCCCCCACTCCCAGGTCCCAGCTCCCCAGTGTGTGGGGTAGTGGGTGGGTGTGTGGGGCAAGGGAGGCCCCAAGCAGCCTCTTGCTGGCTGGCACTCTGCCAGTCTGCAAGGGAAAAGCCAAAGTATCCCATGTTTTTCTCCTTTAAAGGGGAATCCATTGTTAAAGTTTGCTCATAACCCTTTCGTATATTCTTCTGACCCACTTTTGGGTCACCACCCATGAGTTGAAAAAATCTTTACTAGTAACTAGTGAAATATTTAGGGATGCTACACTGATTGGCAGCAGTTAAGGATCTTGCCTAATTATATGCTATTTTTTGTTAATGCCAGACAGATCAAGTTACCAATTTATTTTCAAACCTAAGCAAATATTGCATTGCCTTGTATGTACCTCAAAGATTTACCTTACATCCAGACTATCAGGTCATCTCTAATTAAGCCATCTAATTTTGCAGAAGTAGGCAGGAGAAGGCACTGTTCTTTATTTACAGCTTATCTCTCTGCAAACCCTTCCTTTCATATTGCTTTGATAAAGTCCTTTGACAGACACAAAAGAGACGAAAATGTCCCACATAAAACTGTTAGCAAAGCAAAAAAGATATGCATGAGTTTCCGGTGGAAACATAGGAGGTAAAGCTATAAGTAATTGTATTTTATATCCTTTGCTTTCTGTTCAGTCACAGGAAATGAATAAGCAGCTATAAACCCTGAAAAACCACAGCAATAATTTATTTGTACAACACAGAATGCTTTTAAAGAACTGTGCTACCTCTCAGGGCCAGTTTTTTGTTTTGTTTATTTTGGGTTTTGTTTGGGGTTTTTTAAGGGAAATTTGTTGTGTTCCAAGCCAAATCAGTCAATCAATTTCAAATCCATGAGTCATTCAAAAACCATATGTGGCCCTAGTACCGGCAAACTTCCTCCACTCCCACTTGGGGCTTCAGATATTTCCAAATCATTTGGCAGGCATCCTACATGCAGGCTCAAGCTTGAAGACTTGGGGTTTGGATGCTCCCAAGTTTCACCTGCCTTCAGCCTCATGGCCACAGAAGCAAGCTAGGGAGGAGTCTCTAGGGCAGATCCAAGGCACTGCAGTGGTGCAATTGCACCCATCTGTGATTCCTGCTTCACCCAAACTTTAAAACCAACTGCCTGGGAGGCACTGCTGCAATTCTATTCACACAGTGTTGAAAGAGTCAACATGGCTCATTGACATCTCCCTCATTTCTGCTAATCTCTTTTCACTCTGTGGGTGTTAACTGTCCATTCTCCTTTTTAATGGTGCTGATGTTCCAGTATTCCAACTATCTTTTCTTCTTTAAGTTTGCTGTCTGTTGGCCATTCCTGGTAGGGTGGCCATCATACAGGACAATCTGGTTGTCTTCTGTCCTCTATTGGTATGACCCAAATTCCTTTATGTCCTCTATTTTTCTCTTCAAGAGAAAATAGAGGACATAAAGGAGTTGGGTTTCGGAGTGTCCTCTGTGATGGCCACCCTAATTCCTGGTAATGTCTGTTTCCTATTTCACAGCCCTGCAAACTGCTATTCTGCTCTAGCTAAAAGCGTTTACTTGGGTGTGGTCATATTAGCTCAGATGTAGAAATGATTGACAATGAAATATTGGAAGCACTTAAGAAAGTTAGATTTTGTTTTATAAATCTGAATAAGACTGTACATTTAACTATAATGATATACTATATCTAATGATCTAATACTATACTATGATCTATACGATGACTAATGATCTTTCAACTATTTTTGCCTAGTGTGTTGTGTTTTTTAAACTTAATATATAATTAACAAACTAGTTTACATTCTGATCTTTAACTGAATAATACATCCCTAAGCCCCTTGCATCTTAGCTTTAGTTTCTAAGTGGAGAAAAATAGGTATTGTGTTATACATGATGATGTGCCCCATCTTCTGAACCACCTTTTTAAAGTCTTACATCTGCCCATGCTACCTCCGCTCCAGTTGATATTTCATCCTAGTTATTTCTTGAGGCTTTCTTTGGAAAGTCGGTTCCTGCAACTGGCTGAATTGTTTCTAAGAAGCTCAGAGCCATCAATCCCTGCTTAAGTCAATACAAACATAGACAGAGGCCAAAACTTTGAAGGACATACTGGAAAAGTTCCACTCAGTCTCAAGTCCTTCCAGCATTCACAAGCAATCACTTCTAATTCTTCAGGATTATTAGCCAAAAGCTAGCATAATTACAGCTTCACCAGTCAATCCTGCTAAGGCATATCAGATGGAGATCAGCAAATTCAAAGCAGTCATTAATACCGAGTCCCCAGTAAAATTGTAAGAATGATCTTGTGGGAGACATACAGGGCTGTTTCCTATTAATTTTATGCATCTAAACAGCAATTACACAACAGTAAGTTCCATTTTTGGTGCTTACACACAGTTTTAGATTCTTTGTCCCTCTCTGGCAAGACAGAATTATCTGGCATGAATACTTACCAGAGAGGTGGTGGGGAGGAAGATCAAATAAACCTTCTCCTATTTTAAATCAACAGGCTAGTAGTAGTTAGGACACACATCCAGGAAGTGGAAGACCCAGATTCAAAAGGGCTTTGAACCTGCATCTCTTTCTTCCAACACTGTGCTCTTACCATCGGGCCACAGGTTAGGCATCATCCAGTCCTGTCTCTAGCTCCAGAAAAACACATTGCATTCTGCCCATGAGAAACTATGGAAAAGATCAGTGTAATTAGGATACCTACCTTCTGTTCATAGCTTTGGGAACAGAGTGGGTATGTCAGCCACACCAGCAGGGGGCCTGGTTCTGACACTGCTCAGCTCCTGACTCCCCCCAGAAGCTGGGAGCAAATACGTATGGGGACTGGGTCCCTCTCTGCCCTCTTCTGTCCCAGTGCTGTGGGATTCTTGACCCTCCACAAGGGCGGGGAACTGAGTAGTGCCAGGACAGGGGAGTTCTTCCTTCTCTGCTCAGCCAGGGACAGTCGTGAACTGTCCTGCCAGTGGAGTAGTTAGCAGTGAGCCTGCATCTGGGCATGGATTCCCCCGCTCAGTCAGGGGCAGTTGGCAGCAAGGGCTTGCTGCCAGCTGCCCCACCAGCCAACTGGGCCAGGTGGCTGGGAAAGAATCCCCTCCCATGCAGTTGTTTCCCAGCCCCCTGCCTCAAGCAGTCACTTGGGGCAGGAGCTGAGAAAGAGTCCTCTCCCTTGCAGCTTTTTTCCAGCACGTCCCACCGGCCAATCGGGGCAAAGGATTGGAAAAAACTGTGGGGAAGGGGACTCTTTCCTGCACAGGGAAACAGCTGCGACCCTGTCCCCTGAAGCCCAGGCCTAACCCCAGTGTCTCCTGTCAGCCTGGGGCTGGCACCTCTGGGAGCCTAGAGCTCCCCTTGGCTGCCATATGGCAGGAAAGCAAGGTAGGTGTTTCGCTGCCCTGAACTGCTCCCATCAGGAGCAATTTTGCTCCTGATGGGTGCACATGTAGTTATACTGTCACTGAAAGCTTACTGCAGAGTATTTAACAGTAAGCTTTCTGTGCATTAATTGTACATGTAGATGCACCCAGTATGGATCAACTGTTAGAAGAAAGGCTACAGACAGTGAAGCTAAGCACTTGGCACATGCATTCTGACAGTCAGCATGTCAAAGTAGATTGGACTTAGCTCTATCATATTTTAGACAAGTAGTGCTCAACTTTCCAGCTCTGCAGGCTAGATGAGTGGTGCAGGGCTGGTCTATAGGCTGGATCCCATGGATAGACTTAGTCTGTGGGCTGCATCCAGTGTGGTGTCAATGTACAAGGTCAGTTTTCAGGTGTGACCCTTGCACCAGCCTGACTCTGACCCATACCAAATATGGCTGCACAGCAACCTCATGTACCAGATCTGGCCGTAAAGCAACCCCACAAAAGCCATGGCAATTACTGCTACTACTATTCCCATCACCACATTTCTGGACCCATGAGGAGACTCACAGGCTGGATTTGGCCTGCCTACAGACCAGAGGTTCAGCACCACTGTTCTAGACCTTTGGATTTTGTACTGCTTTAATTAATGGCAGCTCTCTGCTAATCACAATTTGGGTTCTCTGCAGCTCCAAACTGTTCAAGTTCTGGGCACTCTAAAAATTATGTAATCTGCCCCCCTGCATTGCCCAATGAGGAGAGAGAAAAAGCTGTATACATTGCAAAGGAAAGAGCCACAAAGCTGTATACATTAGCTCTGTACCACTTCTATATGCAAGTGTAGGAATTTCCCTTAGAGGATGCCCCTCCAAACAAAGAAAAAAAAAGATAGCTTACCTTAAGGGAATAGAACTTAATGTTATCTTAAAGGAACAGAATCATGAAATTCATTGCTGTTGCTATTCATTTTACAGAGGCATCATAACACTATTCAGAATGGAGGAGCGATATAAAACTCTACGACAACTCGCTAGATTTTGAGAACAGATATACACAACATATTCAAATGAAGATATCTACGAAAGATTTATATGATTTTTTTCCCCTTGAAAGCACTGAAGAGGAGTAATTCTTAAAAATATCAGGTTTTGATTTCTCCTAAAGGCAAGTTTACTGCAGAATACTTCAGTGATTTAAAAACTCTTCCCTGACTTTATAACCATAATCCATCCAACATCTCTATCGTTACAAAATAACAAATGAAAATGTTAAGTGCATTTTGAAGTAGGAGAATTTGTACCCTCCACAAGGGGATCTTATTTAGTCTTCAAAGTATGTCACTGTGATTCCAAATTAGTTTAGAACACTTAGGAAAAATTATGTTAATGAATATTATAGGAGAAGAAAATTGTCAGAAAAACAAAGCTTGTCAGAATCCCTTTTGTGATGTTGAAAAAAACAGCCATGTGTTTAATACAGATGTAATAGAACTGCCAGCTCCATGTTCTGGAAAGGTACTGGCCCTGTTGTGACTTTCTAGTCATGGCCTGGATTTGTGGGATGAGTTTGCACAGCAGTGCAAGCCACAAGACTTATTTTGAACTACTGGGCTAGATCATGTCAAAGCTGATACTACCATACCCTTTAGCAGAGGGCAGCAGGCACTCCTCCCTGCACTAGCTCAACTCTGTTGATCGGTGTTAAGAGGAGTCATATTGCTCTGTCATGTTCTTCTCTATGCCATGTAATGCTGCCTCTGTAGCTGAATAGTAGTATTTTAAATATTACATTTATTTAGGTCAGGCTCTAATGCTATTTCTCAGGAATGTACTCAGTCCTTCACCAGGCTGAATCTTGTTAGTGGGGATTTAGCTAGAATAAAGATGCAGTGAAAACTAAGTACAGGCTCCAAGAGTTGGCCTATTTTTCTGGCATTTGTACTAACATAAATACTTAAAAGATACACAAATAGTGATATCTACAAGAAGGAGTCTATGTCTTCCCCATTATCGACAAGTCACTCAGCATTGGATAGTAATATCTGCTCTCAGAAAACTACTAACAAATTGGGTTTAACTTTTATATTTCTTGGTGTGCCACCCTGTAAAGCAGGAAGTACCCTTTTTATTTTTAAGAAGCATTAAGGGGGGGGGTCATCAAATAGCATGTTATTTATTTGATTATCTGCTTGTTAACTGTAGGTATTGTTTCTATTAATGCCTTGTTAACTCTCCAATATTAACTCCAATTTCAGTTTACACACCTCGGTGGCACTTACACAGTCATGAAAGTACCATTTCTGGCACATATATGGTTTGGGATTTCTACTCTGGGCACAGTGTGGATACACTCACTGTACAGATTCACTAGGTCTGCACTCTGGCTGGGTAAGTATGCGGTACTATCTGCTCACTCAGGTGTGCACATAAATCCTGAAATCATAGTCAAGCAAAAAGTTATGACTAGCTGTATGGGGAGGAAGGGCCGTCCCATGTTTCAACCTTCTGTGACGATGAACCTTTTAAGGTTCTACACTCAGGGCTAGTTTTCCTAGAAGATAACTTATTCTGCTAACTGCCACTGCAGTAGCTCCAGTGGAAGTGATCTGTATTCTGTACCTGAAAGTCCTGAGCATGAATTCTAATTATGACCGATATAGGAAAAAACAGAACATGAGCCTACACTTAAAGATGACTGAATGCTTCAAGACATTACTAACAAATCCACAAAATCCACTGTTTGTACGTCACCAATCAGAAACCAACTAGCTCAGCAGGTATTTAAAATTAGGAACTTTATTCAATTCTTTAGGAATTGCAGGTAAAAGCATTATAGAACTGCAAAGTATTTATCATAATCCTCTTTATTACCATTTATAATAAAAATTTGCACGCACATAGCATAGTGGTGAGTAGAATAGAATGTGTCATTGTAAATGGAAATGTTTCTTTCATTTAAAATAACTCTGATACTTTCACTGCATGACCTGTGTGTAATGTTTCCAGCTCCTATATCATTTATTTTGGTTTTAGTAGTGACACTGAGACAAGCATACACAAAGTTATCTGTGAAAGTCAGGTCCTTTGCTGATTTGAGATCTTTTGATTATTGGATCCATTAATCCCACAGAAGGGAATCAAAGTAATGTTGTTTACTGAAAAAACACACTAATCATAAATGCTAATGGAGTCTAAGGCAATTGCCACTCACACAAATTCATATGAAATAAATGAATTAGTCCTTGCTTGATAAGAAGAATTACGAATGATTTCTTGCACTACTTGCCTGTAATATCTTATTTTTTATACAGAAATAGACTATTTGGTTATAAATCATTTTACATGGCAAGTTGAAATGCTTTGCCTGCACTTCTCTCAAGTAATTTTAGTATCACTCCCTCTCACAACTCATCCAGCCAAAAGATCACTTTACAACAAACCATTTTTTAGTGCAGATTCCAGCTCAAGGTCTTTTTCTTGAACCCTTTTTCAACCTAAGGAACAGTTTAAACTAAAATCAATTTCTTCTTGCTGTATTGGATAAAACAGATTGAAAATATACACTTACCTTTTCCATTGCTACCAGAGAAAGAGAAGTGACATGTTCACCAGAGATGAGGAGTTGACTTTATTTCTTTACTGAAAGAAAATTGCTGCCTCACTCCTTTCCTTCCTGTTTAGACCAAAGTTAGAGTACAGCATCAAGGCATCCCTGTGGCAGTCAAGAGGAATCAGGCTCAGAGGCTGATTGCTAGTGCTGCCAAAGGCTTTGCAAAGTTACTGCTGCTGAAAGTGCAGCAGACAAATTACTGCGTAGAGATTAACAACTTCTCTAAAGTTAAAAAGGTTTACTACGGGAAAATGTAACACTTCCTTCCCCATAATGTGCTTATGGTTCTCTAACCACTCACAGGAAGAAGAGTGGTTATGAGTTTTTAGAGTCTCATATGATTTCTCTTCCTGATGCTATATACATGCAAATGCTGAAAACCTCAATTTCCCCAGACAGTCATACTGAAAAGAAGTCTAGTACTCTGAACAGGCAATTTACTGGAAATTAGACTGATTCCTCTCTAGCTACAAGCAACAATGTATTTAGTATGACTAGATTACCTAGATAGACTCATAGACACTGGATACTTCTACATGTGTAATTAGCATGTAGCAATAAACTCCAACCCAAGGATGCTCCAATTTGGCTCAACATGCTGCAGAGGAGCTGGCTGGGGCATGAGGGTGTTACAGTGCAGGTTACAGGTCATACCCTGGGGCATGAAGGTGTTACAGCTGGCAAGCAGCTCCTACACTGTAGCACCCTTGTGCCCCAGCCAGCCCATCACTGTCTACACATGAGTTTTGCTGCATGTAAACTCTGCTTTTGTATAGTACTAGTGTTGAGCAGCAGGGTACTAGCCCTCAGCAGAGTTAAGTAGTTTATTGAGGCCTAATAGTGTCATGTGTGTAGATGGTGATGCTGTACTGTGGAGTTAATTGTGCATCTCCACAGTGAAGTGTCTCATGTTTGTAGATGCACCTATGAGCTTTCTTGAATGAAAAACTGGAAAACTACCAGTATAACCCCCAAGTATTGAGTCTAGAATAATGTATGTTTGGATTGGCTAGTCCAGTTCAGCCTGTTATAAAGACAGGCCTTATTATTAATGATGTTCAGAATTAAAGCCAATCTACTTAGAAGTCTGAATAGAGAATATGAGTATTTCTTTCCAGACTAACCTGTTCTCTGGTTTGACGTTTCAGTTCATCAGACACAATATATAATAATAAAGCAATAGAGGTCTTTTTATTTATTAGAGGTCTTAAATAGTGGCATATATTGGTTAAAGTTTCCTAAAGCATTGTTGCTCCATTAACATAACAAAATGAATCAACCTGTGCAATTGTCTAGCTCTTTAATGCTTTGGAATATGTTTAAATTGAAGTATGTGAATAACCTTACTGAAATCAAAAGAACTATCGATAAACCAGGAGTGACCAACTAGCAACCTGCAGGCTGCATGAGGTCTGTGAGAGGTTAACATGAGGCCCATGGATTCTTGCCACACTCCTTCCATCACTCCTGCTACTATGGTGGCTGGTGTCTCCAAGCTCTCCCTCTTATCCAGCTTCTGCTTCCTGCTCCGCTCCTGGAGAAGAGGTAGCATGGTGGGAGAGAGACCAGAGATGGATCTTTGCTGCTCATACTCCATGCTGGGCTGGGGAAAGGGAGTCAGACCATTTGGGGAGCTGAGAGAGGAGCTGGGCTTTCCAACTGCATGTGTGGCTGGAACAGGAACCATACCACACTACCTGTGCAATGAGAAGAAGGGCAGACTATCAGCATGGCAAAGTGGCTTGGGAGTTTTGGGGCTGCAGAGTGTGTGGCCCCCAGCTGCTCAAAAATTGGACAACCCTGTACTCTAAACACAGCAGGAAATAGTTGTAGGATTTGGGCTTTACACAAGCAAAATTTTTAATGAAGTTAAAGTTGGATAAGAGCTGCAAGTTTTGGAACTCATTCAAAAATCATGTTAGGCCACCCAAAACAACAAGATTGTTATTTTTAAGCTCTCAATCTTAAATCAAAGACATTTTTTTCTCAATTGTCTTCTGGTTTATGGGATTTTAGGTGCCCTCAAGTTACATTTTAATTTTTCTTCCCCAAGTATAAGAGCTAGACAATTTATCTGCTCTAACGAAAGCTGTGATCCCTTGAGCTCTGTCAAAAACACCAATTACTGTAAGAGACAGAGGGTCATGAAACAAAGTGGCAATCTGGGACAAATTAAGTTTAGGACATAAACTGACAGTGTTGGAGTGATGTTGTAGCCATGTTGATATAAACTGGGATCACTCCACATTATAATAGCTATCAACAAATGAGCAGGCTGTGCTTGATTGTCGTAAGTTTTAGCATGAGGACTGGGCAGGACTTGCCCTGAACTGTACCAACAGTTGAAGGCATTGGTATCCCACCCCCCTCTGTGACCCTGCTTTGCCCAGGGCATGTGTGACACATGCACAAAAGTACACAAAAGGACATTTGGAGAATGGTGTCCAGGAGTCTCCAAGTTCAGCCTCCACAAGTCAACCATAAGAAAATCCAAAGATTCACCTGGTGCCTTCCTTCCAGAAGAGATACAGTGGTATTTTCCAACTGCAAGGTCAGCTGCCTAAATGCCTCTTTTCCCACCCTATATAGTCAGCTACATGCCAAGCAGTACCAATGCATAATAATGTATCTGCCAACTACATACTTTCCCACAAATCCTTGCCTCTACTATCAACAAATCTCAATTCACACTGCAGTAGGGCTGGCATCAAACAGCCAAAATGAACAATTTTGTTGTGTTGCACTCACTAGATCTGTGTAGATTCATCTTACAGAAAACAGTGGCTGGTTCTGTGGCAAGTATCACCACACAACCGGTGGGATGGCCAACAGTGGTAGAAGAACATCAGGATGAGGAAGACCAGGAGACTGCCTTTCTAGGTATCTACGCAGAGCTAACCACAAGCAACCTACCAATATAAGTTCCCTTGACTGTGGCAAAGCAAATGGAAATGTCTACCTGGCAGCTTCAGCTCACAACTGTTCCTGGTCCATTGCAAAAGATTATTGTTAATGTTGTCATGACTGAGATTTGTACAGCTCTAAGCAAGGATACTTGGCTGCTCATGCTGTACAAATTGCTAACCCTCACAACCATTTGTTGAGGGTTGCAGGCATGGGGTTATCCAACTACACAAGATGGATAAGAGGGCACATACATTCCCATTCTTTGCCTACCCAGCAAGTCTCAGAGTTCCTATATAGAAAAGGGATTTTTCCACTGTTCTATAGGCTGCTGAGTATGCTGAATTGTTATGGAAGAATTGCACATGAATGCAGTAGTCCAGAAAAATGTATGACTAGAAACCATTTCAACAACTTCACTTTTGGTATCTCTGAAGAGGGGCTGCTTGCAGCATAGAAATCAATGGACCAACCAGCCTTCAGCTAGACCCTCATACGCAATCTCACTTGTCTGATACAAGGTCTATTCTGTGAGGGTTTCTACTGCCTCTATACAAATATACTGGTAAACTTCATCCATATAAAGCATCCATGGTCTTGAAATCTCTGTGAAGGAAACAGTAAGTCCTCTCCCAGCCTAGGCCCTGGTACTCTGAGGAGGTGGCTGGCTATTTTAGGGGGATTGAGGCCACAGTATTGCATGTCCTTGTATGTACGCTACTCAGAAAATGGTGCAAGCTTTTGCAGGAAGGGTGAACAGCACAGCACCATGCTGTTGATCATTTTCACAGTGCTACAGGTAGGTCAAAACTTGGAGGATGTGGCCTTAGTCTGCATAAGAGAATGCCAAAGAACAAACCTCTCTGGAATGGTTAAGGGGAATCCTGGTTCATCTGTTTTGCTGCTGCTCACCAACAGTGCATCTAGACATCCTGCAGGAATGAAAGGGGCCATTTACCTGTGCAGGAAATGGGGCAAGCTAGCCAATTCCCAAACTATTTGAGTTTGGCTAGAGCACTTCCCGTATCTCACATTCCATTTTATCCCCCAGGTGAATACCACAAAAGTGGTTAAAAATGACAATCCACAGTGGCTGGTAATTAACCACACTTTTTCTCTCTTAAAAATGAACTGCGGTTTGGAGTGGAGAGGGGAATGAAGGTCAATGCTACAAGTGTTACCAAAAACCCAGTACTGTTTGGTCTTTGAGAGACAAGACTACAGCCCAGCTATAATCAAGACTTCTTTGCAAGCTTAGACACAGAATTCAGAGACAGTTACAATTCCCTTACTGATTACCCTATTTGTACCCTAAGTCAAGATACAATCACATTTCCCAGTGATCCTCCACTCCCTCTTAGCAGGTAAGGTACTACTATCACCCAAGTCAGATAAAGAGACAGAGATAGGTCTATAACCCAACCTTTTATTGATTACACCCCAAAGCATAAGAATAAACACTTGTCTCTACGCTTATCTACTTGCAATAGCACAATAAAGATTCTCACTTATACCAGCTAGGGGAGACAGAATGGAGAAGAAAGGTGGCATGCAACCTAGCTGAGGTCTTCCCCAGATTTCCCCTTTTTATACCCAATATTTATACCTGGGTTATTTAAATAAATATTCTGATGGATGTTATTCAAATTGATTTGTTTTAGGGAGACTTTGGGAACTGGACTGAACCAGTTTTTCCTGTGGGCTTGAAGGATGCCAATTAGCTAGGGTCTGTGTCCTTGGGAAAAGTACAACTCTGGGAGAGAAAATTTCTTACCTCTTTCCCCTCACCACCTGGGAATGTTAGTTGCCATGTTCTGTTTCTTTCACTTCGATGAGCAGGCCAGCTATAATATACAACAGGTTAACAGATACATATTATTATTGCAATAGGTTTCTAGCTGACTATATTCAACTCAATTGCTATCAACAAGCAAAACATCGTTACCTCTAGACGTTGTTACACGTTTTTCCAAACAGCAGTTATTAATTCTTGACCTAATCTAATATTAGTTTTCCAAAATAAAGCAGTTATTCATTCTTGGCCTAGTCTAGTATTAGAGGCTTGATAAACAGATTTTTATTCTGCTTTCCCAGGAAGTTTCTGATTCAAATGCAAGCTTATTGATTATTGATTGAAAACCAGTTGAAGCACTTATCATTCATAATTCAGGCTTTTCCTAGGTCCTTAGTATGCACTGGTCTGTCAATTGCTGATCATGTCTACAGCATATACAAGGAACTGCAGGCCCCAGCTGTTGTTTGTGCATCTGAGGTGCTTGCAGTGGCAGAGGAAAATGCTGACTCTTAACACAACCATCATCACAGGCAGGTCTTGCCCCAGCCAGGTTCCAGCTACACAAAAGTAGAACTGGAAGGAATCTTGTAAGGCCACCTAGTTCAGCCCCCTGGTCAAGGTAGAAGCACCCCTGACTAGATCATCTTTTTCCCTTTCAGTTTGGTGTGCCTGGAGTGGGAAGGGCCTGAAGTCTGAAATGCCAGGCTCAAGGGATACAGGAGGAGGTGGACAGAAGCCTACCTGAGTGAGCACAAGGAAGCAGCGTGGGCAGGGGGATTAGGGCATATATACTGGCCAAACACTGGCCTCTCCAGGAGGCAGAAGAAAGAGCAAGGCTGGCATCCATAACAAAGGTCCTGGCTTTCAAGGACTCAAAAAGGGAGCCCCCATACCACCAAGGACAGCCCCCCTCAAACCAGGCAGCCCAGCTCTCAGGGCTTGTACTGTGGGTGGTACCTGAGTAGATGCCACCTCCCTAACAGGCTTGTGCTGATGCTGCTGGGCCCTCCCCCGCAATTCGAGCTCACACTTCAATCTGAGTTTTAGAAGCATCTCTGAGGATGGTGGGCTGGAGTTGGGCAAAATCCAGTTTGGGAGATTTCTTTTAAATTTGGGGGCAGCAATGACCCACTTAGGCCATCCCATGTAGGGCGCTTCCAGGCCATGCAGGTGGAGCGTCTGTATGCACAGGTGGCTGGGTCTGGCTGCAATCTAATGAAGATACCAAGGGCCAACCCAGTCCCTTGCCAGGTTGGCAAGCCAGCAGGGGCTGGGGCAGGACGCAAGGCTGCCAGACTTGCTGCTCTAGCCCAGTGTTAGCTTGCTGGGCCCTGCAGTGTAACATGCTGGGCTCAAGACCTTGTCCTGGCTTGTGCTGGGCTTTTTTTTTCTTTTTTGGTTGCTAATGGAGCCCTGGGCCTGTTGTCAGGTTTGCTGCCTACCATGATTTCCAGTAGATGGTACTATCTGTGACAGGGAATGCAGAGGGCTGGGCAGCGCTCAAATAATCTGGTAATCTCTAGGGTGCCAATGGCTTTAAGCACATGAACACCTTGGCGCGGGGGAGGGAGGTTCCCTGGCAGAGGAAATGCTGCCAGAAGGTTGTGGAACAAAAGTCCACTCATGAGACTAGACTGGTCTCTGCAATGCCAGGCAGCACCAGCCTAGGCACAGAGCCCCGACAGATAGACACACAGACAATCATAGAACCAGAGACACCTCAGGTTGGAAGGGACTGCCAACTCCCATGATTTTTGGTGTTGGTCTTAACGTCTATGCTTTCATAGACCGTAAGGCCAGAAGGGACCTCAGAAGCCACAGGGTCACTCCAGCCCCCTGCACCCAGCAGGAAACGCCAGCAGGGTGGCTCCACTGGGGCATGAACCCAGGACCTTCTTCTACCTGTGAAGCTTGGGAAAAGTGAAGAACTTAGCTCTTTCTTATATATACACGTATATAAATAAATACATAAGTAAAAACTGAGGTTTTCACATTCCTGAAATGCAGACTTTAAGAACAACGCCAACAACTGCGGGAGTTGGCAATACATGTGGAGCACGGGCTCCACTGTGCTGAATGGGCTCCTCCTCCCCACCCAATTCCAGCCCATAGTTCAAGCCGAGGCCATGCGGGCAGGACCCCTGACGGACCGGACAGCACCACACGCGCAGCGCGCTAGAGGAAAACAGGCAGGCAGGCACGGCCTGGGTGACGTCACAAAACGAGCGGCTTCTCCCGCCCTCGCAAGCAGCACCAGCACCAAGCCATCCCATCATGCCCCGCGCCGCCCCGTTGCCAAGCCCCCCCAGAGAAGCTGCCGCTAACAAAGCAGGGTGGGGTCTAAGCGGGGGCGCAGGCGTAGTGCGCGCAGGCAGCTGATTGGCTGGGCCGGGGCGCTGCGCAGGCGCCGCGGTGCCTCAGGCACAGGGAAAGGGCGGGGCGCAGGCGTAGCGGGAGCGGTCGGCGTTAGCGGGGGGTGGTTGGAGTGCGGGTGCCATGGACGAGTTCCAGTCGGGGGAGGAGGTAACGGCTGTTGGGGCCCGGCACCGCTGCCCTGAGTGGCGTTTAATGGCAGCCTCCCACTGCCCACGGAGAGCGTTGAGCTGGGCCGGGCTCAGGGCGTGGATGACACAACAGGCAGCCGGAGGGGTGGCATTTGGGGCCCAAAGTTTAGCCAGCGAGCCGCAGGGCCAGGATAAACCCCGTCGGTAGAAGCCGCCTATCCCAGTGACTCCTTATGGACCAAGCAAGATGTCTGGTGTAAAACAGCTCAAAAACCTTGGTTTTTTGAAGAAAAAGCTTATTTAGTACTCCCGTTTTGATAATAACACTCCCTGGCTGGAAAATGGCTATGAATTTTTGAGTGTTTCCATGCTTTGCTCAAAGCTGATGCTCTTTTCATTTGTTTTGCAGACTGCTTTTGTGGTGGATGAAGTGAGTAACATCATTAAAGAGGTGAGGCAGTAAGAGGTCCTGCAGCGTTCTCGGCGGGAGCTTTTTTTTGCTCCTTAAATGCAGTGCAACCTTGAATGCTAACGCATTTGTTAGCGGGTGCTAGAAACAAATCCTTTCTGTGTCTTGACTCTGACCTGAAATATCCCCAGCATGATTTTGGGGATGTCCTTGAATGTGGGCTGGCTTGCCAGGGGTGTGATGTGCCATCAGGCCCTCTGGGTTACATGAGTGGTGTGGGGCTGATCCGTGGGCCAGGTCAGGCCAGCTGTTGGATACAGCACATGGGGCCAGTACGGGATGGGAGCGGCCTGCAGCATGTGCCTCAGGCAGCCCCATACACCAGGTGCTGCCTGCAGGGCCAGTCTGAGACCTTCATGCGTAGGCTGGATGATCTCCACAGGCTGGATCTTGACACCCCACTCTAAATACAGATTTTTAAATGATGGAAACCCTGTGTATACAAGGGCCTGTTTTTCATTTGAGCTTAAGTTTTGTGTGGATCCTGAACAGGACAGCAAGTTAGCTTCTGGGATCACTCTTATCAAGGTGTGTTTATTTTCCTCCCCTGCCCTTATGTACTTGATTGTACAAGCTAAATTTAGTGTATTAGAGGTGAATGCATTATAGCTGAGCATTGCTAAGGAACTTGCGTTTTGTCTGCTGAACTTCCAAGTTTGTTTGTGGTAACCGTGGTTCCTTTTGTAGACGGTTAATACGTTGAGAGGTGCGTTTGCAACACGACGTTCAAAACACAGACCTGTAGCTTTGTAGCCTTGATCAGGCAGCGTTCCTGTCAGTAGAATTAATATATTTGGCAAAATGTACTACATTCTTCTATGAATGTGGGAGGCTTTTCCTAAGTACTGTGTTATCTGATTTCTTGGCTTCTTTATAGAAGCAAGGTAAAGCTGCTGTAAGCAAAATGTGTTTTCAGTAGTATTGAGTATACCTGCTTATCATGAAGCCTACATAACTGAGATTCAGGATTCATAAGTAGTTGGGTAGGCATTTCTCCCTCAGTTCTTTTTCCTGAAGATAATGATGTTCAGTACAGCTAGTCTTATTTTGTCATATCAATAGTCAGCAGTTAGTGGTTGGGGGGCGGAATGTGTGCAGTCTTCATAAGACACTTTTTCCAGTGAAAAATCAAAACAAAGTTCATAGTTTACTTCTTGATCCAGTTCTTTACAAGAAAACTTTCAGTGATATCTAGTGAATATCTGAATCTCTGTGACTTTTTGAAACAGAGTGACTACTTTTGCAAGTGCATGGTATGTATTTCCCAACTTCAAATTTGGTGACGATGTCCAGGAAAAACAGGAGTTAGAATAATAAACAAATGCTGAAGATAAAAATAAATATGACAAAGTGGAGCACCTTGCTGAAGTTTTGCTCCTAATTTTTTGATAGCTCCTGCTGTGCAGTTGAACTATTTTTAATTAAACACCATTGTATTTTATAGTTAAATGCCATAATCTCAGTAAGTTTAGTATCTAATATTCAGAAGTGTGTAGTACTAAATAGCTATTAAAGATCCTTAGCTGAGTGGTGCCAGTACGTTATTTTGGTCATTTTTAGGCCATAGAAGGCGCAATAGGTGGCAATGCCTATCAACACAGCAAAGTAAACCAGTGGACTACGAGTGTGGTGGAACAAACTTTGAGTCAACTTACAAAGCTGGGGAAGCCATTCAAGTACATAGGTAAGTTTTGTTTAGTTATTTGAGTGCACTGGAAAAACTGAAATTCAAAGCTCCCCATATAGGCAGCTTATTTAAAGAGGAATGGCAAAGCTTTCATTTAAAGATCCTGGTTGTTACTAGTTTAGGGGATCAGTCTAGTACAGCTTTTTAAACTGTGAATTAACATGATCCAAAAATGCTTATAAAACTGTTTATTGCCACACACATTAATTATCAAATAAAACGCATAATATGGCAGTCAGCCTAGAGCATAGCATTTTGCACACAGTGGCTAGGAGTCCTGTTTCTGTTTTTGGGTAGAGACCTGACGGGTAAAGAATAAGGTTATGCAGTGCTAGCTCTGAAACTGAAAACAGGATAGCTGCAGCACTATGCCCAAGCTAATTCTCCCTGTTTCTTCACAGCTACGCTGGTTCTAGGACCTAAACTAGCATTTCAAAATGCATTGTATTGACCACAAATTGTGCTATGCAAGCAGCAAGTGAGCAGTGCTGCATTATTGCGTAGGGATCCTCAGAAGAGGAGGTACCCACAGGGAGTATTTGTAGATCTGGGAGATGTCGCCATCTCTTAATGGTACAGCTTAAATAGTTCACAAGACCATCCTTCTTACTCCAGGTTGTATAGCTATTGGAGTCCCAGTCCTAGATCCTGACTTGCTTCACTTTCCAAACTCAGCACTGGCCCTTGCCTACAAAGGATTTATGATCAGACTGCTTTTCTTGGGTTTCATGCATGTTACATTCTGAGCAGATTAACTTACATTGGTTAGCATCTTTGCTTTTCTTGAGGTTAGTGAGTCTTGATCTAGTCTTCTTGTACTGTTTTGTGGTCACAGGATCTGTACTTCTGCCAGTAAATTTGAGACCAGGCTTACTGGATGTCAGTCATGGTTAGCTTCAGAATTTATAGATGTAACATGCATCCTTATTAGTAATATTAAGCAAGAATGTAAATTTGATTGGTTTGGCACTAATGAAACACTTGTGTTTTAACAGTGACCTGTGTGATTATGCAAAAAAACGGTGCTGGACTGCATACAGCAAGTTCTTGCTTCTGGGACAACTCCAGTGATGGTACAAGTTTTGATTCAATTAAGTTGCTCTCTTAAGAAAAAGCTAATTAAACTATTTTGGGTTATATTCTTGAACCTAAACTGTATTTGCAAAATACTGCCTGCTCTTGTGCAAGACTTAACACTGTGTTTTAACAGTACAACACTTAATCTGAATTTTTGAAAGTTTGCTCCTCCAGGAGGACTTAATATATTTTGATATACATGAAATGGGCAGCTAATACTCCCGTCTAAAACAACAAAACCTAATTATTATGGCAGCTTTGTTCTGGATTGGAAGCAGAATGTTCTCTAACAGAACAGTTCTGATCGTGATAAGGGAAATGCATACCTCTGTGCAGTGACTAATGTTTCTCATGGCTTTAAATACTTTTCTGTTTGTAGGAAACTGCACTGTGAGATGGGAGAATAAGACTATGTACTGTATCGTCAGTGCCTTTGGACTTGCAATATGATTGCCTTGGGATCATTCAGCCTCTTAACCAAGTCTCTTGAATATCAATACTTCCATTCCATGTCTACTCCAAACTGTGAAAACACTGAAAAACTTGTTTTTAATATACTTTTTATGTAGCTTTTCAAGCGTAGAAATGTGAAGAACAATTTATATGTTGTTACATGGATTTTGTACTTGATATCGCACCAGTGTTGACACACTGTCTTAAACATTTCAAGGACCTCTTCAAGGTGCTAAAAAAATGAAACCTGCTGCACTGTAAACATTTTCTTTAGATTTGCTTTCTGAACCTAATTTAAGACACTAACTTTCATACTTTGTACTCTTGGCTAACATTAAATTATTGAAGTTCATAACCTTTAGTGTGAGTGTCTAAGCTTAACTGTCCCATCTTAAATTCCTCAGTAACTAGTTGCTTTCAAGGTGGTCGCATAGATGGATCATCAGACTGACTAGTGTATGTATTCAACACTGCAGAAATTGTCATAGCAGTAGTCCAGGGGTGTTGCCTCAAAGACCATCTTTTTTAACAAATAGTAAACAAAAAATCATTGCATGCTGGGTGTGTGCATATGCATGTTGTTTTTATTGCATTAGAAATTCCTAATTTTTTTTTTTTTAAATTGCCAGATACAGAAATAAGGTCATACCACATTGATTTGCTAACCTACCTGATGATGCTGAACTTGAGAGGTTTCTCAATTTTGGGGGAATGCTCTGCAAGGAAGAGATGACTACAGCAGAAGACACAGCTCCTTTAGAATGTGTCCCATAACATCTTAAGGTCAATGGGTGCAAAGTTAAACTTGTAACATCATTTCCAGCAAGACTGCTGTTAATAGGATTGTTCCTGGGTAAAGAACAGTGAGGTAAAATGCACCTTATGTCTGTTTCTCACAAAAACTTTTAGTGGAAGGTCCTCTAAGTCAGCTGTCATCCCTACTTCCAGTAGGGGAGTATCATTGTATCTATTGACATGATTTCATAGTTGTAGTGACTTAAGCTTTCAGCTTCTCAGAAGCAAAACTGTATTTAATTAAAAAGATCCAAGTTCCCAGACCAGAGTGACTCTAGCATCCCTAAGCCTGTAACAAATTTTCCTGGTGATTTACTAAATCCCTTGCTGAATTGGATTACTCATGAAATAAGTGTTGGCAGGACTTGGTCACTGTATTTTTAAATAATCCAGCCCAGTCTTCATGCTTTACCTTTTCTTGGTTGACATTTTTTTCTTTAACCTTTCTATTGTGTGTGCCAGGGAATCTTTTTTTTTTTTCTAGCTTGTTGTCTCCTGTCTTTTTTTCACTGTTTAATTGTATTATCAAACACGTGCATTTGTTGGATTTTTTTTTTTTTTTTGTGGGTCCAGGAGCCATTCAGTATCTTGTAGCACAAACTCAAATGCCCACAATTTTTGTTTTCAGATGCCTTTACAAAGTTTGAGTTTAACAGCTGTATGTTGCTATTGGCTATATCTATGCTTTCAATTACTAATTGAGTCACTATGCAGATAGAGAGGCAGGTAACTGTTTCATTCAGATTCTTTACTGTTCTATGAACTTTGACTTAGCCCACAACATCCTTCATTTATGCATGTATTGCCTTCTGTTAAAATGGCATTCAAATATGTAGTCTGAGACTTGCTCCAAGGCCTCTGTGTCAATTCTGTTTTTCCAGCATGGTTGAAATACTAACCATACTGTTGTCTTTTTCCTGCCACAGCTACTATTGCAGTAGGTCTTTCAGCTCTTCCTGAGTTGTGGTGATCAAAACAAGATCATCTGTGTATCTCAAATTACTAAACCCTGGATTCACCCCCTGCATGGCGAGCTACATTGCCCTTTGCCCCTGGGGTGGGGACACGAAGCAGCAGCCAGAGGAGGGAGGGGGAGCCCAACTCAATAGGGGTAGTAGCAGCACCTGGTCAGGAAGTTGTGGGTGGGGAGGAGAGGGAATGCAACTTAACTCCTAACAGATCAGGCCCCTAGTTGGACAGTCCTGCTCTACATGAAATTAACTTATTGCCCATATGGTTCATCAGTGTATGTTACTAGAAGCCTGAGGCATAAACAAACTGAGCTAGATGAAGGTTGTCAACTAGAACAGAATGGAAGCTATTTTAGAATTATCCAGATTTTGTACATGTATACACCATATTGATCTTTTTCTCCTGGGGAATCTGCTCTCCCAGGAGAAACCACAAGTGTACAGATGTCTAGGATTCTTCTCCAAGAGTGAAAATGGCTGTTCCAGGAGGAGGAAACCTGGGAATAACTAGGGTTAAATTACTCTCAGGAGAGTTTCTTCTAGGAGAAAGAAAATGTCTACATAGTCTCTTCCGAGAGAAACCACTGCATAGTCCTCCAGCAGTGTGCTTTGTTCCTGCTTCTCTCCTGGGGGAGACTGTTGCTTGCTGGACTCTGCTGCTCTGGCTGAGCAGGGAACAGAACACATCCTTTTCAGTGCTCTACATTGCGCTGGAAGGAGATACAGGCTGACACTAAACATTCCGGGTCAGCCAATCAGTGCAGCCTTGTGCACTGCTGCCATCTGTCCCTGGACAGACTGGAAGTGCAGAGCACACTGAAATGTGCAGACAGGGGCCCCAGAGCTTGCAGTGCTGATGCCATACAGCCATCTGCTCTTCAGGGGCTCAATGTTCAACTATATGTTCAGGGATCTCAGGATAAGTTCTTCTACCAGGAAAACAAAACCTGGGAGAATTCTCCCAGATTATTTGACTGTGTATGCAGTAGGGGTGTGCAAAGTGGGTCTTATTTGATTTGGATTCAGATTCAGCTTGAATCAGGGACAGTGATTTGATTGATTCAGATCACTGTACCCAATTCAGTGCAGCTGAATTGGGCTCTGAAGATTTGATGCTGATTCAGAAAATCAGCGATTCGGACATAGACACAACTTTAAAAATTTTTTCTACGTACCTCAAGGTACGAGCATGGCTTGTGAATGCTGCAATGAGGAGGTACATGGAGAATCCCAAAGGAGTATTGGGGAAGCCCTCTACCTGCTTGGGGGTGAACCCAGAAGTGGACTGGAAGTATTTCTGGTCCACTGGGGAGCATGCTAGGGGGGCCCCACTGCATCCCCCTGGCTTGGTAGTCAGCCTCAGGGGGCCCCCAGATGCCCTCCCAGACCCAGGGAACACCAGTCACTGAGCTGGGGGGGAGGGGCACAGGGTGTCCCCCTGCATGCTCCCTGGCAAACCTGGAAGTGGAATGGAAGCATTTCTGGTCCACCGATGAGTCTGTGGGACACTCCATGTGCCCCAGCGTTGCAGCATTTGCGAGCCACCTGCTACCTAGACTTATGTAGAAAAAACATAAAACCATGTCTATGTCCAAATCACTCCAAACTGATTTGGAGGGTTCTGATTTGATTCAGAGATTCAAGGGTCCTCTGATCAATTCAGATTCAGAGATTTGGCTACTAAATCAGGCCAAATCTCTGCCAAATCAAATTGGGGACCAAAGCTTCATACAGCCCTAGTATGCAGCCATAACATAATGTGTAATGTTACTTATGCTTAGTATTTGAATATTCATTTGACCAGAGACAACAAGAATGACGCTACTGCTTGATCCTCTTTATAGCTAGTCTTTTTTTTTTCACCTTGTATTATTACCTCTGTAGTGTTTTCCCTTTGGCCTTTTTGTCCTGTTTCCTTCCCCCTGCCCAGATCTCCACCTATTCCCTTTTTCAGACTGCCTCTTTTTCACTTTGTATTTTGTGTCTCCAACTTTTCCCCCCCTGCTCTCTTCCCCTTCCATTTTTCCTTTTGTCTTGCTTCTCTCTACCTATTTACATTTTCACTGACATCCCTCCACACTTCTATCTTTTCATTCCTTGGAGTCTCAGACCCCCCTATACCTGAGAGGGTGATTGTGCCCAAAAACTTGCTTAAAACTTGTTCCCCAACTACTCAGTTGGTCTAATAAAAGTTATCACATGGACCTAAAGAACCTTCCTATTGTTTGATATTTTTGACAGTGAATTGGGAGACAAGTAGAACAGACTTTCTACAATCTAATATTTTAGACAAAGTGGATTATCTTCAATAGGTAAGATTGACTTTTGTCCCCAGGTATGCTCTAGGCCAGTGTTTGGGACACTCCTGGGAAATAAGACCTCTGGGTTCACCTTCTTATTCCAAGTTGCACAGAGGGTGGTTTTGAAGTGGGAGTGCCATAACCAGGTATAAAGTACACACTCGGTCCTGAACTGTCTTTATTTAGGGCCACAGGAAAGACTCACCGAGTACTTTGGTACCATCAAGAATTAGGCTATTCTGTACATGTGTGCTGGTGGCACTGTGCATCCTGAGGGAAGGTTGAAACCTAGGTGTCTACAGTGTTAAGAAGCAAAGGATATAGGAACACAATTCTCATCTACATGCTGGGGCTAGTGGGTACTTCAGTCCCCATTGCAAATTTAAGCAGTATCATAGGTCTGACTTCCTCAGGAAAACAGACCAACTGCACTGATACAGGCTAGCACCCTCCTTATTTACACTTTCACAGCCAGAGAAAAGCTCCACCAGAAGGAAACTACCAATCACAGCTTGCTCTGGGTCCTGCTGCTGCTATTGTGTCTGTTGGCTGAATCATGCCAGGATTGCAGGCATTTGGGAGCCTGCTAGTTACCTTAACCTACCAAGAATGCTACTCTATGATGGTGGGGACCCAGTTATATGTGAATATGACATATTCCTTTGCTACTGCTGGGTGGTGAGAGATGTCATGATGTAGGGCTAAGATGTAAATATTGTCCATCCCACCCCAGTTCATCATTTCCTTCCTGCTGCCTCCCTCAAATGCTCACAGGTTGCCACTTATTCAGTTTCCTTCTTAAAGGAAGCAGAGGTGAGTACAACTGTGGATCCAGCTGGCAGCCAAACTATATGTCCCAGCAGCCCCTGCCTGCATGGCTGGAGCCACTTTTTGTGAAGACTCCAGCAGCACCTGCACTGTGATTTCTGTGAAGACTGGCAGGTAACTATTAAACACTAGGGGTGCCTATAAATGTGCTGGGGTGGGGGGAAGGAGGTAGAAGGGAGCACTTTTCAATTAAAGTTTCCAGAGCTGCTCCAATTAAAAAACACTACAGCATTGCATGTATTAAATCCATGAATGTTTAAAAATGGCTGAGAGATGCTTTAACTACAGCACATTCAACAAGCTTTAGTTAGTTTCCCAGTAGCCATTTTTAAACCTGTGGGGGCTTATACACATGACACTACAGCAATGCTTGAGCATTGTAATTAGAATGTGTCAGAGCATGTGTATAGGCACCTTAGAAGTATAAACTCTTGCTAGGACAGTTTCAACTGTGGCAAGTAAGAAAGAAGCTCAAGTCAATCCCTTTCTACATATCAAGTTTCTACATTATGTGGAAGACACAGAGGAATAGAAAAAGGCAATGCTAGGTTTTCATCAACAAGAAGGAAAATAGCACCCAAAAACACTAAATATATAGTATAAAACTTTATTTATGAACATATTTAACAGAGAATTTATTGTGCACATGTAGTCTTCCAAGTTTCTCAGCACCCTTTT
This sequence comes from Caiman crocodilus, assembly GCA_030014935.1. Classification (NCBI taxonomy): domain Eukaryota; kingdom Metazoa; phylum Chordata; order Crocodylia; family Alligatoridae; genus Caiman; species Caiman crocodilus. The sequence goes on along the minus strand of JAGPOW010003648.1, from coordinate 18,434,040 downwards.
GCTGAAAGTAAACATTTATTAAGTTTGCTTTGTATGCTATACCAGGATGAAAGATTTCCCAGGTAAATGAATGATTTGTTGTCATTAGCAGTTTCCCCAAATTGCATAAAGAATACCAACACATCCCGCTGCATACCTTCTCAAAGCAGCCCCATATTTACAGCTTCTCATTAAACAGAGCATTTATCTTACACAGTTTATACCACTTTGGTATGATTTTCTACAGTTTTGCTTCATTTTACATTTATTTACAAAGTTTTTTGTTTCTTTTTTTTAAAAAAAAGGTCAGCTTTACAGAAGCTTAAGGATTTGATGGAGTTAGTTACTGGCATATTCAGAATATGGCAAAAGGGAACAACCAGGACTATAACTAGAATATGAAAACTGTCTTTGCTTAGAAAAAGCTTAAAAATTGAAATTTTTTTTTCAAAGAAGTCTTCCTATTTTTTTTTTTTTTTCCCAAAGCATTTCATGGCTGTGTTAGAATGAATTTTAATTGTTAAGAAATGTATGCTACCTGTGGCTGACACTATTTTCTGGCATGTTCTGGTATTCTGCTGAATTATGCTTCCCCATCCTGGCCTCAAGGCGCAGAAAGTTAGGTTCTCAATTTTTAATTAATTGATCATGTCTTAAAGCAGATCCCACAGCTAAAAATTGAACATGTTAACTAGAAGTAGTATCATTCCAGATTTATTAAGTGAAAATCTGAACTCAGAAAAACAACCCCAAATAAATAAGTCCTTAATTGTTTTAACAAGGAACTGCAAGTCTAGCTTAACCTGACTTCAGTTGTTTGTGGGGAGGCAACTGACTGCAAAAAAAAGTGATGCTACCATTTGCCATAGGGAAAATATGCAGACAGCCAAGCAAATGTCTTACACAAATCAAGGAACCTTGCATTTCATCCTTTCATTATTACAGGATTTTATGCTACTTTGAGACATACATGCAACCAACCTCCCCAAAATGTTTATAATTGTTGCCAATGAGTCTCTTTAGGCATTTTTACATGCATTTCTGATGCAGCACCGGGTGCCTTTAATTAGCGAGCTGAGCTAATTAGAAGTGCCTGGTGCTGCATCAGGAACGAATGCATCAGTGGCACAGCATACATCAGAGCTGCAAAAATGGCAGTAGTGCACTTTTAATTCAAGCACATTGAACATGTTCTAGTTCAAAGTGCACCACTACCACTTGCTCAGTGCTAATGTGTGTTGCGCCGCTAATACACGATGCGCGAGGCTGCCAGCACGCACCAATATATGTGCCTGAGCAGACGCACTTAATCAAGTCTGCTCTGATGTGGATTTCCAGTGCATCCCTACATGTAAGTGCCCTTTGGGTCCAAATTCTATTCAGTGACACAAAGCATGTAAAATTTCTTGTTAGTGAGACTTTCTTTGTTACCTTTAATGCTTTTTTACAACATACTGAATTTGTGTTTTAGCAAACTTACTTTGTTTTACTGTAACACTGCTGCAATATAAAACACAGTATGGGTAATGCAAAGCTTCTAAAATATACGAGTTGCTTACAGACAATTCAAAAGAACAGCGCTTTACTTTAAATTTGATGTGCCACCATGCCAAGCCCAAAAGAGGTAGTGTGTTAGCTGGACTTGACTCGCCTAACATCTGTATAGATTTAGTGGGGCCTTTTTGACACTTATGTAATAGCTGACTGCATCAGCTAAAAGCACCAAAAAGCCCTGCTGAAGCACCCAATCTATATGGATGCTGTGGAGCTGGGCTGAAACAATTCACTGCTTCTTCCAGTAAAGTACAGGGGGTTGGTGGGAGTTCTTAATGTTTGTAAGCAGCCATGATTTCCTCAAAGAGCTGTCAATATTTCTAAAATGAGATAAATATATTTTTAAAAAGTGCTCATCTTCCCTTCCCATCCTTCCTATTTCTATTCGGAATGTAGTAACAGAATATTTAATAAAGACAAAATGGGACACAGCAGCCTAGGAAAAGCTTCTAAACACTGCGCATTCTTCATGTTATATTTAAAACAAGTTTTAAATTAATAGATTCCTAAAACTTGACACACAAGCTTCATACAATGGGCACATCTACACATGACGCTACATCACTGAAGCAACATGCTATGGTGACTAGTGGCAGCCACAAACAGTGATGCTGCAGCTACAAACAACATAGTAACATGCTCCCTCGGTATAATGCATCCCTAAGGCTACATAGGGGCTAAAAACAACTGTGCATCACTAACATGGCACAGTAACTGCTATTATTGTGCTGCTATTTAGTACTTACAAAAGGAAAGACTCAGTGACAGCGCAGTAACAATGGCACCGTAGGGACATGTGTAGACATGCCCGCAGCATCACAACCATCCCAAACTGATGAGCAGCAATATCCTATATATATAAATATTTTAGTAAATCAAAATAGTATATGACAGGAAAAGGATATTTAAAAGGAGCCAAAAAAATCTTAAATGCATAAAAGTAAAAATTATGGAACCTTAAAGGGCCTGAGCCTGGAGTCCCACAAGTCACTGGAATTTTCTGAGTGGAAGAAGAAATATGGTTGGATCCAGAGTTTGATTTGACATCAGTCTCAAGTGCACACACTCAGCTACTCTTACATTTTTTTTTTAAAAAGGAGTGCAAGATGTAATAGCCACTGCAGTTTACAAGACAGCTTAAATTTACACCTACCACAATTTTTCCATGTACTGTTACAAACACACCTGGTGCTCTTAAAATACAAGTTGGATTACTTTGTCCACATGGCAATACTTTGTTCTTCTCTTGGCTGTGGTCTGTACTAAAAGCAAAATTCTCTAGTACAGCTGTTATGAATGCTTGGAAGACAAATTGCAGTGGTTCTTAACATGGCACAAAAAGGTCCCATGGACATACCGAACTCTTGTAATTGAAGTGGATTAAAGTCAGAGTTCAATCCCCTTTGTAGATGGGTCTCTCTATACAAGCCAGCATAATGGCATTTCCTATATGGGCTGTCAGTGTTTCTGGTTTACGTGGGTCTGCCACAGCAAAGGGAGACATAATTTAGAGAAGAAAACTGATTATGAAACCACAAAACCTAAAGACAGGTGGAGTATCTGGAAATAGCTTCTTTACATGTTACTAGAAATTGGCAGCTTCTCTTTAAAGACAAAGCTCCAGTGTAGTGGGAACATTGGGAAATATCTTCTTAAAGCATCATGAGGAGCAACATTCTAGTAAATGCTTAGAAGTTCTGCACCTCACTCTTCCAGCACAGACTGGATAATTGCTAATAATCACACACAGCAATAGTATGTTTTGCTGTTTAGTTGTGGCTGAAAGAGCAGATTGATCCATATGCTGAACATGTAAAGCAGACTCTTTCACATGCATGCAACACAGAAGCAAAAGCAACTTTCTGCAACACAGAGCAACTGTTTTTAATAAAATGCCAGCTTAGAAGAAAGATCCAAAGCTTAAAAGAACGTGTGTTAAAATAGGACATTTTATCTTGTATGCTTTGCAGAACACACACACATTACCCCCTCAAAACACATACACAGAAAGACAGAAGTACTGTTTCCCTCTGAAGTTTGAACATTTTAATCTATATATTTTGATTCATTTTAATTTGGTGAAGAGTCTGAAGTAACCTGCCCCTTAAATAATTGCACACTACAGGTTATATAACATTCAGGTTATATATTTTTGGTGCAAAAGAACTTGAATGTTTGTACTTGTATTACTCATTAAATTAACTGCTTGGCAAAATCCATTTTATGAACACCTAAAAATGGGTATTTAAGCCTATTATGTTACTGGCCACTAAAAAGAACCAAACCCTGAATGTTGCTCCTCAAAGGAGAAGCAGGAAAGTTTATGGTTTCTCAGAACCCAATGGAAAACATGTCATTCTCCACCTCCAATTCAAGTGAGTTACAGAAAAGGAAGAAGAGGCACTTCAATTTTTAATGGGCATTGTACATTGCAGCTAGAACAAGTTGCATAAAAGTGTGAACAGATTAGGTTGCATGTATTCCTCTAAAAATAAGTAGGGAGCAGTTTTAAAATCAACATAAACACTACTCCAAGATGGTACTAAACTGTGAAAGCCCCCTTGTTTCCACAGTCTGTTCCCCAAGGATGTGCTTTTACAAGACATTTTCTAGTGTAAAAAGTGTTTGGGTTTTGTAGCACACCTTTTCAAGCATTTCCATTTTTTCTCCTTCAGTTTTAACTCTGTAAACAGAAATAAGAAGCAAGATGTCCTTCCTTGGGATATGGGGAAAAAAATAAAAATTGCTTTCATTTCTACTGAATGAGTTCATCCACGTGAATTCAATCGCTATCCGACTCTTCTTTGTACTTGGCTCTAATGGCTTGGCCATTCTGGAGCGGCATTTCTTCATAGTCACTCCTGTTAAACAAACCATTGTAAACATCCTGAAAAAACAGCTAGTTTTCAAGCATTAACTATACAAGGAAAGTTCTACAATAATTTACTGCAAATACAAGGAGATTTTTGGGATACAGAACAATAAGGAATGCCTTTTCTGTTTAGCACGTGAACAATACACACTTCTGTCTGCCAAAGTAGTCCTCAAGGTATGCTTCCACTGCAATGCCTCTGGAACCCTATTGGGCTGCTGGTAAGGTCTACTCAGTGGCAAGGCAGCAACTATCACTACCAAACAGAAACCAGGCCTGCACATGCACAATCAATCCTTACACCTAGAGTAACGTACCAGTTAATCCATACAGAAGACACACTTAGGTTATGGTTATACCACCTTATCCTCATTTTGCCCCAACAACTGCTGGTGTGGTACATTTGACCAAGATTAAGCTCTCAAGGATAGAGAGCACCTAGGTGCCATTCCAGCACTTAGCCCAGTGGGGCTCTGACCTGGTTGAGCTTCTCGGTGCTACTGTCATACTAATATCTGGCTCACACTTGAACACTTCTGGCAGGTTTTTTGGGGTTTTATTAACACCTTTTGACAAATGTTGGGTACTTAGAATGACAACTGGTGCACAGCAGGACAATGTTTATTTTAGAGTACAGCCCAGCTTCCAGTGCTTTCCCACTTCCTTCCTGCTATCCTTCCCAATTTTGGCACCAGAACTGTCTGTTCCCTCCTGCTAGTAGGTTTCTCTGTTGCAAACCCCATCCACTTGCATTCCCCTACTATAACCTGCTGTTGTCTCCATCCTTGCCTTTAGAGGCAGGGAATGTACCTATTTGTATCAGTGTCAATGGACATGTTTTTTGGATGCCAGATAAGAAAAAACAAAATAATAGGAAGTCTCATCCTGTTTATATTCTGGAAGGAAGCCACTCAAAATGCAAGAATCAAGCTACAATTCCCGTCTTTTTGGCACTCAGTGCGTCTGGATTTTGATATGAACAACCTTAGGTTTTCAAACATAATTTGAGTAAAAGGCATTCCATACCCCAGCCACCCCCTGGATATTTCTTACTATCACTGCTTACCCATAAATCACATCATCATCTGAATCATTCAGCATAGAAAAGGCAGGGTTGTCTTTCAATTGTGACTCTGGAAAATAAAAAAGGGTTTAATTTAACCCAAAACACGTATTACTGACCGACTTTCAACTTTTACATTAGATCCCAGCTTTTATCCACAACTCAAGCAGAAAACATAACAGTTTCCAAGACATTTATAACTGGGATCCACGTTGAGAAAAGGAGCCGGAATCTATCATTTAAATTCTGCATTGCCTTTCTACAGCATGCCAGCATTCACAAGAGCTGAGAAGTTGACATCCTTCCTAAAGCCGTCACAGAATGGGTATTCTTCATATTGCATCACAGCAACATTATTTCCTCCCTGCACACCTTCCCAGTGCAGTATTCTTAAATACCAGGTATAAATGATGTGAAATCAAAAAGAACCTAGGTGGAAAGTACAGACAGGCTCTTTGCGATGCTCAACTCCTTTCCAAAAATTTAGGATGAAGGTACTAGCAGTTACGGCATCTAAAACTATTTCATTATTACCGTACATAGAGGTTAACAGCTTAATAAAGGTATTTTTCACCATCATGGAAGGTAGGGAAAGGAACTGATGCAACTATGATGAAATGGAAGATGCACACTTCCCACTGGTTTATTCAGGACACAATTCTCTCTTGGTTTCTGTAAAAAGGCTTGTAGATAAATACGTCTTTGATGCAAGTTGGTAAAACTGCTGAACCTATCATGGAAGCCAAGTAGTAAAGGGATTGAGTGAGGTCTGGGGGAGAAGGGGGCAAGGAAAACAAAAAATCACGCTTTGAGAACAAAATAAGGAAAAATAAGGAATGAAAATCAATCCATTTGACTTTGGGTTTTTTAGCATGGAAAAATCAGAGCTCCCCTTTCCTCTTCACTGATCAGGACACATCCAATTGCAGCTGCAACAACCCCCCCTGCTCTGAGGTGCTGAGCAACCCTGATATGCTGGGGCTCTGCCCATGCCATTGCCTCCCACTCCCAACCCAGAGCCCTCCCCCAAACCCTGCTGGACCCCTCACGCCCCACCTACAACTCCCCATCCCGCTAGTGCCTGGGGGTGGGGGAGCAGGGAGAGAGCTGCCAAGGCTATGGGACCAGGAACCCAGGCCCACAGCCCACTGCCCCCTTCAGCAGTACCTGAACCCTAGCCGTCACCCATGGGAGGCAGCAGCTGCTTCAGTGGAACAGAGCACAGAGTTTGGCTCCCCTCTACCATAGGCAGCATGGCAAGAGCAAAGCTCATTGGGAGCTGGGGAGGGGTGCATGCAAGCTGCCCACTGTGGGCTTGGAGCTCCTTGCCCTGCTGCCCTCTTCCCAGGCCTTCACAGCCCAGTGAGCAGGACCCGGTGCAGCAGGACAGAGTGGGGCCAGGTGGGGAAGCTTGTTGCAGCCACCATGGCAAGGTGCTCTCTGCCTACCCAGGCAACGAGACAACTCCGCACCGCCACCCTTGCCCCTGCTTGACCATGGCAGTGCATTGCAGCACTGAGCTTTCCCACCCCACTCTGCTCTGCCGAATCCCACCTGCTGGGCTGCAGAGGCCCCAAGTGATGGGGCAGCAGGGTCGGGAGCCCAAGCCTGCAGCAGGCAACTCATCCCTGCCCCATGAGCAAAATCTGGGGGACACGTGCCCTACTATACCCCCTTGGGGAAATGTATGCAGCAGCGAAGAGCCAGTCCCCCCACAGCCTCCATTCCCACCCCACCTCCCTCGCTAGCTGGATTTACCTGCTGGACCTGCACTCAAGGTTGCCGGTGGCCATGTGCATGCATACATGCCTATGGCACCCCATGCTGACTGCCTTCCTCCTGCTTTTTCCAGGCCCTTGCAGGCTGGAACTCTGCCAGCCTGCAAGGGGAAACTCACCATTTCCAACCTTAGAAAGAGACATTCCAGGTTTTCAGATGAGAACAGGTCTAGCAACAATTGTTTTTAATACATATATGAAGCTAGGAGTGGTACCATATCACTGGAAAACAGCACACTTATAGTTAAAAATGAGAGGAGGCAAGGATCAGAAGCTTACTGCTCTGACCTCAATAATACTGACAAATGCAGGGTGTGCAAGAAATGGGGCAAAATGAAAGTTTTCCGAAGGTAGTTTATGTCACACTATCCCAATAGCTCTTTTTAATAACTTTTTTTTTTTTTTTTTAGACAAAGGTGATGAAATGCAGTAAAGCATTTGATAAAGTGCTACCTGGGAAGCCAGTGAAACTAGAGAAGATGGGGATTACTAGAGGCACTATAAAGCAGAAGTGCTGAGAAGGAAAATATCAGGCAGGAGGGAAGTTACTAGAGAGTTCCTCACAGACAAGTTTTAGGACCAATTTTGTTTAACGTTATTAACAACTTCAGCTCAAGAAAAAGAAGTATATGGATGACATCTGAAAACCAAAACATGAGGAGGGACCATCGATAAATAGATGGACCAAAACATGTAGGAAGAATTCAGTAACACTAAAGAATCATCATTATTACCATCAGTCCCCTGGAATGATTCAGTAAAAGTACAAAGACCAATCGCAATAGCCATTCCCTTTAGGACTAAAAGTATTCTTCTGTGGCAATCCCTCACAGTTGAGGATGACCGTCTTCCATGGATTGTCTTATCTGCGTGTTCGAAGACGGTTGATGAGGGATTGACAGACTCTACTGCAGCTTGGACACGTGTTTCCATATGGGATGGGTGGTGCTGGATTCTTGATTTGGTCCGCAAAACACTGTTTCTGCTGCTCCCACTGAAACCTCACAACAGGAGATGTAAAAAAGTACTGAGATCCCTGCAGCGGACTCTTCCTCCATTTGGGGCGGTCCTGGGCTATAGTTTCCCACAAGTTGACATAGATGTTGCTTTTTTTTTTTTTTCAAGTTAGCCTTGAGGGCATCCCTGAAGTGCTTTCTCTGCCATCTGAGAATAAAACTTGCTTCAGGAGTTGGACATCCAGATGACACAGCTGGCCCAATGAAATTGATGTTGGATGATCATTGCCTCTATACTCACGGTACTTGCTTGCAGGAGGATGCTAACGTTGTTTGTCTTCCTACTAGATTTGGAGGATCTTCTGCAGGCAGCGCTGATGGTACTTCTTCAACAACTTTAGATGTTACCTTGTCAGTGTCCATGTCTCAGCTCCATACAGCAAGGTGGGGACCACAATTGCTTGATAAACCATGAGCTTGGTTTCAGATCTGATGTCATCATCTTCAAAAACATATTTCTTCGGGTGTCCAAAGGCTGCATTTGTACATTTAAGGCAATGCTGGATTTCTTCAGTGATGTCAGCCTTCTGTGAAAGGTGTCTTCCAAGGTACGGTAAATACTCAATGTTCTCCAGAGTCTAACCATGAATCAAGATTACTGGAGCTGGGGACTGTTCATTAGGAGCTTGTTGGTGGAGGACCTTCATCTTCTGAATGTTAAGCATCAGTCCCGTTTTCTTGTACCCCTTGGTAAAGATGTTGACAATGGCCTGAAGGTTGCTTCTGAGTGAGGATACAGTACAGCATCATCAGCATACTAGAGCTCAGTGACTGAGGTTGGGGTGGTCTTGGTTTTGGCTCAGAGTTGGCTGAGTTTAAATGGCTTACCATCCATTTGGTAGTTTAGCTCCACTCCAGTTGGAAGCATGTTGGTGATTAGAAGCAACATTGCAGCAAGGAATATTGAGAAGATTGTTGGAGCAATGACACAGCCTTGCTTAACTCCCCACTTTAACTTCACAGTGAAATGAACTGCACCAGTGCAAAATACAAAGTCCTACAGTTGGGGATTAATTAAAAACTTCAGCTATAAGCCAAGATCTTATCAATCTAGAGAAACCCCCCCCTGAACAGTCCTCACTATCAGTTGCATACAATGACTATAAGCTGTCAATGCAATGCAGCTGTGAAAAGAGAAACATGCAGGAAAAGTATTGCCAGAAGAGGTAGGGAAGTGCTAGTGATGCCTCATCCAGACTAAGGGATATACAATGGTCATAGTTGCTCAAAAAAGATTAAATTTGAACTGGAACATATACAAAATAGGACTATTAGGATGACGAGGGAAATGAGCCTTGCACAAGAAAGGAGGGACTTAGAACAGTGTGACTTGTCTAGTTTAGCAAAATGAAGGCTGAGGGGGCAAAGGGCATATGATTGCTGTCTATCAATACATTGTGGGGAAGAAAACACCATGGAGGAAGAAGAGCTATTTAAGCTAAAGGATTAATGTTGACAAGAGCAAATCAATATAACTAAGTTTAGGCTGGAAATAACATTCTCAACCATTAGAACATTGAAGCTCTAGAACAATCTTCCCTTGGAGAGGAGTGGTAAAGGAATAAAATACTTGATAGCCTTTAGGAGAGAATTCAATGACCCAGAAGGTCCCTTCCAATCCTGCATTCCAAATTAGCAGTTATACCAGCCCAGAGTCCGATTCAATGACTTACTATTAACGGACTCATTTTTTGATTTAACTGGCACATGGTCAAATACCTCCTGCCCAGTTTTATTTCTAGGGGTGCACCAGTAAAGATTTTCTTGGCTGGTACTGATCCATATCAGCCAATACCAATCTGACAGCCGATTTACAGGAATGCAGCTGCGCAGCTTGGACAGCAGTGTCCAGCTGGGGGAAGGAGCTGGGGGGCAGATTAAGGCCCCCACGATGAGGGAGGAAGTGGGGCAGGGGCAGTGCTGCCCAGCCAGGGCAGTAAATGTGACTCTGGGAATGGGGCAGAGCCACAAGTGGCTCCACGCCACTGCATGTACCTCTTGGGGAGGCATGATGGCATGGGCCCCGCCAGATGTATGTGCATGGCAAAGGTGGGCTGCCCACTGCAGACTCAGGATCAGGGCTGCACCAGCCTCTTCCCGGTGGGAGGATTTTGCTGGGAGAAGTGGCTATAGGGTGGGCTATAGCCACCCCAAAATCCCCTGTAGCCACCCCTCCCAACACTGCTGCTGCCCACCCCAAACACAACCCCAGCCCAGCCCCCCTGCCTGGCAGAGGCTGGCAGCTCCAGGCCCTGAGTCTGCAGCGGGTGGCCTGCCCTCATGTCACGCACAAATCCAACAGGGCACATGACTCCTCTGCCTCCCCTGAAGTGTGCGCAGCAGCAGGGAGCTACCCTTCCTTTCCCACCACCCCATGCCCCCCCTGCACGAGCTGCCAGCAGTTCTGTCCTACTCCTGGGGTCCAATTCACCACCCTGGCTGGGCAGCACCTGCCTCACTCCCTCCCTCACCATGGGGGCTTCAATCTGCACCTACCCACACCCCCTTCCCACCACAGCCAAGCTGCCTGGCTGCATTCCTGGCCACATGCATGCTGAGGCTTTGCACACGCACTCAACATTTATCAGTGACATGATCAGCTAATAAAAGCCAATTACTGATAATGTTAAATTTTCCTTTTATCAGTGCTGGTCTGATATGCCACCGAAATATTGGTGCACCTCTATTTATTTCCTCTTACCCAGGTATAGATTCATAGTATCATAGTATCATAGTGTCTAGAGTCGGAAGGGACCTGGGCAGATCATCTAGTCCGACCCCCTGCCGTGGCAGGAAAGAGCACCGGGGTCAG
>JAGPOW010003648.1:18385043-18414967 GCA_030014935.1 Caiman crocodilus | reverse complement strand
GTATTATGAGCTTCCTCAGGGTAATGCCACTCATAGTCAGGAGTGATCAGTTCCCATTATCCAGCATATGAGCCAGTGTTTACTCCTAAACAAACCTAGCATTCTCCCTTGAGCCACTGGTGGTTCTCTACAAAATCTCTACCCATGCTCAAGTTTCTGTCCTGGTGCTTAGGTCCAAAAGCAGTTCCACTTCAGTTCCACTCCTTTTCTGCCTGGCATCCCTCCATTGATTGTGCAAAGGGCTCTGCCTGTCTGCAAGCTCCAAACACCTGGGAACCTCGACTAGTTCAAGCTTCACTGCGTGGTGAGACCCCAACTCTCTCTCTGCCCCCAGGAACCTGACTTTTATCCTCTTACTCCAGGCACAGCTTTCTAAACCTTGCTTTTGCTAATTAAACTCAAGCTAGACTTCCCCAGATACCTAAATGAAACTATGTAATATTGTAACTGTTTATTTGTCTCTCTTGTATGGCTATTATTACTGGTATCATCATAAGTTCATATACCTGGCCATAAATAATTTTTATGGTTAAGCTGGTTGCTATACTCTCTCTCTGAACCTCACTTACTTTTCCTTCCCCTTGAACACCCCATTTGCTCTGCAGCAATACTTCTTTTAGCTAAGCCAAAGATCCCTGTCATGCCCAATACTACAGTGGAGTCTGCTCATCAAGGGGGGTTATTACTAGGACCATTGTGACAAGAGATTGGGACATGTTGAGTTTTGAGGCGCATGAGGGTATCAGCTGAAAGTGCTGATCGGACCCAGCCTGCTCAGATGTACTTTGTTAGCGTGTGTGTATATGTATCTAACTGCATTTATTATTGTCCTGCTGAAATAAGGGATGAACTGAGTGCAAGGCACGTGAGGGTATCAGCCTATTAAAGCTGAAAAGTCCGGCCTGACTCAGATGCACTCTGTTAACCCATGTGCTTGTCACTGACTGCATTTGATTGTTGCCCCGATGAACTTACTTCAAGGCATATGAGGGTGTTAGCCTGTCACTGCTAAATAACTTGGTTTGGCTGAGGCATGCCCTGTTAATCTGTGTCTATGTATGTTTGACTGATTTGGTGGCTGGAGGAACCCAGTCCCATTGAAACTGAGTCCTGCAAGGTAGCTCCAATGGGGGTGAGGACTTGCAGAAGGGAGACACAGCTCCATACAGAAATACAAGCATCACAAGCAGCATATTGATAGAATTAGAGAGACCCCAGAAACATACCCCTAATAGGCGAGCACACCCCAAAGTGATGGACAAATCTGGTAACAGAGTTTGCATCTACTACCAGACAACTGTTTCTTGTTACTTGCCCAACAAGTGTCAGTATAATTATGAAAGTAATTGGGAGCCAGATACTATTTTGATACCTGTTAGCAAACTCTAGAATTTGGCTTGTGTAAACAAATTAGAATCTGAAAACAGTCTTCATGCTTAATAAAGATGAAACTGCTATTTCAGCACCTCTAAAGAGTGACTTAAATGAAAGGGCTTAAATTAAACTGCACACTGAAACATCAATTTAAAATTCAATACAGATATAACAACTTGTCTAATTCAGAATGCTAAACACAAAACAAGATTTGTTTGAAAGACCAGTAGATGGTTTTCATTTCTTTCTGATTATCCTTTTGAGTCTGATTTGTATAAATAACAATCTTCTTTCAATATTTTTCAACTCTGTTAATGAGTACTCGACTGAATTCTTATAAGCAGTTACAGGTAGTTTAATGGGCCAAGTTCATTTTTATGAGACCCTGTAAAAAAAAAAAAAAAAGCATATTTTAAAATACCGTTGTAAAGCAGTAACAGGGGGAGGAGGATGGACATCCATTTCTGTTCAATTCCCCAGTCTCTCATAGAGAATTTCCGGAGGGAATGTGCAAACAGGCACTGAAACATAAATTTAAAATTAAATTGACAAAGACCATGCTGTAACCTTAACAGAGGTAGCAGATTTTTTAGTATTATTAACAACATCACCTAACAGGGATGTGTTCTAATGGGTAGACTATGACACTGGAATTCAGATGCTCAAAGTTTCATTTCTAGTTCCATTCATTTTATAATCTTGAACAAGTCACTTAACTTCTCAGGTAGTCTAAAATGGTATCTGCTTATGTTAGTCCACCAACTATGCTCTATGATATCAGCCTTCAACTATCTGAAGGGAGGTTCAAAAGAGGATGGAGTCAGACTGTTATCAGTGGTGGCAGATGACAGAACAAGGAACAATGGTCTCACATTGGAGCAAGGGAAATTTAGGTTAGATATCAGGAAGAATTTTCTCACCAGGAGGTTAGTAAAGCACTGGAACAGGTTACCCAGAGAGGTGGTAGAAACTTGTTCTTTGGAGGTTTTCAAAACCCGGCTAGACAAAGCTTTGGCTGGGATGATCTAGTTGGGAGTGGTCCTGCTTTGAGCACAGGATTGGACTAGATGAACCTCCTGAGATCCCTTCCAACCCTAACTTTCTATGATTCTATAACTATCAGTGACAGATCTGGTTATATACCACAGTCACTGCTACCTGCATGCCACGCACACATTTTCACTGTATTTTACTAAGTACCTAAGCAAACACAAGCTACATTTGAAGTTACTTATAGATTTATTATAACCCAGTGATTTTTTTCCATTATCTCCAAAATTCTTTAGTCTTGCTGATGTTTTCAGGGGTTTTTTGTCCTCAGCCTCAGCCCAAAAGGGAAGAGGAGGGGGAACAGGAGGGAGGCTGACAGGGAAGTGAGGAGAGGAAATAGGGGTTTGAGCCAAATTCTTTCTGCCATTCTGTGTTATACAAACACAGTAAGAAAAAAAATATGCTTTTAACCATTCATTTATAATGCTTTCTTGCCCCTATTTAAACAAACAGGAATATATCTAAACTTTATCATTCACATAGAATTAAGCCATTGAATTCCTTGCATAAAGTGACAAAGGCACAAAACTCTGTTGAGTCTTTAAAATTTGTCTTTAGCAACACAGCATTGTGCATGTACATGTCCAGAGTTACACCACCAAATGCAGTCCTAAGGGAGAGATGGAATACACAATCTTGACACAACCACCCAAAAAAGTAAGAGAGTACTCACTGTGACTATGAAAGTAAGAACCACAAATACAAATCGGAACCAAATTTCAACTTGTGAAAAATACGGATTGTAAGTTTTCCACTACAAGGCAATAAGAGACAACAAAGAAAATTAAAAAGGAAGCCAAGAGCATTTATATGACATCAAGAATGGGTAGTTCTTGTAGACAATAATGCATAAGAGTGTCTGAAAGTGAACCCACTGCCTTTCCCTTAAGAGGTAGTGGGATTTATAATGACTTCATCATGGGAAAGTGGTAGACTAGTTGTATGCCTCTTTTCCTGCAACCTCAGTATGAAGTCAGCCAAAGTAGCCTAGCATCTTTTGTGCACAGAAAAATACCTCTTTGTGTTTAAAGGAACTTCACCCATTAAGTCACATATAGGCTGCTTTAAACTAAGAAAAGTTTCATGAGACTTAATTAGCTCATTTGTTCTTTCTGTCTAGTTTTACCTCAAGAAACAGGAAGATCACGTCAAAAATAAAAAGTTCAAAGTGCTGGAAACATGACTACAGTTAAAGAAGCAAAAGCTCTCTCCTCACTTCTAACACTTTGTCTCACTTTCTGGGCATTACATTTAAAAACTAGATCATTATTGCTATTTTGTAGTCCACACATTTTACTTGAAATCAATATTGGAAAATGATCGATAACATTTGCAAGCCCAGGCACAAAAGTCCATTCACTCCCACACATACTGCCCCCCCTTGTGTGATCTTGGGCAAGTTGTTTCAGCTCTGCCACTAGTCCTAATCTTTGCCTTTTCTAAAAAACCCCCATAAACTCTACAGAACAAGGGCTGTAAGTATGAAGCCCCACTGCATTAGGCACTATACGATCTCAGGTGGGTCCACTACGTACTACTACAATAAATACAACAATGTAAGGTAGACAAAATTGGCAGTTTCCTTGCTATGGGCTACGAAGCAAGATGATTACCAAAGCAATGCCATTTGTGTACCAAATGCTCCCCGCACTTTACCAAACCAAATGTGAAGAGCATTCAGAAAAAACTAAAAATTAAAATGTTTTCCTTTATATTTTAGGCCTCTGCTAATTAGGTGCTGTAAAATGCAGACTAAAACATGCAGGAGGAACACTGCAGCACAGCTTTCACAACCAAGATGTACACAGAGTCCACAGCGGCTCGGAGTTTGTTTAGGTTCTTTGGGGGTTGGTTTACCAGCGCTGGGGTCTTATAGCACAGGCTGGTGGAGTCCTATTAACATTCTGTTTTTCAAATCACCTTTAAGCAGTGTGTATTTACACCATTTTCCTTAATTAGGCTGAATTTGGCCTACTTGTTTTACTGAAGAAAACATTTCCTTTCCAGGTCCACCTGCTTTTGGAAACTCTTGAGAAATCTTGCTAATCCCAATTTATTTATTTCTAACGTGTGGAAAACGCTACTTTGTTAGGAGATGTAAGATACCGATGTTCACCCAAACTTACCTTTCTAAACCAGACCTTTTCTCATGAATTTATATCTGAACGCTGAAAGCATCTAAACATGGAAGTGATAAAATAGAAATTTTGATCTGCTGTTTGTGTAACCCCTGAAAGGCTTGATCACTTCACAGCTACTTCTGAATGCTGTTTGAACCTCAATTTCCAGGAAAAAGCTAGAAGAATTCTGTTCATTCTTGTGTACTCAATATTTTTTAACAATGGTCTTCACAAGCATAGATTTAGAATGGCTTAATGAACAAGTGTCCCGTCCCCACCGCTCAGAACTGTACTAGCTACAATCACATTTAAACAGGTTTTGCTACCATGGTTCCAGTCTAGCTTGCCCAGCATTGAGAAAGATTTGTTCTCAAGAGAAGCGCTCAAGATAACATCTCTAATTAGGCATAGTTTAATAACCATTCTGACAGAAAAAAAAATCTTTTTCCCATGCTTACTGGGCAAGCTGCACTATAACTTTGTTAATAGCATCCACTGAATGGTTTTGACCTAAGCATGAATCAAGAGCCTTACCTTAATACTTCCTCTGTGCAAGTGTTTCATTTTCAAAAGGAAATGACTTACTTCACTACAGTTAAAACAGACCTTCACAACAATAACTAAAAACTAAAAGACTTTTTCCTCCTGGCCCAGTATGTAACTTACTGTAAAATTGATGTTCATGATGGGAACCATCAACTTCTCCAGACCCTCAAAACTAACCAATATGTTATACTGAGTGTAGTTCAGGTAGCCAAGATGAGCCACAATGATTTCATCACATTTCTGTGAATACAAAGTTAGAATAGCATGTAAATTACTGAACAAAGCTTTTACATCTAATGACATACACATAAATGCAAGTCAGCCACAACAAGATAACTTGTGCTAACTGTAGCAGGCAATCTGAGCTATGTTAAAGCTTTGAGCCATAGTCCAGGCCTTCCCAGAACTAAGCAACAAAATTGAACAAAGCACCTTCCGTGCTACTGGGACATGTAAGTGCTGAGATTGGGCAGTAGGCAAGCAAGGGACCACAGTTTCTCTGTAAGGAATGTAGCTGGCACATTGCCAGGGGATTGGTGCACCATATAAAGAATGCTTGTCACAGGGCCAAGTGATTGGATGATTTGGGATGAGAGAAGTTACAAAAGTGATGGACAAAGGAACATGTGTGTTTTGTGTTGCCAGCCTACGGAGACGGGAACAACCTTGGACTTCTTGTTTGAACAACAAGGAATCCGGAAACTAACATCCCGCACATCCAGCAGAGGGTCTGAAGCCAGTAACACCGAAGGTTGCTGCTGTAACGCCTGAAGGAACTGCTTGTCAGGTCGTATTGCAAGGAAGAATACTTGTAATAAGCCAAGGGGTTACTATTAAAAGTTCACTAGATATCAAATTGAACGAGGGGCCATGTCAATCCTTGGGGTCTCTGGTAAAAGGAATCTTAGGGGCAACACTAACAACGCAGAATTATAATAGTAGAACAAATATGAAGATACAAGATGGATTCACACAGAATTCACTGAAGACTTGCACTTAGAGCGCAGCAACATTTCAAGGGAGGTTTACCCTTCAGTCAAAATACAGGATTTTCTTTCTAGAAAAGTAAAAGTTTAAGATCCCATTTTAAGTTTAAGATCCCATTTTCCCTTTTGTTCCTTAAAAACAAAGTCAGAAGACAAAGACTTTTTTCTTTGACATGAGTAAAACTTGAAAGCTGTTTTTATGTTACCAAATTTCAGATCTTTCGTATCTTGAATTTTTCACTTTGGGACAGTTCTGAATGACAAGTGCCAAGAGACTGTTTGGCTCTGAAGTAGCATAAACCAGGGGTTGTCACCTGGGGTTACCTGAGAGATGGCCCTAGAGGGTAAGTACAGGCAGGTGGGGATGAAGCACCACCACACAACACTCCACACTGCTGCGCAGAGTACCGCCTGCCCAGCTGGACACAGGGTGGGGAAGCTCACATGCAGCAGCTATTGCTGCTCTTGTGTGGCCACTCACCACCTGCTCCTCCCTTTCCCCCCCACTCAGCAGCTGGGGTACAATGATGTCAAAATGTTGAAAGCCCCTGGTATAAACTATTGTTGAGGCCACAAGATAACTTTCTACCAGAGTATTTTAAAAGCTCTCTAAACCACTGTAGCACCAGGAAATCTTGCAAAGCTAAGCAGGTACAGAAGACTAAGAGAAGGATTTTTGTTTGTTTGTTTAGGGGGAAGAGGAAGGAAGGAAGGAAGGAAGAGGAAAAGAGTGGCAATACAGCACCACCAAAATGAGTTACTTTGGACATGTCTACACAGCACCGTACAGCAGCTTTGCTATGGTGCTATGCATTAGTACTTGTTTTTTGAAGCATTAAAGCACAGCACAGTATGGGTGGTTACCATGACGTGTGTGGCGCATGGGTAAATTTCATCACTATGGCTGTAGTGGTGCACTATACCTGGGGATCACACTGCTACAGCAACATAGCTGGTGATCATATGTAGACACATGACCACTATGTTGCCCTTGCGCACCATAAGGCAACACAGCATGTCACTACATCGCCATAGGGCGATATGTAGATGTGCTCTTTGAACCATATATGAAACTGGTTTCTTTCAGCATCAGAGTATTCATTAGATCAGGAACATTTGGCTTTTAAAAGGTGGTTAGTTTAGTACTCAGTCAAGGGCAAGTGCCTTGACGTGTACAGAACAAAGCAAACAAACAAACACCTAAGCAAGTAAATAATCCATCACCCCACCATCAGGAGTACTTGAGTCTTTCTTACTCGATTCGTCATTTTCCCCTACCTACGTAGTAAATGGTTCTCTCCCAAGACAATTTTAACATTATTTCTTATGCCCTAGCCATACCTCCTATGCCCACCAGCCAGGATATCCCTGGGGCAGAGGAAAGACCCCAGTGGGGTGTTTCTCCCTCTCCCTTATGCCCACACAGAGCCGGAAGCGAGGTGCCAAGCGAGTCCTACAGCCTTTCCTCCCTCCCTTGGCCAGTGGCTTGGCTGAGGATTGGGGGGGGGGAAAAGAGGGAAACACCCACCCTGCCACCAGGCTCCAGAATCCCAGCTGGGCTGTGCCCAGCACAGGGGGAGGGAAAGAGGAAGCCTGCAGCACAGGCTTTACTCCCTCTACTAGAGCTGGGAACTGGGCCGATTGCCCAGCTACACCCCCTCCAGGCTGACCAGGCCAACTGAGGTGGGAGTGGTGGGGGAAGGTTCCTCCCTGGCTCTGGACTGTGCCCTGGCAGTGGCTGGAGGAGTGGGGGCTTTACTTCCCCCACCTGAGCCAGGAGCCCAGCCAATCCCCTCAGCCAAGGAGGAGTGGGGCTGGGGGAAACTGGCCTGGCTCCTGGCTGCAGGGGATGGAAAAGCTCCCTCTGACAGCTAGGGACAGGGCCAGCCCTGCTCTGCTAGAGCACAGCCCCAGGCTGCACAGCATCCTGGGATGCTGGAGGACTGCGAGTTAACTTAAAATCAGGAGAGGATCTGGGACAGAAGTTCCATAAACTGGTTTGACCTAAATCAGTTTAGTCTGATATTACATCCATCCAGGTTTATCTTAAACCAGTTTTGGCCATTTTGAAAGCTGTTTAAGTGCACTAAACTTCAGTTTTGCCACAGGTTTTACCAGTTCCCCATCACTTAAATCTGTTTGTGTGCAACTTCTTTCCCTAGCCAGTGGGTGAAATTCCTGCAAGTACGTAAGTGACTAGAAGCATAAAATATATTGCCAGGGTTTTATAACATACTGTCACACTTTGGAAATTTTCACCCAGTCACCTTTTTATTCTCTTTAAATCTTTTAGATAGGAACACTAACCTAACCACTAAGAAGCAGTAGCCCACTGACTCAGACATACCACAAACATTCAGCTGGGGGCTTCCTGAAAGACAGAATCACCAAGCAGAAAGTAGGAGCTCATTTTCCAACACATTCAGCTTTAATAGAAAGGAAATTATCCACACCATCTTTCATTCAAATCTTCCAAAAAAATAGATGGAAGGCATAGAGGGAGATTTGTGGAGAATTAACATTAGCCGAGCTTGGGATCACAGGAGATCGTGACAGGGTGAGTCTTGTATTCACCCAAACCTTTGTACTCTGGCATCTCTTAAATAAATGGTATCCATTATGAAGGAATGAAAAAGACAAAGGGGAAAAATTAAATGTATTAGTCTATGCTGCCTAGTTAGGAAGATTAAGAAAGTCTACAGATATTGACTAGATTTAAAGTCAGCAGAGTCAGGGCTCCAGAATATTTCACTTATGATATGTAGTCTCCCCTGTGTAATTAAGTTTTCACCAGCAAGATCTCTCTTGAAAACAGAAAAGCAGTGCATTGATGACTTTTCAAGTCAAACTCAGTAATACAAATTTTAAATAATGAAACAAAAAGAAAAAAGTTATGCTAGAACTTCAATAACTCAAATGAAAAAATATTTTAAAAAAACAACACTGCTTCAGACAAAGCAGAAACTGTTCTATAGTGTTCTAGTTCTTTCATTTAGACTCTGCCAATCATAACACTGAAAAAGTGGGCCAGCAGCAGCTGTGTTCAACAGGTGTGGCCGGCTGAGTTTTACCAGTTTCCTAGCATGAATGACAGCTCTAATCATGATACTGACAGCCTAAAAATACCTGTTCTGGTTTGGTTATCAAGGGAGTCGAAGTCATGGCATACTGCTGAAGGAAACCCCGTTTGAATCTTAGAATACAACACCTTCCTACAAAGAGTTACAACTAGGAACAAGTTCTTACTTCCGTTTTGTTCCTATGACTTCCTCATGCATGCTTCTTATCTACAACAATTTAATACATGCACACACAGTTTTAGAAGAACAAGCTCTGCAGTCAGTGTTTTGTCTCAAAAAGCACCTACCCGAGCACAGTTGAGTTGCCTTGTCCGATTATGAACTTGGTTATTTTTATATCGTGTGCTTGCATCCTTTGTTACACCATGTATTTTAATTGACAGAGTAATATTAATTTTGAAGCGAGATTCTATAATTAAAAGATGAAGATGTTAGGCTGTTGTACACATTCAGGGGGAAAAAAAAAATCTCAAATAAGAGTTACTAGATACAACAGTGCTCTATAATCCCTGCAGCCAACTCAGTTATATTTTGTCACAATAGAGAAGAAAGACAATCCTGCCTTCTTTCAGTGGGAATTATTTCAGACAACAAAAGTTAGCAATAACTAATAATCTAGCATCCGTATAGTATAATATCTACCAGTCTAACTCTATCAAGAGGAAGGAAGAGGCATACACTCTGGCTATTACTGACTTATGAAAAACAAAGAACAAAATTCTAACGCTTAGGAAAGCAATGGCTGCAAGAAGCCTTAACTAACTCAAGACAAGCTCTGTACATTCACCTCTCCTCTGATAGGTGGGCTCCCCTCTGCCCCCAGTTTTACAATCCAAAACTAAAAAGGATAATGCATATTACAGGTAGGTGAAATTACAGCTACAACATATATTATTATCTTATCATATTAGTAATCGGAAATAAACTAGACAAGGCACTTACCATAAGGTGGATCCAGTTCAACAACACAGGTTAGCCATAGTTGTTGATTATAAGTGGATAGTGGTTGTGAATTTAATGGATATGACTTCAGCTGGGAAAATAATTTTTTTTAAAATTGAGGTAATTAGTCAGTAATTCTGTTGCACTAATAGTCTGTACATGTAGTTGGAAAAATACCCCAAGTCTTTATATTTCTGACAGAAAAGGTTTGTTTTTTTGAGAAAATTAAATGCCAGTTCCCTTTAAGCCATTTCACTTTAACAATACATGCAGTTTACGTCATATAGGAGATAAAATACTTAAAGCAACATCACGCCAACACTGCCTAAAGCAAATAAAGGCAGCAGTAATAAAAACAAGCAAAGAACCCAAATCTAAACAGGAATTGTATAGTGCTACATTTTCAGAACAAATATTGACAGTGATGTATTTCTACCCCTCTATATCAAGAGACATTTTTGGCAATTAAATTGCAACAACATTTTAAGCCACTTCCACTTAGCAGCAAAAAAGGCAATCACTTTCCTCTGAATAGACTACATTTTCAAAACTACGGAAAAGAGTGGAAAGATAATAATTACAATTAGGAGCAGACTATAGTGGTAGGATACTGCTTCTCTTACACTTACCTCAGCTAAGTGTAATAAATATGTAGTTTTAGAAAAAACGTTTTTAATTCTCAAAAAATCCAAATATACATACATGGATGGCAATTTAAAAAACACCAATATTGCAGCCCATTAAAAAATATAATTGTATGTTTTATAAAGAAAGATTTTAACAAGTCAGTCATCCCAGCATCTGAAATAAAACAGCTGATGGCGGTAGGTGTGGAAAACTTAAGAGGTGAATATGTAGGAAAGGTGCCTCAAATCAAGGAATGTGAAGACAGACTTCAGACCTCTGGTTTACTTTCACCCAGGGGAGCAAAAAAAACCCCAATTCCTTCCCAGGAGCCAGAAAAGAAAGTTAGAAATTAGAAGACTTAGTCCCAAAAGAAAGCCAATTTTCTTTTCTGCTCTCAGTTTCCACTTCCTCACTCATAAGGATTCACATTATCATATTCTTCCTTGAATAAAGATGCAAGAGCTATCAAGGGAATCTTATCAATACCTTGCTTTGCTTGGTCAAAGTCTGGTGCAGAGCAACACTATCCAATTCACATGCCAACGAGGTAAGCCGCCTTATAAAAGGTGTAACTAAGCCACGGAGGATTCATGCTGGGTCATTCAAGAAGCAGTACAGAGCATTTATCAGTGCAAGCTCTTAGCTAGTAAAGTTTGAATTATGTTGCAAAAAAATGGAAGGCATAACATCACATCAGAAATTTCCTTTTTAAAAACCTGAACTGTATAAACAGCTGCATGAAATGTTAAGATGATTTTTAATAAATAAAAACATCAGTGCCTGCCATGCAGCACAATTATGCCACGTAATTCTTACCTTTGAGCTGTTAGTCAATTCAGATGTTGTTGTGGTCTTGATTACATTAGGACCTATACGATATTCAAAAAGAGAGGGGAGAGGGCATCAATAATGATATAGTAGCCTGAAGTAATTTAGTTTCAAAATTTCACATACAGCATAAATATTAGTTACCAAGCACCCTGTGAAGCAAGCAAATGTTATTCTACTTGATGGACAAACTCAAGGACAAGCCGCTAAAGCTCAGAACCTTAGAGGTATTCAGGTGCTGAACTCTCCTTTGTACCCAATTACCTGTAAGGAACTGCGCCTTATTCTGTGCAAAGTTACACAGCAATTAAGCCATAGCATTCAGGAGTCCCCAGGCCTAAATCCTTACTCTAACAATAACATATTATAAACAGTCAAACAAGTCACTATTTTACTCTAAGTAAGGATTAATCACAGCAGTGACTGCAGCATAATACAGACAAAACCAGTGATATTTTATGGGATGAGCACTGGACTTACTCATCTTGGTCTGTTCAAATGAAATTATCTGTGTGTATACCTGGGATTATATTTGAAATTATGTTTATTTACATGCATCATATGAGTCATTTAAATAGCAAACAAAGTATAACAGAATTACATAATAAAACCAATTATACACATAAAAGAGGAAACCTGAAGTTAATTTGTAGAAGCTATGGTCTGGAAAGGCAGAAGTAAAACAAAAAATTCAGAACAGAGAGTGAGCGTTCTAAAGATGACGTATGAAACTGATGTTACACGTCACCTATATTTCGTATAAAGATATAAATTAATAGAGACAGCTCACTCATGGGAAAGACCACAGTAATACTGAACAACGATGACACAGGCCTGTAGTACTGCCCAGCTTTCAGAAGACCCCTTACATTTTATAAGATTATGTAAAATAATAAAATGTTCTATTTAAAATGTTATAATGCCAAAACCCATCAAGTTCAAATATATATATATGATTCAAGTTGCAGTACAGCCTTGTTTGCACGCATGAATAATTATAATACCTATTCTAGATTATCAGACTTCTTCAAATTAGCAAGTAAGTAAACAAAGATACCAGGGAATTGCACTGGAAAGTGTACTCAATTTTGTGAAGAGTAAGAAAGTTAATTATCTGGGACCTTGTTAGACTCAACTGGTCAGCATACTGGAGAACTCCAAAGTACTACAGAAGCAATGAGGAGCTTTCTCTTATGAAGCAACGTAAACATTTTCTTCTGTCATACACCCAAATTTTTAGATCAATGACAAAACATTAGCAAGACTTTTCTGTACTTAAGGTCTATTCTATAGTCAATGCATGACATTGGAACAGTTTTTTAAACAACAGACTGATGAAGTATTGACCATGTAATTAAAAAATAATGGTGAATAAACTACTTTACTGACAACGTACTTTAACACTATACCCTCGGTCTCAGAGTGGAAGTGTACCTTACACAGGCAAAGTGTACTTGGGTGGGTCAAGCAGAGCAACTGCTCTGCAACTCCAGCACACATGGACAAGCACAGAAAGCAAGCTCAGCAAAATGCATAGACCAACCTGCATCTCCCTTGCACTCAACACTATCTCTGGAAAGCAAAGAACATGCTATGGAAAATGGGAAGAGAAAGAGTACACTTTGACAAAAGTAAGCATGCAAATAGGAGAGCAGCAACCATATTAGATCCCAGCACTGCAGGCAGAGATGCTCAATGCATGGATTAGGGTGTACAAATAAGAGAGCAGACATACCCAGTTCTCTCTCCTTTGAGTCTGCATAGGGAGTTATGTAAGTTTTCCCAATGCCATTTTTTCTGACTACCAAACACTTGTGTACTTCACATAACCCTTTACCCAGACAGAGGAGCAGAGAGTGAAATATTAAACAAGCTGATAAGAAACCTCATGGTTGGAAGTTCCCCAAGTATCCCTCACTCCTTCTACATGTACACTCATACATACACCCAAGCAGAGAACTATGGGGGAAGACTTACAGTAAGTAGGATTCTCCAGGCTCACTTTTGTTTGTGGGGTGGGGGGAAAGATACAGAGCGGGAGCTGCTGGACTTTAGCATATACAATTTTTTCATATGCTTTAAAGAGACATCTGGGAGAAAGAACTGAAACGCATTTGTTTGCAAAAAGGAAAAAAAAATTGCCTACTTCCTAAACAGTGGGTGTTGTTGTGGGGTTACTCAGGAACGAGCAGCTAGGTTTAGTTCTGCTCATTTTTCAAAATCAAAAATGCAAAAAAAAAAAAAAAAAAGAAGAAGTACTTTTAAGAATCAGAAAGACTTTACAACAGACCTTTCTAAATAAGTCAGGTCAAATTTTGCTCCTTGCATAATCAATTGCTTTAGCAGATAAGTTTGTAGACAGAGAATGGACCCAAGTCATTATTACGTAGATTCACAGCTTTTAAAAAAAGTTATCTCAAGAGGATAAGAGTCACAAAGCACAGCTGATCCTGACCAAAAAGCAAAGGTCAGTTCTGTAATTCCAACAAAGCACAAAAGTATGCATGGCTTCCAACAGCAGAGCTAAATGAGATAGGGAGTCCATATCACAAGATCTACATATAAGTAGTTACAATGCAACATGTCACTAACCACTCTGTAAAAAGAGTGGACACTTCATTAGAACTAAAGAGCTTCATTTTCACTGTTATGAGAACATTGTTCTTGCCCAACTATGAGCAGAATTTTACTGTCACCTGCCAGAAGTGCATGCAGTGCCAATAACAGAAACTGGCTCAGTTATTTAACTAAGTGAGAAACTGCTCCAATGAAACCATTAGTCTTGCTTAAAATTACATCTTAATAAATGATTAACTAAAAATACATGTACGTGAAACATTTTAAGAGTCAAGCACTTCCCTCAGATTCCCCTGGGTAGTCCACACCACCATCAATAGTGTGTGCACAACTGTGAAATCAATTTGTTTGAATCCTAAAATCTCAGGATCAGTTTAAACTGGACAAGTCAGTTCTGTTTTATGGCTGATTTTTATTGCTTTAGGTTTTAGTGACAATGAACCATCCCATGGCAGCTGGAATACCCAAGCTGTTGAGTCCAATTAATGACCAACTATTTCAGACTTCTGCCAGTGGGAGCCTACATAAGCCAGGATCATTTCTAAGGGGAAGGAGGGACAGGAAGAGGCAGAACTTGAGAAGGGAGTGAGGGACTGATCTAAATGTATCACCATTTTACAAATGGAAAGATTAAGGCAAAATAAAGATAAGATTTTGTGCTAAAAAGTAATGTGTAAAAATGGCACGTTCTGGACAGATTTGTCAATGCATGTTCAATCACTACTGCAAAATATTTACTATTGTTAGCCCTACAGAAGCAGGCAACTCCCAGCACATGTACCAGAGCATGGCATGTGAAGACATTTTACTTGGCACGCCAGCCCTCAGCATGGATGGTGTGCGAGGTGCAAGGGGCCCAATCCTTCTTGTGGCAGTGCAGCCCCAACCCCTTCCCTACCATCTACCCCAAGGTGCACATGCACCTGCTGCCAGCAACGAGCCGGGCTGGGGCTCCGCGGACCCTAGTACAGTTGCTTGCAGCCTCTCCACTGCCTGATGTGAGCTGCCCAGGCATTGTGGTGGGTGGCAGGGACCTGCCCAGAAGTCAGGCCTGTCTCACTGTCTAAATGGTACATTACACCAGGGTGGACGGTGGGGAAGGGGCCAGGGCTGTATTGCTACAAGAAGGATTAGTCCCCTCACAGTTCCCCTGTCATCCCCTCTTGGCACACCAACATCTTAGATAGATGTTGTGATTTATTTGGCACTTTACCCCAAAATGTCTTTCACAGGAATACTGAGGAAGAACTTGGCCATGAACAGAACCAAATTTTCCACTTCCCAATGCTGTGCTTTAATCAACAGATCACTGTTGCCTTTTTACTCCCAAAACATCTTAGTATTTTATTCATCGTATTTAATTGGAAGGATAAGGCTTAAACAATTTTCTGGCTAGCTAATCTTAAACATGCTTGTTACTTAATTGCATCTACCCTGGTACAGGAATTAAGGTTAAGTAAACCTAATCAATACACATGAAAGGAAAAAGCAGATTTGCAACAATGTACTCCCCCTCACCCAGAGATATGAAATACTAGTCTCATTAACACTTAAAGCACATCTATGAGAGTAAATTTTTTAACTTATAAAAAATTAATAAAAAACATTTTTAACAACCTTACCTGCAATTCCAATGAAGATTGTCAAACCAAAGCAAATAAAAAATACAACAAAGACTAGGACAAAGTGCCGCTTGGACAGTGTGTATAGCCGCATTGGTGCCAGCCTGGAGGGAACAAATAAAAGCACAAATTATTAATCAGTGGTGGGTTGTATAAAAATGGAATAAAACAGTTGTTCCTCAGTAAAAGCATTATAAACAATTTCCATTGCAAAAAAGCCACCAGGGAGACTGTTTTACTGAGGTAGCATAAATTCTTTCAAGTCACATGCATTTGAAAAAAAACAAAAATAAAAAAACCCAACCAAACTTTACAAAAGCTACCATTCTTTTTTTCTGCATTTTTACTGTCTTAAGATGCAAATATGAGTTAGTTTCTCTTCTGACTCAGAAGGGGTGTATGTTATACATTCCAGCTCAGCTATCTGCGAAGTAAATGACCCATGAAGGTTATTATGAGGTTATCAGACATGCAATTTGAAGATAAAGCTCAAGTGATAGGTGTCATCATCTTAACACTTACACACATTTGTGTGGTCTTCATCAGTCTTCAATGTCTTGTGTGTAAACATGTTCTTGAACTTAATCACTATAGTCAGGGGTCTACCAAACTTGAGGAAGTAGCTGGCTGTTTTCATGGGGAGACTGCGAGGCCACCCCTTTTTGTCTCCTGCCGGCAGGCTGTACAGCTAGACCACAGAGCCATGAGGAGTACTGGCTCCTTCTAGGGAATCAGTAAATTTTCAGTAAGTTTTTCTTTTTTCCCCTCCTGTGGATTTCGCAGGCATTGCCAGATTTTAGGGGCAATGTTGGATTTCACGATTTCCACAAAATGTAATTTCAGTAGGTTTCCACCCATATTAGGATGAGATATAACATCAGACCCTAACTCTGCCTGGATCCAGCTGCATGGAATACAGACATGAATTCTGTTAAATCCCATCAAGGTTTGCATCCAACTAAAATGATAATGCTTATGTACAGGATAGATAAATCACCAACTACCTTGGAAATCTAATCCAGTACAGCAAGACATAGCATTTTAGTCAGGGTGATGCACGTATCCATATGTAAGCAGCACAATCTTGGGTTTTAGACTTAAGTTAATATTATGGCATTTTAAACAGAAAGGTAATATAAAAGTGTGTTACAGCAGACACTCCCCAACTGTTCTGCAAGCAAAGCTGGAAAGTTTCTGCCCCAGTTCATCACTGTTTAACAAAGCACTTGCAGGGGAAGAGGTTTCCAACCTGCACTCCTTACTCATAGGGCTACAGCACCAGGGGACAATGAGACAGGACAATGCATTATTGGATTCATCTTTCTGAAGCAGATAGCTGCCAATTATTTTAAATATCTCAGAGGTCTACCACAAGAGATATACCTACATACACAACATGACCTTTTGCTGCTCTATTCACATTTGGGGAGGGGGTTGGTACAATTTGAGAATGGATAAAAAGCATTGAACAAAATGCATCTGAAATTCAGCATCAAGGTACTTGTGACAGAAAGCTCAGCTAGCCCCCAGATGGTTTCAGTCTTTTGCATACCGCAGTCCTACTAGGAACTGCAAGTAGCCCCCAAATGGTTTCAGTTGTTTGCATACCACAGTAAGAACAGGAAGTTAATGTTGTCCTTAAAACAAAACACAATAGCTTTTTCATGCCAGTAACATGTTCAATAAAGAGGCTTAAGACTTAAATGTCATAGAACAGCCCTGGAGCTTTAACAAGAACAATTTTTCACTCACTGGCAGTAATATTCACATCCCCTGTATGACTGCTCTTAGTATCATAGAAGTAAACTGGCAGGCATCCCTCTACACAGCTCAGCTCCTTTGACCAGAGGGAGCCAGGATCATCTGGAAGCCTGCTGAGGAGACTCCCTGGACTGTCCCTGCTTTGGAAGAGGCAGACTTGACAAAGGGCAAATACAAAGGACAGCTGGCCACCTTCTACCTCGCAAATAGTTTTGTTTAAGCAAGGAGGTGGCAATTTATAGAACTTGCAATCTTTCAAACTACTAAGTACTACATAAAGATAAGATCATTAAAACATGGCTCCAAGGTGTGAAGTTCTAAACAGCTGAATCCAACTCACTCCTGTGGGGGCAGGGATTAGGGAATGAAAAGGGGTGGGAAAATAAAAAATAAACCTGTATAAGCACAATGCTTAAGGCAGAAATGCAGAGCCTAACAGAGCTGCGAGTGAGTTACTGTCCACAATGCAAGTTTGTGGAAACTAGCATGGTAGCACCCTGCAAACACAGTTCAAGTTTTCACAGTGTGACAGTGCCGTAAGCCATAAACACAGGAGAAAACACCTAGCTGACTGACTATACAGAAGTAACACTCTCTGCAGGTCTGTAACATGCACAAATAAAAACAATCAGAAAAAAAAACAATTCCAATGCATCTGTTTCGCAAATTTTCATTCTAAGCACACATTTTTCAGAAACTATTTTTCTGTAAGCCATGTCCCTTTATATTAAAAATATCAAAGGGAAATGTCCTTCTTTAGACTAAGAGTTTACCTACACAGCTTCTATTATGATTTAACTTGGCCAGTTTCATCGCTTTAGTGCAACCACCAAGTATGGATACATTTATACCAGTACAAAACTGTTCATCTTGTTAGATTTCTTCAGTATTTATAAATAAGTGGCATAATACACATTTCTTGTGCATGATCTTCTGGCAGCTCTCTCATTTTTATATATTTTCTATATTTTATTTAGGAATGACACACACAGAGTATTTTTGAATGGGATTGGGAAAGTCACAAATACCTATCTTGAGAAGGCACCCCAGCAGGAAGCACCAAATGGGATTTTGACAGGGAGCCCAGAGATCTAAGAAAGTTAAGCAGCTGTCCCTGGAACTATCCCATGAATTAAGATAACCCAGATCTGACACTACAGCTTAGTAACCATCCCATATGTGATGAGTATTTTGTGGGACATTAGGTGAAGGGAGACAAGTGGCCAGAGATTTCATATAAGTTGCTGGCTGCTCTGTAACAGGATAGTCTAGCTGCCATGTTGCTAGATGCAAATCCCTTGAAAACTTGAGATGAACAAGGTCATGAGGTTAGCTGCTCACTTTAGCCAAACCAGCCTGGACTATCCCTGCCCTGGCTCCCAGACCTGAGGCTGAGGAACGGGGAGAAGACCCATAGGAAAAGAACTTTCTCCTCCTCCCATACACCTCCTAGTCATATTTTGCTGTCCTCAAATTAGGGATGCTGTCCTTGAACACTGCAGTTATTAGTAGGTCACTAAATTGGTTTAATCCCCATATAAAGGTAACTCTATGCATCCCTCTTAGCCAGTCCTTCCTTCCTCTGGGAACCAGGAAAGTGGAAAGAAGAGGGGACCATCACAGGACCAAGGCTAGGTTCAATACACCATCTTTTGCAAACTCCCTAATGCTGCCATGTTTACCCCATGACAGACTGAAGCCCTTAGGCATTTTTACATATGTTCTGGGCATAGGGGGAAGGAGGGCACTAATTAAAGCATCTGCAACATCTGGTGCATCAGTGCCCCATGCTTCAAAATGTCGGTGGAGTACTCTGAGTTCAAGATGCAGAAGTTGCTGGGGGCACACTAATTGGCATGCTGTAATTACAGTGTGTTGGAACTGCCTCCTCAAACATCCACAGGCACCCCGTGATGTTAAGTGAACAGTTTCCTCCTCCTCCTCTTCCCTCAATCTAACAAGCATATCCCCCATTCCCTCAGTATAAAAACTAAAGGGACATTTACCATTTTACATGCTACCCTTTTAAACTGCAGGCTGAGTAAAAAACTCTTATTTTTTTCTGGTCTGGACAAAATGCCATAAATCTGCAAGGAGACTGTTCCTTCCTCCTGCCTGTAACAAAGGGATGCTGAGCAGAGTGCTTGCAGGAGAGCACCAGCTGGATGCACTGGCAGGACAGCCAAAACCATTTGCTTTGGGACTGCTGGAGGGTATGTTTGCAAGGCTTTGATCTTTCAGTTTCTACAGTTACCTGCCCCTTCCCTTTCTACTGAGTTCAAAAAGGAGGGTGCTGGCCACCCCTAATTTCTGCATTGCTAGTCAGAGGGTTATGGGGTTTTTTTAATTGAAAGCACCTTGCCCAGGGGGCCAACTTCCCACCTTCTCACTACTAGGAGCTAGGAAACAGAGATGTTGGTTGTAGCTGTGTTGGTCTAAGCACATAGGCAGGAAAGATTCTTTGGGTAGATGTGATCTTTTATTAGACCAAGTAAGAAATTGGAAAAAAGTTCTTTGCAAGCTTTCGGGCACAAATGCCCATCATCAGGCATAGGGAGACTCTGCTGATGTTACATGTTCTCAAGGTAGAAAAGAAGCAAATTTACAACAAGCATATCTGGGATGTCAGATGTCAGGCAGGTTATAATGTGTCATAAATCCAAAGTCTATATTAAGTCCATGATTTGTGTATCCTGTAGCTAGTAGGAACCAAAGACGGTGCAGGATTCCTAAGCTTTCTACATTATTCCTGCAAAGGTTTCCTGTGAATGGCCAAGCTTACTGCATGCTGAGTTTTGGCCTTATTTTTAAAAAACAAACAAACTTCATGTTCCCTTCTACTATGCTAACCCCTCCCCACCTCATTTTTGCCACGACCTGGCCAGCCACACAAACACACACTAGGAAGTCATGGAGTAGGAAGAGCACCAAAACTTATCTACAGGAAAGATATTACAGCATTTATAACCATTCTATCTGCCTGCTAACATGCCATGGGGCTACTGCAGTAATTCTAAGAACTTAGTTCAGCTAAGTGCCCAAAGTCATAATATATCAGTGCCCCCAGCACTCAGCAGACCACAGCAGCAGGGAAGAGCAAGTGGAACAAAGCACAAGCAATCCAGTGCATACTCATGTTCCTTATGATGCCATGATCGGTGCCAAACAATTAATTAATTTATTTTTTTTAATTTTATTTTTTTTACTATTGATGGAAAACAAACAGGTGCTTGGAAACAGCTGACACACTACCCCTTCAGCTGCAAAAGCTTCTTCCAACCCAGGACATGTCACCATTCCCTGCTGGTTCTGTAATTCTGTGGCCGAGGGACAAACAAATTGTACCAATTTCCTAATTTCTAAGCCTCTGCCTGGTGTGAAAACTTAAATTAGATGGTCTTTATTGCCAGGAGCAGGATGAACTCCACACACAGTCAGAACTAATTAGGGCTGCAAACTATTAGGGAACACCCAATAAAACCCTTTATCATCATCCCCACCCATCAGCAGTGCCACCAGGTCCCTTGGAGGCAATTCTCAAGTGCTCTTATCCAGATGGCAGGCTCTCCAACTGACAGGCACCCTGTCTTCTCCCATCAGAACAGTATCTTCTGTACTGTTTCAGGTACCCGGGGAAAAGGGTTGGGAATTTACTGCAGGATGTGTTAGTATGCCATGAGTAACCACAGTAGTATGGAAGTGTCCTGTTGGCAAACCTCATTTAAAAATGTCCTTTTCAGCACCCTGGTACTCAACAGAGGCCTGAAGAGCTGAAGCTCAGGTCTCTGAACAGGAAAAGAGAACTCAGATGCAGTAACTGGCAGAGATTCATTCTTGTGCAAAAACTGGCAACTTTTCAAGCCACAGACCAGAACAACCTGGCTATGATCAGGGCAGCTTTGGGGATATGTCACCAGTGGAGGCCTTTCCCTGGGCCCAGGCTGAAGCCAAGCACCTAGGAGCTCAGCCTGCACTGTTGCTACTTCCCCCTCTCCCCATCCCTCACCTTCCAGCTGCTATGAGGGCACAGCTCCTCCCTGTTCAATGTGAGCAGGGGCATGGACATGGGCACAAGCAAAACCCTCTGGCTCCTCAGGCTGCTGGATCCAGTGGCTTCACAGGCTAGTTGTGGCTTGCAAGGCTGTAGTTTGCTGACTCCTGCTCTAGTATACAGCCAATATTCTCAGATCTTCTGCCACTCTTGGGAACTTACAAAGGCAAGTTTGTGCCCATCAGCAGAAATTTCAGCTGGATACCTGGGTTCAGCTGAAAAGAAAAAGTTAAATTAGACCCTCAAAATTCAAAAGGCCTCTCCAATTCCATAATGGGGAGTGGTGGAACCAGACTTCTGAAAGTCTCCAGTATAACTTACGGGCTCTCTAGCAAGTAGAGCACCACTGGAACACCACTTTCTTCTACACTGGGGTATTTTAAGAATACTTATTGTCTGTACATGACGGTTAAGAGATGCCTCAGCACAGCTTGTGTTGAGCACAACGTGAGCACGGGAGCAGGGAGTTTCCCCTGTAGTGCAGGAAAAGTTTTGGTGCACGGCCAGAGCCCGCCAAAACCTTGCAACTGCACCAGCGAGTGCATGCTTGTGATTGGCTCATGTTAAATTATGCGTATGAGTCGGTCGGCAATTGGCCTGCTGACTGAATAAGAGGCTTGGGTGATGCCCGCCCAAACCGGAGGAGAGCTGGGACACACGAGGAAACATCCGCATGTGTTTCCGAGCCACGAAGGAGGCCCGATCAACCAACAACTCCCCCCAAGATTCATCCGACACCCCATACCCTGCGTGAGTGTGAGCTTTTGTGCGTCTGAGTTCCTGCTTGAGTTTTGTAACTTCAAGGAACATGCCTACAGCCTAAGGACTGTAAGTAAACGTTTTTTTTGCCTCCAACAACCTGCAAGTCTAGTGCTCTAATTCCACACTTCATCAGCGGCCCCATTCCGCCAGCGTTTCTCAGCCCCCACACTTATGTATGTTGCCTTAAATGAAAAGCCATGCATTTGAGTCAGAGCACCAGGAAGGATACCCATTAATGCCATTCCTCTTCTGCCACTGTCAGGAAGAAAAAAGCAAAAAGGGAGCAAAGCCAATTTTACCATGTTTTTTTGTGAATTGAAAATAAGTTTATTCAGCATTCTGAAAGACTGATTTCAAACCCCAAAGCCTGGGTAGTTGGTAATGAAAGCAAGCAAACACAGCTTTGATAAAAGTTGCAGTCTGCTAGTGTGCCAGTAATGTAGGGGGAATCTGAGTGTGTAAGAGACCATGAATAACACCTTCGTTCCTGTGTAATGATTGTACATCACTTAACTGCTGCAACTGACAGGTCTCACCACAGAAAACTCCTTTTTCTGGGCAGAACAACCCATGTGAAAACACTCAGATAGTCACTACATCCCAGCTTACAACTACTGGGAGGCCAAATAAAGGCATCAGCATCCCTTCCTCTCCCCTTTCAGAAGCCAACTCTGTGCTCCAACCACCTTCCCCAACATACCTCTCCCACAACAGCTGTAGTAGATAGATGGGGTCATTAATAAGGCAGGAGAGCAGAAATACCACTGATGACCCTCAAGGTAAGAGGGGAGAAAGTTCCAACTCAACCAAGCATGTAAACCTGCAGTCACTCCAGAACCCTGGTGCCATGCATCTTGCACTTGCTACCAGCTCCTTGGCTCTAAGGGTTAGGCAGAATATGGGCACATACATACCATCAAATGCACAACCACAATTAGGATAATGCATTAATTGAAACTCCTCGATAATTTTTTGCATACCTCGTCATTACATGAAGTTGGAAAGTCTCTCCACAGCATTGGAAAGAGTATTGGACAGATTTACAATGATGAACTGATTACAAAAGGTTTGCGGCTCAACAGGAGTCATTTGCTTTCACTCCACAATGGCTACTCATTTCAGTACTTCTATGGGCTCCTCATCCTTGTTAATTGTCAGGTCCAATTCAGAGAGGTCCTCCAGCAACCCCACATTATTCCTACTAGAAGTGCACCAATAGAGATGTTTTGAGCCAGTACCAATGGCAGATTTTTAATGAGCCTCATCAGCTTATATGCAGCCCCACAGCTT
This sequence comes from Caiman crocodilus, assembly GCA_030014935.1. NCBI lineage: Eukaryota > Metazoa > Chordata > Crocodylia > Alligatoridae > Caiman > Caiman crocodilus. The sequence goes on along the minus strand of JAGPOW010003648.1, from coordinate 18,391,351 downwards.
GAAGAGTGGCATCTGGCTTTGATAAGTCTGTTGTGGGGAAAGAGGTGATGGGGGAGGGAAGGAGTGTGAAGGGGCAGATCAAGGCCCTTGCAGTGAGGAAGGGAATGGAGCTGGGGAAGGACAAGCACTACACAGTCGTGGCAGGACACAAGATGGAGCCCGTTGTCCAGGGGGCACAGGGTGGGAGGGATGGCTCCCACTACTGCACGCACCCCAGGAGGGCATAGGTAGTGTGTGCTCCCAGATCTGTGTGGGGCTGTCGCTGTAGACTGGGACCAGGGCTGTGCTGGGCTCTTCTGAGAGGGCGGTTAGGCCAAGCTGCACTCAGAGAAAACAGCAGCAGCACTAAGAGCGATGGCTAGGGTGAATTTTGGGGTGGCTCTAGCCCTGCAACCTCCACTCCCAGCACTGCCACCACCCACTCTGAGTGCAGCCCAGCCCTGCCAGGAAGAGTCCAGCACCTCTTATTGCCATCAGACAAGAACCCTGGCTGCAGTTAAGAGATGCTCCCCTGTGCAACATTACGCTCCCCTGTCTGAACACACTATTCACCTGGAACAGTCATACATGCCTCGATCATTTCTGGACACCTGACAAAAGGCGAGTGTCAAATGATCCACACATACACCACTTCCTAGGTGGATTTCCAAGTGCTAGGCACATGGACAGCTGGGATGAACCCAACGGTGAGCGAGGCACATGCTTCAACATGCACAGAACAAAGGTAATAGGCACACATGGACGTTGGCATCTGTGCTGGTAACAAGCTAAATTGTGTGCCTATGCCATGCTTATCAATAATGACTAAACTAGATGAAGAAGTGGGATTAAATTTAATGCAGTCCTGAACTAAGTACAGGAGAACAGCAAAGAACCTAGATGATGAAGCCAAGGGGAAGAAACATCCACACAGAGTGGCTTTAGGGTCAACAGCTCCATACCAACTTTGTCATTTGCTTCTGCTGTGTTCCACGAAAGCTCTAAATCTATGGATAAAACTACTAAATAAATGGGGGCTGGGGGAGGGGAGAATACATTTTTACTATAATTCTAGGAGGAAAATTGTCAGTAATTAGAGGTACACTGATATATCAGATTGGTACTGATAAGAGGAAAATTAACATTATTGGCCACTGGCTTTTTTTGGCTGGTGTGGCCAGTAATGTTACTAGTAAATGCTGCCTGCACATGCACAGCATGCATGCAGCCAGGAATGCAGCCCAGCAGCTTGGAGAGGAGCGTCTAGCTGGTAAGTCTGTGGGGGGAAGAGGCATGGGGGCTGGAAGGGGTATGGGGGGTGCAGATCAATCCCCCCCCTCAGTGAGGGAGGGAGTGGGGCAGGGGCTGCTCAGCCAGGACAGTAAATACAACCCCTGGAATGGAACAGAGCTGAAGGCAGGTCATCCAGGGGGCATGTGCCCCCCATATTTGTGCATGGGGTGGGGGCAGGCTACCTGCTACAGGCTCAGGGCTAGGGGCCATGCCAACTTCTTCCCAACAAAGGAGCTGGGCTATGGTTGGGGCAGGGCAGGCAAGGGTGGCACTAAGAGGGGTGGCTATGGGGAATTATGGAGCAGCTATAGTTCATCCCATAGCCACTCCTCTCAGCACCACCCCCACCTGCCCCAAGCACAGCCCTAGCCTAGCCCCCATGCCAGGAAGAGGCTAGCGCAGCCCCTGGCACCAAGCCTGCAGCGGGCAACCTGCCTCCACCCAGCACATGTCCAGGGTGGCACATGCTCCCATGCGTCCCCTGGGGTTGGGTGCAGCAGGAGCCACTTCTGCTCTTCACCCCTGCATGAGCCACTTGTGGGGTCGTACTCACCCCCCTGGCTGGGCAGTGCCTGCCCCTGCCCCACTTTCTCCCTCACTGTGGGACCCTCAATCTGCCTCTGCCGCCTCCTGCCCCACAGACTTACCAACAGGAGGCTACTCTCCAAACTTCATTCCTGTACGTTGGCTATCAGACTAATACCGGCCAATATGGCTGGTTAATAATTGGCCATTGGTATTGGCCAAGAAAATGTTTCAGTGCACGCCTATCAATAATCTTTCCAATTTGGGAAACTAGTAATTCTGATCATACTCTCTGGGCACGTGCCATAACTACAGTGCATTAATGAACATGTAGACACACCCTCTGATTCCAGAGTAAGACCACTCTAGTTGCTCTAGTGAGGGGATTTAAATGCTATGATCCCAAGATTTCCAGTAATCTACTTACTTACTGGGACACACAAAACACCCTTTCCATCTTCTTGTCTGCATTTATTTCATTTTCGGCTTCAGAAGTAGAAAGGAATTCTTACAAATCTCAGTCAGACTCTCTCTTAGATAATGTGTGTTCTTTTTAAATTACTGCTAAACTTTTCATTACAACATTACTACAGACATAGACCAAGCTGCAACAGTTTTGACCCTGGAGCTGTAGATCTCAATGAAGAACTTTACACATTGTAACATAGTGATACCAAACTCACTATTAGATATCTAAATTAAGATTACTGGCATTAAAATGAGCCTGCAGGCTTCAAACACAATCTCTGAAGCCATTTGCTGTGAACCTGCCACAGTTTAAGCTTACCAGAGCCACACTGTTCTATCACCTGAACTGTACTAAAACACCAAGTCAGACTGACATATTGGCAATTCATCCTAGCATCTATATCAGATTTGTTCTAAAGGTCACTAACTTTGGCAGGTGCAAAAACAGACATCCTATGACTTGCATCAATACAGTCCAAAAGCTGTTTTCATAAGAGCAAAAATAAGAACACTTCAGCGATGCTTCAGTTAACATAAAAGTAACATTCTACAGTGGTTTCTATCAGGGACAGCCTTTTCTACTGTCCCCCATTCAACATGCAGTTCCTCTGTTAAACTGCCTTGTTCCAATCCAGAGAGAAGCATATGAGAGATAGGTAAAGTAATTCCTCGATGTACTTATTATTAAACCTATAAGAGGATCTTGTCCTAAACCATACTAATTATATAAATGCAAGTTAATAAACTCCTACTAAAAGCTTCCCTAACAAACGGTTGTCAAAGTCTGCTCACATCACCTCTGGGAAAGGCAAAGCATAGGTTACTTGATCTCTAAATGTTTCCTCAAATGGTAAGCAAACTTTCCTGAAGTCCTCCATTGTGACTGGATAAATGTAGACAAAAGTATACACCTATCAATTCAGGGTATGTCAACATAGCAATGCAAAGAGTTAGTTTAGTCAGGACACAAGCAGTTTAGTGTTGGATAACTGTTTGTTTAGTGACCCATCACCTCAGGAAATCTTGCAACCCATCCCAAATCCCAGGACACTGCAACCAGATTGCTGCCAACATCTGTGCTAGTTTGCAGCTAGCTTGGTTATGTCTACAATATGCTGCTGCCACTGCAGAGTAAACCAGGGCTGTCAAACTTGTCAGGCCCCTCAACCCAGATCCAAACTGTGGTGGAGCTCCTTGTGGGCTGGATCTAGACCCCAAGGAACTTCATGGCCCTGATCCAGACCCACCTCCATCAACATGGTGAGGAACTGTTGCTCACCCGCTGCTGCCAACATGCATCCACAACAGGGCACCCTACCCTAGATCTCAGCAGTGCACCCCACCCGTGCTGGTCCTTCCTTCAAGTTCCCAGCCTCTCACAAGCCAGATCCATCCCATGGGCCATGTGTTTGACATCCCTGGTATAGATGTGTCCACAGACTGGAAGACATAGAAAGAGGTGTCAAAACTTAGCCCTCAAATGCTAAGTATCCAGATTTCCAGGAACTCTGAATTAATTCATTGTCCATGAGCATGAATTTTGGAAACTGCCAATTGACCAAGTCCTGAAAAATTTAAATAACTATTAAACTGTAATATTTCAGTGACCACTAATTAATATCTAATTTAGCTTTTAAGATAAAGTAACATCCCAGTTCAGACCATCACCAAGAGCAATTGTTCTCATGCTAATTGTCTATTAAGCTCAGAGAAGCTGCACTAGTGCATGAACTGCAAGCATACAATCCATACTGACATGTTAGCAATGTTTTGAACATGCAGCTGGCTAGTCACCCTCTTCTATGAACATTGTTTTTATTATAGAAGCACAAGAACTTCTTACAGTACTTCTCACCCAAGGATCTCAGAGCACGATGTATACTTATTTTACAGCTGAGGAAGCTGTGGCACAGGGGAGATTAAGTGATTTGCTGAATGTAGCCCAGCAGGCTAGTGTCAAAACAGGGAATAGAAACCAGATCACCTGCACTCTTTTAGTCTTATGGCCTCACTGATGCACTCTTCCAACTATCCCACTCATCTCTCCATCCACACTGTTCTCTTTCATTTTAAGACTGCTCAAGAGGATCATTTTGGTTGAAACTGTTTAAATATTTTAGCTACACTGAGAGAGGGGTGCTTAGCCACAGTAACCTGAAGTCAGGCAGAAAACTAACCGGTTCAGAGAGGCATGAGGTTTTGTAGGCAACAGCCTACTTTGTCACCTAGTATCTAACGAAGTAGGCTGCTGCTTATAAAAGTGCATGCTTCTCTGAACCAGTTAGTTTCTAAGGTGCTACCCTGCCCCACCCCATAACTATATTTACATTCACCCATATAATCCTTCGTGATCTCTGCTCTCCCCCGCTACCCAAAAGACCTCAGGTTTCTTCTTCCTGGCATGCTGCCATTATGATAACTCATGGCTGTCCATTTATAAGCAGCTGGGAGCCAAATGCCCATGGGCCACATTGGAGGGGGCACACATGCCCATGGGCCCAGGACAAGCCACAGGCTGCATGCTGCATGGACACCCTCAGCTGCTGTACCACCAGATGCTGCCCCACAGCACTGCACTGCACTGTTCTGTTAAACTCCACCCCCCAATGCACCGTACATTGGCGCAGGGCCTCCCCCTCCCACTCACTGCTCACACACACAGCTCCAAACTCATCCTCAGCTCCCTGGAGACCACACCATGCTGCACTTCTCTGTCCCCTGGCAAAAGGGCAGACAGTGAAAACTAGAGCTTGGAGACTCTGAATGCATTCAGCCAGAATGATTTGGGGAGCAGCTGCCAGGCAGGAGCCTAGGGGCAACACTTTAACCTTTCGAAGGCTGTGTGTGGTCCACAGGCTCCCAGCTGGACAGTTTTGTAGTAGCTAGTGAAAGAGGGTATAACTATATAAAAAGATGAGACTGCTATTAGGTGGCAATCACTATGTAGCTGTAAGTTACTGCTGTACATTACTATTTTAAAAGCAAGCTGTTTTAATTTTTAAGGTCTGCATCTACTAATGAAAGCAGTTAGTCATGGGCATTTCTCTGCCATACAGATGGGCATCTAGGGCAGCGATGGGGTTTTTGTCTGTTTTAATTATTAACCATTGACCAGTAACAGAATCTTCTATTCACTTACACAAAGATGTCAAAGTACCTTGGAGAAAAAACAGGCATGGATCTTCACAGTTCTCCTAGCTCAGAAATGGAGGCTTGGAGAAATGAAATAACTTGGCAGGGAATAATTTTGCTCTCATGTTCCGAGCAAGATTTTCAGCATCTCACTAGAACAAGGATGGCAGAAATCCTTTCACAGGAAAAGATTTGAAGTCCATTCGTGACTATCAGAAATTGAGCTCTCCTCCAACTCTGGCAGCACTTGCCAGTGCCCAGGAAGGAGTTCTTTCAGCTCAGGGAGAGGCACCAGCAATAACTCACATCTAGCAAGCCTGGGAAACAGCAGAAGCATAGGCTTCAGAGGAAACTGCACATGGCCACAAGCCCCTGAAAATGTGTGGGGTGCTAAGTCCAGGCCCCCAACACCTCCCCAGATGCTGCTGCCCAGGCTCACCCAATTCCAGCAAGCAAAGGATGGTCTTCATGCCCTTGCTGGGTGGGACAGGCCTTCCTTGAGGACAGGACCACAGCGAGCGCCTAGCAAGCCTGCAAGTGGGAAGAGGGCAGGGCACTCCCACACTGGCCTAGAGCAGTGGTTTTCAAACTTTGAGCTTAGCCCTCCTTTCCATTACAAATCTGTACATGCCCCACCCAACCCAACCCAACCCCAGCCCACCCCACAAGAACAGTGCAGTCAGGCACAGGATACCCCTCATCTTAGCAGCCAGCACAGCTTGGTCTGGCAGGTTGCCTTGGCCTTGCTGCAGCTAAGTTGTATGCCTGCCACACCGCCCTCCTGGAGGCACAGCATCCCGCTGACAGAACCTGCCTGGGACTCCCCACCCCCGCAAGAGGTGCTGGCTCCTTGCACACTTCTTGCCTGCACCCCTATGTTCCTTCCCCTCCTTCCAAGGTGGGGGGGGGGG
>JAGPOW010003648.1:18365095-18384943 GCA_030014935.1 Caiman crocodilus | reverse complement strand
GGGGGGGGGGGATCAACAGCTTGAAAGCCTCCAGCCTAGAGCAACAGCTCACGAGGCAGCCAGGGAAAGCGCCAGCTTTTGCTTTTAGGGTTTTTGGGGATTACAGAAAAAATGCTAGACCCATTTTCCAGGTGCAGAGAGTTCAGAAAATGTCCAGCCCGCCGGCGTAGCTGCCTTCAAGCCTGCGGATCCTGCGGTGCATTCCCTATATCGCGCCACCGCGCAATAAACGGCCACCCCTGCCAAAGCCTCAGCCACCCACGTTCAAAAACGGCTTCCACGGCCACCTGCACGTGGGCAATAACTCCAGGGCTACTTTCCGGTCAGCGGGGTGCGGCTTCGGGCTGCCCTGCCCGGGGGCTGGCACGCGGGGTCTCTCCCCACCCCCGGGCAGCACGAGCACCGCGCGGGCCCTGCCCCACCCCCGCCAGCGGCGCGCGCGCCTCGCCAACGGCCACTCACGGGTCCATCTCGGCACCGCATGCGCACCAGCGCAGCCCCCCAGCGCCAGCCGATCCCCGCCAGCTGCGAGCGCCGCAGCTTCCGGGCGCGTCAGCCGGCAGCCACACACCCCGGCCACGTGACTCGCGCCCGGAAGCGCCGCCAGCCACGCCTAGAACGCAGAGGGTATGGGAGGGAGGGGAAGAGAGTGGGGCTACGGGGTGCCGCGAAGGACATGGGGAGCTAGCTGGGCTGCTGGAAGACCGGTGCCGGCGCCGGCCCCGCCCCCTGCTCACGTGCTGCTGTGTCCCGGCCCTTCACCACCGACTGGGAGGGGAGGGGCGACCCGCCTTTGGGGGAAGGGCTGCGGTGGCGCTGGGAAGCGCGCGTCTGCGGGGGGCGGGGCTGGGGACAGGGACGGGCTTGAGCCCAGCGCTCCCTCCTGGGTGTGTATGCGTGTGTGTTGTTCCCTCACAGTCTCACGCGCGTCTTGATGCATCAACATGCACAAAGAAACGTGAATTCGTTTACTTGTATGCAATAACGTGTACACACACACCTTGTATATACACAGATACATGTGCATGTCTGTGTATACACATTCACAGACACACAGCATGTATATATACGCATATGTATATACACACATGAACATGTATTCACATATACACACGTGTGTGTATATTATACAACCATATTTACACATAAACACACATATACTGATATACAGATACACAAATGCACATATATCACACATATTTACTTTTCATTCCATCCAGGAAGAGCACAAACCAACTGTTGAAACTTCCTTAGCCTGATGAAGGGTTTTTGAACCCGAAAGCTGGCTTAATAACTTTTCTCCAACTATTTGGGTTGGTCTAATAAAAGATATCAGATTCACCCAAGGAACCTTGTCTGCATATATCACACATGCACACACATGTATGCATGTGATGTGTGTCTATGCGTGTGTGTAAATCATGTCACCTCATAAGACTGTCCCAATCACCAGGCCAATGTATGGAAGAACCATTCCAACCCTCCTGCTGAGACACGTTCAACAGTGCAGCGAAATAACATGTATATACACATATGTGCAGAAGAGGCACAGAAGCGTAAGAAAAGAATATCAGAGGTCAGGACCTATGACAGTATCAAACAAACCAGATGGTGCCGCCCTTGCAACACTGCTCACACCATGCTTTGGACAGACAGAGCATTTGATGCACTTCAAACACTCCAAAAATGGCAGAAGTGTTCCAAAAATAACTTTCTCGGAAATAACTACTATTTAGAAGAGCTTCAAAATGAAGTGTTTGCCGTTACATTTGCGTGGGTTCTGGAGTGTGTCAAGGGAGGTCTTTGTCCTCTAGTATCTCAGTACTCCTGTGGAAGAAGAAAACCCCAGGCCTTAATTTCTACTGACTTCTTGAGTTGGTGCACTATTTGCTAATGATTGCTTTTTCCCTGCCTATTTTGCAATCTGCTCTGTTCCCTGCCCTTTTTCCCTTGCTGAGCTGAGTAGACCCGAGTCTAAGGTCAATAGGTCAAACCACAGTCTATGCCCTCTTGCAACTTTCTGGTCCAAACCAGTTTTTCTTTGACTTGTTATATCTTGTGTCATGTGACCTGAATTGAAGGCTTGCTTCAGTTGTATGTTGGAGGGGGAAGGGGGGGCATGCGGGACTAATAAGAGGAAGTTCTGTTTGTCTGGTGCTCTCCCCAGTAGCTACTTGTAAATAAAGGTCTCTGACAACTTTGTGACTAAACAATAGAGTGAAGCCTGTTTCTTCCACACTCCTCATCAACCACTGCCAACCAGGGAAAGGGGGAGAGCAGTGGGGCAGACTATCCATGAGTACTCTCCTAGGATTTAGGCAAGGAGGAACTTAGATGACTTTCAACTAGGCATTTTAGAAAATTTTCCCCAGGAAGACCTGAAATAATTGGTCTAATTTGCTAACAGCAGTTCATAGTGTTTAATGAATTTTAGTTGCAAGTGTGCACCATGTTTTGATCTTTTTTAACCATCTGTATCCAAAACATTAGTTTTATTTAATAAATTTGAGGTGCTGGTTTTGTGTATTTAATTAAATCCAAGTTGCCGTCTTAATGCAGCTTAATACAAATATGAACAAAAAGTTATTTAGTGAATAAAAAACATAGATTTCTCCAGTTTATGTTTATGCATCTAGGAAACGCATATTACAAATCTACTGTAAAAACTGCATTTAGTTGCAAGTCAACATGTTTTAATTGTTATATCAATTTATGAAAATACACCTTTCTTAAAAAAAAAAGTATATATACAATGGAAAAATAAATAAAAATCAATTACTTAAAACAGGCTTTTCACTTCCCAATTTACATTAGGATTTCAATCAACTTGATTTAAATCAATTTGCCCTGTGCTGGAGCCCCAGCAGCACTGCAGGTTGTTCCTGTGGTGGCAACCAAGCACCAAGCAATAGCCATAGGGCTGAAGCCTCAGCAGCACCGCAGGAAAAGCTTGGCATTGCAACTTGTTCCTGTGGCAGTTACCAAGTACCCACAATGCAGGGTGTCTTGCCGCAGTGCTGCTGGAGCTGCAGCATTGTGGTTCTTGCGAGCTTGGCTGCCAAGCAACCAGGCAAGAACATTGGTACTGGAGCAACACCACAGCTAAGTACAGACAGTCAAAAAGCCCGAGGCTGAATCGGTTTGGTCCCTGCAGCTTAGTCTAAACTGCATAGTTTAAATGGATAAGCGAATGAACAGATATTCACTTTTGATTCCAGTAATATAACCACATCCCTGCACTGGCCCAAGCCAAAAGCTGGGGGGCGCTAGAGCACACCTCCCTGCTCAGCTGGAGCAGACAGCCTTAGGCCAAAGCTGGACTGCCCACCCTGGGGGTGGGGGTGTTGCAGGGGATGTGCAAAACATCCTGGGATGCTGAGGGACTGTAAGTTAACTTGAATCTGGATGGGATCTGGGACATAAATTCAATAAACTGATTTAACCTAAATCAGTTAAGTCTATTACTACATCCATCCAGGTTTATCTTAAACTGGTTTGGGCCATTTTGAAAGCAGTTTATATGCACTGAATGTCTCTTGTGTTACAGATTCGAACTGGTTTCCAATCACTTATATAGGTTTATGTTAAATTTCTGTCCCTAGGGGAGGACGCATCACACCACAGGTTGTTTCTGCAGCAGCAGCCAAATGCCCGGGGTGCCAGGCCTCTTCCTGCCAAATTTTGGTCTGGCTGGAGTAGGTGCTGCATGCGCTGGATCCAGGATGGTAGGAGGCGGGAGGCACATCTATGGTTCCAATTTGGCCAATGAGTTCAGCCCAATGACATTCATATTGCCGGTGGTTTGGTTCTGCACCAGTCATCCAGCCTGCAGGGCCAGATGAGTTTGACACTCCTGCACTAGGTTGTTAGAATACCACACCTGGCAGACAAGTGCTTTTAAATCTGAATTAAACCTAATAACATTATGTATAAGGACTGATGCACCTTCTGTGGTTTGCATCTGTGTGTGTTCAGATCATGGAAACGACAGTTCATCTTGGACACAGCATCCTGTTTTGTGAACGATTTTGAGCTACATCAAACTGCAGCATATTCTCCATTAAAAATACAATATTGTCATTGCTATCAATCTGGGGCCAGCATCATACTATACAGAAAAGTATACTATGTTTAATGTGCACTGTTCATAGAAAATCTGATCAGATTACAAAGGCTTTATTTTGAAGCTACATCTGGTAAACTCTTGCTTTGAACACTGTAATCAAAACCTTAGCAGGTTCCATATAACAATGCTTTATGAGCAGTTATTTTTCCAAATGTCAGAACAAACTTGACCACTATTCTACTGGTCTATTCAACCTTCTAAGATAATGGACAACCAAAGAACATCAAAGACAAACTGAGAAAGGAAGGGCCTGGAGACAAACTGGGCAAATTTAGGGACTTGATCTAGCTATACTTGGAAGAATCAAATGCATCATAGCATTATGGGAAAGTAGGACTGGTAGGGACCTCCTGAGGTCATCTAGTTCAGCCCCCTACTCAAGGCAAGGTAAACCATCCCAGCCAAGTGTCTATCTAATCTGCTGTTGAAAAATTTCAGGGAGGGAGACTCCACAGTTTCTCTAGGCAGCCTATTCCAATGCCTGACTACCCTCATAATCAGAAAGTTCCCCCTAATTTCTAACCTAAATCTCCTTTGCTAAAGCTTGAAGCTGTTGCTCCTAGTCCTGTCCACTACAACCATCTTCTCTGTAACGGTCCTTCAAATATATGAAGACTTTTCAAATCCCCTCTAGTATTCGCATCTGCAAACTAAATAATCCTAGTTGTTTCAGCCTTTCCTCCTAAGCCTCTAAGCATTTTAATTTAGTGTATGTTAATAAAATGTCAAGATTGCTGCAGATTGACAACCCAGGAAACTTTATCTCTAGGATAAGGTTCAGTTATTAAGATTAAGTTGTTCCCAGCTTTGATGTCTCTCTCTCTTTCTCACTCTCTCTCTCTCTCACTCTCTCTCTCTCTCTCTCTCTCTCTCACACACACACACACACACACACACACACACACACACACATCCCTATACATGTCCCCATCCCCATTTCCAGATAAACTCTGTTCAGTGCACCTGAACAGAGACTCAGTACTTCCTGTGCTAGTTTACTTACTTGGTAAAATATTTACATTGCAATCATCTTTTAATTTTAATCACTCTTGATGGCACTGTTGATTTTATCAAACTGCCCTTTTGGGTGGCTTTTCAGGCTGTTATAGACTCCTGGGAATCAATTCATTGCTAGCGTAACTTTAGTGAAGTTAGTGGAACTATACCAGGGATGGATTTGGTTAGTGATATTGGTATTTGTTCAGGAAGACAAAATTATGATTCATGGCACTGTTAATTATTTAGTTATCTCGTGCTGATTTAACACAGACTAAGATTACAAGAAGAATATCATTTTATCTAGGATGTTGTCAAATGGGAATACTACATTACAAAGAAAAGACACTTACAGATTTGAATAAACAAGAATATTTATTTCAGGTGCAAGAATATGGGCCTGGACACTCAGAATGATCTAGGAAATTATTTCTGACCCAGTACAGGTTGCTGTTGGGATACATTGCCAACCATCATTTTGGGGTAAGCAGATCCTGAGGGGTCCTGAGGGTAGAACAGTGGTCACCAACCAGTGGATCTTGATCCACTGGTAGGTCTCAGAGCCTCTTGGAATCGACCTGAGGCTGGGGTGGGGGGCTGAGTGCCCATGTGCATGCACACACATGCTCCAACCCAGCAGGTCAGTCCTTGGGGAAGGGAAGGGAAGGGAAGGGAAGGGGCTAGATTGAGGCCCCTGCAGTAAGGGACAGTGCCGTAGAGGCAGGAGCAGGGGTAAGTGGAGTGGGCCCCAGCCAGGTGGGACATACCTGCTGGGGAGGTGCACCCCCAGATAATTTTTCCTCCCCACAGATTTACCTGCTGGATGGAGTGGAGGGAAGGGGAAGGTGGCAGTGGCACAAAGTAGATCTTGGGTTGCTTTTAAAATGCCAAAGGTGATCTCCTACTTAAAAAGGTTGGAGACCACTGGTGCAGAATATTCATCACCCTGGGCTGCCAGCCCACTTCAGGCTTTTCTAGCAAGTCCTGCCTTGGGGGCTTGAGGGTGATACATATTTCCTGTAGTTATGGGAATTTCTACTGTGGTGGAAAGAGCAACTGCACACTTGCCATTTTTATGACTCGTTTACCCATCTGCCTTGGTAGTTGTATGGCTGCATCACCCAGCACCTCAGTCATCAGTGAATTTATTCTCACAATATGCCTCTGAAATACAAAAATGCCTTTTACAGGCAGTAAGCTGAAGCACAGAGATTATTGCATATGCCTTGCCCAAATAATTCACTTTGGTCAGTATGTAGCATAGTCAGAGATGCAAGTCAACTACTTGAGCCATATGATTATCTGTTCTTCTACTTATCAGCTTCCCAAACCTGTCCTTACTATTTTTTAAATATGCATTACATACAAGAAAACTATGGAATCACAGGGTTACAGAAGACTTGAAAGGTTACCTAGTCCAACCCTATGCACAATACAAGATGTACTGGTTCCAAGCAAACCATACCAGACCAATAATTATCCAGCCTCTTCCTGAAAACCTCCAATGAAGGAGATTCTACATCTTCCTTGGATAATGAGTTTCATTGTTCTATTTTTCTGCCAGTAAGGAAAGGACTTTGTTCTCAGTTTTGATTAAACTTAAATTAGAAATTTGCTTTGTTGCAGTTTAAACCCATTGCTGTGAGTCCTTCCTTCAAAAGTTGTTGTTCTTTCAAATACCTGAAAACTGTGATCTTGTCCTCTTCCATCTCCTTTTCACAAAGCTAAAGAAATCTAGTTTTATCTTCCCTTGTACAGCATGGATTTTAACTCTTGAATCATCCTGGCTACTTGCCTCTGTAGGTTCTCTTCAGTTTCAGTACATCTTTCTTAAAACTACAGAACCCAGAACTGCAAACAATACTCTTGCTGAGGCCTAACCAGAGACCAAGCAGAGTATCACGATTGTTCCTTGTGTCTTACAAACAATACTTCTCTTAATTCAGAAGCAAACTGAATTTGCTTTTTTTGTGAGTGCATCACATCACTGACTCATGTTCAGTTTGTGATCCACCAAAATCCCTAGACCTCTCTCAGCAGTGCTACTGCCTCACCAAATAACATCTGCAAAGCATCGGCATGGATGTAGGTGCAGAAGAAGTTCATAAATAGCCCTTAAGGAAACAGGTGGCCTGTGGATATGGACAGATCAGGAAAGCCCATTTAGGGGCCCACTTTGGAGGAGCGGGGGGCAAATTAGGACCAACAGAATCTGAAAGGAACCTGCTGAATGAAGGACATACAAGGGTTTGCTCTGGGACCCTAAGGCAGCCTCCCTTTTTGCAAATCAACTAAATACATCAAGGCATGACAGACATGAGAAAAGGAAGGGTGCCCAGGGAGCTGGAGTGGGTTAGGAGCCGTGTGGCCACCAGGGGAGTTTATGGCTGCTCCTGGGGGGTTCAATCCTGTCACAGGACCCCATGGATGGCAGGGACTCAATGAACAGGAAATACAGCTGTGCAACCCCAGCTGCCTGCTGCAGCAGTGTCAGGGAAAGTCTTGCCTACCTTCAGGCAGCTCTAGAATCATAGAGAAGTAGGGCTGCAAGGGACCTCCAGAGGTCATCTAGTCCAATCTCCTGCCTATACAAACTGTAATCTAAACTAGGCTGGAGCATGCTCAATTCAGACAAAATCTATGCGACTTTTCAAAAGTTTGTAACTCGGCCAGTCTGAGTGGATTTTAACAGGATGACTAAAAAACCACACCCTTGACAGAAAGAATGACCCCTACCTTACCAAATTCCAGATTGATCTAAGGATTGGGCTCTCTAGAGTCTCTCAAAGAAAAGGTTTCCAGTAATTTTTAACAGCAGTCAAAAACTGTATTTTCCCTAACTTCATTCTCAAAAACAGAGACCCCATTTTGACTGAAACTTTCCCAAATCGGTAAAGTTTGGCAAAGTTATGAGCAACCGAAAATAGTAATGGAAAGTGGGACAACCTGGTGGCATGAATATCCCTACTTACTATTCATTTTTATTTCATTACAATGCAAGAGGTATTTTATTTTAATAACATTTCTAAGTAAATGAATAAATGGTGACTATGTCATATGAATTCCTCCTGATTTCTGATAGATGGCATACCACATGACACTGTAGGTCATTTACCTTAATTCCTGGATAGTATTACAAAGCCCAACAACAGTGCAGCATTTCTACTTATAAGCTGGTTACCAATATGAGGTGCATGCATGTAGCTTAGATGTACTGATTTTCTGTAACACTAAGCCAAATGCTACTGTTAGTTACAGGGGTGCAATTCCTTTGATGTCAGAGGTGGTTAGCATGTTGGTGTGAAGTAAGGCAGAAGGGAGGGCAGGATAGCTCCTAAGGCTAGAAATAAACATAGCCAAATGAAGCAGAGCAGCTGTGCCAGTGCACATCCCAGTACACATCCTGCCACAAATGATCCCACCTCCTGTGGTATCAAGTGGGACAACAGGCAACATGTGTTTTGCCCAGTGAAGCAGATCTACACCTGATCCTGCCAACTTGTAGATATTTAGCCTTCTTAGGTGCTCTCCCACAAGATCTACACCAGCTATGGGGGGGAGGTCACCCCCATCATGATCATCCTGTATCCTGTCAAGCAGGCTAACACCCTTGGACTGGTGGAATACCAACGTGTGGTATTCTTTCACAAGTTCAGTTTTGTCCTGAATGTCAGTTATCAGCTGTCCCATTTAATTCATCAGGGACCCTATGCTTCCCTTATTTTTTCTCCAACTTCCTACATATCTAAAGAAGGACTTTGTGTTGTCTTTGATTCTGGTTGCCAATCTGTTTTTGGTTTGTGCTTTTGCTGTCCTGATCCGCTCCCTGCAGGTGCGGGCCGAGTACTCCTCTTCAGTAGATATTCCTGACTTCCATCCTTTATAGGCTTCATGTTTTAATTTCAGGAGGTACATGACTTCCCTGTTGAGCCAAGGGGGTCTCCCATCCCTTTTGCTGCCTTTCTAATGTAAGGGAATGGACTTTATTTGAACTTTAGACTCACTTCCTTGAAGAATAACTAGCTTCTTGTGCCCCCTTCTTAATTGGACCATGGTCCCACCAGGCCTTGCCAATCAATCCCCTAGCTCTGGATTGCCCATATTCTCATGCCATAAAGTAAACAGATGTCTTCTGCAAAACAGCAGCACAAATTGTTTCAACATTCTTTATGGCCACTATTTGTGTTGTGACAAGGAGCATGGACATCTGTTTGCATCCTCAGAGCCTAACCGATTAGTTTTTAGGATGAACCCAACCTACTTCCTGCTAATGTCTTTGATGACAAACCATAATACGGCCATCACACTTCCAGATAGGCAAATTTCATCCAAAAAATATTAGCCATTCAAAGTGAGATTTTTCAAAGCCTCTTAGAGGATTTAGCTGTACAGTTACAACTGATATTAATGGAAGCTCTGCTGTGAAGCTAACAATACCAGCTGGCTTTAAAGACTTTTCTTTCTCAATTTCCACTGTGCCACTGAAAGACTTAAAGCAGAGATGCTCAACTCCAGGTACCCAGGTCAGATCCAGTTCTCCTGCTGCCAAATTTCTAGACCAGTGGGGAGCTCCAAGGGACAGATAGCATGGCTCTGAATGCTAGCCTGGGCACACAAAACCAAGGACATGATGTGAGGCCTGATCCAGGTGTGCAGGATCATATGGAGGCAGCACAGGGCTAATCCAGGCACAAGTAGGCTGGCCGAGATGGTGCAGAGCTTGAGTTAGAAGAGGCAGCCTGGGGTATGATCCTGGCATGTGGGGCCAAAAGAGAGCAGTGCAGGTCTCCATCCAAGCACATGGAGCCCAATCTAATCTGAGGACCAGCCCCTCACTGCTCATCTTGCCTGTGGGGCCAACAGGTTAAGCACCACTAGCTATATATATATGCGTGCATTTTAATGTGCATTAGCCTATTTTAATGCACATTAAAGCATCAATAAAAAATGTGGGTGCCTGTACACAAGCGTGGAGGCTGCTCTGCTATACTGTAATCACGTGTGGTAATTACCACACTCCAGCAGCCTCCTGGATCTCATATATCAGTGTCCCAATGCTTCAAAATGGGGGCAGGGGCTCTTGAACTAAAGCTCACTGAACTAGCTTTAGTTCAAGCACCTCTGCCACCATTTTGAAGTGAGGGGATGCTGATACCCATGACGCTGCAGCATTTTAATTAGAGCACCCCTGAAGCACATGTAAAAGTGCCCTGTGCTATTTGGTTAAATCTCATTAAAACAGGCTAATGCACATTTTCCTAGTACCTCACAATGGAGGTCACTTTTGCACATGCTCTGGGGGTGCGGGGGATGGTGCTTTAATTAGAGCATCTCTGAGAGCCATGCTAACTGAAGTGCCACCGCATCTCCTGTATCATCATTCCCATGCTTAAAAATCGTTCATTGAATGAGCTTTAGTTCAAGTGCCTCTGCTGCCATTTTTAAGTGTAGGGATGCTGATACACGAGACACAGGAGGCTGCTGGAGCACACTCCAGCAGACTCAATTAACTGAGTCTGCTCTGATGCACTGGAATTCCAGCCCGTAGGAGCTGCACTCATGTATAGGCACTAAAGTGTATTAATGCATGTGTAGACATGCCCACTGACTTAAAGCATCAGAAGGAAGTTCCCCTAGCTACCAGCCCTAACAACAGAGGGACCTGCTGTCCCATCTAGCATAGAAATGACTCCAAGATAGGGAAGAAGCATGCCAGGGGCAGAGGGGTGTGGGGCAGAGTGCAATGTGTTCTGATAGTCCTTTCATCAGTGTGGTTTCTTGGGAGGAATTATTCAGCCATTATTCAAATCTGAGGTCACTGTAACCTGTCCAGGGGCCAGTTTGCCCCATGACATACAAGGGTGGGAAGGGAAGCAGGTGGAGAACTTCTCCATCTGCCCTCCTTGCATTCTCTAGTGTACCTGATGATTTGGTCTTAAGATATACAGTGCTATGCATCTGATAAATACCAATACCAAAGCCCCTTAGTATGCAGGGATTCTACCGATTAGATTAGTTAAATTTTTATTACTAATTCTCACATATAAAATGCTGTAAATCTACATAGTGCCTTATATTGTTTGCTCTAGAAATCTACTTATTTATATATTGAGCATTAAACTCACAATTTTGCAAAATTGCTAATACTCACATCTCTATCTACACCTAAGGTGAGGTAAATAAATTAGGCCATCGTAGTAATTCAGAAAGCAGGACAGGGTGTCACCTAATGCATTCAGATAGGCATAAGCTTTCATGAATGGTCCAGATGCTATGGTTTCTTCATAGCATCTGTGGCCTACAAAAGCTGATGCCTTTCTGAATGACTTAATTTTTAAGATGCCACTCTGCCCTGCCTTGTTCCTGACTTCAAACTAATGTAACTAACTATTTCTCCCTACTCATCCTATTGATGGAATCCTGGAGTTTTACCATCAAAATATTGCCTAAACTTGGGCAAAATGAACTTGTATTTTTAGTGTTATGCAGCAAGGTAGAGAGACATTGTTCTCCAAATGTTCTGTTCTCCTAGTAGTCTGCATGCAAAGCAGTAATGAAACCTCATTGCTCAAGAGAGAGGGGATATTTCTAAAGGGATCACGAACAAAAATGTACCGGGACATTCTCAACCATCACCTGGACACTGACAAATCCCGTCAACATCAGGCTATTGTAAATTGGCCTATTTGGTCAATGGGAAAAAATGCTGGTTTACATTAGCTGTGGATCCAAATCCACAGTCCTAATGTGTAAGTCAAATCACCTCTACTTCTTTTGGGAGCAACATTTAACAGTGGAACAGAGCACACTTACAATAATGATGCTGATGTACAGCAACTTTTGAAAAGTTCAGGATCCCTCATACAGGAACTGCTACATTTTATTTGGGTTGTGTTTAGAACATAAGGGATTTGGACACGTTCTAACTGGTATTGACACAGTATGCAGCACAGTTGTATACATATCTAAACACAAATTCACCATGATTGAATATAGTTGAATTTCCTAGGGGCAAATATTGCCTGAATCAAAACAAAACCAAGAAGAAAACACAGTAGCATTCCACAAGAATGCCATCATGCCAGAGAAGACAAAGTTAAGGCTGTCATTGATAATCTATTGTGATTGTGTCATGTGAGGTGCATTCATGGGTGCATGGTATGCAAGAAACAGTGTTTGGGGGTGCATGGACTTTCTCTGTCTTTCTTGATTTTAAATCAAGTGATAGCTGCTCTTAGCAGCCCTTGCTATCCATAGTTGCTTAAAAAAAGGACAACCTGATATTTCTAATTTCCAAAACATCTTCAGAGAAGTAAGACTTTATTTAGAGCAGTAAAACTTTATGCTTGGCTATAGTTCTCATTTATAAATCAATAACCTGTAATAATCTACACCCTAAACAGGGCCAACTGAACCTGATCCTGCTGATTGGTTCCAGGGATGTTCTTAAGGAATGTTTGCAGTATATGGCCCCTGCTGTGCAGGAAACCGGCCTCAGTCTGTGTGTAGCTCTTCCCTGGTGCCTGTTTCTGGATTCCTGCCCATGTACCCAGTCCCTGAACTTCAGAACTCCAGTCTGATCTCAGTTCACTTCCTGACCTCTGCTCCTGACAGCGCCTCTAGCTTGGCATATAGCCCCTGATGTGAGTTCAGCTCCTGCTAACCTCTTGGGCTTTGTTTGTAAACCCCTGCTCAACCTTGGCTTTCCCCTGAATATGGATGTTGTTAACAACCCCTGGCTCTAGCCACTAGGCCTAACACCTCCACGGACCCTGACAAAATATCTGACTCTGCCAATCCTAAGTGACTTCTGGTGTAAGACAGGTGCATTTTAATGTCAAGGATTAGTAAGTCTGTAGTTTTTCTTACCAAGAAACTAAAAATAGATGTCATTGTTATACTAAGTAAAACCTGAAGTGTCAGGCACACTGGACTGCTAAATATGCAGCAGCATTGGGGAATATTATAGGTTGGACCATCAAAATCAAGGCTTCAGGTATGAAATTAAATATTAGCTGTAGAGAAACTGGTGCATAAAAAGGACATAGAAAGGCCAAATGGTTCGGCAATAGTAACAACCCTTAGCTGTAATCTTCCACAGATTTCAATGCCCTTTGCAAAGGGAGTCCATGTGAAATTATTAATATTTTATATATTAGGAAACCAAGGCATGGAATTAAAGTGACTTAATAGCAGGTCATTGGCAAAACCAGGAAACAATATATTAGACAACTCTGCTTCTTCTTCTGTAAATACAGAGAGGAACACACTTTGATATGGAAGACTTGCACTGTTGATTCACTTGGGGAGTCTTGATTTTTCAGACTTGTGTAGCTAGGAATATTGAATAAACAAATGCTCCATTTTCTCATGGACAATGCACAAGAACATGCTATTCCAGAGGAGCCCCTATCAGGAGAAACTACAGAAGGATACATGATTTTTTTCAAGCTATTTCCTTGACAGCTGCAAAGACAAGACCACAGTATTTTTCTCATTCCTACAGCATTTTTAATCCCAAGGGTTCTGCAGTAAGTAGGGGAGCTCTTAAAGCTATGCAATTGCTTAACAACAATATTTGGAGCACATTGATTCTTCCAGAGTTTTGAAAGCCCTTTAATAGGTATTACTTGTCAAAATAAGGTGGCTAATAGGAATTTATATTGAAGGAATGAGGCCTCATACTCAGCACAGAGTTGCACCTAAATTGGCAAATGCCATCATCCCCCTGAACCTGTTCATGCCACTTGTTTTTTTACTCTAGGCCCAATTCTCCAATGCCTTGCATACTCTATGGTCATTTACACCTAAAATATCTGAATGGCAGCTTTGTATTTACTTTGCACAGATGTAAACTCCTAGGCACTGGATATCACCCCCCACCCCACTCCAAAGTCAATAGAATATGAGTTGCTGGAGTTGAAATATAACATAGGTTCCACGCACTCCATATCCCTGCAAAACCCACTGATTTACTTATTACAACCCTGATGTGGGGATTTGTCTCAGTATGCTTAAGGATTTTCCACAGCTTCTCAGAGCAGTTAGAACAGGGATGGGTAAAGTCCAGCCTATGGGTCAGACTGGGCCCACAGTGGACTCCATTTCCATTTGCCATGGAAATCAGACACAGTGGTGCAGGCAGGAGCTGCTGGGAAATGGAGTCCATCCACTTTTGCCCACCATTGTTCTGAGGGGGAGTGGAAAAGGCAATTGAAATACTCATTTCTGTCAGGCTACAGACACGGTGCCGAACTCATGGGACTTTTCACAGTTCTTGTTGCTGTGAACGCTGTGATCATTTAAATACAATGAGCTACATCTTTAGACCAATTATTCTCAGCCATTTTATGTACAAGACACACCTCAGAAAATGCCAGCTCTTAGGTTTCTCTCATTTCTTGGTTATGGAAAAATAACAGCAATTCTTCTGTTGCAAAAAAAACTCAGAAAGACCACAGGAGGTCATTTGACACTATGGGTATGACAGTAAATATTTTTTACATAATGACTACTACTACTATTATTATTGTTGTTGTTATTATTGTTATTTTGATTTATATCCCACTGTATCCAGAAAGTCTCAGAGCAGTTTACCATAAATGATAAACAGCAACAGTAGATTCCCCAAATGACATCCAAGATTATAATCCCCACCCCCCACTTTACAAGCAAACCCCCAGTAAATCTCACTTTCCATGAATTCCAGTGGCCAGAGCCCTCCAGCTGGGCCTGGCCACAACCTTAGCCCCTGCCACCAGAGCAGCCAGCCTGGTTGCTGGCTGACCCTTCACCACTTCCAATATAAACCCCCGACTCAAAAGACATGTTTGGGCAACAAGGTTCAACCTTATACTCAGGCTGCTGTACCCTTGGCTTGTGATGGTACTGGCTTCTTGACAGACTCTTGGGGTCCATAGGCAAGCCAGGTCAGGGATCCCAAGTTTGATCTGATCCCTTTGGATACCTGACTCAATTCTGGCCTTCTTCTGCTCTGACCCAGCACACTCCCCTCGCACCTTGGCGGCTTCTCCTGACCCTGAGGTGACCCCCAGACCTGGCTGCCAACAGCCCGGGATAATGCCACCTTTCAACATCCCCTCAGGCCTCTGGTTGAGAAACCTGGCACTTGAGCAACACTTCTGCTGCAAAGTCCCCCAAAAGATGTCTAAGAACAGCTGTGACACCACGGATCCCTACATAAAATCCTGGGGCACCCAGTGGTGCAGACAGCATGGCACCCCCCCCCCACTCCCTTGGGAGACCCAACCAGGGGGCCAGCTGGGAATCACTGCTGGTGCTTCTTGAAGGCAAAAGATAGGGGCTGCTCAGGGCGGGAGCAGGGGGCTAGGCAGGGGTGGTGGCACACAGTGCTCGAGGCTGCTGGGCCGGGCCCAGGGGCCTGAAAGGCAGAGAACCTGTGGGGGACAAAGAAGGGAAGGGCTGCCATGGAGGCCTTGGGGCTAAGGCGGGCAGGGCGGCTCTGCAAGGCGGAGAGAGGCTCGCCCAAGGAGGAATCAAGCGGATCCCAGCAGCACCTCCCTCCCCATCACACCCCCACCCTTACACACACACACACACACACACACACACACACCTGTAGTAGCGCTCATCCTTGAAGGGGGTGAGGTCGTCGCGGAGCCGCCGCCAGGCCTCCCGCAGCCGCCGGCAGCAGCGCTGCAGCTCGGCGCGCAGCGGGCCCCCGAGGGCGGCGGCGGCGGCGTAGTCTGCCTCCATGCCGGCCCCGCCGCGGGGCTGCAGCTGGGGCTGGTGTTGGGCGGGCGGCAGACCGCGGGCGGGTTCAGCACCCTGTACAGCGCCGGGAGCGGGGCGGGGTTCAACACCCTGGACAGCGCCGCCCGCCAGCGCCGCCCCGCGCTCGGTGCTCCTTGGCCTCCCGCAGCTCCCTAGCGCCGGTCAATCGGGCCACAGGCTAGGCATCACCTCCCACCCACCCTGGTCCTGACCACAGACTTGGCACGGAAACAGAGGGAAAGGTTCACGCCGCAAACACGCCTCAGGCCTGCGACTGCCAGTGCCGTGTCCTGGGTTTTGATTCGAAACAAAATACCTCAGATTAAGGCATCCAAGGGCTTCCTCTGCCTACCTCCCCAAATAAGCATTCTGGGGGGCTGAATTTTTCAGACGTCAGGCTCTTCGAGGTTTCTCCTTCACCAATTTCTAAGGGAGCCTTGCCCACCACCCTTTTGCCACCTGCTTTATCCAGACACTCCAGGGATGCGTGGTTACAGGGGGTGAAGGTTCTCTTTGTATCCTGGCAGGTTACTGTAGGATAGACAAGGTCAAAACCATGTTTTGGAGTGTTAACAGAATTCACAGATATTACCAGGTATTACCTGACAGGGCTTGCAGGGTGAATGCTTCTGCCATGCCCCCCCATAATACAATTTGGTTCCTGTAAAGTACAATAAGTGAGCACCAGTATGTGTAACAAAATTGCCAAATGTAGTGCAAAGACATGAGAAAAGGAAGAACCATGGGATATTTGGGTAGCTTTTTCAAAGATATGGTCTATTTCTCTGCTACAGTGGCCTTGTATAAAAGGTAGATTTCAGGTTGACAAGGTGAATGTTAAATAATGTTTAATAATGTTAAATAATCTCAGAACAGATATTACGTTATCTGAGGGTACCTGTAGATTACAGCTTTTCTGGTGTTCTGGGGATGATTGCTAGTTTTGTGGGCATATGTATTCAGGGTGTTTGTTGAATGGTACCCTACAAACCACTATATACAAAAAATCAGCACAGATTCTTTCTGGGCCTGGTTTTTCCGTAGACCTGAAAAAGAATGTACTGCATTTGAAAGGTTGTCTAAGGTTATCTCAGCCATATAGCTGGTCCAGTAAAAGATAGCACCCACAACAGTCCCTGCCTCTTGCACATTTCCTGGATCATTACAGCTACAACACCACTCCAACACTACCAAAAAAGTTTTAAATGTCATCAATTCTTTCTCTTCAAATGTTTTCAGGTGTATGTCCAAAAAGTAAAAACTAAAATAGCACTACTATTTCTATGAAAACATGAAATACTTTGTTTAAAAAAAAAAAAAGGTATTTTCAATGGGAATTCACAATCTGATAAAAAAATATCATCTGTCAAAACTTTTAAAAGAAAAAAAAATCAACATTTTCCCAATATTTAGCTAACTTCATAAATTCTAACAGGCTTCTTTCTTGTTTTTAGTTTTTCCAAATCTGGATGTTCAATGCTTGGTTGGGTCGGTGCATGGTAGTACACGCTACCAACCCCTCTTTATGCTACCCTTTGTTCTTCTGAATCTAAGTTCCCATTAAAGAACAGACAGACTATGGCTAGCTGTTGTGGTTCCTGGGACATTTTTTAAATCAAAGGCAAGTATAACTGATGTGTTTACAGAATCTGCAATAGTAACTGTGAAAAGCGAGCTTGTTTCATACACACTAATTAGCAGCCCTTGAAAAGTGACAAGGGGGATATCAGAGCCCTCTTACTTTCTACGCCAAGATCAAGAAGCCAAGAGGAGCATCTGAGATTCACTGAGGGGAAGCCAGCCTGAAGAGCTGCTGCCATCATCAGGCTTTAATTGAAACTGGCCACTACTTCAATTAAAAGATGTCAGCAACATTTGGACCCTACTGAGGGGCTCAGCTGGGAGGCATGATCATACTTTCAGTCTATTGTGAAGGGCATCTCTTCTGGGTAGGTTATTTTGTGTGCAGAGCTTAAAAGAACACCATTAACTTTTCTCACCTCTGCCAATTCAAGGTCTGCAAGGTTTTAAAGCCTCAGCCTCGCAAGCCAGAATGTGGTAGTATTTATAATCAGAAATTGAAATTCCAAGTCAATGCAACAAGACCCATCCAGGTCTGGGTTCAACTGGAAGCCACAGAACCTGGTGGGACAGAATTAAAGGGAAGGAGAATGCCAAATGTGGAGAATTCCTTCTTGTGTCTTTAATAAAAGGGCAAAAACCAACTAAAGAAACCCCCAATTTTTACCTAAATATCTTCTTTTCCAGTGCTGTCCAGTCCTGGAAGAGGCTGCAGTAGCACCAACAGCTGCTGGTCAAACTGAATAAATGCTGTTTATCACTTAGGGTGGAATAACATTTTAACGGCATACCGAAGTTTATGTGAAGAGCCAGTCCAGCAATAGCACATATCCCCAGTCAAAGTGATCAATACATTCAGGCTTTGGCATTTTATTAGGATCAAGTTGCAGACACATTTGCATCTGTTTCAATTAAATCCTGAAGATGTCAGCGATTAGCCCTGGAACGTATGGGTGGAGAAGCAATGGTAAGCTCTCTGGAAGTCTGGAGTTCTAGCTCTTGCTTGTCCTTTTCTCTTTACTGCTGCCTAGATTCTGGGAGAGATTATGCTCCTTTCCTTCTGCAATCAACCATGTTTTTTTCTTCACCTATCAATGATAAACAGCAAATCACTGCCAGAATAAGTCATGTAACTGTGTGGGTAGCTGGGGTCACCATCTGCTGATTTAATATACAATCTTTAGTGAATGATTGAGGAGGGAAAGGTCAAGCTCTGCATGAAGACTTCCTGTCATCCATTCTCTGGAGGTAGGGAGATGGCAAAGCCCCTCCTCTTGGTACTGATGCAGAATATGGACCATCACAACTTCCCACCAATGCTATCTCAGGCTGGTGGAATCATTTGTCACAGCTCTTTAGGTTTCATCACTCTCTTCTATGCAGCCTCTCTAACCTTGCTGGGAAAATGAAGGGGGCAGGAAAAGGAAGCTGAAGAATGGTAAGTTGTGCCTAGGAAAGCACCTCAGAAACTTGATCAGCAACTCCCTTTTGTTCTCATTAATTTCTCAAAACCAAAACCTAGCCAAACATTGAACGGTATGGATCAAGGCTGCTTAGTAATTGCTTTGTTCCCCCCACAAAATGGGAAGGTAGCAGCTAAAAGCAGTCCTTTGAGAACCTGGAAAAATAGCCACACAAAACCACAAACATTAGAAAACCAAAGATCACACAGATAAGGACAAAGAAATAGAAAAGACATGCTACGGCTATAAAATGACATAAGCTGTACTCCTTTAAAGAAACTCCTTAATTAAACTAGATTATAGTATGTTTTATGCTTAAACACGATTAAACCATGTTTCAGTTGTTAGCAAAACATGTGCATGATTACATATTTTAATCATTTTCAGGGGTTTAACTCAGGTTGGTACCATCAGAGAAGTATTTAGCTTAAAAAGCACCAAGCTGTCCCTTCTTAGGTAACCAAGACACAGGGATAAAAGTATTTTGCTAGTTGAGAAATGTTCTAAAGCCCAGGCTCACAAATGTAATAATTACTTTTCTCAACAGTCAAAACTTATTTAGGTATGAGACAGGGTGATCTGTACTCTAAAAAGAGTCAGCTAGCCTGGATGAAGAGCTGCAGCTATGAGAAGGCTGCTAATGAGAGATTGGCTCCCTAGGAGTTAAAAATTCAAGAGCCAGGAGAGTGACAAATTGGGAAAGCAGTGGTGGGTTCAACTATGTGGAGGGTAAGCCTGCTGTGTGAAGGCCAGAGCCATAGGGGCTGATTCCCAGTATCCAGGGCAGGACAACAAGGTGGTTTGTTTGATTTTTTTTTTTTTTTTTTTTTTTTTTTTTTTTTTTTTTTGTTGGTTTGGGTTTTTTTTTTATGTTTTTTTTTTTGGGGGTTTAATTTAATTAAGGTTGTTTGCCTAAAGTAGCCCAAA